>OZ030395.1:28617573-29316941 GCA_964023965.1 Melinopterus prodromus
AAAAAAATCTGATGTGGCCAGGCACATAACTTTATCATACAAAATATAAAATTAATAGTTTAGCTGCATGAGAATCTATTTGATTGAGATAAATCGTGTCTGCATTAAAATTAAACTAGACAGCCAGGATTTGACAGATATTTTGATAGTCAATAGTATCAATAGTTGTAGGTATTGTCAAAGCATCAGCATTTGACACTACCTACTGTCATCAGAATAATAGTTGTTTATCTCACAAGTGCCGAAAGTACGGAATAGCGCGACGAGCGGTGTTGCGGCGCATCACCGATGGCGGAGCGTCGCCGTCGCATGTCAGCGAGTCGCGCTATGTAGTTTTCGGCAGGAGTGACATCAACGTTTTTTGTGTTGCTTTTAAAAGAACGTATTTAAAAAAATGAAAAATGGATATATTTCTGTATAGGAAATGTTAGGTTGATACCACTTCGAAGAAACGGCAAGTTTAAAAAGCTAATTCAAATTCTGACAGATTTATATTCGTTCATGACACAGTAGATGTCACATCCGTACCAACGAACTAAAATTTAACTACACTCATCGCTATACTTTATTTACAATTTTCTCAATTTATCGATTTTACAATTAGATATAACAACGGGTTGATATTTCTTATCAACAAACAATCAAATTTGTGATCTTATTTTATTTGAATTTTGTACTTTCTGCACTAGAGCGGCAACGTTCCATAGCGGCTCCCCAACCTCTGATGGAATCAGCTGTTTTCGAGTGTGACAGCCATAGACATTTCTGTGGTGACAGCACAAAAAAATATTTGTCAAAATCCTGGCTACTATGTAGTTTCGTATCAATGCAGATGCGACCGATCTCGATCAAATAGAATTTGCTCTTGCAGCTAAACTATTAATTTTACCAAAAAATGTCATAGGCATAAATTATTCAAAAATTCCTCTGCTTTAATTTATTATTTAACTACTTTGACGAAATTACAGAAATAGCGGTTAAATTGCAAAATCGTTGAAAAATGCTAGAAGTAAATAGCCCGTTCCTTTGGACCCTTTTGAACCAAAAGCTTTTCAGCTCTAAGTTTAGTCATGAAACTTCTAAATATGAACTTTCGTCCCGATACCTTTAGTAGTTTCCCCGGAACCGTCTCCACAAAAAACGGGTACACACACACATACACACACACACACATACACACACACACACACACACACACACAGACATTTTTTTGTACCTTGGTCAAAAATGTTCAGGGGACCCATAAAGACCTATTTCCGCTAAAATCTCAAATTTTTTTTTCGGCACGATTACAATACTTTATAATACTGCGTATGATAAAGTAAAAAAATCTGATGTGGCCAGGCACATGACTTTATCATACAATATATAAAATTAATAGTTTAGCTGCATGATAATCTACTTTATTGAGATATATCGTAGGTATTGTCAAAGCATCAGCATTTGACACTACCTATACTACGTCATTAGAATAATAGTTATTTATGTCACAAGTGCCCAAAGTGCGGAATAGTGCGACGAGCGGTGATGCGGCGCGTCACCGAAAACGGAGCGACGCCGTCGCACGCGAGCGAGTCGCGCTATCTAGTTTTTGGCAGGACTGACATCAACGTTTATTGTGTCGCTTTTTGAGAAATATGTATTTAAAAAAATAAATAAAAAATGGTTATTTTTCTGTATAGGAAATGTTAGATTGGTACCACTTTGACGAAACGTCAAGTTTAAAAAGCTAATTCAAATTCTGACAGATTTATATTTGTTCAGGACAATGTAGATGTCATATCCGTACCAAAATACTAAAATAAAACTACACTCATCGCTATACTTTATTTACAATTTTCTCAATGTACCGTTTTTAGAATTAGATATAAAGACGGGTTGATATTTCTTATCAACAAACATTCAACAAACAATCAAATTGGTGATCTTATTTTATTTGAAATTGGTATTTTGTAATTTGCCGCACTAGAGCGGCAACGTTCCATAGCGGTTCTCCAACCTCTGATAAAATCTGCTGTTTTCGGGTGTGACAGAACAAAAAAATATTTGTCAATATCCTGGCTACTATGTAGTTTCATATCAATGCAGATGCGACCGATCTCGATCAAATAGAATTTGCTCTTGCAGCTAAACTATGAATTTTACCAAAAAATGTCATAAACATAAATTATTCAAAATTTCCTCTACTTTAATTTATTATTTAACTATTTTGACGAAATTACAGAAATGGCGGCTCATTTGCAAAATCCTTGAAAAATGCTTGGAATAAAGTACCAGTTCCTTTGGACACTTGTGAACCAAAAGCTTTTCAGCTCTAAGTTAGGTCATGAAACTTATGAACTTTCGTTCCGATACCTTTAGTAGTTTCTCCGGAATCGTCTCCACAAAAATCGTTTACACACACACACACACACACACACACACACACACACACACACACACACAGAGACACACACACAGACATTTTTTTGTACCTTGGTCAAAAATGTTCAGGGGACCCAAAAAGACCTATTTCCGCTAAAATCTCAATTTTTTTTTTCGACACGGTTACAATACTTTACTTACTGCGTATGATAAAGTAAAAAGAACAAATCCTACTTACAACTAAGTTTGATGAGATGGCTAATTGACGATTCAGCAGCACCATTTCTCTGAGTCGGGAATGTACATTTTAAAATAGCTGCACAGTTATTGGTTAAAAATTCACATTAAAATGAACACATGTCACCACAAAAATCACAGGCAGAATGATCGGTGGGAGGCAACGAACGCGTCGAAGTCAAGTTTAACAATAAAACAGGAAAAAAACAAAACGCAAAAACAACGGACGCGCGCAACAGCTAACACTATCAACATCAATTTTTAACTACTTTCTGAGCATTCTCTGTTTATCAATATCTATTATAAACGAGTAAATATTACTTAGGCCGTCGAGGTCACTTCTAAAGTTTACAGTATTTTCAGTTAAGTTGATATGGTACATCTCCAAAAATTGTCTGTTGTAGTAATTATTTTCTCGGTCTAAAATTCTGATATTAGCAAAATCAAAGTTATGGCCATTTTCTATACAATGTATTGATAATGAACACCTAGTCTTACTGGTACGGCAATCACTTTTATGTAATGATACGCGGTTCTTTAACCACTGAGAAGTAACACCCACGTACTTAGCCTGACAATCAGAACAGTCAACACAATAAACAAGGTTAGATTTATAACAATCCGGATCCTGATCTTTTAATCTACTAAACAAGTTATTAATTTTATTTGGGTAGTGAAGTACTATTTTAATATTTTCAGGGAGAAGGGGTTCAAATAATCTTTTTAATGTTGGAGTCAAATTTGTTACCATAGCTAAACGTTTATATTTTATATTATCAACCACTAGTTCACCATTATCTACGTTAACAGTAGGGGTTACGTGTGTGTTAGTGGAGAATAATAGTTTATTTAATAATCCAACAGGAAAGCCATTATTGAGAAAAACGGTTTTTAATTTATTAAGTGCTGAAGGCTTAAATGGTGGGTCGCAAATCTTAAGGATTCTGTTTTTCATTGTCACGACGGTATTGATTTTGTGGCTAAAACTATGGTTCGAATAAAAATGTATGTATCTACCGGAGTACGTTGGTTTAGTGTACCAATCAGTGGTCAATTCCCCGCCCTCATTACGTATGATTCTACAATCCAAAAAGGGCAAACTACCATTATCTTCCGATTCAACGGTACATTGGATGTGGGTATTAAAATCATTGAAGGCATCAAGTATGTGCGCTACTCCATCCTGCGGGACACATGTAACAATGTCATCGACAAACTTATAAATGAATGGCAACCGAAAATCAAGCAAGGGAATCACGTTATCTAAAACGAAATCCATGACCATGACCGCCAAAATGGGACTAATGGGAGATCCCATCGGTGTGCCAAACTTTTGTGAGTAGATTCGACCTTTAAATCTTGTAGACAAACTTTTCAATAATCACTTCAACGACAGGACAAAAATTTCTCATCTTAATTTGATTCTTAACCACATAGTCAAACAGAACTTTTGCACTTTCAACAACAAATACTACAAACTTAATGATGGTCTACCCATGGGAATGGGTCTTTCATCTTTTCTTTCCGAAATTTATTTAGATTTTGTTGAACAGGAATACATTATTAGTGACAGCAACCCCTTCAAACATTTTATTACTAAATGGATCCGCTACGTGGATGATGTGTTTTGTGTATGGAACGGTAGCAAGGATGAGCTTAACAATTTTTTAGCTTTTATAAATAATATACATAATAATTTGAAATTCACTTTGGAAATAGAAGACAACCATACTTTAAACTTTCTTGACTTAACACTAACTAAAACTAACAATAGATTAAAATTTGACATTTTTAGAAAACCATCATCCGTTCCAACAATAATCCCTTTTGATTCGGCGCATCCTCTTTCTCAACGTTTAGCTTCTTTCCGCTTTATGCTCAACAGATGTCTTACTTATCCCTTAGAACTCGATTCTAGAGTTGAAGAGCTTAATTTTATATACGATCTTGCTTTGCAAAACTCTTTCCCGACAAAACACATCGACCGCCTTTTGCGACATTCCTTAATTAAAACAGACCCACTTTATGTTAGTCAGAAACCATTAGACAGAATTTACAGACCTTTCTCCTATAATAAAACTACCGTCAAACTTAACAAAATTCTCCCCAAATTCAATATTTTTCCTGCATTTAACAGTTCTACTCAAATTTATAATTTACTCTCCAATTTCAAAATCCCCACCCCTATCACTGATTGTTCTGGTGTCTACTCGATCAGCTGCTCTAATTGTTCTTCGTCTTACATAGGCCAGACTGGCAGGAAAATTTCACAAAGAATCAATGAACATAAAACTAGAAATTCTTCAAATTTATTTAAACACAAACTTGAAACAGGTCATAATTTGGATTACAAAAACTTCAAACTTTTGCATAGATGTAAAAAAGGTTACACACTTGATTTACTTGAACAGTACGAAATAGAAAAACTAAAATGTAACAAACATGTCAATTTACTTAATGATCAAATTAATTTCCCTCACTATCCACTTTTCAAGTACATCTTCCATTCCGGCCTGTGTGAGACAAAGTAGAAACCTGTAACTTTTATTTATATATATGTGACGTCATTTGCGAAATTGGTTGCATACAGACGTATTCGTCATGTTTTCCTATTTTCATTTCCGTCCGCTCTCCAATTCGAACACATGTCTCGTCGTCGTTGTTCTTCATGTTTTCTTAATCTTAATTTATGCTTCACTAATTTGACCGTGAGTAATTTGTGACTATTTTACTGTTTAACTCAATGGCTATATATTTTTTAAAATGTTGTTTTGTCCTTATTTGCTTCATCACAGTAAGCATTTTTTAATTGCAAATTTTTTTTGCGTTGTAGATTTAGGCTGATGATGATCACACGATGATTGAAACCGGTACCTATTAAAATAAATATTAGCAAAGGATCAAAGAGGTTTTATTTCCATTCAACATTATATTCGCCTTTGAAAATTATGGACTCATTCAACAATATAAAATATAAACGTTTAGCTATGGTAACAAATTTGACTCCAACATTAAAAAGATTATTTGAACCCCTTCTCCCTGAAAATATTAAAATAGTACTTCACTACCCAAATAAAATTAATAACTTGTTTAGTAGATTAAAAGATCAAGATCCGGATTGTTATAAATCTAACCTTGTTTATTGTGTTGACTGTTCTGATTGTCAGGCTAAGTACGTGGGTGTTACTTCTCAGTGGTTAAAGAACCGCGTATCATTACATAAAAGTGATTGCCGTACCAGTAAGACTAGGTGTGCATTATCAATACATTGTATAGAAAATGGCCATAACTTTGATTTTGCTAATATCAGAATTTTAGACCGAGAAAATAATTACTACAACAGACAATTTTTGGAGATGTACCATATCAACTTAACTGAAAATACTGTAAACTTTAGAAGTGACCTCGACGGCCTAAGTAATATTTACTCGTTTATAATAGATATTGATAAACAGAGAATGCTCAGAAAGTAGTTAAAAATTGATGTTGATAGTGTTAGCTGTTGCGCGCGTCCGTTGTTTTTGCGTTTTGTTTTTTTCCTGTTTTATTGTTAAACTTAACTTCGACGCGTTCGTTGCCTCCCACCGATCATTCTGCCTGTGATTTTTGTGGTGACATGTGTTCATTTTAATGTGAATTTTTAACCAATAACTGTGAAGCTATTTTAAAATGTACATTCCCGACTCAGAGAAATGGTGCTGCTGAATCGTCAATTAGCCATCTCATCAAACTTAGTTGTAAGTAGGATTTGTTTTTTAATTTATCATACGCAGTATGATGAAGTATTGTAATCATGCCGAAAAAAATTTTTGAGATTTTAGCGGAAATAGGTCTTTATGGGTCCCCTGAACATTTTTGACCAAGGTACAAAAAAATTTCTGTGTGTGTGTGTGTGTGTGTGTCTGTGCGTGTGTGTGTAAACGATTTTTGTGACGACGATTCCGGAAAAACTACCAAAGGTATCGGGACGAAACTTCATATTTAGAAGTTTTATGACCAAACTTAGAGCTGAAAAGCTTTTGGTTCCAAGGGGTCCAAAGCAACTGGCCGTTTCCTCTAAGCATTTTTCAAGGAGTTTGCAAATGAGCTGCCATTTCTGTAATTTCGGCAAAATAGTTGAATAATAAATTAAAGTAGAGAAAATTTTGAATAATTTATGCCAATGATATTTTTTGGTAAAATTAATATTTTAGATTAAAGAGCAAATTCTGTTTGATCGAGATCGGTCGCATCTGCATTGATATGAAACTACATAGTAGCCTGGATTTGACAAATATTTTTTGTGCTGTCATCACAGAAATGTCTATGGCTGTCACACTCGAAAACAGCTTATTTCATCAGAGGAGAGGTTGGAGAACCGCTATGGAACGTTGCCGCTCTAGTGCGGCAAAGTACAAAATAATAAAATTCAAATAAAATAAGATCACCAATTTGATTGTTTGTTGATAAGAAATATCAACCCGTTGTTATATCTAATTGTAAAAACTATAAATTGAGAAAATTGTAAATAAAGTGTAGCGATAAGTGTAGTTATATTTTAGTATGTTGGTATACGGATGTGACATCTACAGTGTCATGAACGAATATAAATCTGTCAGAATTTGAATTACCTTTTTAAACTTGACGTTTCGTAGAACTGATCAACCTAACATTTCCTATACAGAAATATAACCATTTTTGATTTTTTTTAAAACGTTTGTCTCAAAAAGCAACACAAAAAGCGTTGATGTTACTCCTGCCGAAAAATACATAAATCTGTCAGAATTTGAATTAGCTTTTTAAACTTGACGTTTCGTCAAAGTGGTACCAACCTAACATTTCCTACACAGAAATATAACCATTTTTTAATTATTTTTTAAAATACATATTTTTCAAAAAACAACACTATTAACGTTGGTGTCACTCCTGCCGAAAACTAGATAGCGCGACTCTCTCACATGCGACTGCGACGCTCCGCCATCGGTGACGCGCCGCATCACTGCTCGTCGCGCTATTCCGTACTTTCGGCACTTGTGAGATAAATAACTATTGTTCTGATGACAGTAGGTAGTGTCAAATGCTGAGGCTTTGACAATACCTACTATTGATACTATTGTCTATCAAAATATCTGTCAAATCCTGGCTAACTAGTTTAATTTTAATACAGACACGATTTATCTCAATCAAATAGATTCTCGTGCAGCTAAACTATTAATTTTATATTTTGTATGATAAAGTCATGTGCCTGGCCACATCAGATTTTTTTTTGTATGCGAGCTGTTTTTGTAATTGCCACGTGCTCTTGAATTTTCCAGTATTGCCTGATGAAGACACAATAAAGCGTCGAAATATTGCAATGAACAATTGGTTTTACTTTGGATATTCCTGTGATCGTCCTACCCAACGAGTTTTTTGTGGTTTACCGTATTTACGATCGAAGAATTAGGAAATTATTAAGTCAACTATATATATATATATATATAGTGTGTCCACGAAAGTCCGCACCATATGGAAAACTTTTTTATGGTGTATTTCTCAGAAAATTTTATTCTTTATGAAAGTTGGCGGCTCGTATGAAACTAAAACTGCAGCAGTCAAATATGTAAATTTGGGCCCCATATACCGAGCGATTCAAAATATATGAATTTGTGATAAGAGTAAAGTGCCTTTATTTTCATTATTATCGAAAAAGTTTATTTGGAAATGTTGTTTAGAAGTAAAAATTATATTCAAATATGAAGTCAGAGCCACCTACCTTGAAAAAAAAATATTTTCAGTTTTTTCTTAATTATTACTCTTGTGACAAATATTAGTAAATGCCAGTGATACGAAAAGGATCTTTTTAATATATTTTTTAGAAATTTGAATACATTTTTTATATTTTTATATTCACACAACCAAATTACACGTTCAGCCATTTCCAACATAATGAAAAAAATTCAAACAGGCTGGGTCTGTTGAAACTAGCTTCAAGAAACCCCACAAAAAAATATGTTGCCGAAAATGAAGAAACAAGTTTGCCAGTGTTGCAAGAAGTAATCGAGCCTAAAACGACAAATTGCAGCACACAGCCAATGCAGTAAATCAACAGTACATGAAATACTAAAACCAAATAAGTATCCCTTATAAACCAAAATTTATAAGTAGACTAAAAGAAAGAGACTTTGACATCAGGTATGACTTTGCCATCTGATTTGAGCGGAAAATGGAAGTGAACAGATTTTTTTTTAATATTCTTTTGACAGACGAGGCAACATTTACGTGCAAAAAAAATTTAAATAGGGAATTATATCTTCAGTTCCTGAACAGAGGGTTGTCACCATTTTTGGACAATTTGCCGTTAATTCAACGTGCGCCAATTTGGTTATATGGTGCGCCCATGCACAATATAAACTCTGTCAAGAATTTTTTAAATCATAAATTTGGTAATCGCTGGATGGGCAGAAATTCGGAATTAAGATCCTGGCCACCTAGATCCCTGTTAGATTTACCCTGAGATTTAGTTTTGTGGGGTTACCTAAAAAATAACGGATACACACATCGACCATTTAGAGACATAAATCATTTAGACGAAACTATACAAGATTGTATCCATAACATTTCACCAAATTTTGTTAGTAATGCGGTCAAAGATGTTTCTAGAAGAATGTGGTTATGCATAGACCTGGACGGAAACCACACACAGAAACAGGATTAATAGATATTTAACAATTATTTCGATGTTTTTTAATGTGTATTAATGTGTATTTTTGTAATTGTATGTAGTAGAAATAAAATAAGTTCATAGATAATAAATTAGCTTTACTAACATATTCGTAATAGTTATTAACTTAAAAACGGGTAAGTCAGTCATAATTAATTCAAGAAACAATAGATGTTTGATGCTTTAGTCATTTTTATTAAAATATTATCAGTAAAAATAAAATTTAATAAGTGGCAGTACTGCGCCTACCACCACTTGAGAATCGCTCGCTGTAGATGGATAACTACAATTATAAACCTATCCACAGTCATTAATATTAACCAAATAAAAGGTAAGTCACGTTCCTGAATTAGTTATTGTATAATATATTAATATCTACAGGGTGAAATAACAACTTCGCACCAATAAAATGAGTAATTTTGCGCTAGTTCTAAATAAACATTAGTTATAATACCAAAATAGTAAAAAATATAAAAAATGTATTCAAAGTTCTAAAAAATATATTAAAAAGATCCTTTTCGTATCACTGCCATTTACTAATATTTGTCACAAGAGTAATAATTAAGAAAAAACTGAAAATATTTCAAGGTAGGTGGCTCTGACTTCATATTTGAATATAATTTTTACTTCCAAACAACATTTCCAAATAAAGTTTTTCGATAATAATGAAAATAAAGGCACTTTACTCTTATCACAAATTCATATATTTTGAATCGCTCGGTACATGGGGCCCAAATTTACATATTTGACTATTGCAGTTTTGGTTTCATACGAGCCTTCAACTTTCATAAAGAATAAAATTTTCTGAGAAATACACAATAAAAAAGTTTTCCATATGGTGCGGACTTTCGTGGACACACTGTATATATATATATATATAGATAGAAATTATAATGACTGTACTTTATTAAAATAGTAGAAGATTAATGGGAAAACAGTCTGTATATTTTCTTTATTTTTTCTTTGCTAATATTTCGGATGAATTTGCATCCTTCATCAGAGCTCTAAAAGTTAAAAAAGTTTAAAACATTAACAATCTAAAAACGAAATACAATACAAACCGGAAATATCACTATAAACTATATAACATTTTGAAACATGTAAAAAACTCTTGTCAAACAAATTTGTTATGGTGATCAAAATACAGGAAGAAAAAAAGCCAACCTTATTTTATATATGACAACATCAAAAAATCTAACCTAAAAAACTAGAGTTAATGACATGAAATGTAACAATATGAATGGAAAGAACATCTCAAAATTTTCAAAGTTGGTTTAACTGGGTGCGATGAATATTTTTGTAATTTAATAAATATGTATAAATGCTACTTAAATTTTTGATGTCAGTTTTCGAATTCATTGGCGATACAGAATTATTAATATGAAACATTTCAAGAAAACTTCTCCGAAAGTAATTTACGTCACCGTCCAATACAGCCAAATTTTGATAGTCCATATTATGTCCAAGACGGCTAACATGGGAAGCCAATGCACAAGCTTCAGGCTTCAATCTTGCATCACTTTTATGTGCAATTCGTTTTTTAAGTTGTTGAGAAGTCTGTCCAATATATTCTTGATGACAATCTCCACATTTAATTTTGTAAATAACATCTGAACGCAAATCCAATGGAAGATCATCCTTTATTTTTGAGAAAAATGTTCCTAGACCCTTCATTGTAAGACGTGCAAAAATCAAATTATGATGTTTAAAAATTTTCATCAGGTTAGGAGTAAGTCCAGCAATATAAGGTAATACTTTGAATTTTGTCTCCATATTACGATTTCGTGTAAATTCTGTGCAACTATGCAAATCAATGTTCAAATTTGATGTACGTACACGACTGCTGTAAAGTAGTTTACTAATCAAAACACGAGGATATGAATTTTCTTCTAAAATAGTTCCAAATTTCTTGAGATTTTTGTTGAGCAAAGAAGGATGGACAATTTTGGATATTCTATTTTTCTGGCTCAATATAAAGTTCTTTTTCATTTGGATGGTTCGAAAAGTAATTTATGTAGCGGCCGGAACTTGTTGGTTTTTGATACCAATCTAAAATAATAGAGTTATCATTTTGTCTTATTACTTTGGTATCCAAGAATGGTACACACCGATCTGTTTCATTTTCTACAGTAAACTTCAATCTTGCATGATAGGAATTAAAAATATTCAAAATTTCATCTACTTTATCTTCTGGTACCGCACAAATTAGGTCGTCCACATACTTCTTAATAAAAGGAAGCTTGAAAGATAATTTTGGTATTTGAGAATCCAATAACGTATCCATTACTATATGAGCAAGAATAGGACTCAAATTTGAACCCATAGGACATCCAAAAATCTGCATCTAGATTTCGTTATTATATTGAAAATAGCTTGAATCGAAAATAAAATCCAAAATTTCTAAAAGATCCTTAAGTGAGATTGAGCAATTTCTGGATATCTCATTCCATCTACTTTTAATATTAGATTTTGCCAGGTTTAAAGGGATGTTACTATATAATGATACTACATCTAAACTGATTAACACAAAATCATTAGGCAAAACTTTGTTTTCCATAAATTCTGCAAAATGAAATGTGTCTCTCACATAGTAATCATTTTCTTGATGACATGTTGATGTAAGAATGTTCGCGATGTATTTGGAAAGTTCTTCGGTTGGTGAATTATTTGAAGCTACAATAGGGCGCAAAGGAATTTCAAGTTTATGGATTTTGGGAAGTCCATAAAAGCGAGGGGCAATAGATTTGTATGTTCTTAGTTGTTTTGCTGTAACATCGTCAATTTCATGGCATGTATTCAGTTTATTAATCCATGTATTGCTTTTATTTTGGATCGTTGTAGTTGGATCTCTTTTAAGCTTCTTGTAATTAACCTCGTCATTTAGGATGTCAAGAACTTTATGATGATAGTTTTCTTTGTTCATAGCTACGGTTACATTGCCTTTATCTGCCCTCAAAATGAGTAGGTTAGGATTATTTAAAAAAAAAACCTTAGTGTCATTGAAAATTTTATCGAAAGCTGGTTTGCAATTTCTGTTTTCATGTAAGAAATTCGTAATTACGTTAGTACCCATTGATCTATATAAATTTTGCGTAGGTAATTCAAAATCCTTGATGACGAGTTCGAAATCAGCCAGAAGTTTTTGAATCTGAATGTCCTTATATCCTACAGGTAAAGCAAATTTTGGTCCTAATGATAAGAAATTTTTGATGTCAGAAGGAATTTCAATACTGCTAATATTCTTGAGCCATTCATTTTTACCTTTAAAACCAATATCAAATGATGATTATTGCAGTCTGCCAAACTTACGTATGTTTTCTTTCTTTATACTATTGAAAAGTTTATCATAACTGAAAGATAATCTACGTACGTATTCCTCAACAGCTTTCGATAAAATTTTCAATGACACTAAGGTTTTTTTAAAAAATAATCCTAACCTACTCATTTTGAGGGCAGATAAAGGCAATGTAACCGTAGCTATGAACAAAGAAGACTATCATCATAAAGTTCTTGACATCCTAAATGACGAGGTTAATTACAAGAAGCTTAAAAGAGATCCAACTACAACGATCCAAAATAAAAGCAATACATGGATTAATAAACTGAATACATGCCATGAAATTGACGATGTTACAGCAAAACAACTAAGAACATACAAATCTATTCCCCCTCGCTTTTATGGACTTATGGACTTATGGACTTTATGGAAATCCATAAACTTGAAATTCCTTTGCGCCCTATTGTAGCTTCAAATAATTCACCAACCGAAGAACTTTCCAAATACATCGCGAACATTCTTACATCAACATGTCATCAACAAAATGATTACTATGTGAGAGACACATTTCATTTTGCAGAATTTATGGAAAACAAAGTTTTGCCTAATGATTTTGTGTTAATCAGTTTAGATGTAGTATCATTATATAGTAACATCCCTTTAAACCTGGCAAAATCTAATATTAAAAGTAGATGGAATGAGATATCCAGAAATTGCTCAATCTCACTTAAGGATCTTTTAGAAATTTTGGATTTTATTTTCGATTCAAGCTATTTTCAATATAATAACGAAATCTACAAGCAGATTTTTGGATGTCCTATGGGTTCAAATTTGACTCCTATTCTTGCTCATATAGTAATGGATACGTTATTGGATTCTCAAATACCAAAATTATCTTTCAAGCTTCCTTTTATTAAGAAGTATGTGGACGACCTAATTTGTGCGGTACCAGAAGATAAAGTAGATGAAATTTTGAATATTTTTAATTCCTATCATGCAAGATTGAAGTTTACTGTAGAAAATGAAACAGATCGGAGTGTACCTTTCTTGGATACCAAAGTAATAAGACAAAATGATAACTCTATTATTTTAGATTGGTATCAAAAACCAACAAGTTCCGGCCGCTACATAAATTACTTTTCGAACCATCCTTTACAAATGAAAAAGAACTTTATATTGAGCCAGAAAAATAGAATATCCAAAATTGTCCATCCTTCTTTGCTCAACAAAAATCTCAAGAAATTTGGAACTATTTTAGAAGAAAATTCATATCCTCGTGTTTTGATTAGTAAACTACTTTACAGCAGTCGTGTACGTACATCAAATTTGAACATTGATTTGCATAGTTGCACAGAATTTACACGAAATCGTAATATGGAGACAAAATTCAAAGCATTACCTTATATTGCTGGACTTACACCTAACCTGATGAAAAATTTTAAAGATCATAATTTGATTTTTGCACGTCGTACAATGAAGGGTCTAGGAACATTTTTCTCAAAAATAAAGGATGATCTTCCATTGGATTTGCGTTCAGATGTTATTTACAGGAGGCCTTTGCCCAGCAGTGGGATGCATAGGCTTAAAGTAAGTAAGTAAAGTAAGTAAGTTATTTACAAAATTAAATGTGGAGATTGTCATCAAGAATATATTGGACAGACTTCTCAACAACTTAAAAAACGAATTGCACAACATAAAAGTGATGCAAGGTTGAAGCCTGAAGCTTGTGCATTGGCTTCCCATGTTAGCCGTCTTGGACATAATATGGACTATCAAAATTTGGCTGTATTGGACGGTGACGTAAATTACTTTCGGAGAAGTTTTCTTGAAATGTTTCATATTAATAATTCTGTATCGCCAATGAATTCGAAAACTGACATCAAAAATTTAAGTAGCATTTATACATATTTATTAAATTACAAAAATATTCATCGCACCCAGTTAAACCAACTTTGAAAATTTTGAGATGTTCTTTCCATTCATATTGTTACATTTGATGTCATTAACTCTAGTTTTTTAGGTTAGATTTTTTGATGTTGTCATATATAAAATAAGGTTGGCTTTTTTTCTTCCTGTATTTTGATCACCATAACAAATTTGTTTGACAAGAGTTTTTTACATGTTTCAAAATGTTATATAGTTTATAGTGATATTTCCGGTTTGTATTGTATTTCGTTTTTAGATTGTTAATGTTTTAAACTTTTTTAACTTTTAGAGCTCTGATGAAGGATGCAAATTCATCCGAAATATTAGCAAAGAAAAAATAAAGAAAATATACAGACTGTTTTCCCATTAATCTTCTACTATTTATATATATATATATATATATATATATATATATATATATATATATATATATATATATATATATATATATATATATATATATATATATATATATATATATATATATATATATATATGAACATTGGAAATAGTTAATACTAGATGGCGGTAGTTTTTAAGTTCAAAAACTACAGCCACGCCTGGGATTCGAACCCAGATATACCGATTGCCGGTCCGACGTTTTACCAATTAGACTAACGTGACCTATGACATTCAGTAGGTTTATTTGTCACAATTGAAATATGTCTAAAGGTAGAAACTTCTACTCATATTCCTTTAAGTGACAAATAAACCTACTGAATGTCATAGGTCACGTTAGTCTAATTGGTAAAACGTCGGACCGGCAATCTATATATATATATATATATATATATATATATATATATATATATATATATATATATATATATATATATATATATATATATATATATATATATGTATATATATATATGTATATATATGTTACCGGCAAAGTACGTTATGCAGTCATACCTAGGTTTACCTAGGCAAAGTCCGCATTGCCGGCCTACTTTAAGCAAAGTCCGAAATTATTCGATATTTCGGACATTGCCTACACTGTGGTACGACAATCTTAAGTTAGCCAAATGTGTAGCAGGCAAACTCCGAAATAACATGCCGCATTACTATCAGTGGTGTACCTAAGGGGGGGGGAGGTAGGGGCGGCACATATTTTGGGGCGGCATTTTTACTTATTTTGACATGGAACAACATTCTGTTTCCTGTATCTTTCGATCAAGTTAACTTTAGGAGACTACTTATTCGCCCAGTATTTGTCTAATACTTATCATGTAATCTTCACACACACAAATTGATAAAATTTGATAAATCACTTGAATGAGTTTCTTGTCATTGAAGAAGATCAGTTTCATATTGAAAGGAAAACGATCAAAAATTTTATGCCCGTACCTGCTCTACAAGAACGTTGAACTACACAGGAGAAGCGGACAAGGGCCTTCTTTCAAAAACACTGGGAGGAAAACTCTATTCCAAACATTGTATATTGTTAAAGTGAGGTTCTGATGTAGAGACCTAAAAAGTTGCTCAACTTTGGGACGGTTTTTCAAAGGAATTGTAAGAGATATCAATGTATTTTCTTTTACTATATATGTAAAATACTTAAGTGTACAAAAAAATGTCCTATAAGAAACTAGAATGCAAGAAGTGGATAATGTAGGAAGTATCAGGTCCTGCGCGGAGTGCTTGTCTGAACGTAGTACACGGTAGCTGCTGTAAAAATAACTAGAAATCAAAATTTCAAAACCGCTGTGAAACTAGATAAAATTAATTTGACACTAAACCAATATTTAAGAACGATATGTTTGCAACTTTTTGTGTGCAAATCGCTATAAATAATGTAATTATTTATAAGACTTACTTATTATGAGGTTCAGCCTCCTATAAAATTTGTTAACTCTAAGAGAAAAACGGGCAACTCGTTAAACGATTAAAAAGCAAACGCGTTAAACGATTAAAAAGCAAACGCGTATGCCAGTTTGGAAGATCATCCTTCTAGAAAACAGGGTTCGCATGAGTGGGCCTGACCGAAAAAACCCGGTGGGTTTTTTCGGGCTGGGCCCACTTGAAAAAACCCATTGGGTTTTTTCAGAGCGCAACATTTTGAAATATTTGGTGTTTTTTGAGTTGGGCTGGCTTGAAATAAAGAAAGGTGTTTATTAAAAACTCGTAATGGGCAAAAGTAAATTTCAAAGGGTAATACAGTTTTTATTTTACTTTTAAAACGCAACACAAAATATAGACACTTTCAGTTAACAATTCAGAACAAAACTTAAGTTGTATTCTTATTCACTCGGTCTTGTGAATAGGTGTGTTAAGAAAAGAATAAAATACGAACCACAATGAGTTCACCAGTCGACACGGTTAGTGGTGTCCATATTAAGTAAATATCTTTATCTACGACTCACATATAATAAGTTCATTGCATGCGTATGTATGACTATTTAGTCCCCATTATTATACGCGCCAATGATTATAATGACACTAGCGTTGTATAATAATGACAGTTCGTTCAAATAATGACCTTAATATTTGAACAAACTGTCATCATTATATGACGCTAGTGTCAAAGTCTGTCAAAACCTACGTGGATGACAGTTATTTGCAGGTTCGCATCGCCATCATTGACAAGTACATTTAAAAATTTTTGCATAAAATGGAACTTATGAGTCGTAGATAAAATGTCGTATTTGACTCGCACATAACGGATATAAATCGCTCGCATGACTACACTGTAAACTTCATGCTCACGATTTATATCCTTAATTATGTCCTCGGCAAATAATATACGAATACACTTGCACCAATTTAACTGCTTTTACGACCTGCAAACGGTTTGGGTTGTTGTTGTTGGTTTTTTGTCCAACAGACATTTTGGTTATCTTAGTTATTTCAGTTCCGGTTTTGACTTTAATCTCGAACACATTAATTTTTCCCATTTACGTATAACATAAAATAAGTACCTACTCTCGAATTTTCAATAGAACCGTTTCAGTTTTACCAAGGTTTTGAATATTTTAGCAAAGGTTGAGATTTAAGTTTTTTCAGTATTTTTTTTATACATGTTTTGGTTCGGTTACGGTTACGGGTTTTACATCATAAAAAAAATCGGTTACGGTGTGGCTTTAGTTAATATTTACTATTGCTCACTTTTACCCGAAAAAGCCCGTGTGTGTGTGTGTGTGTGTGTGTGTGTGTGTGTGTGTGTGTGTGTGTACCCAATTTTTGTTAATTCATTTCCGGAGAAACTACTACAGGTATTGGCACGGAACTTCCTATCTAGAAGTTTCATGACCAAACTTAGAGTTGAAAAGCTTTTGGTTCAAAAGGGTCCAAAGGAACGCGGTGTTTACTCTAAGCCTTTTTCAAGGATTTTAGAAATGAGCCGCCATTTCTGTAATTTCGTCAAAATAGTTAATAATAAATTAAAGCAGAGGAAATTTTGAATAATTTATGCCTATGACATTTTTTGGTAAAATTAATAGTTTAGCTGCAAGAGCAAATTCTATTTGATCGAGCTCGGTCGCATCTGCATTGATTTAATACTATATAGTGACCCAGGATTTGCAAATTTTTCAGTCTAATGACAGTACCGGTAGTGTCAAATGCTGACAGTACCTGTAGTGTCAAATGCTGATGTTTTGACATTATCTCACAATTCATATTGACCGTAGTTAATAGTATCAAAAGATCTCATATTGTGATACCGTGTACAGTCCTTGCCTGATGGCGTCGGATAGGCAGCGTGTTGATCGTGTCCAAAATGCATGTGTTCTGTTTGTTTTTGGTTTGACGAAGTATGATCTTGCATCGAATGGGCTGGGCGACCTGGGGTGGTTGAACATGGATAACAGTAGGGTGTTGCATGTAGCAATATTGTATCATAAGTTGCTATCCACTAGGATCCCACAATACCTCATGCGGAAGATATGCTGTAGAACATATGTCCATAACCTTAATTTAAGATTCGGGGGTTTGTTTGCTCCACCTGCCCATCGCACTGAGCTGTATAAACGGTCATTCTCTTACCAGGTCAGTCACATATACAATGGTCTCAGGGAAGATATGAAAAATGTATAGTGAAGTAGTTTTGGGGGAAAAAAATAACAGGGGGGACTTTAGGCATCGAGCGCACATTAGAGGCTTTTTAATTTTTATTTTTTATGGGCAGGTGCGATGTTTTGTTGAGTTGGATTTGCTGCAATTACGTGTAATTAGACTCTAGAGTAATTTTGTTGTTTGTTTTTGTTTTGATAAGTTCTCGGAATTATTTTTATATTATTACTACAATTATGGCTTAGTTCTAGTTTGCGTAAGGGGTTGTGTGGAAGAGTAAGGCAATTTGGAAACAAGTGTGCTGAACTGCGCCCTAAATATAAATAATATTTTGTTGCAATTTATATAGTCTTATTTTAATAGAGGAATTATTTATTTATTTAATTATTTATTTATCTGTTAAATCCTGGCTAACTAGTTTTATTTTAATGCAGACACGACTGATCTCCATCAAATAGATTCTCATGCAGCTAAACAATTAATTTTAATTGTATTGTAAAGTCATGTGCGCGGCCACATCAGATTTTTTAAATTTTTTATTGCGCAATTATCGAATTTTTCGATTTTTTAGTAACAAGTTTTGTCGAAAAGTGCACTTAGATAAAACTAAAAGTATTTTTAAAACGTGGGTTGGGCTTTTGAACTATATTTAATAAAACCGAAAGACATACAAGTAATATTCATTTTATTCATGACAAGAAATTGGATATTTAATATTTTAAGAAGTAGTAAGAAGTTGCACTCAATATTTCATCAATTTTTAACAATTAATAGCACTTTACTTGAAGACGCGTTAGCGGGTATAAAAGACATTATACGTATTTTTTTGTAAGCAATGATTGTTTTATTTAAAATGCAAGCAGTTTGTCTATTTGCATAATAAGCAGCCATGACGTATGAATTCTAAAGTTTTCCAATTTTATCTTAAAGAAGAAAACAAAAATCATCAAAATGTTTATTGTCGTTAATATGAAAATTTAAATTACATTTGACTCGTACTGTTACTTATTTCTTTTGCCGTGACAATTCTTTAAACATTTTACGGAAAACGTAAAATTTTTGAGCTAATTGAAGATGGAAGAGCAAGTTATTATCTATTAGAGTTTAAATTTGGTTTATTATTGATGTCAATACGCACACTTTGACACCTTTTAAACAGACAGTTTTGGTTTTCTACTTGTAAGGTAAAATTTGAAAACGTTGATCATGTTTCGGGGTAAAAGATATTGTCCAATCAACTATATTTTAGGTGTAGTGTATTTACTGACTGGATTTGGTAACTTTTGGCATTCCAGGCGTTTTGATCCGGCAAATTTTGTTTCCGTGAATCTCGGGATCCCCGGATTACAGAACCTTTAATCCCGAAATCCCGGGATCATTATATTTTTCCGGGATTGAGAGCCCTACTACTCTACGAGACATCATCTTCAGTCGGTTATCTACAAAATTTTGTATCCTAAGATAAATATTTCATCATTTGTTACTTTATGTTATTAGCTTTCACATACAAAATAGTAATTATTATTGCTGTTATTTTTTATATGTAAAACTACTGTCCTGATTATCTCACAAGTTTTTTTGAATAGGGGATTAAAGAAGAGTTTTTGTGATATTCTAAAAGCCGATAGATTTCGGAAACCGTTATCATTAAAATTATTATACCGAAAAACGATACTTTTTGGGTTGTCGGGGCTCGAGTGTCAATTAGCTGACCATGTTATTCATTCAATTATTTTGTCAGTAAATGTAGACTGCCTAAAGTATTACAATTACAAAAGGCATCAACATGATAGCAATACAATAAAAGCGGATCAAACATACCAAATAACAGTCGCAACGTGTACTATCGGTCGAAAAAGTATTGACCCCTGGTTTTGAAGGGTCATAAGTCGTAACACTAAAGCAACTAACAAACAAATTTGAAATACAGTTTGTTATTCTTCCAAATAATTTCTACATAACATAACTTTCAAAATAATTTGCCTGCGGGCTACAAGAGCACGAGACAACTGAAAAAATGTACCCGATTTTAGCAATTTTAAAGAAACGCTCGTCATTTCGACTTTTTTCCCAGCTGATCAAAAAAAAAAAAATTCAAACTGTGCCCCTAATGTAAGTTAACTTAACAACCCGTCTATAGATTGGATTTTGTGCATTAGTAAATTTCTATAAAGGCAGCAAACAAGGTTATTAAAAAACAAATATCTTAGTAACGATAAGGACGAAAAGAATCGTCTTATTTTACTTAATACGGATATTGGAATAGCATCACAATTGAGTTGTTAGTTAAGGGGACCATTAGCGAGCGAAAAAAACAGCCGATTAGCGGTTTTTGGTAATTATATTACATTAATAGTTATTGTTTTATATTAATGTACATATCTTTATGAAAACATAAATATTTTTAAATGAAAAAATATTCCAAATTGCCACCCAAGGCAGCTCATAATATTATCATATGTATACAAGTAGGTATATAAATCTTCAGGTAATTATTTATATACGTATGTAAGTACATGTCAATTGCTGTCCTAACAGTTGAAGTAGTCAAGATTGGACATCATTTCTTTACTATTTCAGACAAAAGCTGCACAATAGACAAGTAGAAAGATGTGTAATAAATTGCGAATTGTCAAAATACACATTAGCATCATAAGTCGTAAAAAACTTAAAAATGGAGGGTTTCTGTGACACGTGCATTCGATTGTTTAATGTCCATCAATAAGCAATAAAAGTTCATTTCATGGCACGAAACCTGCTACGAAATACGTGCAGATTTTTTATTTATCGCAACAAGAAAGTGAAAATACAATAATTAAATTATTTTTACTATTGTTATAAAATTTAAACTGCATGGTTTTGAAATATGGTCAAACTTATTAATTTGTGTTGTGATCCTTACCGGTTTTATATAGGTACTGATTAACACTTTCTTATTTAAAATTTAATTAGGAAATACAGTTAAAATATTGTTGACGTTGGTACGTCATCGAGCAAACTGATAAAAAGTTGTTTACATAGAGAAAAAACAGCAACATCTATGAACATTATCGTGATCAACCAATGTTTTCATAAGAAATAATACAAAAACAATTAAAATAATACATTTTCCCAAAAATTAAAAACAATACGTCTGCTATTTTAAAAATACCAAAATTTTAAAAGACCGATATAAGAACAAAAATACAACATAGATTAAACTCCCGCTACTCAGTGGATAACCGGTTCTTAATTGTCGCAAACGGTGATAGATTTAAAAATCGCAATAAATCGCATATACAATACTATGCGAACGGCTTAAAATGGTCTTCATGATATATGGATATAAAAGGGGGGTTAAACGCATGTTTTTTGTTCAGTCATTGCTGAGTTATAAGCATTCAAACACACGGCGCAATGCTTTTGCAACCGGTAGTAGTCATAAATTGCCAATATTAACAACAATTTAACAAAATTAAAACGGCTAAACAAGTTAACAAACTACTAAACAATTAACATTATACCAAAATGATACAAAACATGAGTGCAACATAAAAAATCTGATGTGGCCAGGCACATGACTTTATCATACAATATATAAAATTAATAGTTTAGCTGCATGAGAATCATGTCAATAGTATCAATCGAAGGTATTGTCAAAGCATCAGCATTTGCACTACCTACTGTCATCCAGAATAATAGTTGTTTATCTCACAAGTGCCGAAAGTACGGAATAGCACAACGAGCGGTGATGCGGCGCGTCACCGATGGCGGAGCGTCGTCGTCGCATGTGAGCGAGTCGCGCTATGTAGTTTTCGGCAGGAGTGACATCAACGTTTTTGTGTTGCTTTTTGAGAAATATGTATTTTAAAAAAAAATTAATAATGGTTATATTTCTGTATGGGAAATGTTAGGTTGTTACTTTCAAAAGATAATTCAAATTCTGACAGATTTATATTCGTTCATGACACTGTAGATGTCACATCCGTACCAACATACTGAAATATAACTACACTCATCGCTATACTTTATTTACAATTTTCTCCATTTATCATTTTTACAATTAGATATAACAACGGGTTGATATTTCTTATCAACAAACAATCAAATTGGTGATCTTATTTTATTTGAATTTTGTATTTTGTACATTGCCGGACTAGAGCTGCAACGTTCCATAGCGGTTCTCCAACCTCTGATCGCCTCTGATGAAATCAGCTGTTTTCGAGTGTGACAACCATAGACATTTCTGTGGTGACATGGTGGTGACAGCAGGCGGCAATATACTACTACACCATCACTCAACTGACTACACTTTCCTGTCAGAGTGACAGTTTACATTTTTCTGTCAATGTGACAGTGTCCGTGTCAGTTTGAAGTAATAAATTTGCCTCTTTTGCAGTGGCGCCATATAGCGGACTTTTTCAAATCACGGCTGTCGCACCTGCTAGTTTCGTAAAACTTGGAACACCGACATCAAAGGTGCCGCCGCAAGTGTCGTATCTTGATATTTCTAATCGCTGGTGACAGCACAAAAAAATATTTGTCAAATCCAGGCTACTATGTAATTTCATATCAATGCAGATGCGATCGATCTCGATCAAATAGAATTTGCTCTTGAAGCTAAACTATTAATTTTACCAAAAAAAGCCATAGGCATAAATTATTCAAAATTTCTTCTACTTTAATTTATTATTTAACTATTTTGTCGAAATTACAGAAATGGCGGCTCATTTGCAAAATCATTGAAAAAGGCTTAGAATAAACTACCAGTTACTTTCGACCCTGTTGAACCAAAAGCTTTTCAGCTCTAAGTTTGGTCATAAAACTTCTAAATATAAACTTTCGTCCCGATACCTTTAGTAGTTTCTCCGGAATCGTCGTCACAAAAATCGTTTACACACGCACACACACACACACACACACACACACACACACACACACACACACACACACACACACACACACACACACACACACACACACACACACACACACACACAGACATTTTTTTGTACCTTGGTCAAAAATGTTCAGGGGACCCAAAAAGACCTATTTCCGCTAAAATCTCAATTTTTTTTTTCGGCATGATTACAATACTTTATCTTACTGCGTATGATAAAGTAAAAATCGAAAATGGTTATATTTCTGTATAGGAAATGTTAGGTTGATACCACTTCTACGAAACGTCAAGTTTAAAAAGCTAATTCAAATTCTGACAGATTTATATTCCTTCATGTCACTGTAGATGTCACATCCGTACCAACATACTAAAACATAACGACACTCATCGCTATACTTTATTTAAAATTTTCTCAATTTATCGTTTTTACAATTAGATATAACAACGGGTTGATATTTCTTATCAACAAGCAATCAAATTGGTGATCTTATTTTATTTGAATTTTGTATTTTGTACTTTGCCGCACTAGAGCGGCAACGTTCCAGAGCGGTTCTCCAACCCCTGATGAAATTAAGGTCGGGCAAGTCAGCGGCGCAACTTTTGCAAAGTGAAAATCCTTATATCCATATTTTTTTGCTATTTTTTTACCAAAATATCGATTTTTTTGCTATCTTAGTTTTCGAGTTACCGAGGCGCCGCTGACGTGCCGGCAAGCCAGCGGCGCATTTTGGAAAAACAAATGAATTTGAAAAATGTGAGCAGCCTATATTTTTTTGCTAATTTTTTTCTATTTTTTTACCAAAAAAGATTTTTACTTTATCATACGCAGTATGTAAAGTATTGTAATCGTACCGAAAAAAAAAATTGGGATTTTGGCGGAAATAGGTCTTTTTGGGTCCCCTGAACATTTTTGACCAAGGTACAAAAAAATGTCTGTGTGTGTGTGTGTGTGTGTGTGTGTGTGTGTGTGTGTGTGTGTGTGTGTGAGTGTGTGTGTGTGTATGTGTGTGTGTACCCGATTTTTGTGACGACGATTCCGGAGAAACTACTAATAGTATCGGAACGAAAGTTCATATTTAGAAGTTTCATGACCAAACTTAGAGCTGAAATGCTTTTGGTTCAAAAGGGTCCAAAGGAACTGGCTATTTTCTCTTACCATTTTTCAACGATTTTGCAAATGAGCCGTCATTTCTATAATTTCGTCAAAATAGTTAAATAATAAATTAAAGTAGAGTAAATTTTGAATAATTTATGCCTATAATATTTTTTGGTAAAGATAATAGTTTAGCTTCAAGAGCAAATTCTATTTGATCGAGATCGGTCGCATCTGCATTGATATGAAACTACATAGTAGCCTGGACTTGACAATATTTTTTTTGTGCTGTCACCACAGAAATGTCTATGGCTGTCATACTCGAAAACAGCAGGTTTCATAGGTCAGGCAAGTTAGCGGCGCAACTTTTGCAAAATGAAAACCTTTATATCCATATTTTTTTGCTATTTTTTTTACCAAAATGTCGATTTTTTTGCTCTCTTAGTTTTCGAGTTACCGGGGCGCCGCTGACGTGCCGGCAAGCCAGCGGCGCATTTTGGAAAAGCAAATGAATTTGAAAAATGTGAGAAGCCTATACTTTTTTGCTATTTTTTTAGCAAAAATGATTTTTTTGCTGTGTTGGTTTTTGAGATAAGGGGTGCGCCGCTGACGTGCCGGCAAGCCAGCGGCGCATTTTGGAAAAACAAATGAATTTGAAAAGCTAAGTAGTCAGTATTTTTTTTTGCTATTTCATTGCTAATTTTTTACCTAAAAAGATATTTTTTTGCTTTGTTGGTTTTTGAGATATAGGTGTGCGCCGCCGACGTGTCGGCAAGCCAGCGGCGCATTTTGGAAAAACAAATGAATTGGGAAAAAATAAGCAAGCAGTATATTGCTAATCTTTTGCCGATTTTTAACCAAAAAAGTTTTTTTTTTGCCCTGTTTGTTTTCCAGATATACAAGGTGCCCCACGTTAGATGCAAGGGAGGGTAACGGCAAAAGTTGTTGGCACCCGTATTTGATTATCATTGGAGAACGTGGGTGCCAAGTGCCAACGACTTCTTACTCAGTGGCCGTAAGAAATCATTATATTCGATTCTTCCATAAAGAAAAATCTGATGTGGCCAGGCACATGACTTTATCATACAATATATAAAATTAATAGTTTAGCTGCATGAGAATCTATTTGACTGAGATAAATCGTGTCTGCATTAAAATTAAACTAGTTAGCCAGGATTTGACAGATATTTTGATAGTCAATAGTATCAATCGAAGGTATTGTCAAAGCATCAGCATTTGACACTACCTACTGTCATCAGAATAATAGTTGTTTATCTCACAAGTGCCGAAAGTACGGAATAGCACAACGATCGGTGATGCGGCGCGTCACCGATGGCGGAGCGTCGTCGTCGCATGTGAGCGAGTCAACGTTTTTTGTATTGCTTCTTGAGAAATACGTATTTAAAAAAAAATCAAAAATGGTTATATTTCGGTATAGAAAATGTTAGGTTGATACCACTTCTACGAAATGTCAAGTTTAAAAAGCTAATTCAAATTCTGACAGATTTATAGTCGAGGGTTCTCCGAGTGTGACAGCGTGGTGACAGCCATAGACATTTCTGTGGTGACAGCTAAAGAAAAATATTTGTCAAAATCCTGGCTACTATGTAGCATATCAATGCAGATGCGACCGATCTCGATCAAATAGAATTTGCTCTTGCAGCTAAACTATTAATTTTACCAAAAAATGTCATTGGCATAAATTATTCAAAATTTCCTCTGCTTTAATTTATTATTTAACTATTTTGACGAAATTACAGAAATGGCGGCTCATTTCTAAAATCCTTGAAAAAGGCTTAGAATAAACTACCAGTTCCTTTGGACCCATTTGAACCAAAAGCTTTTCAGCTCTAAGTTTGGTCATAAAACTTCTAAATATGAACTTTCGTCCCGATACCTTTAGTAGTTTCTCTGGAATCGTCTCCACAAAAATCGAGTACACACATACGCACACACACACACACACACATACACACACACACACACACACACACACACACACACACACACACACACACACACACACACACACACACACAGACATTTTTTTGTACCTTGGTCAAAAATGTTCAGGGGACCCAAAAAGACCTATTTCCGCTAAAATCTCAATTTTTTTTTTTCGGCATGATTACAATATTTTACCATACTGCGTATGATAAAGTAAAAAGGTTGTGGATAGCCATTCGCGCTACAGACAGAAGTTATTTGCATGCATGCAGGATGTTCAAAATTTACAACTCAAATGTTGCATTCTTCAACATTCAAAACTATTTTTTTAATAAATATCCTATATATTATTAATTGGTACATCATTCCTATATCAATATCGTCAGTGGTGCCTGAGATATTCATACTAACCTTTTTTTAAATTTATTTGGAAGTTGCTGATACTGAATTAGCAGGCCTTGATATTTGGTGGATGTTTAGGTGGTGACAGATTGTATTTTCGTGCATGTAAATTGATAAATTTTATGAATTCATATTAACAAAAGTTCAGGATGTAAGAGTATTAATTAATAAAATAAAACTGCACCATTGGCCAGGCAACATTCCCATGTAAGAAGTAAGGCAAATTTCCGAGAAACTTCTCGTTTTAATTTTGTTATCTATAATTTATTATAGGGGGCAGGTATAGGTATAAAATAGGTATATGAAACCAATATTGAATGATAGAGCACAAGATATATTATTGAGTGGTGGTATTATTGCATAGTTAAATTTTGTATATAAAATTCGTTATTTTGCTTTTTGTATTTTGTTATGTAAGAAATTAAATTTGTTGGGAGCGTTTATAAAAGATCTATTTACAATGCAAACTTATCGCGCGTACCTAGTACAGATCGCAAAAAGAACACATGTAATAAACGGTCAATGGTGTCTTGTAAAAAATATAATATTGTACGTTGAAAAATCCTTATAAATTTAACAATTTCAAAATGTGTTTTTTAAGGTTTTATTCCTGGTGCACTATTGAAAATTACTGTATACTGTTTCATGGTTTGTCTCCTAATCTAAAATATTTTTTTGGGCATAGAAATAACTATGCAAGTACGTATAAGAAATGTTTTTTCATTATGCAATTGATTTATGGACAAAACTTATTAACGTTTATTTTAAACTGTGTTCATAAGAATTGTCGGTGATACAGTTTTATCGCAAGTAGTAGGTAATTTTTGTCAAATGGAACACCTATGCAATAATACACCACTCAATATCTTGTGCTCTATCATTCAATATTCTGGTTTCATATACCTATTCTATACCTATACCTGTTCCCTATAATAAATTATAGATAACAAAATTAAAACAAGAAGTTTCTCGGAAATTTGCTTCACTTCTTACATGGGAATGTTGCCTGGCCAATGGTGCAGCTTTATTTTATTAATTAATACTCTTACATCCTGAACTTTTGTTAATATGAATTCATAAAATTTACCAATTTACATGCACGAAAATACAATCTGTCACCACCTAAACATCCGCCAAATATCAAGGCCTGCTAATTCAGTAAGTATCAGCAACATTCAAATACACTAAATAAAAAGTTAGTATGAATATCTCAAGCACCACTGACGATAGGAATGATGTATCAATTAATATACAGGATATTTATTAAAAAATATATGTTATTTTTCAAAATGCATCGCTGTCTTGCCGACACGTCGGCGGTGCACACCTATATCTTAAAAACCAACAAAGCTAAAAAAAATTTTTTTTGGTAAAAAATTAGCAAAAAATATAGCCCGCTCACATTTATCAAATTAATTTGTTGTTACATAGTGCGCCGCTGGCTTGCCGGCACGTCAGCGGCGCACCCCTATATCTCAAAAACAAACACAGCAAAAAAAATCTTTTTCGGTAAAAAAATAGCAAAAAATTAGCAAAAAAATATAGGCTGCTCACATTTTTCAAATTAATTTGTTTTTACATAGTGCGCCGCTGGCTTGCCGGCACGTCAGCAGCGCATCCCTATATCTCAAAAACCAACAAAGCAAAAAAAAATCTTTTTTGGTAAAAAATTAGCAAAAAATACTGACTACTTAGTTTTTCAAATTCATTTGTTTTCCCAAAATGCACCGCTGGCTTGCCGGCACGTCAGCGGCGCACCCCTATATCTCAAAAACCAACACAGCAAAAAAAAAAATATAGCGATGAGTGTCGTTATGTTTTAGTATGTTGGTACGGATGTGACATCTACAGTGACATGAAGGAATATAAATCTGTCGGAATTAGCTTTTTAAACTTGACGTTTCGTAGAAGTGGTATCAACCTAACATTTCCTATACAGAAATATAACCATTTTCGATTTATTTTACTTTATCATACGCAGTATGCTAAAGTATTGTAATCATGCTGAAAAAAAAAATTGAGATTTTAGCGGAAATAGGTCTTTTTGGGTCCCCTGAACATTTTTGACCAAGGTACAAAAAAATGTCTGTGTGTGTGTGTATGTGTGTGTGTGTGTGTGTGTGTATTTGTGCTTTTGGTTCAAAAGGGTCCAAAGGAACTGGTAGTTTATTCTAAGCCTTTTTCAAGGATTTTGCAGATGAGCCGCCATTAGTAATTTCTTCAAAATAGTTAAATAATAAATTAAAGCAGAGGAAATTTTGAATAATTTATGCCTATGACATTTTTTGGTAAAATTAATAGTTTAGCTGCAAGAGCAAATTCTATTTGATCGAGATCGGTCGCATCTGCATTGAAATGAAACTGCATAGTAGCCAGGATTTTGACAAATATTTTTTTTGTGCTGTCACCACAGAAATGTCTATGGCTGTCACCACGCTGTCACACTCGGAGAACCGCATGGAACGTCATCTACAGTGTCATGAACGAATACAAATCTGTCAGAATTTGAATTAGCTTTTTAAACTTGACATTTCGTAGAAGTGGTATCAACCTAACATTTTCTATACCGAAATATAACCATTTTTGATTTTTTTTAAAATACTTGTTTCTCAAAAAGCAACACAAAAACGTTGATGTCACTCCTGCCGAAAACTACATAGCGCGACTCGCTCACATGCGACGACGACGCTCCACCATCGGTGACGCGCCGCATCACCGCTCGTTGTGCTATTCCGTACTTTCGGCACTTGTGAGATAAACAACTATTATTCTGGATGACAGTAGGTAGTGCAAATGCTGATGCTTTGACAATACCTTCGATTGATACTATTGACATGATTCTCATGCAGCTAAACTATTAATTTTATATATTGTATGATAAAGTCATGTGCCTGGCCACATCAGATTTTTTTTGCTGTGTTGGTTTTTGAGATATAGGGGTGCGCCGCTGACGTGCCGGCAAGCCAGCGGCGCACTATGTAAAAACAAATTAATTTGAAAAATGTGAGCAGCCTATATTTTTTTGCTAATTTTTTGCTATTTTTTTACCGAAAAAGATTTTTTTTGCTGTGTTGGTTTTTGAGATATAGGGGTGCGCCGCTGACGTGCCGGCAAGCCAGCGGCGCACTATGTAAAAACAAATTAATTTGATAAATGTGGGCGGGCTATATTTTTTGCTAATTTTTTACCAAAAAAGATTTTTTTTTGCTTTGTTGGTTTTTAAGATATAGGTGTGCACCGCCGACGTGTCGGCAAGACAGCGATGCATTTTGAAAAATAACATATATTTTTTAATAAATATCCTGTATATTAATTGATACATCATTCCTATCGTCAGTGGTGCTTGAGATATTCATACTAACTTTTTATTTAATGTATTTGAATGTTGCTGATACTTACTGAATTAGCAGGCCTTGATATTTGGCGGATGTTTAGGTGGTGACAGATTGTATTTTCGTGCATGTAAATTGGTAAATTTTATGAATTCATATTAACAAAAGTTCAGCATATAAGAGTATAAATTAATAAAATAAAACTGCACTATTTGGCTAGCCAAAATTCCCATGTAAGAAGTGAAGCAAATTTCCGAGAAACTTCTTGTTTTAATTTTGTTATCTATAATTTATTATAGGGAACAGGTATAGGTATAGAATAGGTATATGAAACCAGAATATTGAATGATAGAGCACAAGATATTGAGTGGTGTATTATTGCATAGGTGTTCCATTTGACAAAAATTACCTACTACTTGCGATAAAACTGTATCACCGACAATTCTTATGAACACAGTTTAAAATAAACGTTAATAAGTTTTGTCCATAAATCAATTGCATAATAAAAAAAAACATTTCTTATACGAACATGCATAGTTATTTCTATGCCCAAAAAAATATTTTAGATTAGGAGACAAACCATGAAAAAGTATACAGTAATTTTCAATAGTGCACCAGGAATAAAACCTTAAAAAACACATTTTGAAATTGTTAAATGTATAAGGATTTTTCAACGTACAATATTATATTTTTTACAAGACACCATTGACCGTTTATTACATGTGTTCTTTTTGCGATCTGTACTAGGTACGCGCGATAAGTTTGCATTGTAAATAGATCTTTTATAAACGCTCCCAACAAATTTAATTTCTTACATAACAAAATACAAAAAGCAAAATAACGCATTTTATATACAAAATTTAACTATGCAATAATACCACCACTCAATAATATATCTTGTGCTCTATCATTCAATATTGGTTTCATATACCTATTTTATACCTATACCTGCCCCCTATAATAAATTATAGATAACAAAATTAAAACGAGAAGTTTCTCGGAAATTTGCCTTACTTCTTACATGGGAATGTTGCCTGGCCAATGGTGCAGTTTTATTTTATTAATTAATACTCTTACATCCTGAACTTTTGTTAATATGAATTCATAAAATTTATCAATTTACATGCACGAAAATACAATCTGTCACCACCTAAACATCAACCAAATATCAAGGCCTGCTAATTCAGTATCAGCAACTTCCAAATAAATTTAAAAAAAGGTTAGTATGAATATCTCAGGCACCACTGACGATATTGATATGGAATGATGTATCAATTAATAATATATAGGATATTTATTAAAAAAATAGTTTTGAATGTTGAAGAATGCAACATTTGAGTTGTAAATTTTGAACATCCTGCATGCATGCAAATAACTTCTGTCTGTAGCGCGAATGGCTATCCACAACCTTTTTCTTTATGGAAGAATCGAATATAATGATTTCTTACGGCCACTGAGTAAGAAGTCGTTGGCACTTGGCACCCACGTTCTCCAATGATAATCAAATACGGGTGCCAACAACTTTTGCCGTTACCCTCCGTTGCATCTAACGTGGGGCACCTTGTATATCTGGAAAACAAACAGGGCAAAAAAAAACTTTTTTGGTTAAAAATCGGCAAAAGATTAGCAATATACTATTTGCTACTTGCTTATTTTTTCCCAATTCACTTGTTTTTCCAAAATGCGCCGCTGGCTTGCCGACACGTCGGCGGCGCACACCTATATCTCAAAAACCAACAAAGCAAAAAAATATCTTTTTAGGTAAAAAATTAGCAATGAAATAGCAAAAAAAATACTGACTACTTAGCTTTTCAAATTCATTTGTTTTTCCAAAATGCGCCGCTGGCTTGCCGGCACGTCAGCGGCGCACCCCTATATCTCAAAAACCAACACAGCAAAAAAATCTTTTTTGGTAAAAAATTAGCAAAAAAATATAGGCTTCTCACATTTTTCAAATTCATTTGCTTTTCCAAAATGCGCCGCTGGCTTGCCGGCACGTCAGCGGCGCCCCGGTAACTCGAAAACTAAGAGAGCAAAAAAATCGACATTTTGGTAAAAAAAATAGCAAAAAAATATGGATATAAAGGTTTTCATTTTGCAAAAGTTGCGCCGCTAACTTGCCTGACCCATGAAATCAGCTGTTTTCGAGTATGACAGCCATAGACATTTCTGTGGTGACAGCACAAAAAAATTATTGTCAAATCCAGGCTACTATGTAGTTTCATATCAATGCAGATGCGACCGATCTCGATCAAATAGAATTTGCTCTTGAAGCTAAACTATTATCTTTACCAAAAAATATTATAGGCATAAATTATTCAAAATTTACTCTACTTTAATTTATTATTTAACTATTTTGACGAAATTATAGAAATGACGGCTCATTTGCAAAATCGTTGAAAAATGGTAAGAGAAAACAGCCAGTTCCTTTGGACCCTTTTGAACCAAAAGCTTTTCAGCTCTAAGTTTGGTCATGAAACTCCTAAATATGAACTTTCGTTCCGATACTATTAGTAGTTTCTCCGGAATCGTCGTCACAAAAATCGGGTACACACACACATACACACACACACACACACACACACACAGACATTTTTACTTTATCATACGCAGTATGTAAAGTATTGTAATCGTGCCGAAAAAAAAAATTGAGATTTTAGCGGAAATAGGTCTTTTTTGGGTCCCCTGAACATTTTTGACCAAGGTACAAAAAAATGTCTGTGTGTGTGTCTCTGTGTGTGTGTGTGTGTGTGTGTGTGTGTGTGTGTGTGTGTAAACGATTTTTGTGGAGACGATTCCGGAGAAACTACTAAAGGTATCGGAACGAAAGTTCATAAGTTTCATGACCTAACTTAGAGCTGAAAAGCTTTTGGTTCACAAGTGTCCAAAGGAACTGGTACTTTATTCCAAGCATTTTTCAAGGATTTTGCAAATGAGCCGCCATTTCTGTAATTTCGTCAAAATAGTTAAATAATAAATTAAAGTAGAGGAAATTTTGAATAATTTATGTTTATGACATTTTTTGGTAAAATTCATAGTTTAGCTGCAAGAGCAAATTCTATTTGATCGAGATCGGTCGCATCTGCATTGATATGAAACTACATAGTAGCCAGGATATTGACAAATATTTTTTTGTTCTGTCACACCCGAAAACAGCAGATTTTATCAGAGGTTGGAGAACCGCTATGGAACGTTGCCGCTCTAGTGCGGCAAATTACAAAATACCAATTTCAAATAAAATAAGATCACCAATTTGATTGTTTGTTGATAAGAAATATCAACCCGTCTTTATATCTAATTCTAAAAACGGTACATTGAGAAAATTGTAAATAAAGTATAGCGATGAGTGTAGTTTTATTTTAGTATTTTGGTACGGATATGACATCTACATTGTCCTGAACAAATATAAATCTGTCAGAATTTGAATTAGCTTTTTAAACTTGACGTTTCGTCAAAGTGGTACCAATCTAACATTTCCTATACAGAAAAATAACCATTTTTTATTTATTTTTTTAAATACATATTTCTCAAAAAGCGACACAATAAACGTTGATGTCAGTCCTGCCAAAAACTAGATAGCGCGACTCGCTCGCGTGCGACGGCGTCGCTCCGTTTTCGGTGACGCGCCGCATCACCGCTCGTCGCACTATTCCGCACTTTGGGCACTTGTGACATAAATAACTATTATTCTAATGACGTAGTATAGGTAGTGTCAAATGCTGATGCTTTGACAATACCTACGATATATCTCAATAAAGTAGATTCTCATGCAGCTAAACTATTAATTTTATATATTGTATGATAAAGTCATGTGCCTGGCCACATCAGATTTTTTACTTTATCATACGCAGTATGATAAAGTATTGTAATCGTGCCGAAATCGTTCCGATTTTGGCGGAAATAGGTCTTTATGGGTCCCCTGAACATTTTTGACCAAGGTACAAAAAAATGTCTGAGTGTGTGTGTGTCTGTGCGTGTGTGTGTAAACGATTTTTGTGGCGACGATTCCGGAGAAACTACTACAGGTATCGGGACGAAAGTTCATATTTAGAAGTTTTATGACCAAACTTAGAGCTGAAAAGCTTTTGGTTAAAAAGGGTCCAAAGGAACTGGTAGTTTATTCTAAGCCTTTTTCAAGGATTTTGCAAATGAGCCGCTATTTCTCTAATTTCGTCAAAATAGTTAAATAATAAATTAAAGTAGAGGAAATTCTGATTAATTTATGCCTATGAAATTTTTTGGTAAAATTAATAGTTTAGCTTTTTAGGTTATTCTAAGCCTTTTTGAAGGATTTTGGAAATGAGCCGCCATTTCTGTAATTTCGACAAATTAGTTCATTAATAAATTAAAGTAGAGGAAATTTTGAATAATTTATGCCTATGAAATATTTGGTAAAATTAATAGTTTAGCTTCAAGAGCAAATTCTATTTGATCGAGATTGGTCGCATCTGCATTGATATGAAATTACATAGTGGCCAGGATTTTGACAAATATTTTTTTGTGTTGTCACATTCGAAAACAGCTGATCTCATCAGAGGTTGCAGAACCACTATGGAACGTTGCCGCTGTAGTGCGGCAAATTTTAAAATACAAATTTCAAATAAAGTAAGATCACCAATTTGATTGTTTGTTGATCAGAAATATCAACCCGTCTTTATATCTAATTCCAAAAACGATACATTGAGAAAATTATAAATAAAGTATAGCGATGAGTGTAGTTTTATTTTAGTATGTTGGTAGGGATGTGTCATGAACAAATATAAATGTGTCATTACCTTTTTAAGGTGCGTTTTCATTAGTGATAATGGCAGTGGTAGCAGACGCCGTTATAGTATTTCCAATAGAAAATTGATAGTGACTCATGTTTATGCACATGCAAACTAATGTGTCATTATCACGATATGTAAGAAACACTATAATTTCGTATTCTACCACCGCCATTAGCTACTATTACCTACTAATCGGAACGCACCTTTAAACTTGACGTTTCGTCAAAGTGGTACCAACCTAGCATTTACTATACAGAAATCATTTATTTTTTAAATACGTATTTCTTAAAAAGCAACACAATTAACGTTGATGTCGCTCCTGCCAAAAACTAGATGGCGCCACTCGCTCACATGCGACGGCGACACTCCGCCTTCGGTGACGCGCCGCATCACCGCTCGTCGCGCTATTCCGTACTTTCGGCATTTGTGACATAAATAACTATTATTCTAATGACGTAGTGTAGGTAGTGGGAAATGCTGATGATTTGACAATACGTACGATTTATCTCAATAGAATAAATTCTCATGCAGCTAAACTATTAATTTTATATATTGTATGATAAAGTCATGTGCCTGGCCACATCAGATTTTTTGTACCTTGGTCAAAAATGTTCAGGGGACCCAAAAAGACCTATTTCCGCCAAAATCCCAATTTTTTTTTTTCGGTACGATTACAATACTTTACATACTGCGTATGATAAAGTAAAAAGAATAAAGCATACCGTAAACTGGACCGTTGTTCAAAATGCTTACGTTTTTATTTCTAAACATATTACAAACAACATTCAGGAAACCAATTTAATCGATGACGTCAAATTTTTGAATAGTTAACTTAATGAAGAAAAACTAGCACAATGGAGGCGTGATAGTATTCAAGCTGATATGCGGTGGCTAGAAGTTTTAATCATTTTGAAAAAATCTGATGTGGCCAGGCACATGACTTTATCATACAAAATATAAAATTAATAGTTTAGCTGCATGAGACTCTATTTGATTTAGATAAATCGTGTATGCATTAAAATTAAACTAGTTAGCCAGGATTTGACAGATATTTTGATAGTCAATAGTATCAATAGTAAGTATTGTCAAAGCATCAGCATTTGACACTACCTACTGTCACCAGAATAATAGACATTTATCTCACAAGTGCCGAAAGTACGGAATAGCGCGACGGGCGGTGATCCGGCGTGTCACTGAAGGCCGTCGCATGTGAGCGAGGGGCACTATGTAGTTTTCGGCAAGAGTGACATCAACGTTTTTTGTGTTGCTTTTTTAGAAATAAGTATTTAAAAAAAATTAAAAATGGTTATATTTCTGGATAGGAAATGTTAGGGTGATACCACTTCTACGAAACGTCAAGTTTAAAAAGCTAATTCAAATTCTGGCAGATTTATATTCGTTCATGATACTGTAGATGTCACATCCGTACCAACATACTAAAATATAACTACACTCATCGCTATACTTTATTTACAATTTTCTCAATTTATCGTTTTTACAATTAGATATAACAACGGGTTGATATTTCTTATCAGCAAATAATCAAATTGGTGATCTTATTTTATTTGAATTTTGTTTTTTCTATTTTGCCGCACTAGAGCGACAACGTTCCATAGCGGTTCTCCAACCTCTGATGAAATCTGATGAAATCAGCTATTTTCGAGTGTGACAGCCATTTCTGTGGTGACAGCACAAAAAATATTTGTCAAATCCAGGCTACTATGTACTTTCATATCAATGCAGAAGCGACCGATCTCGATCAAATAGAATTTGCTCCTGCAGCTAAACTATTAATTTTACCAAAAAATGTTATAGAAATAAATTATACAAAATTTCCTCTATTTTAATTTATTATTTATCTATTTTGACGAAATTACAGAAATGACGTGTCATTTGCAAAATCGTTGAAAAGTGCTAAGAGTTAATAGCCACTTCCTTTGTACCCTTTTGAACCAAAAGCTTTTCAGCTCTAAGTTTGGTCATGAAACTTCTAAATCTAAACTTTCGTCCCGATACCTTTGGTAGTTTCTCCGGAATCGTCGTCACAAAAATCTGGTACACACATACACACATACACACACACACACACACACACACAGACATTTTTTTGTACCTTGGTCAAAAATGTTCAGGGGACTCAAAAAGACCTATTTCCGCTAAAATCCCAATTTTTTTTTCGGCACGATTACAATACTTTACCATACTGCGTATGATAAAGAAAAATCTGATATGGCCAGGCACATGACTTTATCATACAAAATATAAAATTAATAGTTTAGCTGTATGTGAATCTATTTGATTGAGATAAATCGTGTCTGCATTAAAATTAAACTAGTTAGCCAGGATTTGACAGATATTTTGATAGTCAATAGTACCAGTAGTAGGTAATGTCAAAGCATCAGCATTTGACACTACCTACTGTAAGAATAATAGTTATTTATCTCACAAGTGCCGAAAGTACGGAATAGCGCGACGAGCGGTGATGCGGCGAGTGACATCAACGCTTTCCGCCGGTGGCGGAGCGTCGCCGTCGCATGTGAGCGAGTTGCGCTATGTAGTTTTCGGCAGGACTGACATCAACGTTTTTTGTGTTGCTTTTTGAGAATGAAACGTATTTATAAAAAATCAAAAATGGTTATAGTTCTGTACAGAAAATGTTAGGTTGATACCACTTCTACGAAACGTCACGTTTAAAAAGCGAATTCAAATTCTGACAGATTTATATTCGTTCATGTCACATCCGTACCAACATACTAAAATATAACTACACTCATCGCTATACTTTATTTACAATTTTCTCAATTTATCGTTTTTACAATTAGATATAACAACGGGTTGATATTTCTTATCAACAAACAATCAAATTTGTGATCTTATTTTATTTGAATTTTGTACTTTCCGCACTAGAGCGGCAACGTTCCATAGCGGCTCCCCAGCCTCTGAAGGAATCACCTGTTTTCGAGTGTGACAGCGATAGACATTTCTGTGGTGACAGCACAAAAAATATTTGTCAAAATCCTGGCTACTATGTAGTTTTCATATCAATGCAGATGCGACCGATCTCGATCAAATAGAATTTGCTCTTGCAGCTAAACTATTAATTTTACCAAAAAATGTCATAGGCATAAATTATTCAAAATTTCCTCTGCTTTAATTTATTATTTAACTATTTTGACGAAATTACAGAAATAGCGGCTCAATTGCAAAATCGTTGAAAAATGCTAGGAGTAAATAGCCCGTTCCTTTGGACCCTTTTGAACCAAAAGCTTTTCAGCTCTAAGTTTAGTCATGAAACTTCTAAATATGAACTTTCGTCCCGATTCCTTTAGTAGTTTCCCCGAAACCGTCTCCACAAAAAACGGGTACACACACACATACACACACACACACACACACACACACACACACACACACACACACACACACACACACACACACACACACACACACACACACACACACACACACACACACACACACACACACACACACACACACACACACACACACACACACACACACACACACACACACACACACACACACACACACACACACACACACACACACACACACACACACACACACACACACACACACACACACACACACACACACACACACACACACACACACACACACACACACACACACACACACACACACACACACACACACACACACACACACACACACACACACACACACACACACACACACACACACACACACACACACACACACACACACACACACACACACACACACACACACACACACACACACACACACACACACACACACACACACACACACACACACACACACACACACACACACACACACACACACACACACACACACACACACACACACACACACACACACACACACACACACACACACACACACACACACACACACACACACACACACACACACACACACACACACACACACACACACACACACACACACACACACACACACACACACACACACACACACACACACACACACACCACACACACACACACACACACACACACACACACACACACACACACACACACACACACACACACACACACACACACACACACACACACACACACACACACACACACACACACACACACACACACACACACACACACACACACACACACACACACACACCACACACACACACACACACACACACACACACACACACACACACACACACACACACACACACACACACACACACACACACACACACACACACACACACACACACACACACACACACACACACACACACACACACACACACACACACACACACACACACACACACACACACACACACACACACACACACACACACACACACACACACACACACACACACACACACACACACACACACACACACACACACACACACACACACACACACACACACACACACACACACACACACACACACACACACACACACACACACACACACACACACACACACACACACACACACACACACACACACACACACACACACACACACACACACACACACACACACACACACACACACACACACACACACACACACACACACACACACACACACACACACACACACACACACACACACACACACACACACACACACACACACACACACACACACACACACACACACACACACACACACACACACACACACACACACACACACACACACACACACACACACACACACACACACACACACACACACACACACACACACACACACACACACACACACACACACACACACACACACACACACACACACACACACACACACACACACACACACACACACACACACACACACACACACACACACACACACACACACACACACACACACACACACACACACACACACACACACACACACACACACACACACACACACACACACACACACACACACACACACACACACACACACACACACACACACACACACACACACACACACACACACACACACACACACACACACACACACACACACACACACACACACACACACACACACACACACACACACACACACACACACACACACACACACACACACACACACACACACACACACACACACACACACACACACACACACACACACACACACACACACACACACACACACACACACACACACACACACACACACACACACACACACACACACACACACACACACACACACACACACACACACACACACACACACACACACACACACACACACACACACACACACACACACACACACACACACACACACACACACACACACACACACACACACACACACACACACACACACACACACACACACACACACACACACACACACACACACACACACACACACACACACACACACACACACACACACACACACACACACACACACACACACACACACACACACACACACACACACACACACACACACACACACACACACACACACACACACACACACACACACACACACACACACACACACACACACACACACACACACACACACACACACACACACACACACACACACACACACACACACACACACACACACACACACACACACACACACACACACACACACACACACACACACACACACACACACACACACACACACACACACACACACACACACACACACACACACACACACACACACACACACACACACACACACACACACACACACACACACACACACACACACACACACACACACACACACACACACACACACACACACACACACACACACACACACACACACACACACACACACACACACACACACACACACACACACACACACACACACACACACACACACACACACACACACACACACACACACACACACACACACACACACACACACACACACACACACACACACACACACACACACACACACACACACACACACACACACACACACACACACACACACACACACACACACACACACACACACACACACACACACACACACACACACACACACACACACACACACACACACACACACACACACACACACACACACACACACACACACACACACACACACACACACACACACACACACACACACACACACACACACACACACACACACACACACACACACACACACACACACACACACACACACACACACACACACACACACACACACACACACACACACACACACACACACACACACACACACACACACACACACACACACACACACACACACACACACACACACACACACACACACACACACACACACACACACACACACACACACACACACACACACACACACACACACACACACACACACACACACACACACACACACACACACACACACACACACACACACACACACACACACACACACACACACACACACACACACACACACACACACACACACACACACACACACACACAGACATTTTTTTGTACCTTGGTCAAAAATGTTCAGGGGACCAAAAAGACCTATTTCCGCTAAAATCTCAATTTTTTTTTTCGGCACGATTACAATACTTTACATACTGCGTATGATAAAGTAAAAAAAATCCATTTTGTAGCCTGTTGAATATTGTAGAATTTGTTTACCTGGCACCAACGCACCAACGGAAAGAGTCTTTTTCTACTCCTGTTGAGGAATACATTCATCATTATGGCAATTTATGATAAATAATACACACATTGCAAATATTTCATTCCTGGCTCCTCATACCACGCGAGTAGTGAGTAATATTTCATTCCTCATGGCTTTAGAACCAATCACAGCTCTGGATTTTTCAATTCCGTATTGTTTTGATACACTGCTTAGCGACATTGTCAAGGCATTGACAACGTCGCTAAGTGACAAGCGCACCAAACAATTTTAAACTGTCAAAATCCTGTAAACCGTCATAGTGACATACAGCCGTCCCTATATGCACAAAAATTAATTTATTAAATTTCGTTGCATGGTCGTAGAAAAAGTATAGTATTCCATTCGCAAGTAATGGCAATTTCTCACTCGAACGATTTGCAGCACTCGCCTGCGGCTCGTGCGGCAAACATCGTTCTCGTGAGAAATTGCTTACATTACTTGCTTATAGAATAATATACTATTTCTATAATGAACAATGTATGGATTGATGAAAAATCACAACTGAAAGTCGATACAATGAAGTCCATATTACTTGTTCGACAAAATATTGCACTCTCTTGTGACGATTTAAAGCAAATTCACAGTGCTGACAAATATGTACAATAAATACAGAATGTTTGTAAAAATAACCTATGTCAAATTTGTCGAGTTCTATATTAACAAATCATATTTATAGAAAGAGAATATATATTTATGTTTAATTTTTTATACGAATTTGAGGTTATTTTCGAAATTTCTTTACTATTTTTTCTTTTCTTATTTAATATTGTGCGCAAGGAAGCCGCACAGCATTGGCCAGTTAAAAATCTGGTCACCCTATTTTAGAGGAATGTCGCCGATTTGACAAGATATTGATCAATTGGGGTTTTGTTTTAAAAGCGTAATGTTGTAATGTTATAGGGTTTTAATAGTTTAGGCTGTGTATAGCTAGAGGAATTGTGTAAAAATAAACCTTTATCCTTACCCTTTGGGAAACTACCAAAGACATTAAATCTAAATTGAGTGATTCTGGTGCCATACTTGTTCAGGCTGATAAGACCAATCGTCCAATCGGTGACCAATCGTCAGCGCAATAGGCTCCCCAACCTGTTGATTGTCGAAAACCATCCAACCGTTTATAGGACACCAGATGGATACACCAAGTCTGACATACGAAGTGCCACACAAAGAAAACCGTAAGTCTCAGAGGAGCGACAAGAGTCAAAGGGGTTCGCTAACTTACCATACGTAAGAGGGGTATCAGAAAGAATCGGTAGAATACTGAAGAAATCGGGTATCACGGTAAGGTACAGAGCACCAGCAAAAGTAAAGGATCTGTTGCCTAAACCAAAGGATATCACACCCCTCCTGAAGAACGAAGGGGTATACAAGATAAACATGTGAGTGTGGAACATGCTATGTAGGACAGACAAGACGAAGTATCGAATGTCGAGTCAAGGAGCACAGTAGAGACACCCGGCTACGCAAGATTCAACAGTCCGCTGTTGCTCAACACTGCCACGAGTCGGAACACACAATGATTTTCGATGACGTGAAGATGTTGGCAAGGGTTGGTAATTACCATCGAAGGCTTATTAGAGAAGCCATCGAAATTTACAAACATCCTCACAACATCAATCGAGAGGATGGTACTGACATTAGTAGGGTCTGGAAATCGATCCTAAGGCGGTCAGGTGGAAAAGCATATAGGAGCGGTAGCTCCAGATGTGCGCAGTGAGGTGTAAAAGGTGGCAGGTATATAGGGGAGAGTTTCTTGGTGGGTCTTCAGTATTCAATTAGCTTTTAAGAAGCGAGCAACATGGTTCGCGAAACGTCAGCATTAACAAATCTTGACACACGGCATAACCCGGAAGCAGTTTATTTTCTAAATGATTCTCGCCGTGAAAGCCTACGTACTTACTTGACACCCTTATTCTTTTTCCCCCTATAACTTTTTTTCACATCACTAACTACATCCCTATGAATCCTTCCATACCACACCTGTACGCACTCCCAAAACTCCATAAACAAGACCTCCCAATCCGTCCTATTACAGCCTTCTACAACTCCCCCACTGTACCTCTAGCTAAATTCATGCTCATTTTCATTTGTTTTTCGTGCTATCAATTTCCGACCTACTTTCACCACAAAAACACTTTAGAGTTTACCAATGAAATTAAAAACTATCACCCCTCAGGCTGTTTTTACTTTAATGATCTCGACAATTAACGCGCTCGCTTCGCTCGCGCGTTAAACAGTCTCGATCATTAATCGCTCTTTTTAATATACTTGTTGGTTAAATAACTATAAATACGTATTTCTTAAAAAGCAACACAATAAACGCACCCTAAAAAGTTCAGGAAATTGGGTAAACGTACTTCATATCGGTCTTTTGATTTTGCTTTTAAATTTGAGATTTTTTGCACTCAAAGGGTATTAATTGAATGTAGCTACAGCATACGACCAGGACAACGATAAAAACAGAATACATACCGAAAAAATCTGATGTGGCCAGGCACATGACTTTATCATACAATATATAAAATTAATAGTTTAGCTACATGAGAATCTATTTGGGTGAGATCAGCATTAGAATAAGACTAGTTAGCCAGAATTTGACCGATAAATAAATAATTAAATAATAAATAATTCCTTTATTAACATAAAACAATATTAAATGCAACAAAATAATATTTATATTTAGGGCGGAGATCAGCACACTTGTTTCCAAATTGCCTTGCTCTTCCACTGAACCCCTTACGCCAACTAGAACTAAGACATAATTGTACCAATAATATAACTATAATTCCAAGAACTTATCAAAACAAAAACAAACTAAAAATTACTCTAGAGTCTAATTATACGTAATTGCAGCAAATCCAACTCAACAAAACATCGCACATGCCCATAAAAAAATTAAAATTAAAACAGCCTCCGATGTGAGCTCAATGCCTTAAGTCCCCTGTTGAGCAAACAGACAAACAACACTTCACATTTTCCCCAAAACTGTTTAACGATAATTTTTGCTTATCTTCCCTGAGACCATTGTATATGTGACTGACCTGGTAAGAGAATGACCATTTATATAGCTCAGCGGGATGGGCAGGTGGAGCAAGCAAACCCCTGAATCTTAAATTAACGTTATGATCATCCGTTCTACAGCGTAGATACGCGGAAGATTCCGCATGAGGTATTGTGGGATTCTCTTGGATAGCAACTTATAAAATAATATTGCTGCTTGCAATACTCTAGTGTTATCCATGTTCAACCACCACAAGTCGCCCAGCCCATTTGATACATGATCATACTGCCACAAACCAAAAACAAACAGAACACATGCATTTTGGACACGCTGAACACGCTGCGTATCCGACGCTGGCGCCGGTAAGCAAGGACCGTACACGCTATCACAATATGAGATCGTTTTACTGCTGATAGCAGATATAGTGAGATATTGTCAAAACATCAGCATTTGACACTACCGGTACTGTCATTAGACAGAAAATATTTGGAAAATCCTGGCTACTATGTAATTTCATATCAATGCAGATGCGACCGATCTCGATCAAATAGAACTTGTCTCTTGAAGCTAAACTATTAGTTTTACCAAAAAATGTCACAGGCATAAATTATTCAAAATTTCCTCTACTTTAATTTATTATTTAACTATTTTGACGAAATTACAGAAATGGCGGCTCATTTGCAAAACCCTTGAAAAAGGCTTAGAATAAACTACCAGTTCCTTTGGACCCTTTTGAACCAAAAGCTTTTCAGCTCTAAGTTAGGTCATGAAACTTCTTAATATGAACTTTCGTCCCGATACCTTTAGTAGTTTCTCCGGAATCGTCGCCACAAAAATCGTTTACACACAGACATACACACACACACACACAGACATTTTTTTGTACCTTGGTCAAAAATGTTCAGGGGACCCATAAAGACCTATTTCCGCTAAAATCTAATTTTTTTTTCGGCATGATTACAATACTTTAGCATACTGCGTATGATAAAGTAAAAAGGTCAGAATTGAACAATACACAATAACTTACAAATATTTTACAAATATCCAAGAAATTATTTTAGTTAGAAAATCGGTACGAAGCAGCAAAAACGACGATTTTTGTGCGTTTGAATGGAGAGTGGGAATTCCCTAGTTCAGCAATTTTCGGATAGATGGCGCCATCGTCGTTCACTACATAACCACGAATTACTATTTGAATTATACTAACAAGTCCGCCTTTTGTGTTTGCCCGCTCACAAATTTACCAGGTCGCATTAAATTGTGTATACTATGTAACTAATGGGATGAATTGTAAAAAGTTGCAAACTGGAATTGATTCTTATTTACAGTGACAGGTATAAGTTATATTATAGCAGTTACATTATTTAATTAAAAGTAGTTAGATTCCTTACTCTTGTTTTATTTTAGCAATCGCTACATGTTCCGTGTAAAATCCCGTGCTTCCGTCAAGCAGTTAGGGTTGAATGTTCAACTCTCGTCTGTCTCATTTTTGATTCTAATTCCAGAACTTCTCCATGTCACTGTTAGTGGCTGTGAAAAGATAATTTATTGTTGAATCATTTTTATGAGAATCTAATATTAATTGATTTTATTTAAATTAGCTAAACTATCCGATTTTCTATTGAAAGTACTTATAAGGGTGATATTACGTTAAGACTATGAATGTATGGGTAATAAAAGAACACTTTTACTAAATATTTATTACATTAGTATAAAATAAATTTTCACATCTAAAACATATTGCACATTGTTACATCGATTAACAAATATTTTACCTTACACAAACTAAAATAAATACTGATAAATACAGGTAAAAACCCGCAACACAGCAACTGTTTTCATCACAGATAATATATTCAGTAATTAAGTAATAGTTATAATTATTACTCTTAGTTTTAAAATCATAAATAAAGTAGTTACATAATAAAGGAAAAACAGCATTTTAAATAACAAATAAATATCAAAACTAAAAATAAACAATTATTACATTTCTGAAATCGACCCATGCAACGAAGACTATTGTAACTACATTTAGATTGTACTTGTATTACGATAGTATTCGTTGCATGGATCGAAAAGGTCACAGCCATAACTTATTGCAAATTTATTTATTAACGATCTAAACGCAGGAAATTAAACTAAGGAGATAGTACACACAAATCAATTTTTATGTGACATGTTTTACACGTGGTCACCGGAAACTATTTATAAATTAGTAATGATATTGTCTAGGCACTGCTTCACTCAAACTGTTCAACGCAACTAAACTAATAATAAATTAATAACTATGTAAGTCCTCTGCACGCTGTCTCTAAATTATATATAATAAACCGAACTAAACTGAACGCAAACAATACTAAACTATGAACGGAGTAGTAAACACACTATAAAGTCAGAGAAAAAGTACTAACACAGGCAGCACGCAAATATGTAGTAGAAGAACTAATTCTCAACAGTTCGACTTGGCCCTATACCGACTTTGCATACTATACAGGAAATAAAACTAGGCAAGCTAGGGTATTAGAAATAAAGGGTAATCCCCGCGCGAGGAAAGGTAGGAGAGAGAGGAGGGCAACAAGGGGTCCTAAGAGTGTCGCTGTGGAACGGGGTTCACACAAACTGCCCGCGACGATGTAAATTGAAATATTGTAGGAGAAAATGCGATATAGAGTAGGTGGCGCCATCTGGTGGCCAGTTGTGCACTAGCATGCCTACAACTCATTCCGGTCTCCGTTTCGGCACCCTTAATGACAAATTTTACAAACTCGGCTACGGCCTCCCGATGGGTATACTTGTCGGGATACTTAGCTGATATTTCCCTCAATCATGTTGAAAATAATCAAATTATTAACCATAGCAATCCTTACAGTTGTCATGTCCGGAAGTGGTTTCGTTATGTCGATGACATTTACTGCATATGGAGTGGTACACTTGTTGAGCTGGATAACCATACTTGAATATTTAAATACTCTACATCCTACTTTAAAATTCATTATTGATATCGAGAAAGATAGATAACTCTACTTTCTCGATCTGACCATTTCCAGACATGACAATAATCTTTCATTTAACATATACAGGAAACCCACCTCTATCCCTACCATAATCCCATACGATTCAGCCCACCCTATCTCCCACCGCATGGCTTCCCTCCGTTCATATTGTCGTAGAGCATTGCCATACCCCATTCAACAAACCCGCAAAACCGAGGAACTATCGTTTATCAACAATATTGCTCTTGAGAACAACTTTCCCCAAAAACTTATTTCCAAAGTATTACATGACACCAGAATCACTCTAGATCCGTTGTTTTGCCGAGATCGAAACGTTTAAGAGATCTTTCTCATATGTGGCTGCAAACGTTCTCAATGTCTGCCAATATTATTGTAAGTTCAGCGCTTGCTCATTTAAAAGAAAACATAAGATATTTTTGCTTGAATCGCGTCGTGGGATCCGTGACGGTGCTTAGGGTAGGATTAACGCGAGCTCAGTTATTTTGTATAGAATATATAATATAGTTTCGTTACTTTTTCAAATATATACAATATATATATGTCGAATTTAGTAAATTTTAAGTTCAGGGGCACATATAAAATCAGACTTGTCTGTGGTGCTCCTATTGGTTTCAAATACAAATTGTTTATTGTTTATATTTTTATGTTTTGTAAATTATGGTTTTGGAATCAATAAATGCTTTATTTTAGTATCATTATTATTATTATTATTATTCTTATCCACTCCACCCCGCCCCTGCTTATCGATCATTCACTTGCAATTCCACTAGCTATAAACTGCCTAAACTATTAAAACAAAAACCCAATTGATCAATATTGTGACATTTTAGATATGTGGGGTGGTGGTTACCCCTTGGTGGGTAACCACCCTTACTTTCCCCGAAGGGATTAATACGCTTGACAGCTGTTTAAGTAATCAATTTATTCTCTGTAGTTTACATTGGTATCGTTCTTAATAACTGCTTAATGACTGCCTGTATACAAAATGGTTTCAATCCTTTATAGTGGTTCTCCAAGGTATTGGGACGTAGCCGACCTTCCTGGTGTCGACTTGTTTGTTGTTTTAGCGTTGCACACTCCTAGAACAAGGTTCCCAAAACACAAACTAACCTCGCGACTGATTTTGTTTAATGCTCCGGATACCCTATGTGACAATATCTTGTCAAATCAGCGACATTCCTCTAAAACCATATTGCAAGACAGTGATGTTTATTGCGTTTCATGTTGTAATTGTAACGCCATATACTGGGTGATTCACAACGTACGGAGGAAATTGAAGGAGTAGCAAGAGAAGACCAAAATAAGCATCTTTTATTAGTAAACTTTTGACATAAACACATAAACTAGGAAATTATAGCAAGTTAAAGTTGCATTTATTAATGAACATTATTTACAAACTATGCTAGTAAGAGACGGTTTAAAATTAAAATAAGATACCAGATTGTCATTTAATACACATGTTCGATTTAAAATGAAGAAAAATTTATAAACATAAAAGTTACAGCTATTTGTTTATCTTTAAAATGATGACATAATAGGAGTTAACTTTTGAGAACCGCTGACTTTTTCATAATTTGGAAAATTTATAACAGTTTGAATGTGACACATTTTAAAGTGACAGTACCTGTTACTGACAGTAGCGTTAGTATTATTACATGATCTTAGGATAACATGCATAATTACAGTAACGAGGAGTATGTAGACATGATTATGGTTTATGGAGCTGCTGAACAAAACGCTGCACGTGCATGGCGAATGTACATAGAGGGAAATTCTATTCTTAAATCCCAAGAATATATGTTCTTCATTTTATTGCTTTAAATCAAGAGTTATTTTTCTTATAACAAGTAATATTTTATTCAAACAACAATACTGAAATACTAGCTACAAGAATAAGATATTTTTGTCATCGAAAAGCACTGTAAGTTTATGTCAAGTATAATTATTTTTGATAAAAAATAAGATAAGTTATTCTTTGATTGAAAATTGTGTGTAATTGTTGTAACAAGTAAAGACATTCGTGAATGAAAACGTTCGTTTTCTTGAAGGTAAAATTAGCAGAACGCTAGAGCTGGCTCAAAAAGTGCCTGCACGAAGCTGTGATGACGTATACGGTTTTAAGCCAATGGGCGTTCGAAAACTACTCGAACCGGGATCGCTGCACGTCCGCCACGCCGTTGTTGCACTTGTTGCTGTCTTGAACGGTTGAACCTGCAATTCTGGTGCAGCGAGGTGTTTTAAAGGTAAGCGCACACAGCTCGGCAGCGAACGGACGGAGCGCAGCGCAAAATAGTGCTTGCCTAGTATTTAAATCAACCATCGCACACTGACTGACACGGAGCGCAGCGCATTAGCGGAAATGCGCCTCGGATTTAGGCAGAGGGATATTTATGCGCTCCGTCCGGCCGGCGGCAGTCGATGACGAGCAGTGTGCGATGCAGGCAGGAACAGGCAACGGAGAATCGTTATGTGAAACGTCGAACGCAATAATGGAGGAAAGTAGTTTCAATGAAAAATTGATAATAGAAGTACAAAAGTACAGCGAATTGTACGATTTGAGAAATAAACATTACTCAAATAATTATAGACGAGAAGAAATTTGGAGGGAAATTGGAGGGACATTACAACAACAAGGTATGTATGTTAACATTTATTATGTAGTAATGCCAAGATAGTATAGATAGTAAACAATATTGACAATGCAAATGTAAAATTGGAATATAGTGAATAATGTTGATAATGTTGATATGAAGGTCTCCATGCCATCAGATGTCATTAAAGGTATAATAAAACTCGAGGAGTTGTTTCTGATGGTATTTGTTTAATCGTACTTCTGGCTACATGTTTCGATACATATCTGTATCGTCTTCAGGCCTTGCTAAAATTAAATGGAAATGAAAATCACAATGAGCACACATACATTGACAAACATTCAAATGATTTAGAAAACAAATAAGGAATTTTACCGTCAAATAGCTGTACAATTTCTGAGGGGGTCAAGGTCATGTGTATAAATAGGCTTCGTATAGGTTATAAACACTAAAACAAGTAAAAGATAACAACACCTAAAACTCTCACATCAATTTACAACTTACATATCGCGAAAAACACGCAACTAGCGAACAATATTAAAATTAAAATTAGGAGCTCTGGATTAGCATCAGTCAACAATCACGTCTGTCAGGTTATGGGATGTTGGTACCGGTGTTATGGCCGTCATCACGTGGTGTCGCGTCGTTAGCGGGAGATTTAAGTTACAACCACACCAGAGCGATTTTCGCGTCGCGTAGCGTTTGCGAAATTCGCGCGAAACCAAATTACATTGCAGCATATGGATGTGACCAAACCAGAGCGTCAAATTTCGCAGAATGCAGCGTTTATTTCGTTCAATCGCATGGCTTTTTTGTTAACGTTCCGAGGCCAAAACCAGTTCTGAGCGTATATCGTAGACGCGCGAATCGCGTGCGAAACATTTTAACTATACCCTATTCACGATAAGAACATAGTAGTGGGGGGTGGAAACTGAGCCCGATTTACACTGAAGCAATATGCTGTCAGAGCGGCAAATAGAAAGGTTATGTCACGACAATGGTGTTTGGAAATTAATTTCGGATGATAGTTACAAGATGACAAACGGGAATTAATTTCACTACTAATGTAGTTGTGCGTACGATTTTCTGATATACACAGTTATAACCTAAAGTTGGATAAAATAAATAAAACCTCTAAATTTATTGGTTGTATAGAAGAGTGAAACGTGATAGAAGCTTGTATATTTGCACTTTTCATATTGTTTACATAATGTAATTGTTAGGTGGACGAGAACGGTATTAGTATGGCTATTAGCAGCTGCAGCAATAATTATGATGAGTGCCGCTGACTTTTACTGGACAAAAGAAATCGTTGAAAATTGACAGACCTGAAACGACAAAGAAAAGTATAGATAAAGAATTGGTTGAGACGTTGTGACCAGGGACAAAGTACATTACATGTAGTCTGTACACAATACCATAGTTTTGTTGCGACAAGTGCCATACCTCGCACTGATTTGTCATTTAGCCATTGTTCTGTAATGTAGTGCGTTATATTAACACGTTAGACATGCATATTAATTAAATCTGCTATCTTTTATTAAATATTAGTATACAATAAACACTTAATGATACCAATAAAGAATAACAAAGAAAGAAATAAGACACTAAAAAAAGGAATAAATTATCACTGTTTATCCTCGTATATCTCTACGAGCAGCAATTTGCTCCGACAGCAGTTCGCAAGCGTGAATATAAGGAGTACGGGACACATTTTGCGCAGCACTCCCGATGCAATGTCTTGCTTGGTAAGGCATACTTCGATAAGGTGCAGCGCAGTGGTGAATTTCACTTCCAAAATATCTTTATCTTCAGTTATGTTAAGCTGTGGTTATGTATTTTCCAAACATTACAATATCTGAATGCTGCAGTACTTCCTCCAGTTTACGTTGTATTTGATTTGTTATATCTCTCAAAGCACTGGACTGTTTTGATAATACACTACATATTGATAGTACAAAGGAAATTTCGACATTTTTTCGACTGACATTTCATTTGACAATTCAGTTGTTGGCGCGTGTTGGCTGGTGTAAACTTGGTTCAACTTTCAGCCAATCACAAGCAGCAAATTATAGCCCTATCTTATTCAACGCTTTATTCTTAAAGTGAATAGACTATAGGAGGGATAGCATATCGCAGCGGCAAATTTGCAATTCGCAGCCTGCTCGATATTTTCGCTTCTCGCGCGGCGTTTTAGTACAAAAATATTAGTCGTAGAATAGTAAACACTAAATAACTAAATGAAATTGTAAAAAATATCCAATATTGTTTGATGTAGAGCATAAAAAATATAAAAATATAGTATAACATATTATGTATAATTACATAATTATTGTATCTGGTAAAAAAAAAACGGATCAATCCATTAAGTAGTTTTCGTCCGATTGATGTGATAGAAAAACCTTGGTTTATAATATACAGTAGAGCATCGATAACCCGAACTAATAGGGACCGAAGGTGATTCGGATTATCAAATTGTTCGAATTATCAAATATTGCAGCGAAACAGTAGAAAATATGAGAATTGGATACAATATAGAACACAAAAACAAAAGCACAAATTCAAATGGCACATTGATTTACTTTAATATATTGTATTAATATGTTTTTCAATATAAAATCGTAATTTTTCCAGGTCACAGAAACAAATATATACAGGGTCCTGCAACTAAGCTCCCGTCTTCTGTAGCTCACTTACTCATTAAGCTAAGAGTTTGACATTTTGCAAGCTTACCCTGTACTTCAAGGTACAATTCAAGAAATTATATTTTATTATACAGGTTGTTCCAAAAATGTGCAACGCCATGGTAATATATTTTTTTAAATTGCATGCTATACATTTTTCTACACATTTGGAAGACTTTTATGGTTGCCTACATAACACGAAAATTTTATTGAAATCGGTTGAGTGACCGCAGCGGAAAAAAATAAAAACAAAAAAAAATCGATTTTGCATCGTAGGCTTTAAAAATCAATAAAAACTACAAAATGCACCTCGTTAATAAAATTTTGCGACGTGCTTATTAAGTTAGATGTAATAGTCTCGTTAACCAAGTGACATTGATCGAAATTATACAGGGTGACCAAAATCGAGTGTGAAACTTGTCAAACTTCAAAGCGTGTTATTGTTCTTATTTTAAATTGGAACCCATACATTTTTATATGGGAAATGATGCAGAATTAAAAAATAAACATTGTTTCTAAATGCAACCCCATAACAATTTCCAATATTTTAAAACTTATTCGCCAAAAACTCATTTTTCAACGTTTCCAACGGCAATTTTAGATAATAAATATCGTACGTGGCTTTGAAAAACAATCTATTTCATAAAAAATAATAGACGTATTTTAGATTTGAGTGTACTTAATTAAGTAGTTATTCAAATGCTAAATTTACTGCATAATTTACCTATAGCGGTAAGGACGGAAATGTGGCTATAAGTAAATTTTGCAGTAAATTTAGCAATTGAATAACTACTTAATTAAGTACAGTAAAATCTAAAATACCTCTCTGCGTTATATTTTATGTAATAAATTGTTTTTCAACGCCACGTACGATATTTATTACCTAAAATTGCCGTTGGAAACGTTGAAAAATGAGTTTTTGGCGAATAACTTTTAAAATATTGGGAATTGTGATGGGGTTGTATTCAGAAACAATATTTATTCTTTAATTCCGCATCGTTTCACCTAAAAAAAATTATGGGTTCCAATTTAAAATAAGAACAATAGCGCGCTTTGAAGTTTGACAAGTTTGACACTCGATTTTGGTCACCCTGTATAATTTGGATCAATGTCACTTGGTTAACGAGACTATTACATCTAACTTAATAAGCACGTCGCAAAATTTTATTAACGAGGTGCATTTTGTGGGTTTTATTGATTTTTAAAGCCTACGATGCACAATAATTTTTTTTTTGTTTTTATTTTTTTCCGCTGCGGTCACTCAACGGATTTCAATAAAATTTTGGTGATATGTAGGTAACCATAAAAGGCTTCCAAATGTGTAGAAAAATGTATAGCATGCAATTTAAAAAAATATATTACCATGGCGTTGCACATTTTTGGAACACCCTGTATAATAAAATATAATTTCTTGAATTGTACCTTGAAGTACAGGGTAAGCCTGCAAAATGTCAAACTCTTAGTTTAACGAGTAAGTGAGCTACAGAAGACGGGAGCTTAGTTGCAGGACCCTGTATACACGGATTTTTTTTTTAGATTTTAGCTCTCTGTTTTTGACTCCCTCCGCTTCGCGTTGGGATACAACACAACCTCGAGCTAAAATCAAATTTCTCTTCCCTTGTATAATAAATAACTATTATTATTAGTTCCTTTTGGGTGTTCGGATTAGCGAACGTACGGATTATCGAGGTTCGGATTATCGAGGCTCTACTGAATACCTCTTTATTTTTAAATGGGGCGGAATTTTTTTCAAGAATTTGCTATAGGATTGTTTTTCACAATTCAATGATTTTAATACATATGTGGCTTTGAAGGGTACATACAGAAACAGCATTTTTTTGGAGAAAATAAAACAATTGAAAATTGTAAAAAAAACAAATAATTATTTGTTTATGCCTTCGGGAAATATATCTGCGGTGACCAACAATCCGGATTCAAAAGCAACCTCGCATGTAAAGTTTTCGAAAATGAAGTAGACAAAATATCAAATATTGTGATTATGGAAATTTGATGAATTTATAGCAGCCGAAGTCCTAACCGTAGCACAAACTTCCAGGATATCAGGTACAAGTACAATACTTCATGTCTACTTTGAGATTATTATTATTATTTTTATTATTACTATTATTATTAATATTATTATTATTGTATTGGGTTCAGTTGCCATAAATTCACAAAAATTGACAGTCGCAATGTTTTACATCACGCCTCAACGTTTTCGAAAACCTTACGTGATAGGAAGCTTTTTTGTAGTCAATGGTATTCTAGACAAAGGAATCTATCTAAAAAGCCTATCTTGATTCCATTAAAAAATCTACCATCCCCTGAGTTCTCAATATTGTACAATTATCAATTGTCTTTTTCTAAAATGTGTTTTTTTATGTGAGACTACACTGTTTTGAATTTAATTGACTTCCGAAATAAGCCATCTACTAAATTGTTCGGAAAAATAGAGATCTCATTTGAGAAAAAACTGACATATTAAGTAATAAATAATTAGTAATTAATGACATATTTGCTTAGTTATATTTGCATATTTGCATATTTACATATTTGCTTAATTAATGACATTACTAAGCCACAAAATATACCCAAAATTTATTGTAAAATCAATTTCTGAATGGATATGTAATAAAATGTCAAATATTCTCTAGATAAAATAAAAGGAAATAAGGAAACACCAGTATAATAAAACCTTTCAAATGATAAAAATACCACGTAATATTATTAGAACTCATATTAATTTGGGACGGAAATACTGAAACTGATACAAATAACAAAAAAAGCTCGCAAGTGCAGGCAACATCCAATTGTACTAAGTTATTAGAAAACCACCATAAAATAAACGTTGCCAAGATGAGTTGGTTTTAAAGTATGCAAAAAAACCATTAAAAATAATTTAGTTAAAAGTTATTCCAAGTAGTGCGTTTATATAAAAAAACCAGTCTATACGTTTCTCTTATTTATGTACGACAATATACTTATATGTAAACAGAAATAAAACCAGCCGGTCGAGCGGGACCTGGCGGGAGATAGCCTGTTACACTCCCAAATGTTGAAGTGAAACAGGCTATCCGGCGAAACCGCTTTGGTTTGAACACTATCGCGATTTCGCGTTTCGCAAGCGGTGCGAAAGATTCGCGGCGTCTAACGCGGCGGCGGATTCGCTCTGGTGTGGGCCTAGCTTTAAACAGTTTCAGGAAAAGTCGATTCGGGTTCACATCAGTTGTCTGGTTAAGGAGCAGGTCTGGTACTCTCACGTGACGTTTATAAATCTCTAGTTCTTCATATAAGTTCATCTTCTTTGATTTGTTCATTTCACGTAATAATTTAAGATTGTCGAACTTAATGTCATGTTTGGTCTCCTGTATATGTTTGAATACATAAGAATTCTGGTTGTGAGTGTGTTCGCGAAATCTAACACCTATTCCACGACCCGTCTGTCCTATGTATTGTTTTTCACATATTGGGCAGGTGATCTCATATATACCGCTACATGATGCTATATTCGGTTGGATATTATTGTTGGTAATGCAGTTTCCTAATTTACCTGTGCATTTGAATGCTACGTTTATATTGTATTTTCTGAGTGCATTCTGAATTTTATATGATGAATATCCATTGAAATCCAATGAGATATACCTACTTTTAGTGCTGTAGTGGGGGTAGATTGAATTTAGTATCTTTCTCTCGTGAATGTGGTCATAAATATTCTGAATATAAATATTACTATAGCCGTTATTCTTTGCTATGTGTATAATATTGTTGATTTCCCTGTCGTAGTTATTTTTATTTAAGGGTACGTTAGAAATTCTATTGAATAGAAGACGAAAAACTGCTTGTTTGTTTGCAGTGGAGTTAAAGAAATGTTTAGGTATTATGGTATCGGTGGCAGTCGGTTTTCTATATATGTTAAATTCCAACAAACCGGATAATAAATTTTTAATTATGGTGACATCTAAAAAATTTAATGAAGTATCTTTCTCTTTTTTAAGTGTGAATTGTAGAGGTCCGATATTGTTAATAATACTGTACAATGCAGACACATGTGCATAGTTACCATCATAAATGATGAGTATGTCGTCTACGTACCGCCCATAATAAAGGATATTCTTTGTTATAAAATTGTATCTGTCAGAGAATAATTCTATTTCTAGTTGGTCAACATAAAAGTCGGCCATAAGACCTGACTGATATTGATGACCCCATGGGTAAGCCATCAGCCATTCTATAAAATTTGCCAACCCATACGCCCAATAGTTTCTAATAACAACACACCCACGGGAAAACTTGCCAAATGCATACAGCGAATTGTCCAACATGAATTCAAGTTTAGACCTACACACTCCATTAATAACACTCAAGACCTAATAGATAAATTGAAGAACTTAAAAATCACTACTAATAGCAAATTAATATCATTTGATATTAAAGATTTATACACTAATGTACCCATCGGGGACACCATGAAAAATTATCAATGACTTCCTTTTGGACAATCTGCACAAACATCCACACTTGAACTTCTTTGACATTGGCAATTTGATAGACTTAACACGAGTTATTACTGAACAAAACTTTATGTTTTTTGATGGCAAATTTTATAGAATGGCTGATGGCTTACCCATGGGTTCATCAATATCAGGTCTTATGGCCGACTTTTATGTTGACCAACTAGAAATAGAATTATTCTCTGACAGATACAATTTGATAACAAAGAATATCATTTATTATGGGCGGTACGTAGACGACATACTCATCATTTATGATGGTAACTATGCACATGTGTCTGCATTGTACAGTATTATTAACAACATCGGACCTCTACAATTCACACTTGAAAAAGAGAAAGATAATTCATTAAATTTTTTAGATGTCACCATAATTAAAAATTTATTATCCGGTTTGTGGGAATTTAACATATATAGAAAACCGACTGCCACCGATACCATAATACCTAAACATTCCTTTAACCCCACTGCAAACAAACAAGCAGTTTTTCGTTTTCTATTCAATAGAATTTCTAACGTACCCTTAAATAAAAATAACTACGACAGGGAAATCAACAATATTATACACATAGCAAAGAATAACGGCTATAGTAATATTTATATTCAGAATATTTATGACCACATTCACGAGAGAAAGATACTAAATTCAATCTACCCCCACTACAGCACTAAAAGTAGGTATATCTCATTGGATTTCAATGGATATTCATCATATAAAATTCAGAATGCACTCAGAAAATACAATATAAATGTAGCATTCAAATGCACAGGTAAATTAGGAAACTGCATTACCAACAATAATATCCAACCGAATATAGCATCATGTAGCGGTATATATGAGATCACCTGCCCAATATGTGAAAAACAATACATAGGACAGACGGGTCGTGGAATAGGTGTTAGATTTCGCGAACACACTCACAACCAGAATTCTTATGTATTCAAACATATACAGGAGACCAAACATGACATTAAGTTCGACAATCTTAAATTATTACGTGAAATGAACAAATCAAAGAAGATGAACTTATATGAAGAACTAGACATTTATAAACGTCACGTGAGAGTACCAGACCTGCTCCTTAACCAGACAACTGATGTGAACCCGAATCGACTTTTCCTGAAACTGTTTAAATCTCCCGCTAACGACGCGACACCACGTGATGACGGCCATAACACCGGTACCAACATCCCATAACCTGACAGACGTGATTGTTGACTGATGCTAATCCAGAGCTCCTAATTTTAATTTTAATATTGTTCGCTAGTTGCGTGTTTTTCGCGATATGTAAGTTGTAAAGTGATGTGAGAGTTTTAGGTGTTGTTATCTTTTACTTGTTTTAGTGTTTATAACCTATACGAAGTCTATTTATACACATGACCTTGACCCCCTCAGAAATTGTACAGCTATTTGACGGTAAAAATTCCTTATTTGTTTTATAAATCATTTGAATGTTTGTCAATGTATGTGTGCTCATTGTGATTTTCATTTCCATTTAATTTTAGCAAGGCCTGAAGACGATACAGATATGTATCGAAACATGTAGCCAGAAGTACGATTAAACAAATACCATCAGAAACAACTCCTCGAGTTTTATTATACCTTTAATGTTGATAAGAATAATTAAACAGTTTGCCTTCCGCGTTGTACCATCTCTAACTGTCAAGGAACAGACCCGCCTTCTGTATTGAAATAAGTTCGTAATTTATCTCGGATTTGTATTGCTTCTTGGGTTGAATTACCGCCAATATGAGTTGTAACGAAACTCCGTTCGTTATAAAGAAATGCATGTTTATTTTGTTAGTAATAAGTTTTTATGATTGTATAACTTTTTACTTGTATGCATTTATTTTGGAGAATCCTGTTTTTATATATTTTTGAACTCGTATGAACGTTCGATATGTAACTGGTCCCGAGACTGGTTTGCTAGGCGATTCTCGTATAGTGTTTTTGAGCCGCCCGGACGGACTTGTTTTCGTGAATAGTGGGGGTCGTTTTGACGGTATAAAAGACCGGCCAGTTCCCTCTGGAGATCAGTCTATTTTCGTTGGCCCCTCGTTGCTGATAAAATAGCTCAGAGAACTCGTCGTTGGCCCTTTGCATGCTGATACGAGCCCTTAAGGTATTATGTGATGGCCCTTTGCATGCTGTTTATAATACGTCGAACTGCTTACCTCTGCTAGCCGTAGTTGGCAAGGTAGTTTTCCAGATATATGTTTGTTTCCAGATATCACCGAATCGGGAATATTTTCCCGCCCCGTTAACCTGTCTCCTGTATTAATGTTAGTTTAAATAATACCCGAATCCCGCCGCCGAAGTAAAACATAACCGCAACTCGTCATTTCCAGTAAATGGCATTTACCTGATTTATGTAAATGATTAATGGTGAAGAATACATTTATTACTTTATTAAACCATCGTATTTTATTCCGACGAACCTAGGACCTACGAGCTACCTATTACAGGGTTAAATATTGATATATTCATTGTGTAACGCCTCCACATTGCACCAGAGAAAGAGGTGCGTTACAGAGTGAGTGAACCAAGCACTTCTGGATTTACATTTTCCTTTGATTGTTCTTCCGAGATGACAGTATCATCGGTGCGTAAAAAATTGTGTAGCACACAAGTTGCCATTATCACTAAATTTGCATGTTCAGGTGTCATAATAAGTCGTCTCTCATAAAGGCTAAATTTCTTTGTTAATATGCCAAATGCATTTTCACTTACTCTTCTGGCTCTGCTGAGTCTGTAGTTGAAAACTCGTTTTGTCTGGTCATGTTTAGTTTGTGTACCAGGATATGGCCTCATTAAGTGCCTGGATAATGGAAAAGCCTCGTCTCCTATGAACACATGAGGTATCATTTCATTTGTGCCTGGTAAAACTTTATCGGATGGTATATTCATGGTATTATTTCGTAGTGACTTTCCAAGAGACGAATTTGCAAAAATTGCTCCATCGGAATTCTTTCCATAAGCGCCTACGTCAACGAAAATAAATTTATAGTCTGCAGAAACAACTGCTAACAAAACTGTGCTAAATGTTTTTTTATAAGAAAAATATAAAGAGCCGCTATTGGCAGGAGCTTGTATAACTACGTGTTTTCCGTCTATTGCTCCAATAGCATTTGGGAAGTTCCAGCGCAGACAAAAATCATTTTCTAATTTTCTCCACATATCTTCGTTTGGGCAGGGCATTTCAATAGGTTGCAAAACTTCCCAAATAACTTTAGATGTTGAATATACTATATCGCGAATAGTACTATCACCTATGCGAAATGTGTATGCCATTGATTTGAAACTGTTACCAGTAGCAAAAAACCTGCAAATAATAAATATTTATTTTTGTTTTCAGGTGACGTGTGTAAAGAATTGTGGAAAAAAATACGCGATAATTATCGAAAAGCGCGAAATTTGCGAAAAACAAAAAGTGGACAGGGAGCAGCCGCACACAAACCAATAAAGTATGAGAAGGAATTATCTTTTATTATTCCGTATCTGGAACAGGCGCCTGGGCTGCAAAAATCTAATATACAATTAAGGCAAACTCAAACTGCAGAGGACTCGGATGACAATGAGGTCACCAGAATAGAACAAGCCTCCTCGCATGGTTCAAATTTTGTAAGTCCCTCGTCATCTCCATCACCCACTCCATCTACAATGCCAAGTGGAAGACGTAAGCGCAAAACAGGTTCAACGACTGACCAATCCCCATTACTTCAATATTTAAATTTTAAAAAACAGCAGCAACAAACACCTTCCGATCCAATAGATAAATTTTTCTCCTGTTTAGCTGAAACCGTAAAAACTTTTCCAAAACATCTTAAAATTTCGGTAAAGCAACAAGTATTTCGAGTGGTTACCGAAGCTGAACAAAGTTTGCTAAACTCTACTGCACCATCTAGCCAGCTAGATCAAACTTCTGATGGTGTTTTAAATTATGACTACTGTAATCATCCTCCTGTCTACAGAGATATTTAGTGTTTTTCAATTACATTAATATTATACATATAGCTTAAGAAATGTGCCTGCGTTACTTATTTACATAAATATATAACCTTTTAACATAAATATAGTTTAAAAATGTACCTGTGTTTCTTTATGTACCTACCTTAAACATATTGACAATCGTTCCCGTACACTAATTGGAGAACGCCAATTTGTATGTAGTTTTTCCAGTTTCACTTTAGTCAGTTCGAATAGTTCTTCATACTTTTCTTTTGACATTCGAAAGTAATTAAAAAATGTTCTTTCGTCCTTTTGTAAGTCGTTGAACAAGTGTGAAAATTCACCAAAAGTATTTCGTTTTGCACATATATTGTGCTGCCATATTCGCCTTTTTTTGCGTGCGTTCTGATATTGTTCTTCTAACTCAAGCACTAAACACATCTCTTCATCGGACGACTCCATTGCAACTGAATCGGGTACTCCGATAGTATGCCGCTCTGTGTGCGTCGAAAATACTCTAATGCGCTGCGCTCCGTCCGTCCGCTGCCGAGCTGTGTGCGCTTACCTTAAGGCAGCAGGGCGCAATATATTAATAAAGTGACCTAATATAAAGTAAAAACGTGCATCATGAGCATTAAAGACACTCTAACGGACTGGGGTTTGCCGGAACTGATAGATAAATTTGAAGGTATGTATACTTTTGTGTTTTGTTTGCAATATTTTGTAATTTATTAGTTGGTATTAAGTATTAAAACTGACTACAACAACGTTACACGGATAAAATAAGATGATCCAGAAAATATTTGAACTCCGTTTATGGATAAGTTAATTGTTAAAGTTTTTGAAACTGCGTAGCAAGAACATGTTGGTATATTTGTATCCTAGGTATAGTCTGGCGCCGACCAGTCGTACAAAAAATGTACTTACACATGTTTTTGCATTGTTGCTATAGCCAACAAAACTTATATATGTATATTATTATGTCTATTTTCAAACGATTCGTGGCCATTGGAACCACGTGACCCTTTCACGTTGTTCACATTCGCAATATTTTTTTATTGCTCCCTATGTGCTCAGTACGACAACGCTGCGTTCGGAAATAGGCTGGGGGTGACAAGAGTGATGGGCTGCATAACGTCGTAGAGCAACTCTGCGCAACCGGCCAAAATTGCCTACGTATGGTAAGAACAAACCGGCGCGACCATGATAGCGATGGCGGTAGCGACCGGGCTCAGCTGTAGTAACCAAGTGAGCGCGGACATATTAGACGCAACCTGTTGCCACAGCACTTATCGCTATCTTGGTTATGGTCGCGATTACGCCGGTTTGTTCTTAATTGTTGTTACTCTCTCAATACCCTCCCGGAAAATACTTTCACAGGAAAAGTACATAAGTCGAAAAATTTTCTTGTGTTCAGATGATATATGGGGATGACCTTAATTCGAAAAACACCTAGAAAAGATAAAAATAATAAAATAAATTTTAAAAAAATGAGAAAAAAGGGGTCACCACATCGCGCACGCGCCCTTTGCTCTAACCAACAACCATCCCCGCTTCCAGCGTTAGGTTTTGTTCTTGTTATTAATTTTTTAAATTTCGTGTGTAGATTTTTTGTATCTTTTATTAATTTTTCTATTCTTATGTGTTTTTCTTTTAATATATTTCATATCTATACATAATCTAAACATAAAACATAACAACATTTTCATTGCTAAGCGTTTCATGACACCCACGCTAGCACAATTTGGATGTGCTCAAATAAATAAATTTGAATAATCCCTTATAATTATAAATAAAATGTATGTAAAAGAAAAACGTCTGCAAATTAGGTATTTTTTTGAAAGATTCAAGTTTAAGTCAATTTCCATAATAAAGAAAAGTTTTCCTAGAAAGAAAAATCTTACTATTTAAAAAAAGGATTTCGTTAATTTTGAATAACTGTCAAAAAGATAATAGGTAATTGAAACCTACCTTACTTACATTAATCAATATCGTTTATAGATTCTACCCAAATACAAACTATCAAATTACGAAAAAGATTTGTTTCCTAGAAATACTAGATAATAATAAAAAAAATACAATAAATATTCAGATCAAAGTAAATATTATTAAGAAATAAATTCTTCTGATCTTTATAGAGAACGACTTACCACTGGACAACATCAATGATCTCGATGAAGATCTTATTAGAGAACTAATCCCATCAGTGGGATTAAGGATGAAATTTAAAAAAAAAACTGAATGACTCTAAGGCCATACTTGATATGGATGTTGTAAGTACAACTTATGTAATTATTAATTATTGTAATAAATACTGTAAATATGTAGTTATTTACTAGTTATTACTAGATACAGCAGTGTACTTTTTTGCCTAGAAAGCAGTAGGTAGTCTGCAACCTTAAAATCCTGAAATCCCACATTCCATTGAAGAGGATAAAATGTTGCAACAGGAAATCATCACTGAAACACATTCCATCGAAGAGGAACCTACTGATGCATCAGTTATCCCTGGTAATCACAGATCTGTTGTCTGTGATTTTTCATCCTTGTTGCAATATGATAATGACATGAAGATGCCAGATTTCGACTTCAAAACCCTTCTTGAGTGTGATCCATTCGGCCTCAGCGCATTACAATATTATTCTAAATTCCAAATTTTAAACGACGTTCATAGAAATCGAGTAGTTGACATTGTGATCAAACGTGTGTTTGATTATCACGTGAAATTGTAAGTACATTTAGCAAACACTGGTTTTATATATGAAAGATATAAATTTTGTATCCGCTGGATTAATATCGACAAATTTTTTCAGCCGATTGACGCATGATCAATACAACATTTTATCTGCAAAGATTATTACTGTTTTTCCCAACGAGTGTATTGCTACCTATTATGTCCCAGCCATACCAAAACGACATTCGGTTGTAGGCAAGCCAATTCTAGCTAGAGGAAAGCTAGTCGACAAAGCCAGAAATACACTCTATAAATGTGACATTAAATTAAAACACAAACGGAAGAAATCATCCAGTGCTGGGTGTAGTACTGATGGCATAGATCCTAAATACCAAAAAACAAATGTGTATGGTATAGGCATTCAGTAGATAGGTGAAAGAACGTACATATATCACTTATTTTTATATTTTAGAAACATTCGAAGATGATCGAAACTTTTTAAAAACCAGACGATAACCGTGGAATGATATTGTAGAAAAATGGACCAACACTTTTGAGCTGCGAAAAGTTCATTGCACAAACATCCAAACGGTTGCGGATTTTATTAATGAATGGCCAATATTGCATGATAAAAGATCGAACGATTTGGTAGGTCAATATCTGTAACATCTAACTCATTAATAAATATAAATTATTGCAATTTCATCATCACCAGAATCAGATTAAGAAGGATAATGAATTACTTTAATGAGTTCTTATTTTTCAGATTAATATAGATTTCGACAAAAGGTACAACAATACTGGCCAATCGCTAGTGAAATATTTTTCTAGCTTTTTCGCAATTGTGAAAAAATTAAGGCATATAGATCCAAAATCTCAAGAAGTAGCAGAAGCTCTTCAAAAATTGGACATATTGACAGAAGGTACGGTTATTGATCTTTTAATACTTCTATTTTTTTGATTGATAATAATTTTATTGTAGATGCATCAGTTGCTGTGAAGTTATATTTGCTGCCATATCTGCTTCGACCACGAGGACGTGTGAAAATTAATAAAACTCATTGGAAATTTAGCACTAAAGAAGTTGCAAATTCTTTTTACCTACTTGTTAAGGTAGAATTATTGCTTTCTATTTTTTGCTGCTCATATATTAATATTGTGATTTTATAGAACCCCTATGACATTGAGGCGGCTATTAAAAAGAAAACAGAAGACAACGCTGTTCATTTGAGACCAGTGCAGCCCTACATTGTTCCGCAAGGAAATTTGTTGTGTGATATAGAGGCTACTTACGTTGTGATTGATACAGTTAGGTTCCAAACCTCAACGGTGTTAGAAGGCATTGACTTATGCTTCAAGATTTTTCATGTTACGAATGCTGCATATCCACCCGAGAGCGACTATATATGGACGTTAATCCAACAAGGTATTTTTGGGATATACAATAAATCTGATAAAGTATATCCCTACACTTGTGACCTTTTAATGGCTTTGAAAGAAAACATTGTTTTTCCATTATAAATTACTTATTTTTTGTTACCAAATATTTTTGTTATTCTTGGTATCTGTATGTATCACATCATCATGTTTAAATGTTGTGTATGTGGGGAAACAATGGCAAAATTCCTATATATTTCACCTAATATATATATATACACAAAATACCAAAGTTTGAATGCCCGGAACACTGTTGTGGTAAATCTTATCACAGGAAAGATGCGTTTAAACAACATTTATTAAGACACTATTCATCTGAGCATAACTATAATGGAAAGGAGAGTATTTCACCTATATTTGATAATTCTACAAACAGTGCTCCAGATGTATGTAATGATCCTAATGCAGGGAATATTCTTAGTGATTCTTCATACAGAGATTATATAAAACAACAGACTTTTCATTCTTTCTCTGATAAATTACAGATATCTATTAAAAATTCGATCGAAAATATTATTGCAGAATTGTATAGTAATTTATTAGTTCAAAGGAAAACTGTTGACATAATAATTTCTTATATTAAAAGACTCTCTAACTCCAATATGTTTACAGATATTTTCAAATATATATCTGTTGAATGTTGTAAAGGGATGCATAATGAGGCGCTCAATGATCTCTTGAGTGCTATACAAAAATGTTTTGATCCATATGACACTGAGCATAAAAGAGTAAAGATATTTGAAAATTCAAAATTGCTTATTCAGCCTGTAAATTTTATTATTGGTACATCTACTGCATCTGTAGCAAACAAATTTCAATGAAAAAATGAAATGTCTACCTTGATACCAATGCGCAAATCTCTTCAAACGTTTCTTGAACTTGATGATGTCTTCAACACTATTTCAAAATTCCAAACTGAAACCTTTTTACAACCAAACACCATTCATAATATGTGGACCAATGACGCATTCACATCATCAAACCATACTTTGCCATTATTGTTATATTATGATGATTTAGAAATAAACAACCCATTAGGAATGTGCTATAAACTTGGTGTAATTTATTACACAATTGCATCCATACCACCTCAGTATTCAAGTAAATTAGAAAATATATTTGTGGCTTACGTATTCCACTCTGGTGATCGAATTACTTTTGGAAATAATGCCATCTTCACTCCCTTATTGGACGAGCTAACTTATTCAGAAAAAACAGGGATACAATTTGCTCTCGGCAAGGAAACAGTTCAAGTTTACTTTAGAGTAGCTGCAATTATCGGAGACAACTTAGGGATCCATTCTTTATTTGGTTTGAACGAAAGTTTTTCGTCTAATAATTTTTGTCGGTTTTGCATAAGTGATAAGCATTCTTGCCGAACGCAAGTGGTGGAAGATTTAATAAAAGCCAGAGATCCAAATCAATATGAAGAACATGCTGAAAAAAAAAACTGTATGGGGTTAAAGACCACACTATATTCCACAGTCTTACTGATTTTCATATTTATAAAAACATTACATGTGATATAATGCATGATATATTCGAAGGGGTATGTAGATACGAAATTGCAAATATGCTTAAGTATTATATAGACAATAATATAATTTTATTAGCTGATTTAAATTCTAAATTACTATTTTTCACATATCAACATTTTGAAAGAAATAGACCACCACCAATTAAAATTGAAAATTTAAGAAATAGATATATTGTTATGTCGGCTTCAGAAATGATGGTTTTAGTGTACAACTTATTTTGGGTCCATTAGTACCAGAACAATGCAACATTTGGGAAATGTATTTAAAACTTGTTCAAATTATTGATATAATTTTGGCAGAAACAATTTCAGACGAAACTTTACCTTTATTGAAAAGTCTTATTGCTGAGCACCATCAGTTATACATTGACAACTTCAATCAACATTTAAAACCAAAATATCATTTTATGTTGCACTACTCTAGAATTATAGAAAGTAATGGACCCCCAGCACATTACTCATCAATGCGATTTGAAGTTAAACATATTGCTACAAGGATGTAGCAAATACAGTGCGATCTAGGGTGAATGTACTCTATTCCATAAGTATGCGTCTCCAGTTAAAATCTGTCAATAGGGCATTAAACCAGAGAGGGTTCATAAATTTTGCTGAATATGGTAAACTAAAATTGTGTCCATTTGATGGTTCAATATATTGTAATAATGATATAAACACTAATTTCATTGATTTGTGTCATGATCCAAATACCTTTTGCACTACTTACTTTGAATTAAATGGTATACGCTATCGTATAAAGGATGTCGTGTATTATGATATAATGGATGATATGCCGCAATTTGCTACCATTATAAATATACTCATCAACACAAATGATGAGACAGATTGCACATTTATATGTGAGATCTTAGATACCCTTCAGTTTTCCTTGCATTACCGGGCATATACGGTGTTAAATTCAAATAAAAAGATTTTACTTAAACACTCCAGTTCATGTGCTTTGTATCCAACATGTAAAAAATATATAGAAAATGATATATATGTTTCAATGCCAAAACGACAATGCCAATTACCAATTTGCCGTCAACTTACGGCGGATTTTGCAATCCTAGTTTAAACCATAAACCAAAGGTTATTTCTGGCAAAAGGATTTTGCTTGCGCAAAAGCTATTTGCCTGGTTAAATAGATATGGAGTCTTCATTAATATTTTTATAACTATTTGCCTACGATAATGTATTTGCCAAAACCGATGTTAGGCAAATAGCATTTTGTTTTCAGTCGCGTTTGTAATAAAATTATGTGAGGTTATGTACAATCCGTGCATGTTTGTTTTCAAATACGTCTTACTTGAATTAGTTGTGGATTACTTTACGGTAATATTATATTCTAATCATCATGGTTCTAATGAAGTTACGCCTGATTTGATGTGTCAACCATCAATACTCATAGGTAACCTAAAAGAAGATTTTCTAGGTTCCATGTACGAGGGAAACTAAACATTCCTAACATATAAACCTTTTTTAGGTTATCATCTATGCACTCAGGAGTATTGACGATTGTCACATCAAATAAGGCATAACTTCATTAGAACCATACCAATTAATATACATTATTACCCAGGAGTAATAAGCAACTTAATTTTAATTAAGGCGTATTTGAAACAAATATGCACGGCTTGCATATAATCTTGCGTAATTTCATTACAAACGTGATTGATAATAATATGCTATTTGCCTAACTTCGGTTTTGGCAAATACATTTGCCTAGGCAAAAAGATTTAAAAACATAAATAAACCCTCCATATCTATTTGGTAAATAGCTTTTGTCTAAGCAAGCGTCTTTTGCCTACGACATACAAAATTCTTCATACCTAAACTCGGGTTGTTTAAACTAGCATCGAAAGTCCCGCCCTTGGTGGCTGGGTCATGGATTGGTTTAGTGCTGAACTTTCTTTCTCTTTTCTTCCTTCTGTTTATGTACAGGTGATTTTCCTTGACCAAAATGTAAAAATTGCCCCTTCTCGATCCTTTCTATTACTTCTTCTTTCTTTTCACCTTATGATTAGCGTGATTAAAGTGGTTTTGATTATGTACACGAGGGTCTGGTTGCTCAACCAGACCGCAATGCATACTCCCTTCTCTATTCTTTTTGTAGTCTCTTCCTTATGTTGTCCTCCTCACCATTGGATCTTTTCTATTACTTCTTCTTTTTTTTCACCTTATGATTAGCGTGATTAAAGTGGTATTGATTATGTACACGAGGGTCTGGTTGCTCAACCAGACCGCAATGCATACTCCCTTCTCTATTCTTTTTGTAGTCTCTTCCTTATGTTGTCGTCCTCACCATTGGATCTTTTTTTCAAACAGAAAGTGAGCAAAAGAGAATTAAACTCCAACCCATGTGCCTTGTATCCCCCACATATACAATATTTACAAACTTTTCCTTGCCAAAGCTATAAGTGATTAAGACTTGGACATAAGATTAAGTTTAATTTTGTTCATAAAAGACTACATTTGTTTCTTGTTTATCACTGTTTCAGTACTACTTAAATATCTAGACTAAGTTTAATATTTGTTTTGTTAATATTATAATAATAAATACAATAAACTTCGATGTTTTTTTTTTATTTTCCATATTTATTCACTAGCACTAGTATTATCAGCATTCAAATATATTAGTTTTGTTCAGCTTTATCCGTGCAGTATCTTCGCTATATGTGCACTTCCTCAATGTTGTAAAAATTATTTTGTACAATTAGAGGAGACAATTCACACATTTTCATATCGGTGATAACTGATGCTAGTTGCCACTATGTGTGCGCCTCGTCTAATTTTACTCCATAATTTTGTCATCAGTGCTTGGAGGTGCACAACAGTGTGGATACCGTATGGATACGGCTATACAAAACGTTATGCTTAAATCAAATATATAATTTCAAGAAGGTAAGTATTTCAATCAATAGTACTACACGATTGAATCAAATAAATTAGAATTCTTGAATTAAATTAGTTTTTCTTCTTCTAAGTAAAATGTATTTTCACACCAACAATTAAGTAATCTCTATTCAATAATACCATATACTTTGTCGAAGCAAACGTTATTCTTGACTTAAAACTTAGTTTTTTTTCTGACAAGTAAATAATATGTTAGACCAAGAATTAAGTAATCTTGTTTAAAGCAATGGATATTTTCCACTCAAGAATATTGTTATTCTTGTGAGGAGTAAAAATATGCTTGGATTATCAAGAAAATGATATTCTTATTCTAAAAATGTCTTAGATTTCTTGATTTAAAGAAGTGATCATTCTGTGGATATAGAAACAAGTGATATGCTTGATTGGAAGTTATTACGCTTGAAATAAGAGTACTTTTCTCTCTGTGTACACCGTTCGGTTTTTCAATCGACAAACACCTTCAGAAAATACGTCCATTCGGGTGGCCCAACGCGGAAGAGAAACTAGAAAGTTACAGCCTAAGAAAGGCCATGGCGGTGGAAGACGTCACCAACACGCGGTAAATGTCGAAGAAAACATTTTTGAAATGGCAGATGCCGATCAAAGGACAAGTACACGCCAAATTGCCCGCCAAGTTCCAGTTCCTCAATCGTTTGTTTGGCGCACATTAAGTAAAAATGGTTTGTACCCCTACCACCTGCAAAGGATGCAAGCAATGATTCCTGCTGATTACCCATTGCGGCAGCAGTTTTGCGAGTGGTTGTTAAATCGCACAAATAGAGAAGCAGAATTTCCAGCATATGTACTGGTAACGGATGAGAGATGCTTTACTCGGAATGGTCCTCTAAATTTCCACAATTAACACATATGGGCTGATGAAAATCCACATGCGATTCGCCATTGTAATTTTCAGCAACGTTTTAGTTTAAATTTATGGGCTGGGATTGTAAATAACACTTTAATTGGACCTTTCGAATTACCAGCAAGACTAAATGGTGATAGTTACTCACAGTTTTTACAAGAACGTTTGCCAGAACTTCTGGAAGATATACCACTAAATGTACGTCGTAAGATGTGGTTTATGCATGACGGTTATCCTGCACATTTTAGTCGGACTATACGAGAACATCTTAACATCACTTATCCGCAAAGATGGATCGGTCGGGGCGGATTTGTTTCATGGCCCCCACGTAGTCCCGATCTAAAGCCGTTGGATTTTTCTTGTGGGGACATATGAAAGAAATGGTATATGCAACAGAAGTTGGTACCATAGATCAATTACGCGATCGTATTAACACTGCTGCAGAACATATACGACAACAATTTCCACAACTATAAGGAAATTGGATTCGTCGTGCACAACTACACAACTACGTCAACATTTCGAAAACCTTTTGTAAAGATAATTTGCTATCGAAAAATGAAAAACTCTTTGTTAAATGATTTATTTTTTTTTGTTTTATATGATTTTGTTATTAATATTAAAATAACAAAATAATAATTGCCGTTATTATTTAAGTAGTTTTTCATTTAAATTAAATTCAAGTTGAGAAAAGGGTTTGGTAAGAGGGGTTTCCATGGAAACGAAGACCATAATTATTTCCGAAATAATCAGAGGTTCTCAAAAAGTGGACGTTAATTTCTATGAATTTTAAACTGATTTTAAACTTTCTTGTTATTGATCTTTGGTTAAAAAGGTTGTTATGAAAATACTTTACATTCACCGTCTCTAGCTCCCTCCTCAATCTCCTCCGTACGTTATGAATCAGCCTGTATGTTGGTCAAACTGGCAGGAAGCTCGCTGCTCGCTTGAGTGAGCATAATAACCAACCCTCATCAAATTTATACAAACATAAGATGGAGGCAGGTCATAAGTTTGATTTCAAGAATGTTAAATTACTCCACAAATGTCCTAGAGGGTACAGACTTGACCTTCTTAAACAACTGGAGATAGAGAGACACAAGAAATCTCCACATTATAACCTCATTAATAGTCATACAGATTTCTTTTATCGACCTTTCTTTTCATACATTTAAACGAGATTTCTTGCGCCTCTCTCAAATTCATCTTTTTCTAATATTCCAATTCACAATTAAATTAAATTTCTTTTTGCTGTTCACTTTTGCGAGCGGCAGGCTTCTTTGCCCTTAATTGTATAGTTTTATTTCTGTTCTTGTTATTATTATGTTGCATTTTGTAATGAGCATTGATTGACTTGTGGCGCCTTTTCATTTTTGTTTGTTGATAACATTTTCTCCCGTGCTGTTATTGAATTGACCCCCCCCCCCCACCTCCTTACTACGTCGATATACGCTGTAGGTCACGACCGATAGCTCAGTTCCGATATGATTATTCGTTCGGCCGCACGGACATTTATACCTCAGAGAAGCCAATTGTTCTTAAATGCGCGTCGTTTAAGTAAGTTTGTGTTGTAAATCTTCTTTGTTTCGCATTATTTGATTTAACGTTTCGATTTTGTCAATAGTGTTACCACACCTGCCGACCGAAGAATCGGCCCCCCCTTTTTATGAGACATGTGCCGCTTTGTGAATTTTGTATATAATTGACTGTAAATGTTTTTGATGTTTATTAATTGGCTTGTTGGTATAGCGTGTATTTTTATTGTAGATACAGCTGAAGATGACCGCTAGGTCGAAACCGGTACTGTGTACATTTAAATAAACCCTGCAAAGATAAAGAGGCCTTTTCTTCTTCTTTCCACTGATTACAGTACTTTGCGCCATGGACCACACTGAAATGTATAAATAAGACCATAAAGAAACATGAAGCATGATACAGAAACATGATGCAAATTGAACTGATTGCAAAAAATTGAACCAATTACGATATAAAGCAAAATTGCAAATTTATAATGGTGATACATAACCGTCGTAAAAAGTATGGAAATCAATTTTAAAAATATGCAACTAAGTGATCAATGGAACACGATGCTGATCCTACACTATTCTTCACGTTCTAGCTTTACTTTGTACAACCTCAAATGTGCGTCCTTTCAGTAATGAAGAGTTTTTAACAAATCATTTCAACTTATGCAAGAATATTGAGAATTCTGTATGAGAAAAACGGTCATGAATGGATTAAAAAAATTATCCGGATTGGTTTCATCATAGTTGTTTGGATAGCGGTGATTCCTATTTAAGCAATAACATGTAACAATGTACTAATAAAACATATATAGTACCGCCGCAGAATTTGTATCACCCAGGTTTACCGCTTAAAATAAACAATAAACTTATGTTTGTGTTGTGATAGACTTGTAGTGAGGTTATGAAGAAGAATGTAAACACAATGAGGAGGAGAGAGCTTTACCGGGGCTTGCGTAATCGACGAAATGAGAAAAGCATTAGAAAAAGGGTAGGTAGCAGGTTTTAAAAATTAATGAAATGTGGGCGTTCAATAAAATTTCATGCTACGGTCCTGGAGGTCATACGACACCAAAATTAATTTAGAGCTGTTAACCTATCTAGATATGGCTCATTTTCTATTGCTCACGGGCTTGTCTATATTAATGTAAACTTATTTCGACGATGTTGTCTCACCAAGTCCCGTGCGAAAAAGTGGCTTCTTAATTGCTTGTGGAAAATTTGGAGAATCGTTTTCGGACGCGCGAAGCGCGACTATCGCCCGATATGGACCATGCTATGTTGTGTGAGTTTTCAAAATCAACGCAAAACGGCCGTTTTCAGACGTATTTGCTTCAAAATTTTCCAAAACGCAAACATTGTTTGTGAAAGCACCTCAACATTCCAGAAGCTGTTTATTTCGCGTCGTCATGGCTACCAGCTACAAACGTCAAAATCGCAACCATAACCTATTTATGTTGCAGTACGTATGTACTAGAATATGTACAAAGCTACGAAAACAACGGTAAGTAAATTAATTAATAGAGATGAGCTTTTCGTTTAAATTTGGCCGTTTACTTTACCTCTAGTTGCTTGTCACTTGAGACGTAATATGGTAGATGGCAACAATGTCCACCAGTCGGGTCTGCGAACCAATGTCAAAACCTAACTTCCTGACCTAATATTTTGATGGTGAGATTTCACAAACAATCGCACGCATAGAATAAGGTGAGTTTATTGCAGATTATTTTGTAGAACACATTTACTTATTTATTAATAGTTTCAGGATGTAAACAAACTGTTGTACAGTAACTTATTGGTACGTACAAAACATCTTCCAGGTCAAAGTATATTGCAAGACACATATGGCATACAACCCAGTTTTACAATACCATAGCCCCTACAACTACAAGAGAGCGGAAGTTAAAATAGTGTGGGAATTAACAGAACACAAGAGGGAGGCTAATAACCTGAACATCACCTTGAAAATTCAAGAAAGGCGGTTGACTCCAAAGAAAATAAACAATAATTTACCTCTAATCAAATTTAGTAGACAAATTTGAAGGAATGAAACAATTTATCGTTATTTTGAGGTTAGATTCAGTTTAGTATAGTTGAATATAGTTATTAAAAAAGTGAATCGACTAAAAATTAATCAAAGCAAGTTTTGATACCGCCGTAGCAGAAATTACAGGAATGAGAACTGTCAGCAAAGGAGCAATTGAATGCAAAACGGAAACATCTAGAGGTAACTTAGTTGATGACATAAATAATAACCTGGGTAGCAGTTACGATGCAAAGATTTCAAAGAAGAAGCTGCCAAAAGTGAAAATAGTGGGTCTCAGCGAAAAGCTTACGCCGGAAAGATTTGAGAGGGGTATCAGGACCCAAAACATGGACGTAGTAAATGACGAATCTCAAATAAAAGTTGTGTATGTTAGTGAGGAGAACAAACGCAAAACGTACTTTGCATTGTCTACACTAGATGGAAAAACATACGAGAAATCGATAAACAAAGAGAGGATCAACGTTGGATGGGACAGGTGCCGAATCTAAGATGGTGTTGTTGTTAATAGGTGCACATCGATATTTTGTTATTTGCAGCAAAATAAGAGCTGGTCTGGGCGACATTGATTGCAACAACGATTGCACAAACAACAACGATTGCAAAATTACAAATCTATAATGGTGATGTATAAATAAGACCATAAAGAAACAGGAGAATAATGCAAAATGACATGATTGCAAAAAATTGATGCAATTACGATATAATGCAAAATTGCAAATTTATAATGGTGATTCATAACCGTCGTAATAAGTGCGGGAATGAATTTTAAAAATATTCAACTAAGTGATTGCTGGAATACGATGCTGATCCTACACTATCCTTTACGGTCTTACCTTTACCGCCGTAGTAGAAATTACAGGAATGATACCGCCGTAACATGGTAGATGGCAACACTGTACACCACTCGGGTCTGCGGACAGCACCAATGCCTTCCTAACCTAATATTTTGATGGTGAGATTTCACAAACAAGTGTACGCATAGAATAAGCTGAGTTTATTACATATTATTTATACATATATACATTTACTTATTTATTAATAATTTCAGGATGTAAACAAACTGTTGTACAGGGCCTAATTTGTACGTGTTTAGCCTCAAATACAAAAATCTTCCAGCTCAAAGTATATTGCAAGGCACATATGGCATACAACCCAGTTTTACAATACCATAGCCCCTACAACTACAAGACAGCGAAAGATACTTATTTTATTGTTTTCTGTACTAATATATAGTATATGAATAGTCCCAATAAATTAAAGTTTTAGCTTCAATCATGAGTTTTTCATAATTATTTATCATTGCTCATTTCATTATCACTTCACGGGTAATTTTTGGTTTTGCTTGTTGTACAATTACGTTACAACAATGTATGTTTACAATTTAATAGAGGTTCGCGAAACGTCACCATTTACAAATTTTGATACACGACATAACCCGGAAGCAATTTATTTTATTATTTGATTCTGGCCATGATATCATATGTACTGTTGATATACCAGTTACCACTGTTAGGTTTAGATGCTTGTGTAAGTTTGGGTTTCCTTAGACTTACAAACTCAATCAGTTTAATTCGAAAATTTAGAACAAATCAGTAGTTATTAACATAATGGAATTGGAAAATTCCCAACTAGCCACATTAAAGAAAAAAACTACACAGTAAAGAAAAATCAAAGGTTCCAGACCTACAATTGAAAGGAATTATACGCAAAGTTAAAGTTAAATTGAAAAAGTAATTTTTATGGGACAAGAATTTTCTTTCAAGGGAATACGAGCTTGCGAAAATTACATTAAAAATATTATAGACATAGCCTTACCTGAAAACAGGCATGATATTTTACGCTTATTAGGTATGTCTAGGCTAGCCGCACACCGGTTAGTCAACACAAGACAAGACAAACTTAGACACGCTTAGTCACTGTTGGTCACGTTGATGTTTATGGCGCGATACACACCAATTTGTCATTGCGATTGGACGAGTCTAAACGTGTCTTTTCCCCGTGTCTGTAGGAATAGAGCATGTACTATTTCTATCAGTCATAATCAGACGGCAGGAGCGTTAACAAGCATATAAATATACGAAAAATTCGCGTATTGTTTAGCATTTGCTACATATGGCGAGTGAGGACGAAAAGTTTGTTTTGTTGGTGCAGGATCCCTTAGGGTCTCCATTTGAGTGTCCATCTTGCTCCTTTGCTATACCGTACTGATGAGGACTAATAGTCCGAAACACGTGTCTACGGTTACTTTCTTCGATGACGGAATTGCCCGACAAATACCTTTCTCCTTCTACATCTCACCGTCGATTAACCACCTTTCCTTTTTATTTTCATGGGCTATGGTGTGCCCGGGGTGTACCAGTCACCTCCGGCGCGACGTCACTTCTTGTCTTCCAATTCTGAAGATGTTGAGACAATCCGAAACTGAAAGAGCACCATATCCGTAATGTGGTAGAACACTTATGGAGGGAAGTTGGTGAACAAATGGGTATACCAGGCAAGTATGAGATCAGTATTTAATTTAACTTAATTTAATTTTTAGATTTAGACTGTGTCTATAAGTGAAAGAAGAAAATTACTTATTGATAGCATCGTTTTGCCATGAAAAACTTCCTTTCGGCGAGTTGAAATACTTTTCAAATTCTTCTCTTATTTTAGGAGCTTCTGTTGGTAGTCTCCATGGATTTCCAGCAGCGACTGTTGATGTATGAGCAGGAAATGTTTGTTCAACTATTTGATTATCCCAGTAACAGCACTGTTTCCTTTTAATGAAGTTATGCTGCGAGTACGATGACATCTACTTTGTCAGGAGCGACACATATTTCAGTAGTAAACCTCGCCCGTAGTATTAAACGCACATTCTATTATTCTTCTTGCTCTGGAATGTCTATAGTTATATGGATATATAACTATAGACATGATATCGTTTCATATCAAGCTTCTTTTGGAAAACGACCTTATGAGATTTTTATGTAGTCGGTATGCTTCGTCGCCTAAAAAGACAAAGGGAATATCAAAGGCTTCACCGCTGTGCAGTGGTCGATGTTTTGGAAGATTTAATTCATCGTTCAATAACTTGGTACCAAAATTAGATTGGCAAAATATTTCGCCGTCACTTGCGCGTCCATAATCTCCTACATCCACAAATAAAAACTAACCATCAGCATCTACAACAGCTTGTAGTACAATAGAATGAAATCCTTTGTAGTTGTAATATTGTGAGCCACAGTTGCGAGGCTTTTAATTATGAAATTTTTTCCGTCTACACGACCAACACAATGCGGATAGTTCCACACTTGTTCAAAAGCTTTAGCACTATCCTCCCATTCCGTAGGCGAGTATTCACTTTTCATGTAGATGGGTTGAAAGACATCCCATATTATTTTGCATCTTTTCCCTACAACACAGCCGATTGTGGTGGCACCCACTCTAAATTCAAAGTGCATGGCTGCAAATGTAGCACCAGTTGCTAAAAATCTGTAAATAGAGGACAAAGAGAAAAGTTAGGTCGTATTACAAAAAAGTATTTTTAAACTGATTTTTGTCTATTTTTAGAACACTACGTTTTTCTTTCTGTTGTGCAGTGACTGTGCAATGACTGCAAACAGAAGTGTCCAAATCTACGAAACACCTATGCAAGACATTTATGAAATCAAAACACACCATCTGGTTCTGGAGCTGAGCATAAACCGAAATGGTATTTAGCAGATGTTTTCTGACGAAAGTCAAGCAAATAGAAAAGCGAACACTGATGGAATGCAAGAATCAGCTGCAAAACGTCTTGCTACTTCAATTTCTGGAAGACAGGCACGACCGAAAAAAGCCTTTACCATCACAGCTAGTTGTAGGTCCAATCATAGAGTTTCTCCAAAGTAACGCTAACAAAAATACAGTAGAACATCCATTGCTGAACTTACCAGCCCATTAAGATATTTAATACAAATAATAATAATAATAAAAATTTAAAAAGTAAGGTACTGAATTTGTATGTCCAAGTGACAAACTGCCATTAGATAAGTGATTTTTTTTTACAAAAGCGCCAGTTCTATCGTTTTGCAGTCCAAGTTTACCGGTACAGATGGCGTAGGACCAAGAAAGCTTGGGGATAGTGTTTGGGGTAAAAAAAAAACTATTTTATTTATGGCACTAATAATATTAAGATCATAATTGATCATGTACGCTTGGTGACCATTTAGAAAAAAATTACACTCTGTGATTCCTGCTGACTGCTGCGTTCACGGCATCATCTTCAGAAGATAGGACTGACCGATATCACTGAGTGTCGTCTATGCCTGGAGGATGATAAAACAACGGAGCATGTTATCTGCTCCTGCCCAGCCGCGGGTGGCTAGAGGGTCTGGATTTTTGGCACGGTCAAAATTGAACTACAAGACCTGGAGAACCAACCACCCGACAGGATCATAAGGCTTATTAATGACCTGGACCTGGAGGGTGCAGTATAACAATTAGCTACTAGTAGTAGTAGGTGAGCCACAATAGACCCCTGCCGTCGCGGTGGATGGCTGATTAAGCGGTCCACTCACATTCTAATTCTAATCATCTCAAACGCCGCAAGAATGTTTGGGACAACATATCGAATGAACTAGCAAGCCAGGAAGTGGCCGTTGATGAAAAAGACTGTTACCTGGAATGGAAAAATCTTGTCCGAACTTATAAGACGGCCAAGGATAACAAGGCGCGAACTGGGCAGGGACCTTTCCGCCTTTAATTTTTTTGACCAAATGGATGAATTTTAAGTAATTATGTTATACTTAATTTTTCATGTGGTAGTCTTTTCTGGAGCAGAATGGTTTTATCTAATAAATGTAATTAGTGGATTGTGAATCACAATCTCTTGTCAGTTACCAATACTTAAATTGTACAAAAATAATTGAGGAAAAGATATAAATAATAACATTTAGAGTACACACCACATTTATTTGCGTTAGCGAATAGTAGACGAACCATAAGAGACCCCTGCGATCGCGGTGGATGGCTGGTTGAACGGCCAACGCACATTCCTAATATAATCTGATCTAACTCCTAGATAACAACGTATTTCCATGTATATTTCGGATACACTCTCACGTGAGTTTTTGAAAGACAAACCCACTGATGCTGAGGAACTAAATTATGTGGTATACTGTGTTTCGCGTAGTATACTTTGCCACTGACGTCGGCAAACAACAACAAACGAAAGAATTTTTTTTATCAGACAGTGATTACAATACTTAAAATAATACTTTTTAGAAGTATATTTATTGATAGTACTTTTAAAGCAAATGTTTTAGGAAAACAGAATGAAAACACGTGCTGTTTTATTTATTTTTCTTATTGGTGTTGCCAAATAATTAACTGCCTTCTACTTTTGTTGGTTTTAAAAATTCTATTTATAAATTTTAACGTAAACAATATTATTTTTATTTGAAAATATAAATTTAACATAAAGTAATAAGGGAAATCTTGACAAGGGTGAATCACAAACTTTGTGAATATTTAATTTTGACTCTTACCTATCAATATCTTTTGGGAACGAGAAGAAATTAGAAACTCATTTTCTGTTTGACGCCGTGGCTTTGCCTTTGACTAGCGTGTTACTGTATTTAGTAAACCCAGGTAAATATCTGGCACAGCAGTCATGGCAAAGAAGATAAATTTGTATTTTACAACAAAGCAACACTACGAACAGAAATAAGGAGTTTTATTGAGAGGCTGCAAATAGACACGTCTTTAGAATACCAACCACAATCCCAAACCGAAACTCACACTGCCATCATCGATGTTGATGAAGATGAAGAGAATACTGTACCTTTATCTCATCTGATAACAGGAGGCGAACCATCACCTTCGAATTTAGAAAAGAAATCGGATCGTAGCCTTCGTACTGCTTGGGTATCAGTATCAGAGGCTTCTCATATGGCTGTACTAGCCCGATCATCACTTGACCAGTTACTTAAACATGAAAGGACCCTTTTTGAATGCGGAGGGAATAGGGGCATATACTTGGAATCTGCGTATAACTGTGTAAAGTCTATTCCTCCGACAAATGTCGAAGCTGAGCGTGCGTTTTCAGCCGGTTACACAGTGTGCGCCAAAAAGTTGGAACCATATGGGAAGCTTTTTTATTATTCATTTCTCAGAAAATTGTATTGTTTTTAAAACTTTTTGCTTGATCTAAAACCAAAAATGTTATCAAACTTTAAGTTTTATTAGCCATATACAGACTGGTTCAGAAAATATGAATTTGTTGTATCTATACTAGACATCGCAATCATTGAGGAATTCGGGTTGTTAACATTATAGTTGTATGTAATTTTACACAATAATAACTTTAATAATAAGTCATTTGTAACAATATGGCCCGCAATTTTATAATTTCCATTATGTACATAGTATGTAAATCACAACAGATTAGTTATTAAAAGTTATAAATAATTATCTGCAATATGCTGCTAATACAATGAACAACAAATTAGACTCTAACAATTAATTTATGAACAGTTCACATGTTCAACAGAATCACGTAGGCAGCTAGTGAGATGGCTACGGATTGTTCTATTGTGTAATCCAACCTCATTATTTTGACAGTTTGTTATGAGTTGTTATAGTTAGCTGTTCTTTAATTATTAATCAAAATGAATTAAAATTTAAATATGCATTACTTAATTCTATTTGGGGCTACTCGCTTGACTAGCTAAATACCTATGGCGGAGTTACCATAACTTCTAAATATATCTTAATATTAATAAATAAGATTACACTTACCTTTCATCTATTACTCTAACGCTTCACAGCCACTGGAACACAGTTGGGGACAAGTGAAGTAACACCATAAAGCTCTTTTAATCTACATCTTTATTTGGGACCACCTGTCCCCTTAAGGTGCTACATTACGATTAAACTATCCTACTAAATGCATACATGCAAAACAATATGCGGATTGACCAGCAAACGCTCCATTAAAGCGTAAACAAGAACTTTTCGTGGCAATAATAATGTCAATAAGTAAAAAAATTAATTAACTGACAAACTAGACATAGAAAAATAGTTAAAATAAATAATAAATAATTTTAATCATCTAACTACAACGGTTTTGAGTGTAGTACGAGAAATTCCGAAGGAAAAATGCTAATAGCTTTTTCTTTTGGTTAAACTCGAGCACACCAGAGGACAATTTTGTGAACGCTATAAGATAAGTGGTAACAGCCCAATAGAGCGTATGGTGACTTTTAAACAAGTTACGTAAACCTTTTTCGACAACGTTTATATTCCAAGAAACTTGGTATTTGCTGTATGCCCCTATACATCTAAAATAAATCATTATAATGTTTTGTTTTTATTAATTAACAGCACCCCACAGGTACTAGTGTATAACACCTAGTCTGGTGACTATCTAGCTATATTAATCTAACCTAAATTGCTACGTATAGTGTTCGATATTAAGTGTTCCCCATTAGTGTAACTTAAATTTAATTTCGATGCTGACACTTTAAACTTCACACACTGCACGTTGCTCTGCTTTGGTCACCTATAGGCTATCACTCATTTAACACTCAAAAATATAAATAAAATAAAAGTCAAAAGGTTTAGTTCTTTTGAGTCTTCTTTTTTTGATTATAAATGATTGTACTCAAAGTAGGCGCTGACATCCAATGTAAAAAATTGTGTTTGCCGCTTCATGTGAACTGAATGCTACTATGATACTATTGTTCTATCTGCAATGTTGGTTGCATAAAATTGCATAAAATTGGTCGCATAACCTAATGTAAGTTTGATATTTGTTTGTGCTAAGCGACAGAAATGTAGTAACACATATGTGGCCTACCTCGACTACAAACATATACAATGACGCTTTATTAAGTATGTAATCTACTGTTGATTGGAGCTCCTCCAAAAAATTGTACGGGTAGTTCTAATCGGTCCATATCCCCTATCATAGACATACGTGTAGAACAGAAGAAAACACATTCAAATCAAAGGGCACGTAGGGGCTTGCAAGTGTACTATGCTTGAAGTTACTGAGCAAAATGATAGTACCGTAAATAAAATCTCCAGAAGCTTGTGAATGGTGCTTGTTATCTAGCAGCGAAGCACAGAACCACAATATTTTGCGTAGAACATCTTCTTCATATTAAATCTCAACGATTAAATAGATGGTCAAGTGTTCAGAAACTTGTATCGCCCCTTGATATTATTAAAGTTGGTCTGTACACAATTGGCATAAGTTTTAAACCTAGATCACATCATAAATAAGTCAGGTTCAATTATTGTGATTGATTCATTCCCCTACAATCCCCTACCTACAATCAATTCACAATGAGAAACATCGATTTACAATAACATGTAAAAATATCGTACCTTCTTGAAACAAATGTTTTGATTGCTTGTTTATCGCAAACTGCCCTTTCTCGATAGCATATAATTCCCACTGAAACCGTACCTTGTACTTTGGTAGTTCTTGTATGTGGATTATATATGGATCCTGCTCATTGCTAGAGTTCAAACTTCAAAACATGCTCAAAACTGTGAAATATGAATATGACATCCAACATTATTGCCCAATGTATTGCCGATTTGGAGTGTAGCGTGCAAAAAATATATTATTGATACGAAGTATTGCGGCGTACCAGATTCATCTATTTTATCGCACTAATAACACATCCTAAACTTCTCAGCCGCTGAACTAGAACAGGGGACGCTTTAGTAAATGGAATCAGCTGATCCGGCGACGCCATATTGGCCCCGTTAAGAGATGTACACGGAATAGCATTTCTATAAGACAGTTATTGGCGAGTTATAGAGTGCTATAAGGGTTTCTTATCGAAACCTTTATGCTATAGATCTATAACGTTATAGAATCTTAAGGGTCAAACTACGGAATCGACCCATATATGCTGTTGATGAATACGCATTTATTCATGGTTGGTCGGACAGATTAATATGCCACAGCTTTGAGTAAGTTACGCGGTCCCGCAAAGGTTTGGTACAGGGTTTTGCCAACACGTTTATTTACTTGGGAAGAATGGAAAGATTTGTTATTAAATCAATTACTTGTGAATATGATGAATTGTATCCCTACGCCAAATAAAAGTTTATATGAATATGCATTTGCAAAACTAGCATTGATAAAAAAAACAAATCTAATTCTTAGCGATCTAGATAAAGTAAATTTGATGCTGGGAGGCATTAACAAACAACATGTTAGATTTGTTGTTGAAACAGCTAATATATCAGACCCAGCCAAATTGGCACTTGATGCCACTGAACAGACCCAAACGACTACTGCTATTAAACGAGCAAAAAAGAGAAGATTATGATACTAATGTATCAACACCTGTTTTCAAAATCTGTCAGGTTCACCAAATAAGCTGTTTCAAATGCAAAGAAACAGGACACAAAAAAATAACTGCCCTAACAAATACGTCAACTTTGCTCATAACACAACCGACCACAAGTTTATTAATGATATCCTTGCTGAAAATCAACCTATGATGAGCTTCATAGATTTAAACAGCGAATGTTCATTGATTAATGCCTCAGTAATAAAAACATTATCTATAAAACCAAAAAGTTTAGATAACCCGCTACACTAGCTACTCTATCCGATGTCGGATTAGAAGTTGAATGGTATGTGACAGCAGACATACATATTTATGACGTAAACCGAACAATTATACTTCGTAAGTAGAGTTGTCGACTAGGCAGTTATTAGGTATGTGAAATAAAACACAATTTCCACTATGTAGTCTCTTCACTTTATTCTGCATCTATTTGTACAGCATTGCCAACGTGAAACACCTTGACTTTCTATTCCCGATGAAAGCTTTAAAATATTTTAAAATAAGTTCCGGAACCTTGAGCTCTACCTGTGCGCTCATGCAGTCCTCGGAATTGCACCGACCAACTCTGGGAGAGGGCGTGGGGATAAACAACATCCAACCGCAAGGTGTTCCGAAATGGGCGCCACACAATCTGAACCCCGCCGTGGACTATCGCTTGATTGTGAAAGCTGGCTGAAAGAGAAATGATGCCACACAGGGACAAGAAGAGAACCAAAGTTGCCGGAAAATCAAGTTTATTTAATACCCACAGACAAAAAAAAGTACACGAAATTACAGCGGTATCTCGGGAAAATATCCACTGACCAGCAAGGTCGACCACCGTTCAAATAATCCACACCAGAACAAGTCACAATAATACAATTTATCAAATACAGCACAATATCAAATAGCAACGCTTCGGCAACGTTAGTGCCGATAATTAACCTGAAAAACCCGAAAGATAAATGCGACAACCGACGAACACGTTCTTGGCCAAGCACGAAATTCACCGCAGTATCTGGGATAATATTCCTCCAGACGTAAAATTAAATTAAATGAATCCGACCGAAAAGCGTTGGTAATTTGATTAACAACAGTGTCAAAAGGGATAAAATTAATAAATTGAAATAAGGCAATATTAAATAAATTATTGTCCCAAATGACCAGGACAATTCAAATTCAAAATTAAATTGTAAATTAAAACTCTCAAACCTTAAAGAAACACTTTGCCGGTACCCCTTCACCCGACTAACCTAACCTCAACGTTTATCAAATATAAACGACCAAGTAAATTAGAGAAGACAAAGATAAGATAAACTTATCTAATTAAATTAAATTAAATTAAATTAAATTAAATTAAATTAAATTAAATCAATCTATATAATTGAAATTCAAATCAAATAAAAATTATTAAAGAGGTTGAGGGAGGCTAGCTACCGTTGCAGCATACGCACAACAACGGTCCACCGCAACAGCTGTTTGTTGGGGTAGGTGAGGTTAGAAACTTTCCGGACAAAGACACGATAGTGGTGAACGGCTCACCCAAAGTAAATTATACAATGAAAGAAAAATACAATTAATTACGACACGAATAAACCTCCGGCGGCAGCACTGCGTCAAGGGCGAGGGCCACGCAGGGGCCCGGTGGAGATATAAATATAAGTCAAACCTTGACCTCGGCAGCGAAGGAATGTCCCCGTCCCACGAAGACACCGGCAGTCCGAGCAAGGCAAACTCTCCGCAGCTTCCGACGCTACACACCAGGACGCCACCCGGTCCGCTAGATCCACTCGATCAAGTCGTGCCAAAGTTATCACTCCACGAAACTGGTCCTCCGATCGAAAGGGTTGTCCTCCGATCCAAAGACGAAAACGTCCCCAGACGAAGACACCACAGAAAAGGATAAAGGCCACCAGACGTAGAATAAATATCCAAAGAGGTCCAGACGAAGAATAAATATCCGACGATGCCCAGACGAAGAAGCCTAAAAATATTCCCCGCAATAAGGAACCAATTCTAAAAGTAACAAACGAACCAGAGACTCACCCTAAGATCTTGAGCGGGCTCAACCGTGAATCCAACAGTATTCTACGTACTGAATCCGCACAAAAGGCGACGGGGTTCCAACCATATAACACACCACAATGGGTAAAACTTCTTAGCTTGGGAAGGATGGTTCCGCATACAGCGAGAGATACTTCGTACACCAGCAAGGCACCAAACAAACGAGCAACTCCAAGTCACTTCCACACAGCTTCACGTAGACTCCAGGATAAAGTTGACTGACAGCGATTCGTCTAACAACCAAGAATCAACAATCCAGAGGGACCAAATGCGGATCTATATATAGCCTCGCCCCCCACTCTAACCGGACCAAAAACTTCGCAGAAAGGCAATTAGAGGGACTTTAATCAAAGGGAACCAGTCATTAGGAGCAGAAAAATCCAAGGAGACTCATAATAACCCGGTCAACAAGATCCCAATATACAGTTCCGAGAAACCGAATAAAATCACCAAAAATAAAAATCATACGTCACGGGTGCAAAGGTGCAAAAAGTGGTACACCCAAGAAACAACGCGAAAAGACCCTTAATTCTCCAAACTGCACGGATTTCACAAAATGAGGGCTTGATGGAATGCTAAATTTTTGTCCAGCACAAAAATGCAAAAATTAAATTTCTCCCATCCTCCACCGAAGAGTAATCAGCCAAAACAATGGGCTGACCGGCCCAAAGCGGTACATGCCGCGACATCTTACGGCCGGTAGCGGAAGCGCTAACCACTTGGCTGTAACTACAGCAGCGCCAAAGAGCGAAACGACCCCAAGACTTGAACAATTGTGCAACAGCCCCAAAATTCCTCAATGTGGAAACGAGATAAGGAAAACAATTACGCAAAATATAACTGGTCAAAACCGCGGTGTAACACTCCCCCTCTCCTTTCACAACGGGAAATCTTCCCAAGAAGGACCGCACCGAGACCAAACGTGGAGGCATCGGTCTGCAGGCAAAAGGGCTTCCCGAAATCGGGGCACGTTAGAATAGGGGCGGAGACCAAATGTTGTTTCACCGCAACAAATGCCCGTTCACATTCCGAAGACCAAACTTCGCACCCTTCTTCGTGAGGTCATTAATAGGAGCGAGGATGGAGGCAAAGTCCGGAACAAACCGCCTATACCAGCTCGCCATCCTGACAAACCGCCGAATCTCCGACACCGACCGGGGTACCGGAATATTCAAAATTGCTTCCACCTTTCCGGGGTCCACACGGAGTCCGTTTCTGTCCACTACATACCCCAAATACTTAAGTTCGGCTCGGCAGAACTGACACTTGGCTTGACTGATAGTCAATCCAGCCGCTTGCAGACGGTCCAGAACCTTTTCCAGGATTGAGAGATGGGTGTCAAAGTCGGGTGAAATGATAATAATGTCATCTAAATATACTAACACGTAAGGCTCCAAATCCGCTTCCAACACGCTATCGATCAAGCGTTGCCAGGTCGCCGGGGCGTTCGTCAGACCCATTGGCATTCTTCGAAATTGATACAAGCCTTTTCCGGGGATAGTGAAAGCGGTCAGCTCGCGCGATTTTTCGGCGACCGGAACCTGCCAATACGCTGACTTTATGTCTAGAGAGCTCAGGTACCTGGCGTCCCTCAGACGATCGAGAATAGATGAGATATAAGGAAGGGGGTATGCGTCCCGCTTGGTGACCGCATTAAGACGTCGGTAGTCTACACAAAAGCGGTAGCTTCCGTCCTTCTTGGGAACGAGAAGTATAGGTGCTGACCAAGCGCTCTTGGAGGGTTCCACCACTCCTTGCTCCAATAACTTCTCCAATTCGTCATCAACGATCCTCTGTTTAGCAGGGGAAACCGGGTAATAGCGGAGTTTGATAGGAGGCGAATCGGTCACTATTTCATGTTCCACCGAAGTAACAGTACCCAATACTCCGGAGCCCATGGACCGGAAAGTACGGTCAATCATACCATTCAAGGCTAATCGCTGCGGCGGCGTCAGCTCATCTCGCATCTGCAAGTCACACACCTCCGTCGCACCATCGACGAACCTCCATACGTCGTTACGCAAGTCGGGGATTATACCCATTCCGCGCCAAAAATCCATCCCCAGGATCAGCCTATGGGGTAGAGCGGGAATCACCATTACATTTAAAACACATGTCCTTCCCATCAACGAAAAAGGAGTCGCAATGGTTCCCAACGAAGAACAAACATCACCATTGGCCACGGCACAATCGCGGCGCGAAGTCGAGTCCAAGACAAGGCCCAGAGATAACAAAGCTCGGTAGCCCATCTCTCCAACGATGGTATTGGTCGCTCCCGAATCCAACAGACCGAGCATGTCGAAGCCCAAAATTGAGACGTTAAGGTAAGGTCTTGAGTCACCGGAAGCATGCGAGATGATGAAATCAAGCAGCACACGATGCGCAGCGTCGGGGGTCGAAAGGGGGTGTATGGAGGACCTCTGATGACCAATCAGGCCCTCCGATCGGAGTTTTCCGAACGGGGAGGATTACAATCGGGACAAGTCCGCATCGTCACATCCGGGCGCTTACATCGATAGCAGCATTTGGGACGGGGCGGGGCTGGTTTCGCGGGCACTCTCTAGCCATATGTCCTCTTTGTGACAGTTGTAGCATTCCACGCCGGTGAGGTCCCTCGGAGGTCGCTGGGGAGCTGAAGACACAGAAGCGGCCTCCAAACTAGAAGATATGCACGCCAACTCAGGCTCGACGCAATCTCGACTTCGACGAGGAGGGGCCTGATAATGATCGGCTCGGTACTTCTTTGTCTCTAGTTGGAGACATTCTGCTTCCAACTGTTCCATATTATGGACCGGGGGGAGCTGCATTGTATAAAAGGGGGCCAAATTTCGTCGTACTATATCCAGCTGTACATCCCTGGACATCTGTCCATACCGGGCAAACAGAGCCTGCATACACGATAAATACTCGACGATAGACTCATTGAGTCCCTGGGTCCTACCCAGAAGCTCCTGGAATAAGCGACTTCGGTAGTCGGGAGGGAGGTAATGCTTCATTAGCAACTCGGACAGTTCCTTCCAAGTCTTACACTTCCGAATGGCCGATCGATACCACAACAACGCCTTACCGGTGAACAAATCCAACGATGAGCGATACAAGTCCTCCTCAGTACAACCCCGAGCTCTACTCAACTCATGGACACGATCCAGAAAATCCATCACGGACATAGGTTTGGGATCTCCGGAGAAATGAAGATTCCACTTATACAGGGGAACTGGTCGATCACTCGTTCTAGGGTTCGATGAACGCATGCCGTTGTCCCGCGCCGGAGGCTCATCGGAATCTCCAACATCGGAATCATCACCGTCGTCAACCTCAGTGCCATCCCCGCCGTCAGCACTAAGGAGGGAGTTGCTTAAATTTAAATCACGAGGTCGAGATCTCCTTTGCAAGCGTGTCAACAGAGCAGAGACTCTAGCAAGCCATTCTCCTCGCTTCTTCGCAGTGGCAGCCACAACTCCTTCCGTAGGAATTCCATCCACACGGCCCAACAAATGCAGTACCCGGGAACAGCAGCGCGGGTGACCGGATCGATCCTCTCCCATCGTCTGCACCAAGAGCTCCAGCTCGGTAAACTTTGCAGAGATGGCATCCAAATCCTTTTCATCATCGAACACGTACTTGGGGTAATGGAGAGGACGCTGGGCCCGCTCCAGCCTCATCATCGACCGCAAGCTGGCCCGGATATCAACAACAGTCATGGCAGTTGGGTCAACTCCTCGTACTTGAAGCTCGAATTCCAATTCATCTCGCTTCAAATTGTTCACATTCATCGCAGGCGTGGTCATGGCGACAGATAAAGAATCAGTCACGAAAGAAAATCAAATAAATACCAACAATGGAGGGAACCGCTCGGAGAGGGGAGGTCACACGTGCTACACCAACGGCAAAACACACAACAACAAAAAAGAAATCTCAAGCAGCAAAGCGGAAGCAGTTCAGCAGCAAGGCAGCAAAAAAAAAACAAACTCGAAGACAATAACCAAATTTAATTAACTAAGGACGACCTAATTAACAAAGAACGGGCGCCAATGAAACACCTTGACTTTCTATTCCCGATGAAAGCTATAAAATATTTTAAAATAAGTTCCGGAACCTTGAGCTCTACCTGTGCGCTCATGCAGTCCTTGGGGTTGCACCGACCAACTCTGGGAGAGGGCGTGGGGATAAACAACATCCAACCGCAAGGTGTTCCGAAATGGGCGCCACACAATCTGAACCCCGCCGTGGACTATCGCTTGATTGTGAAAGCTGGCTGAAAGAGAAATGATGCCACACAGGGACAAGAAGAGAACCAAAGTTGCCGGAAAATCAAGTTTATTTAATACCCACAGACAAAAAAAAGTACACGAAATTACAGCGGTATCTCGGGAAAATATCCACTGACCAGCAAGGTCGACTACCGTTCAAATAATCCACACCAGAACAAGTCACAATAATACAATTTATCAAATACACCACAATATCAAATAGCAACGCTTCGGCAACGTTAGTGCCGATAATCAACCTGAAAACCCCGAAAGATAAATGCGACAACCGACGAACACGTTCTTGGCCAAGCACGAAATTCACCGCAGTATCTGGGATAATATTCCTCCAGACGTAAAATTAAATTAAATGAATCCGACCGAAAAGCGTTGGTAATTTGATTAACAACAGTGTCAAAAGGGATAAAATTAATAAATTGAAATAAGGCAATATTAAATAAATTATTGTCCCAAATGACCAGGACAATTCAAATTCAAAATTAAATTGTAAATTAAAACTCTCAAACCTTAAAGAAACACTTTGCCGGTACCCCTTCACCCGACTAACCTAACCTCAACGTTTATCAAATATAAACGACCAAGTAAATTAGAGAAGACAAAGATAAGATAAACTTATCTAATTAAATTAAATTAAATTAAATTAAATTAAATTAAATTAAATCAATCTATATAATTGAAATTCAAATCAAATAAAAATTATTAAAGAGGTTGAGGGAGGCTAGCTACCGTTGCAGCATACGCACAACAACGGTCCACCGCAACAGCTGTTTGTTGGGGTAGGTGAGGTTAGAAACTTTCCGGACAAAGACACGATAGTGGTGAACGGCTCACCCAAAGTAAATTATACAATGAAAGAAAAATACAATTAATTACGACACGAATAAACCTCCGGCGGCAGCACTGCGTCAAGGGCGAGGGCCACGCAGGGGCCCGGTGGAGATATAAATATAAGTCAAACCTTGACCTCGGCAGCGAAGGAATGTCCCCGTCCCACGAAGACACCGGCAGTCCGAGCAAGGCAAACTCTCCGCAGCTTCCGACGCTCCACACCAGGACGCCACCCGGTCCGCTAGATCCACTCGATCAAGTCGTGCCAAAGTTATCACTCCACGAAACTGGTCCTCCGATCGAAAGGGTTGTCCTCCGATCCAAAGACGAAAACGTCCCCAGACGAAGACACCACAGAAAAGGATAAAGGCCACCAGACGTAGAATAAATATCCAAAGAGGTCCAGACGAAGAATAAATATCCGACGATGCCCAGACGAAGAAGCCTAAAAATATTCCCCGCAATAAGGAACCAATTCTAAAAGTAACAAACGAACCAGAGACTCACCCTAAGATCTTGAGCGGGCTCAACCGTGAATCCAACAGTATTCTACGTACTGAATCCGCACAAAAGGCGACGGGGTTCCAACCATATAACACACCACAATGGGTAAAACTTCTTAGCTTGGGAAGGATGGTTCCGCATACAGCGAGAGATACTTCGTACACCAGCAAGGCACCAAACAAACGAGCAACTCCAAGTCACTTCCACACAGCTTCACGTAGACTCCAGGATAAAGTTGACTGACAGCGATTCGTCTAACAACCAAGAATCAACAATCCAGAGGGACCAAATGCGGATCTATATATAGCCTCGCCCCCCACTCTAACCGGACCAAAAACTTCGCAAAAAGGCAATTAGAGGGACTTTAATCAAAGGGAACCAGTCATTAGGAGCAGAAAAATCCAAGGAGACTCATAATAACCCGGTCAACAAGATCCCAATATACAGTTCCGAGAAACCGAATAAAATCACCAAAAATAAAAATCATACGTCACGGGTGCAAAAAGTGGTACACCCAAGAAACAACGCGAAAAGACCCTTAATTCTCCAAACTGCACGGATTTCACAAAATGAGGGCTTGATGGAATGCTAAATTTTTGTCCAGCACAAAAATGCAAAAATTAAATTTCTCCCATCCTCCACCGAAGAGTAATCAGCCAAAACAATGGGCTGACCGGCCCAAAGCGGTACATGCCGCGACATCTTACGGCCGGTAGCGGAAGCGCTAACCACTTGGCTGTAACTACAGCAGCGCCAAAGAGCCAAACGACCCCAAGACTTGAACAATTGTGCAACAGCCCCAAAATTCCTCAATGTGGAAACGAGATAAGGAAAACAATTACGCAAAATATAACTGGTCAAAACCGCGGTGTAACAAACGTTTCGCTTATGCTCTTAGGCTTCTTCAGGACCTATATGATTATAAATATAAATTAGCAATGATATGACATAATTAATAGTCAAGTACTCGCTCGCTATGTCAGGTGAGAGAGTCAAATTGATAAAAATAAACATGGAACCACGGGTATAAACATCACTAATATTAAAAGATTCACGAAACGAACTAATTATAAATACTAAATGCACAATTAGAGCAAACAATCAGCCGGTTGTAACAATCGAAAGTTGACACAATGTAATGGCGGACGCAAGATATAGACCAAATGGGATATAGCTACTGATTAAGTTGGTATTGAAATTGTCACGTCGACCAACGCCATCTATTGGAGACGGCGTGTATGGCATAATCTAACCTAAATAGTCTCATAAAGGTAAACAAACAAGCACACGTCAACAATGGCATAAGGAACATACAACTTAGCCGTTTTTCTCGATCCGTGTGTATAGCGTGGAGACAACGTGGTCTGCAAAGTCCGATTTCAAATTTAGAGTACAGTCAGTCAGGTAAATGTGTGTCGCTTCTTTAAATAGGGGTTTATGGTAATTCGTCTCTCTGTCTATAAGACCTTACAGGAATCGAAGATTATATGGTGGTCCGGATTGCAATATGCTGAGTGATTCCAGTGTGTTGACCTTCTGCGAGTGAGCCCGCTGCTAGTCTCCTCAGTGACGCCCCATGCTGTTGAGACGATCGTACCCGTCCTAACGCGCACCGGTAATGCGCGCCCGCCAGAATTTCGGCACTCATCGGGTATCATCGTTTGCCCATTCAAAAGTAGCAGTGTCGCATTTATCCGTGTAAAGTGCATTTTTAGCATCTACGGTTGGCATGCCCTCAATTTTTAAGGTTATGTTCAGTATGTTTGATGCAGGTAATAGCATAACAGTTTTATTTATAGAATAGAATAGAATAGAATAGAATAGAATAGAATAGAATAGAATAGAATAGAATAGAATAGAAAGAATAGAATAGAATAGAATAGAATAGAATAGAATAGAATAGAATAGAATAGAATAGAATAGAATAGAATAGAATAGAATAGAATATGTTTATTGTTCCACACCACATTACAATTGTTATTACAACTTCGCATAAAATTAAATAATGATGCAAACAATCATACGGCATAGTTTAACTCATAGTTACTCTTCCACTATGCCGCAAAAAAAAAGAGAAAAATCGTCTTAAAAATCATGTAAGATGCCACACAACAGACATCCAATAAACAAGTACAGTCACAAATCACACAACCACTCAACCAATTGCTACATAGTACCAGACACATTTCGTACAGTCGCATAATGTATAATCCAATTAAAATTATTCTGAGCCCGAACACCAGACCATGGTTCACGGACCGCCAGACCTACGCACACTGCATCCTGAACAAAAAAGCCCTATACGATCTTCTAAAAGCATTGACAAACGCACACCCCCCTTACCCAGCCACTATAACTCCATTATACAGCCTGTATATTTGGTAAGAAAACCCTTTTTTAATAATTGTGTGCGGCGAAGAGGAGGTGTTAACTGACCCCTAAACTTCACATTCAGGGTGTGCACGTGTGATCGGAAACGTATGCGGTCATAGAGATACGGCGGCTTCCCGGAGACAACAATTCTATGAAAAAGACAGCCCGAGTGTAACTGTCTGCGATTGCTCATATCGAGCCAGTCAGTCTCGGCAAGCTTGTGACTAACATGCTCCCAACGTCGCATCCCGTATATGGTACGCAGGCAGGAATTCTGCACCTTTTGAATCTTATATTTTAGACGTTCACTTATAAACGGTGACAGTACGTCCGCATAACTGAAGCAGGAGAGAACTAACGTGTCGTATAGCGTCCGCTTTGATTTTGCATCCAGGTTAGATAGATCTGTTGCTGTAAATCAACCTTAGGTTGTAATAGGCTCTCTGCGTGCATTTATTAATATAATCTTCAAACTTTAAATTTTCGTCGATTACCACACCCAGATTCTTTACCGGTTGTTTAACACTCAATCTTTCGCCACCAACATAGAGTTCAATATGCTCACGTACACTCTTTAGCTCTACCCGGTCCGAACACCACGACCTGTGTTTTCCGCGGGTTAATAATTAAATTGTGACGCCCAGAAAACTCAACCAGCGCCTCCAGATCAGCATTAATCCGCCTGCATGCCGCGTCTACCTCGCTCGGGGGGAAAGATAAATAAAGCTGCGTGTCGTCCGCATAAAAATGACTTGCAGTAGCAAATTCTACTCTTAAAGCTGCTTGTATACATAGTGTATATTAGGGGTCAGATAACCGATCCCTACGGACATCCGCACACAGTAGTAAGCAAATCCGACCTCTTTCCATTAATCTCAACCAACTGTCGTCTGTCGAACACATAATTAATGAGTAGACGCCAGATTACTAATACCCATGTGTTTCATTACTGACGAGAATACATCATGGTGCATTCGATCAAAAGCCTTAGAATAATCATGTAAACACAGAACAGTAATGTTACCCCTATCGGTCTCCCCCACAATATCGTCAATGATGTTCAACAGTGCTCCCGTGCAACTATACTCCGATCGAAAACCGGACTGAGTGTCTGGTAACAAATTATTACTGTCTACAAACTCATATAACTGAGACCAAAGCAACTTTTCGGCAATTTTCGACAGCACTGGGAGCACACTTATTGGCCTCAAATCGGCAAAGCTAGTCGGAGCACGAATCTTTGGAATAGGCTGCACAATCGCATGCTTGCAGAGTATGGGAAACCTACTAACCGATATGGATACGTCGCGAAAGAAAAATTCCGTGTTAACTCGTTTATTGTTATTATAAAATGATTGTAGTTCACGATCAAAAACAAAAGCTCCCAACCCCGGCACAGAAGTTATAAAATATTGGTTGACCTCATCTGGCCTGCAAAGATTCTCCGGTATGATCGTTGCAGAGGTTTTATATGCACCCACTCTACGCCAGGCCGTCCATGCCTCTTTTCCTCCACTTACACTTTTAGTTGCCAAATATACCCTTCGCTCGCGATCGATAGCACTCTTAACATAGTTCCTTAAAGTTTTATAATATTCCCAACGCGCGTCGGTACGCAGTACTTGGCATCTTTTATGTGCATTATCTCTTAAACGCTCCATATCCCTGACAGTGCTAGTTATCCACAGTGGCGGTGATCTAGTGGCACAGAATTCTCTCAGTGGGGCATGAATATTGGTTGCATGCGAAATGCCATTAGTTAGAAACTCAACCTTATCGTCAATATCATGCATGTTGAAAATACAGTAAAATGGGATAGAGTATAAATCGGTCAAACTTTTTTAAACTCCTCATCACTCTGCTCACCGGTTCACCTGCTAATCCCCGAACCCTCAATATACAGAAGATCAGATCGTGATCGGAAACGTGTCCCGCGCAGACCGTACCACTACTTTCAACAATGACCGACCCGGAAACGTATATGAAATCAATAAGTGTTGAACAATTCCGTGCAACTCTAGTTGGACCATTAATCACTTGAAGCAGACGAAACGAGTCTAAAACCCCCGACAACGCAACCACCGGTGCATTATTCCTGCACAGCATGTCAATGTTGAAATCACCGAGAACCACCATGTGATCCACAGTCGGCACGATACCGGATATAGTCGACTCAAGCTAGTCTATAAATGTATTGTAATTAAGGCCCGGCAGTAGTGTAGCTACCGGGATTCTGGGACAAAAATGACCTTGAGTTGCCCTCAACTCGGTCGTGTCTCAGAACCCCGTTCTGAGCCTCTCTGACGTCACGTGACCTTGACAGCCTTATCTGACCTTTGATCTCTCTCTTATCTTGTTGACGTCTGTGTGTGTGTGTTTGTTATTCGACCTTTGAGCTTGTTTGTTATCTTATTGACGTCTGTGCATGTGCGGCTGCTATGCACCCTTTGCGCTCTCGTTCTTATCCGTATTGACGTGCGGGCTGGCTGTAATCTCGAGCGCGAGACACAAATCTGGACTTGCAAACTTTGTGCCGCCTTGCTGGCACCATGGATGACGTCACACACACACACACACGCCCAGTTTAGCGGGAGATTTGAAATAATGTTAAAAAATAGGCGTGTGTGATTTGAACCGGAGACCTAGTGTTTACAATGCAATCGACTGACACCACTCGACCACTCGCCCATTTACGGTGAAGAAGCGCTGGTTGGTGAGTAGTATGGTGGCGCGGGTAGAGCGCTTCAAGGTCAAATAAAGCAAAAAATGTACGAGAAATCTCCACAAGCCTAGACTAGCCTAAACCTGTAATGTCTAACTCTCCCCCCTCACCCCCCTGAGATAAATAAAACACATAATAAACTTTTAAAAATATGTATTTTAGTGTTTTATTAATTCACATAGATATTCTACACTGAAGTAGAATAAACAGTTATATCATCTTCTTCATGGTAACCAACTATTCTGATTGTCGTTGCACCAGGAGGTATAATTACATTCTCTCCAACCTTTTGAAATTTGTAGGACTCCAGAGTATCCATTTTCAATATTTTACCGTTGTCATCGAAGAAAACGTACTATATATAATAAGAAACACCCATGATGACTAGTAGTAGTGGGAAGAGTGGGGATGGACTCCAAATAGAACTCAAATTGTTAAATACTCTTCAACACAATGGTTCATTAATACTGATTTTTTCTATGATACACCCAATATATAATGTAGAATGGTGAACTCATCGTTGTTTTTCTTTCCATTTGTATCTGATTAACCCCACCACTTTAGGCCTGATATAAATAAAGCACATAATGTTATTGTTAATAAGTATATTTTAATTTAAGTTTAAAAGTTTAATAGATAAAATACAATTAGTTAATAATAGTTTATGTTTAATGTCTTTTAGCAGCTTCTCTATCTTTAGCTTATGGATTTTCCTTCTAGAACAAATTTTCCACAGTTAAATTCTTCTACATAATAGATAACAATGATTAACATTAGCCACCTTTTCTGCAGTTCCAATGATTTTGATTTTAAGGTTTGAGAAGCTTTAATTTCATTTTGTTTCAGCAGAATAAAGTTATACTTGTATGTTCGTGTATAGGATGTGTGAAAATGAAAGAATAATTTAACAGTTAAATGTATTTATTTTTAGAAAATAGTACATTATTAAAAATTCATAAATGTTATCATATTTGGTTTATCCACACCATAATATATAAAACTCATCTCTGGATCTAGCCATGTAGTCATCATACACAGCGGCTCCTATCTTTCTCGGCAGTATAATATTTAACATTTCATGTTGCATAATAACTATTCCGGACATGGTTTTTCCCAGTGTGCCACAATAAATTTCACCTACTGCTAGATCTTCTAAAAATACTAGGACTTCTACAGCTTTTTCTGCTGCTGTTATTGCTCCCGATGAAGCTGGTACTGATGCTGGTGATGGTGGTAATGGTGATGGTGGTAATGGTGGAGTGATTACATTTTCACTTATTGAAAAATCCTCCAAATCGGCTGCCGTTATGGTGGTGATGGTTGATGAAGCTGATAATGCGGCTGGCGATGGTGGTGGTGGTGGTGGTGGAGCGATTATATTTTCACTTATTAGAAAGGAATCTAAATCTGCTAACGTTGTGGTGGTGGTTGTTTCTGAATCCATTTTTTGTTCCTTCTAGAGCAAGCATAACATCAGCTAAACTACTTATATAACAGAAACTAATTACATACCTTTTTCTGTTGCCTTTTACAATGACAATTTAGCGGGCTATCACCTAATGTTTCGTAGCACTGTAAATCTAAGGTCGTTTTTGGATAATGCAAATTGACTGAGTTTTGACAAAAACAAAAGTACTCATAGCAATCGTTGCAGAATTGTGTAGGCATTTAGCGGCTCTCTGGTTGAGGATTATAAATCAGTCTTAATTTATATGAGTTACCACCCCTCTCTATCCAACTATTTATAGAATATTATCTTTGTTTATCCAACTGTTATGTCTCTTATCCAAACCTAACCACTTTACGAAAACTTTGTTATTTTTTCGTTTCAACACTTTCTCAACTAAATATACATCTGAATATTTTACTCTTTGCAATTGATAATCATAGAATCCTCCATGAATGTCTTTGTTTTCCATATCCTCTAATAGGTATGTAGTTGGGTTAGTTATTTGCACACGTTTACTCCTCGTATTTTTGATATTCGTACCCGATGACCTACTTGAAATTTATTTTTTAGTTGTCCTCTTTTTATATAACTATATGCTGTATTCAATAACAGTTGTTCATGTGCTTTAGAAACTTCAATTGGTTTCATTTTTATGGTCCGATGTTTAGAATTGTTATATTTGTTTGTAATACTTTGTAAAATATCAATCCATTTATAGTGTCCTCTGTAACTAAATTCTTTCCACATTATATTTTTTAATGTTCTATTAACACGTTCTACAATTGATGCTTTTTTCTCACTAAAGGTACTATAATGATTTTTTTCTATATGATATTTTTCATTAGTTGTTTGAATACATTATTGAAAAACTCCTTTCCGTGATCGGTTTGTAAATTTATTGGAATTTGCTCTTTGAAAAAGTTTTCTAGAGCCTTAGTAACACCCTTTCCTGTTTGGGAAATGTCCATGTAAATTTTGAAAAGCAGTTAATTACTACTAGAATGTATTTGTAGCCGTTATTATTCTTAGCATATGGGATCATTTCAACTAAGTCAGCTTGAAATAAATCGTTTAGAGACTTTAAAATTACTCTTCTTCTTCTAAAATTAATTCTAGCTGGCTTATGAATTTCTTCAATAACTTGTCGTTTTTTATCGTCATCCATTATCACAGAAATTCTATTGTATGATTCTGGCCTCCCTTAGTTCTTCAATGATTGAAATAATTTCGTCCATAACACTTGTATTACCGGCTTCGTGTGATGCAAGTAACAATTGTAGTCTTTCCGTTAATTCGTTCGGATCGTCCCAATAAGCAAATTCCTTAGTCTTATCCACTTGTGTCATTAATACACCACAACTACCACATGTTTTTTTGTTCTGTACTAGAGGTGTGAATATTTTTCGATACTTTTTCAATTTGCTCCCATCAATTTGTTTGTTAGCTTGATAATAACGTCTATGTGCATTAGTTTTTAGAACAATCTCGGTGTAATTTTTTTCGTCTGTATCATTATAACGTTGTGGTTTCTTTTTAAATAATAATTCATAAAGTCCGCGTGTTGCTTTATATCTTTTGTTCTTAACAGTTATGTCACCATTGGTTGAAATAGTTATTTGTGAATTCCCAATAAAGAATTTTTCAGTTTCTGCATCATATCTAATGCCATATTTAGTGTCATACTCATCTTCCTTTTTCCTCATCTCACCAATGTATTTTCTTGGTAAGGGATGTTGATAGAGATTCTCATCAATATCATCATCATCATCATCATCCTCTACTACCATGGGATTACCTGAAGTATGTGCTATTGGTGATAATGGTTCAAATTTCCCACTACCATCAGTTTCCTCCTCCACCTCATCTTCCTCATCCTCCTCTTTCTTTACATAACCAGAATCGTTTTTATGATTAAGTTTAGTTTGAATAATTTTTAGTTGTTTAGTAATTAGTAAAAATACTTTTTCTTGTGCGATTTCACCATGTTTTAAAACACTTAACTTCTTCCGAATTTTTCGTCTTTTTGCGATAAATCTTTTCTTCATGTTCTTTTCATTTTCAAACATTTTTACATCTAAATGGGACGACGAACTAACGAAAAATGACCATAAATCCTATGAGTACTACAATAATATAAACTGATCGAAACCTTTACGATATCGTCTTTTAGATAGATCACTATCTTTAGATACAGTTAAAAATCCATGTGGTTCATTCCAACATAGAGAGCACATATCTTTAAATTTTACGAAAGACATATCTGCTCCTATATGGTCTCTGTGTACATATTTTAAGTTTAAATCGTCCTGTTTAAATAGAATAATTAAATTACTATTGTCTCTAATTAAATGTTTTGAAACTTGTGCATAAGTTTGTGATAGATAGAAACAATCAATATAATTATGTCGACCCATGCTGAAATATTCACGCATTGTATTTTGGTTACTGCATGAAACATCATCAAAGATGAATATTGAGTTCGGTAATGCTTCATTAGGTGCTAATATATTCTCATTGTTGTGAAAAGAATTAAACGTTATTCCCTTTATTGGTTTCAATAGCCGTTCTAGGTAAACGTATTTAGGTTGATTTAACGATTTCGAATAAATATAAATATTTTCAAATTTTAATCCATTTTTATGTTCAATTAGTGTAATCATAACATTAGTTTTACCGCAATTTGATGGTCCTACGATTATACACCGTACAGTTGAAGGTAAAAGTGTACCAGAGAGAGTGTATACTGGCGACGGTCTTATCAATAGCGCTATTAATAGTTTACCCTTTGAACTGCATATACCAGGAGGTTATCAGTTCTGTGGTAAAACCTAAAAATAAATTAGATGCTGCTTGCAAAGACCATGACATAGCGTACGCAATGGAAAAAGATTTAAAAAATCGCCATAATGCAGATGGTATTTAGCTAGAAGAGCAATGGATCGATTTCGTTCTTCAGATGCATCGTTTGGTGAAAAACTTGCGGCATTAGGTGTTGCGGGTGTTATGCGTAGTAAAGTGAAATTAGGTATGGGTTACTCTAATAATGTTAATGCTAAATGCAGTAAAATTATACGAAAACATTTAAATTCGCTTAAGAAAATTACTAAATTACTTAATGACGCATATGATGATCTGGATAATAATTTAAAAGATCCCAATGTTGTCGGTGAAATAAAGGAAAAAAAGAAGCAAACATTGAACAAAAAGAAGAAAAGTAATGGTGGAAACGAAATTTTAAACAAACCAATGTTGGCAGTACTGAAAAAGAAAAATGAAAGAAATGAAGATGCACCAATCAGTCAAAATGAATTGGATTTAATGATGGAAGTTGATGATGTTGATGTTTCAAGTCCAGAAATACCAACACCATCACAACCACAAACTGTACCAACTAAGAAGAGAAAATTGGCAAAAAAGACCAAATTCAATATCGAAGATAATATGATAATTAACCCACCTCAACAGCAACAAGATCCTATTTTGAAACGTAAATTAGAAGACAACTACAATGAGGAAGTAAACAATTCGTCTGCCAAACGAATTAAAACCTAGGTACAAAGTCGTTACGTTCAATAGTTTCATGAGAACTTTGGTGGTGAACGTATCATTTTGTCAGAATAATGAAAAAAAAAATCAGAAACCGAAGCAGAAAGCTAAATCTGTTTCCTTACAGAAAATCATACAACTATTCAAGATGAATATGACTAGACGACGACCGCTAACCAATGTGGACATAATAAAATATGCAAAAAAAATTAAAATCCCACATTTTCGCGGTGTATTCATGAAGGATGAGCTACCATCTAAGATACGAAAAATATTTGAAGCGGGTGTCATTAATTTGGATGACTCCATTGGTCCGGGAACACATTGGGTTGCGTACAGAAAAAATAGGAAACAAATAATCTACTTTGATTCGTATGGTAACCTGAGACCGCCAAGAGAAGTAAACAGATACTTCACTTCAAATGGTGCAGTTCGAATTTATTATAATTATAAAAAGTATCAGATGTTATTGGACCGTCTTATAAGTGTGGACAGTTATGCATAAAATGTTTGCTAAATAAATTATACAAATAGAGTGTACAGCTTTTATTATTCCTATTCCCTGCTTAGACACGAATTGAAAATGTCATCGTTCACTTTTACGTTTCATCAGAAATCTTCAGTGCTCACATCTAAGATATATCCACCAATTATTTTAAGTGATGGTGATAATTACGCAATAGGTTTGGTGAATTTCGTCAGCTATAATTCGATACCAAACGTAGACTCATCAAACAACAATTTTTACTATAACAATACAAAACAAATGACCCTACCGGAAGGATTATATGAAGTGAGTGACATCGAAAACACCATAACAAGTCATATCGAAGATAAATGGACCAAAGATCGTCCGATTGTAATGATAAAAGCTAATCGGAATACATTAAAATGTGAGATTGAATCCAGCGTAGATATTGACTTTACGTAACCAAACAATATAGGAAGTTTATTGGGATATAAACCGAAGGTACTAAAAAAGGACATTAAACATGAATCGGACTATCCCATAAATATTTTTAAAATTAATACTATAAATGTAGAATGTAATTTAGTTACTAATTTGTACAGCAATGATGATCAAATGCACATTCTGCATGTGTTTTATCCAACAGTCTTACCTGGTACAAAAATTGTTGAAAATCCTGCAAACGTTATCTATCTACCAATCAACACCAAATATATAACTGAAATTATACTTAAAATAACCGACCAAGATGGTAATGTAGTTAATTTCAATAACGAAACCATAACGGTAAGACTTCATCTCAAACGTGTGTGATATTATCTCATTAGAAATGGTATTCATATATAATGAGAATGAGCATATAAATACATCAAGTGCTAAACCACCCATACGCAGTGTAAAAAGAACTCTCAAGGTACTAACAACATCCAATAGGAAGTTTTTAAGTGCATTAGGATTTAAAATATTAGAAGAAAAACAAAATTGGTAGAAGACTTATTGCGTTCTGGTCCGATCTGAAAATCAGTGTAAAACAATTTGGTCTGCGTTTGTTGTGCGTTTGTCGCTGTTTCGTTCAAGACATAAATAATGAGTTTTTATAACCTAAAAGTTGGTAAAGGAATCTATGCAGATAATTCAATCACTAGGTATGAATTCCACACACACCAACCGTATGCAGCTACAAGCTTCAATCATAACGATGAAATTAGGATTCCAATTCAGACTCAGGACTTGTACTCATTACCCTCCGAATCACTACTATGTATCGAGGGGAAACTATTGAATGAGGCTGGTGAAGTTAGTAAAACATTGAATTTTGTGAACAATGGTATCATGTTTTTATTTGATGAAATTCGTTATGAATTGGGTGGAAATGTCATTGATAGGACAAGACTTCCGGGGATAACAACTACGTTAAAAAGTTATGCTTCCTATTCCCCTGGCACTCTTACCAGACTACAAAATGCCGGATGGAATCACCAATCGTATCCAAAAATAATTGATAAAGATGGAAACTTTAGTGTCTGTATACCGTTGTCTATGCTATTGGGATTTGCAGAAGATTTCCGTAAAGTAATATTGCATGTTAGCCAAGTTAGCCAAGAGCTCATACTACTTAGGAGCAATTCAGATTTGAACGCTGTGTGTAATAATCCGGTAACAGCTGAAGATAAACCGAACATTAAGATTAGTAAAATTGCGTGGAAAATGCCCCATGTTATGGTTGGTGATGAGCAAAAAATACATCTGATGGATCGCGTTGCATCGAATATGGATTTAGAAGTGGCATTTAGAAGATGGGAACTGCAAGAGCTTCCGTTAGTGCAAGAAAATACTAATCATACTTGGGCCATTAAAACAACTAGTCAATTAGAAAAACCTAGATTTATTATTTTTGCATTTCAAAGCGAAAGAAAAACTCCCTAAATCGCAATATGAGTCAATATGATCATTGTGACTTAACAAACATAAAACTATATTTAAATTCTGATGTATATCCATATGATAATTTAAATGTAAACTTTAATAAGAGCAATTTTTCCATGCTTTATGAAATGTATGCAAGCTTCCAGAAATCATATTATTATAAAAGTAGTGGGGCAGAACCATCTCTCTCTCCAATTGATTATAAACAGTTAGCTCCGTTGGTGATCATAGACTGCAGTCATCAATCTGAAGCAACTAAGACCGGAGCCGTTGATATTAGATTGGAATTTGAAACCAGTACAAACGTCCCTGCAAAGACAAGTGCATATTGTCTCACACTCTACGATCGTATCATCAACTACAATCCGTTAACGAGTGTTGTGAGAAATTTCTAAGCAAATAATGTATATTGTGGATTTTCAAGGCTTCCAGTATAAGGATAGTGATTTTTTCATCAAAGAATTGGCTATTTGCAATGTCAGTACTGGTAGTAGTCTACACACACTTATTGCACTCGCACATAAATTGGAATGGTACAAAACATCTGTGAGGGATCACATACAATGGACCACCACAAATATACACGGCTTAGATTGGAACCAAACGTCAGATTTTACCACTACAATACCACAAGAGGATATTTCGAGATATTTAAAAGACGCAGTTGGAGGTGAAATTATCTTAGTTAAAGGTCTGAATAAGAAAATTATGCTTAAGAAATTTCTTTCTAATGTTATTATAGATATTGATAAAATTGTATGTCCAAATTTAAAAGAATTAAGTACTTTAAGTGTTAACTATCACTGCAAATGTCATTTATTGAACAGTGTTGAGCTAAATTGCGGTCTGCGAAATGTACATGTACTGTATAATTGGATTATTAAATAAAACAAAAACTATCAACTGTATATATATATATGTTTTTATTTAAATATAATATGTACTTAATAAGTTTGTATTTATAATAAAATATTTTCAAGAATATTAATCTTTTTCTTTGGCTTCTTAACCGGCACAGGTTCGGCATACTTGAAGACGTCGTCTTCTTCATCTTCGTCCTCTATCTCCTCAACGTCCTCTTGATGACTTTCAGGGATCACTAAGACTTTCCTTTTGCGCTTTGGTGCCTGCTGTTGCTGTTTGGGTTGAGGTTGTGCTGAAGGGATTTCTTCTTCTTCTTCTTCGTCTTCATCCTCTTCTGGCGGTGCCTCAAGGAACTTTTGAGGCTCCTCAGCCTCCAGATGAACATTAAATTTAAACATCTTCAGCGCGTCGCGGACGATGTAGAGTTCTTCTTGACTCTCCAAGTGTAATTTCATATAGGTGACTGGCAAGTCCCCAAACTTGCTTTGCAGGGTTGTTAGTTTTGGTGTATATGACAAGGTGATCATCACCTGGCCCTCCTTTTCAGTAATGCCCCTCACCCCATAGGTGAAGAGCTGCTTGCAGATTACGAACAGCATCTTCGTCGGCAGACGGACACTGGTTGACTTTACGATTATGGTGCTTGGAATTGAAGCCATGATGTTGAGTAGTAGTAGTAGTAGTAGTAGTTGTAACTGAAAGAGAAGTACAGTACAGCTGGAACTGCTTCAACAAAATATATACCCAAATTTTGTTGACGTTAATAATCACATGATGTCAAAACAACATGCAATGGAATATTCCCGAATGCATACGTGCGTGATAACAAATCTATAATTATTTCAGGGTAATATCCAAAACTGTTCATAGGCCTCAATAGCTCAGTTGGTTAGAGCATTGTACTAGCGATAGAAAGGTCCCTGGTTCAAATCCAGGTTGTGGCTGTAATTTTTTATTTATTTAAAATTTACATCCCGCCTGTATATAACCATCTTCTATACTTTGTTTAAATCTATAATTATTTTAGGGTAAATATCAAAAGTGTTTATGAAGACATTTCAAAGACATTTCATCATCATATAATCACATCGTGCAATAACAACATGTAATGGAATATTTCCGAATGCTTACGTATGTACAAAATCCAATGTGATAACAAATCTATAATTATTTCAGGGTAAATATCAAAATTGTTTATGAAGACATTTCGTCATCACATGATGCAATAACAACATGTAATGGAATATTACAGAATTTGTGGAATATTCCCGAATGCTTACGTAGACAAAAAAATCACCGTGTATTACGTTTGTTCATTTCAAATACAGAGGTCATGACCTAGTGTGATAAGATTCTATATCCGTCTACGACTGAACTCTAAAGAGATTATTTGGTTAGAAAACATATTTATACTTAAATACCCAGTGTTCAATAAAAAATGATCATTAAGTCCATATATTACATAGAAAAACATTTATGTAGACAATATATTCGCAATAATGTCGTCACCAGAAACTGTTGCCGATCTATCAAGTGTTGCTATCAAGAAACTTGAAGAGGTAAGCAGAATAATTAAAACACGTCCTCAATTATTACGTTTGGTGAAATCGATAAATAAATTAATTCTAACTGTTCGGAAAGCAACCACAAATAAATCTGCTAATAGTGGAAACTTTTTAAAATTGTAATCTAATTTAGGGTTACTTAAATGTTTCAAAGAACGATTTAAATGGTTGGCAAATAAAAGAAAAAACCGTAATAATAAGCGAAACCTACAATGGGAACAAGTTGAATCTTGCTTTGATTGTAGAATTTAAAGCGGTGTTATTGTTAATTATAAAATTTTGGATCCAGAAATTTTTTTAGATAAAACATTTAAGAGTTTTTCACTGAAAATAAAAAAATCGTTAAAAACGTCTCTGTTAAAGGTTAATACAGTATTCTATGCAACTTTTGTTAAACCACAGAACGGTGATACTGATATTAAACATTTCCCTACCAAAACCGAGATTATTGATAATGGTGTCAATTTAAAGGAATGGTATAGGGAACATGTTAAAAATAAAATTTTAACGAAATTACAAAGTTCGAAGAGCGTGATTCAGGTTGGGCGCTCTATCAGATTTTACAATTAAAAATTAATATTAATAACTATGCGCCAATAAGCTGTGGTGTATCTTAAAAAAAAAAAACGCCGCCTGGTATCGCCGTGAGGCATTCAGCAGTGCAGCGGCATCTTCCTTCATTAACGCGACAACATTTGTATATAAAAAAGATCTGGGCCCCTTCGCTCTTATGCTCTAGTGACTTTTATTCTTTAAAAAACAAATACAATCAAACAAACAGCCGGGGCTGACACCTTTACCGGTTTACATTAGTTACCCTTAAAAGTAAACATATAAACTACCTACTTAACTACCCTACACTTACACCTACAAGTGTCCATGCACTTTACCCTAACTACAGGCGTCCTCGCGCACTCACTGGGACACATCCTAACCTAATTTTCCGAAGCAGCGGTTGTTTTTCCTGCGGCTTCTCCCCAGACTTCGGTGTATCCGGAAGTCCGTAGTCCGGTATTTCCAGGACCCTTATCTCTCATGCTGCGGCTTTCCGGGAGCATTCCCGCGCCGGTTTTCCGGTCGCTCTCATTCCTGTTTCCTTCTCTTTCAGTCTGTCCCATAGACCGTCCCTGTTCCTTATAACTAAGGAGCGGGAGGTTCTCTTTCACCTCGTCGCCTGTCTTCCTCTTCCTTTCGTCGGAGTATCGTTCCTATGGCACGGGTAATCTGTTCCTACGCTTCCGAGCTTTGCAGCATTCTCTGTACCATTCTTCCCGCACTCAGGTCATCCCCGCATGGGCACTCCCTACTATAGACCTCCCAGCGGGGACATTCAATTAGCGTGTGCTCTTCTCCACAATCTCTGCATTCTGGGCCGTCCCTCCTCTTAAATTTGTAGAGGTAGGCCCCAAAGCATCCGTGCCCAGTTAGGGCTTGGGTGAGCTAAATATCTAAATTGTTTATGAAGACATTTCGTCATCACATGATGCAATAACAACATGTAATGGAATATTACAGAATTTGTGGAATATTCCCGAATGCTTACGTAGACAAAAAAATCACCGTGTATTACGTTTGTTCATTTCAAATACAGAGGTCATGACCTAGTGTGATAAGATTCTATATCCGTCTACGACTGAACTCTAAAGAGATTATTTGGTTAGAAAACATATTTATACTTAAATACCCAGTGTTCAATAAAAAATGATCATTAAGTCCATATATTACATAGAAAAACATTTATGTAGACAATATATTCGCAATAATGTCGTCACCAGAAACTGTTGCCGATCTATCAAGTGTTGCTATCAAGAAACTTGAAGAGGTAAGCAGAATAATTAAAACACGTCCTCAATTATTACGTTTGGTGAAATCGATAAATAAATTAATTCTAACTGTTCGGAAAGCAACCAAAAATAAATCTGCTAATAGTGGAAACTTTTTAAAATTGTAATCTAATTTAGGGTTACTTAAATGTTTCAAAGAACGATTTAAATGGTTGGCAAATAAAAGAAAAAACCGTAATAATAAGCGAAACCTACAATGGGAACAAGTTGAATCTTGCTTTGATTGTAGAATTTAAAGCGGTGTTATTGTTAATTATAAAATTTTGGATCCAGAAATTTTTTTAGATAAAACATTTAAGAGTTTTTCACTGAAAATAAAAAAATCGTTAAAAACGTCTCTGTTAAAGGTTAATACAGTATTCTATGCAACTTTTGTTAAACCACAGAACGGTGATACTGATATTAAACATTTCCCTACCAAAACCGAGATTATTGATAATGGTGTCAATTTAAAGGAATGGTATAGGGAACATGTTAAAAATAAAATTTTAACGAAATTACAAAGTTCGAAGAGCGTGATTCAGGTTGGGCGCTCTATCAGATTTTACAATTAAAAATTAATATTAATAACTATGCGCCAATAAGCTGTGGTGTATCTTAAAAAAAAAAACGCCGCCTGGTATCGCCGTGAGGCATTCAGCAGTGCAGCGGCATCTTCCTTCATTAACGCGACAACATTTGTATATAAAAAAGATCTGGGCCCCTTCGCTCTTATGCTCTAGTGACTTTTATTCTTTAAAAAACAAATACAATCAAACAAACAGCCGGGGCTGACACCTTTACCGGTTTACATTAGTTACCCTTAAAAGTAAACATATAAACTACCTACTTAACTACCCTACACTTACACCTACAAGTGTCCATGCACTTTACCCTAACTACAGGCGTCCTCGCGCACTCACTGGGACACATCCTAACCTAATTTTCCGAAGCAGCGGTTGTTTTTCCTGCGGCTTCTCCCCAGACTTCGGTGTATCCGGAAGTCCGTAGTCCGGTATTTCCAGGACCCTTATCTCTCATGCTGCGGCTTTCCGGGAGCATTCCCGCGCCGGTTTTCCGGTCGCTCTCATTCCTGTTTCCTTCTCTTTCAGTCTGTCCCATAGACCGTCCCTGTTCCTTATAACTAAGGAGCGGGACGTTCTCTTTCACCTCGTCGCCTGTCTTCCTCTTCCTTTCGTCGGAGTATCGTTCCTATGGCACGGGTAATCTGTTCCTACGCTTCCGAGCTTTGCAGCATTCTCCGTACCATTCTTCCCGCACTCAGGTCATCCCCGCATGGGCACTCCCTCCTATAGACCTCCCAGCGGGGACATTCAATTAGCGTGTGCTCTTCTCCACAATCTCTGCATTCTGGGCCGTCCCTCCTCTTAAATTTGTAGAGGTAGGCCCCAAAGCATCCGTGCCCAGTTAGGGCTTGGGTGAGCTCGTAGGTCACGTCTCCGTGCTTCCTACTCGTCCACTCATCCAGGTCCGGTATCAGTCGGTGCGTCCACCGACCGTTCTTGTCCTCGTTCCATTCTTTCTGCCAGGCTTCCATCGTGCGTCGGCGATGTTCTTGTCTGGAGGTGCCATCTTGTCCACATCCGTCATATACCCTCCTTCTTTCGTCTGCTTTCAGGTGCACCGGCACCATTGACGCTACCACCAAAGCAGCACCCGTCGACACTGTTCTGTATGCCGATGTAACACCGACCGCAGCTCTTCTCTGTACTCGCAGGAGCCTTTGTATACAATATACAACATGGCGCCGGTAAATAAGATTTTGGAAAATGTTTGTGGAAAATGTTCAGTTTCTGTCAAAACTAGTATAATGTGTGAAAAGTGCTGTAAAAAATACCATCCCTCTTGTGTGTTAAAAATAAAGGGGATGTTTGTGAACGAACATGGAAGAGTAATCTGTTGTGAAGACTTACCAAATGCAAACACATGCCAATGTGACTGGAAAGATGTGGAGATAGAGAAGCTCAAATCCAGAATAGCAGTGCTAAATGAAAAGCAGATGGACATTTCTATAGCCGAATTTAATCAAACAGGTATATGTGACACTGATAAACCAACTAACACTTCGTTAAGTTCCATAAGATCGGAGATGGACGGCTTCGAGGCACTAGCATGGGATCTCACTACCATGAAAGAATCCCTTTCTTGCCAAATTGGAGAACTGAGTGTTCTGATTAACCAAAATAAACACTCAGAAAGGCAACAGGGAATAGACGCGGCCACTATAGCTATTGTAGAATCACTCGTTGCTAAATTAAAAAATGTAAACATTCTGCCATGTTATAAAGCGCAGGTGACATCTGCGAGCGAAAAGCCGAAGCATCAACTACAGATTCCTGAAGAATGCCGTGCCCAAAAACGGAAAGTGCTAATTTTAGGAGATAGCCAATGCAGGGAAGTATCCTCCATCCTTCAACATCAAATAGGAAGTGACCAGTTTGCGGTACAGTGCTTATTCAAACCAAATGCCACTTTTGAATCGGTGACGGAGAATATGCAGGGCTTGGTTAAGTCATTCGGTGAGGAAGACTGTGATTCTGATGGCTGGCACGAACAACATTCTCAAAAATCAGTACAAAAAAACCGAGTAGTCAAAATATTATCTTATGTCAGCCATACAAATGCTGTAGTTGTGTCGGTGCCACACCGACATTATTATTCGGCAGACGCCAACAGGGCTATCCACAGTTTTAATGCTAACTTATATGGCATAATACTTGACCATTATGCATCAAATATAAAATTCATAGATGTAAATCATGTTGTAAATTGTTATGATGTGCCAAGACGCAATGTTCACTTGAGTAGGAGAGAAAAGCTGTGCTTGTTTTCAGTGGTTGCTGAAAAAATCCGAGTCATTTGTAGTAGTGTAACAGTAAACTGCTATGTAAATATGGAAAATTTGCGACATATTGACGTAAATTCTCATGACAACATTGTCGAAGATTGCGTGGAGTTAGACAAGCAGTGTTCCTAGCAGTACTGATAATATATTCTCGCTGTCGCTCATGTGTTATAATGTCAGAAGCTTGCGAAATAAGACTGAATTTTTGGACTTGTTTTTAATAGACAGGAATGTAGGATTTATTTGTGTAACTGAGCACTGGCTTAAACATGATATTATAGAGTTGGAGAAACTGATGAATTATAGCCTTACAAGTCATTATTGTCGTAGTGTAAGTAGAGGAGGTGGCTGTGCGATCTATACGAATGTATCTAGCCAAGCCCATTGTGAAAATTTTAAAATAGAACCAATTGAGTCACATTTTAAATACTGCTGTGTTAGCACTACAGCCGCCTCTCGTCGTGTGCTGTGTATTTGTTTGTATAGGCCACCTACAGGTAGCATGAACGTTTTTATTTTGAATTTAACTACTTTGTTAGAAACTGTAACAGTCATGTACGACTATGTAATCGTGTGTGGTGATTTTAATGTGAATTTTAATGAAAATAGTCGAGAGAGTTGTGATGTCATTAATTTATTCTCTTCGTTTAATATGCGCAGATATTTTCACCAGAGTACGAGGCTAGCAAACTGCATAGATAATGTTTTCTCGAGTTTTCAGGTTGAGGACCATGTTAAACTACCATGTTCCGCGATTGAGAAAACAGAGTATAGGCGCTTCTTTACAGCTCGGGACATGGCCCGTTTTCTGGAGGATATCTCTGGGGAATCATGGAATGAGGTTTATAACAGTGAACCAGACGTAAATGTGACGTATGGGGCATTTTTCAGCAGCTTCAGTTATTATTTCGATAAACATTTTCCTTTAAAAAAGATGCGCAAAATTAAGACAAGTCATCATCCATGGTATAGTCGAGAAATTAGAAATATGTCTGAGGATCTGAAGGATTTCTTTCATGTGTGCAAGCTTATGGAAAATCAAGATATGTGGGCTGAATATAAAATAAAAAAAGATGGACTTAAGCAAGCTATATATACCGCTAAACGTCGATTTAATGACTCGAGGGTGTCGTCAGCCGTGAATAAGTCGAAATCAGTGTGGAAGATTATAAATGGTGAAACAAAGGGCTGTCATCATGGTTCTATAAAACTATCAGTAGATGGAGAGGATGTTGACACCGCACCCGACGTGGCGAGTAAGTTCAGCGAGAAGTTTTTTGGAGACAAAGAACCAACTGGTGGACCAATATCCGTTCCTGGTGCCCTGCCGAGAGCAAATGAGGCAAGCATTTTCTTGCATCCGGTCACGTGTGCGGAGGTTGCTTGTGTTGTCGCTACTACTGTAGCACCCAAGATGTCCTGCATCATCGATAATGTACCATCATATGTCATAGTCCAGTCCGCGCCTCACATAAAAGATGTTCTAACATTCGTCGTTAATGGGATGTTCACCCTGGGTGTTTTTCCGGATGGGTTAAAGCAGGCGGTGGTGATACCCATACATAAACGCGGAGCAAAGTCAGACATCAACAACTACAGGCCAATTTCCTTACTTTGCTCATTATCAAAAGTGTTTGAAAACTGATCCATAAAAGACTCTACGAGTTCTTTGCAGCCCACCAGGTAATCTCAAAAACTCAATTTGGCTTTTTGCCCAGAAGATCATGCGAAAAGGCCCTGTTTGGAGCTATTTCTGAGATACTGCAGTACATAGACGGCCACCATCACGTAGCAGCGTTATTCTTCGACTTGTCAAGCGCGTTCGACACCGTAGACCATAACATCTTGATAGAGAAGCTCCAGTCCTACGGAATTAGAGGAGTTGCCCTTGATCTACTGGTATCATACCTGCGGAACAGATGCCAGAGAATTCGTGTTGACGGCACCTTTTGTGATCAGTCAGCGTTGTTGAAGGTGGGTGTGCCTCAGGGGTCTGTTCTGGGTCCTCTTCTGTTTTTGATGTATATTAACGATCTGTCAGAGAGCTTTACGACTGGCAACCTTTACCAATTCGCTGACGACACAACTTTGGTGATAGAGAGTGACACAATTGAGCAACTCTCCATTTTGGCGACTAATGCAATCCAGCACATGACTGATTGGTGTAGGGGTAACCGCATGATCCTGAATCACGACAAGACGGCCGTGCTCCATTTCTCAATGGAGGTATCAAAGAGATCTTTGTTTGTTAGGTCACAGAATGGTTCTGTACCGCTTGGTGACAGCGTCAAATTTCTCGAAGTATACATTCAAAATTCTTTGAAGTGGGAAGGTCACATAGAGTATACCCTACAAAAATTAAACCGAGTGTACTATTCCATTTATAAACTCCGGAATTGTGTGAACATCAGTACACTAAGGACATATTACCTTGCCAGCGCAGAATCAATACTGACATACGGAATTATATTGTGGGGTTCGTCTTCTTCATTTGACCGTATTTTCAAACTACAAAAGCGCCTTATTAGATGCATGCTGCATCTGAACTATGGAGAATCTTGTAAACCACACTTTCAAGCTCTGGGACTCTTGACGCTACCGTGTTTGTATATTTACAGCCTGCTTGTATACTGTAGGTCCAATATTGGCATTTTTAAGAGAAATGGAGACATATCGAACTCAATGCAGACCAGAAATACGGATGGTCTTGTTGTGCCTCGCCACTCGACGTCAATGTTTGAAGGGGGTCCAGCTTATATGATGATAAAACTCTATAATGTTGCTCCGTCTGAACTCATTGAGGCTGATAGCTTGAGAGCATTTAAATCCGTACTCCGAAAATATCTGCTGCATAATTGCTTTTATAGTGTAGACGAGTTTATTGCGGCATGTTCGGGTCGTTATTGATTATGGATTAGGTTTGAATAGATACCTTAGATGTAAGAGATTGATTTTGTATTGTATTGACTATTGTTAATGCCTCCGAGAGGTCGATAACAAATAAAGTATTCTTATTCTTATTCTTATTCTTATTCTTATTCTTATTCTTATTCTTATTCTTATTCTTATTCTTATTCTTATTCTTATTCTTATTCTTATTCTTATTCTTATTCTTATTCTTATTCTTATTCTTATTCTTATTCTTATTCTTATTCTTATTCTTATTCTTATTCTTATTCTTATTCTTATTCTTATTCTTATTCTTATTCTTATTCTTATTCTTATTCTTATTCTTATTCTTATTCTTATTCTTATTCTTATTCTTATTCTTATTCTTATTCTTATTCTTATTCTTATTCTTATTCTTATTCTTATTCTTATTCTTATTCTTATTCTTATTCTTATTCTTATTCTTATTCTTATTCTTATTCTTATTCTTATTCTTATTCTTATTCTTTGTTTCCTGTTTTCCAGCTGCATGTCGTCGGCCCAGACGGTATGGGTCGTATCCACACTTTCGTGATAAACTAAAATATGATGGTATTAAATTTCCAATGCGCCTTAAAGATATACCTAAATTTGAAAACATGAATAACATGTCAATTAATGTGTTTATAATTAGTGATGGTAGGAACAGGGAAATTCTACCTACATATCTAAGTAAATTTCATTTTAAAGAGGAAATTAATTTATTAATGCTTAAAACTGAAATTAGTGTTGATGTTGACAATGATGAAGATGATGATGATGATGATGATGATGATGATGATGATGATGATAAGGTTTACGTTACACAACAAAATCATTTTGCATTAATTAAAAATTTATCTAGATTACTAAAGAATCAACTTCCAGATTCTAAACATAAAAGCTGGATCTGTAATCGTTGTCTAAATCATTTTGCAACGCAGGAAACATTAAACAGACATATCACCATGTGTAGAAACATAAATAAAGCTAAAATTATTTTACCTAAAGAACCTGAAAACATACTGTCGTTTAGTAATTATAAAAATGTATTAGATGCACCTTTTGTCATCTATGCCGATATCGAAAGCATTCTATTAAAACATCAAGATAGTAAGGTTACTACAACTTTGAAAAGAGAACAGAAACATGAAGCATTAATTTAGTATTGCTTACTATTTAAAATGTTCTTTTGATGATTCCCTTTCGAAATTTGAATTATATACAGGTAAAGACTGCAGTATCTGGTTTGCAAAAAAATTGGAAGAAATTGCATTGGAATTAAATACAAGATTTGTTAATATAGTACCAATGAACTTATCAAGAATTGAAAAAGAACAACATAAATGTGCAAAAAAATGTTATCTCTGTTTAAAACAATTTACCACGGCAAATTACAAGGTCAGAGATCACAATCATTTTACAGGAAAATTTAGGGGTAGTAGCCACAACTTATGCAACTTGAAATTGATAGATTCACATGCTCTTCCCGTAGTTTTCCATAATCTCCCCTGCTACGATTCTCATTTTATTATAAAAGCTATCGCAGTTAATATTCCAGGTAAAACTAGTCTATTACCACTGAATAAGGAAAAATACATTTCTTTTACAAAGTATATTAGTAATACAAAGGTAAATATCAAATTTATGGATTCTTTTCGCTTTATGGCAAGCAGTTTAGACAATTTGGGGTCTTATTTAAATGCTAATCAAAAGATAATAACAAGAAAAATGTGTAAAAATGATCATGCATTTACATTACTTCAAAGAAAAGGTATATTTCCTTATGAATATTTAGATAATTGGGATAAGCTTAGGGAAACAGCTTTACCATCTAGGGAACATTTTTATAGTAAGTTAAACAATAAGGGGCTATCAGAGTCTGATTATAAACACGCTTGCGATGTATGGAATCATTTCAAAGTTGAAAATATTCAACAGTATGCAGAGTTATACTTGAAAACTGATGTTTTAATTTTAAGTGATGTTTTTGAAAATTTTAGAAAAATTTGTAAATGTACCTACGGTTTAGACACGCTGCACTATTGTACAGCGCCTGGTTTAGCATTCGACGCCATGTTAAAAATTACTCATGTTAACTTAGAATGTTAAGAATACTCACCGACGCGAATATGTTAATGTTTATTGAACGGGGAATCAGAGGTGGGATCTCTGTGTTCCAACCGTTATGGAAAAGCTAATAATAAGTATATGAAAGATTATAATGTTGATCATGAACAATCCTATTTAATGTACTTTGACATTAACAATTTATATGGGTTAGCAACTCTTTTGGATGTAAGAAGCAAGCGGGGAGCTGACATAGATTCCGATCATTATTTGGTGCTGTCCAAACTCCGCATAGACTTGAAGAAAAGACATAGGTCGAGCACAGCTAACAGCAGGAAAATCAGGGTGGAAAATGTCAATATTAAGGAATTTAGGAAGACACTTAACAGGGAATCACGACTTGTGGACTATGAAAAGCCAATTGAAGAAGTATGGGATTGCTGTAAGAACCTGCTTTATAGTGCATGTAAGAAAGTGAAAATCAATAAGCAGAAAAACTGTGCAGAATGGATAAGTAAGGATTTATGGAAGAAGATACGCGATAGACAGAGAATTAAACAACAAAAACTGCAAGAGAAGGACGACGAGAAGAGAAAGGAAATTCAACACAGGTATAAGAGCTGCAGCAAAGATATAAAGCAAAGTATCCGAAATGATAGACAACAACACTTTGAACGGTTGGCCGAGAAGGCACAAGGGGCTTCAAATAGAGGCGACGTAAAAGATCTGTACCGTATCATACGAACCCTTACCGGCAAAACGAAAAAACCACAGGGATTACCAATCAAGGACAGAAATGGCATCAACTTAACGAAGGTTGAAGACCAGCTTGTTCGGTGGAAAGATTTTTTTGAGGAATCAATGCGTGCAAGCGGGGACTGCATTGAAGTTCCAGAATATACAGAAGTGGTAGCGCTAGAAATAGATACAGGTACACCAACGCGGCAGGAACTTATCACAGCAATACAACAGATGAAGAATGGTAGAGCAGCCGGAAGTAACGGAATATCTGCAGATATACTTAAATTGGACGTGCAGTGTGTGGCCGATATATTGCACCCCTTAATGTTAAAGATCTAGGACGAAGAGAAATTTCCAAGGGAATGGAGAGAAGGAGTTATAGTTAAAATACCAAAGAAGGGAAATCTGCAGGAGTGTGAAAATTGGAGGGGAATAAGCATTTTGAATGTGACTAGTAAGGTATTTTTTAGAATTATTTTGAACAGGTTGGGCAATATAATCGATGAAAAACAGCGAAAAGAACAGAGCGGCTTCAGACCAAGATATTCCTGCATTGACAATACAAATATAATACGAATACTAATAGAGCAATCCTTAGAGTACCGGTCGCCGCTGCAACTCCTTTTTATTGACTACAAGCGTGCCTTTGACTTCGTTGACAGAGACTGTATCTGGCGGGTTCTTAGAAACAAAGGTATACCAGAAAAAATAATACGTCTTATTCAGGAGGGTTATAATAATTATACATGCCGGGTGTCGCACCGGGGCGCTTTATCCGAACCATTTGTGACTGAAACAGGAGTGCGACAGGGCTGCATAATGTCCCCAATACTCTTCTTGATTACTATCGACTTTGTACTGGAGAAAACAACGAGCAATAGACGAAGAGGGCTCCAGTGGGGTTTAACAGGTACATTGGAGGACTTAGAGTACGCTGATGATGTATGCCTAATAACGAGCCACCTGTCAAATATGCAAAAGAAATTAGAAGAGCTGGCGTCGCAATCGGCACGAGTGGGCTTGCATATTAATAAAGAAAAGACAAAACTCTTAACAATCAACACCGCTGCCCAGAGTATAAAATTACAGGACAACTGTGTAATAGAAAATGTGGATGCATTCAACTATCTCGGCACTATGGTGACAACGGATGGGGGAACGGTTACTGATGTTATGCAAAGAATCGGTAAGGCACGGGGAGTGTTCCTTGGAATGAATAAAATTTGGCGTTTGAACAGCTTGAACATTAAAACAAAAGTGAAACTTTTTAATGGTTGCGTAAAGTCGGTGTTGTTGTACGGGTCAGAGACGTGGTGCGTCACGAATGTGATTAGACAGAAACTGCAGACTTTTGTGAATCGGTGTCTTCGACAGATTTTGAGAGTTTGGTGGCCAAACAGAATAACCACAGTGGAATTATGGGAAAGAACAGAACAGACTGACATCAATAGACAAATTCAGAAGCGAAAGTTCCGCTGGCTGGGACATACATTACCAAAACCCAGAGATGATCCGAGTCACGTGGTACTGGAATGGAACCCCCAGGGACGAAGAGGAGTCGGACGGCCAAGGACATCCTGGAGACGGCCCGTAGAGGAGGAAAGTGGAAGAAGTGTTGGACAGTTACGTGACATTGCCAAGAATAAAGAAAAATGGAAACAACTCATCGAAGAACTCGAGACGACGACAACAACCCCTATGTCTTACGAGGAATAATGGGAAATGATGATGATGATGATGGGTTAGCAATGAGCCAACATTTACCAATGGGTGAATTTGAATTCATCACCGACCGTGATATATATTCGTTGCCTAGTGTTGAATCTGTACCTGATAATAGTCCCATTGGATATATTTATGAAGTAGATATTACATATCCAATGGAACTATTTGGAAAACATAAAGATTTGCCTCTATGTCCTGAACATATGGTACCACCTTGCTCACAAACAAAACTTCCAAAATTACTAACATTCTATGAAAAAAAAACATTATGTTATTCATTATAAAACGCTACAACAGGCTCTTAAATTGGGTATCAAAGTTGACAAAATTCATAAAGTGTTAAAGTTTAAGCAGTCAGATTGGTTACGAAAATATATTGCGTTAAATACTGAAATGAGAAAAAATAGTAACAACGACTTCGAGAAAAATTTCTTTAAACTAATGAACAATGCAGTGTTCGGTAAAACAATGGAAAACGTACGGAAATATCGAGATATTAAATTAGTCACGAAATGGTCAGGACGTTACGGAGCAAACTATTATATTTCTCAACCAAATTTTCACAGTAGTACAATCATCGATAATAATATGATATTAATTCAAATGAACCGATTAAAAATGTGTACAACAATAACATACTTGGGGTAGCTGGTCCACTGGATGCTGTATTGGGCCACTCTGTCTGTGTTTAGAAAAGGCACCTATTACTTCAAGTGGTTGTCGCGCCTAGCCTGCCCTGTTTTTAGTTTTTAGGATATACGTAGTCTTATATAGTTATTCGTACGGAACATATCGTATTCTTATACCTGTTGTTGATTCGAATATCATTATACGTATCAAGTTCAACGCGTGCGTTTTATTTGTCATATAAGCTAGTCTTACAAATTCAGAAGTGGGATATTTTTATAAATTTTCTTTTTATAAACTCCACGTGCCGTGCCGCTTTTGTGTCTTTAGTGCCATTACTGATACAAATATTACGATGGGCAGCACATACAAAGGAAAATCGTCCAAAAGACGCCACCATGATGATAGTAGCAGTTCCTCCAGCAGCGACGACAGTACGAGCAGTGAATCTTCAACAGGAGGTCTGAAGAAAACTGTGAAAACGCTTACAAAGAAAATTAAACAAATCGAAAGCGAAAAACTTACGTCTACGACAGTTACGACTATGGGTAACGATGAATTCGCTATTCCTGTATTCAATCCCTCCCACGACGATGCTGTTGTCGAAGATTGGGTTAGACACGTCGATAAACTTGCCCGACGTTATAATTGGAGCGACGATACGATCATCCAATTTATTGGAAAGAACCTTAAGGGACATGCCAGAATCTGGTACGACGACCAGCAAAGGATGGATTACAGCTGGGACCAGATGAAAGATAATCTGATCTCACAATTCCATAAATCGGTGCCATTTGGGAAGCTAATGATAGCAGCAGCCAATTACTTTGCACGTCCAGGACAAAAACTAGGCGATTATTGTTTTATAAAGCTGACCAAGTTACGTGCGCTTAAAGTCCAAATTTCCGACAAATTTCTCGTAGATGCAGTTTTGACGGGAATTAAAGACCCGAGCATAGAAAGAACGTTAAGATCTGCCCGTTACGAGAATCCAAACTCGCTATATGCGGCGATGAACGAGATGGGACACCTACCGCTAGAATCAGGATCGAAACCATCAACAAGTGGTCAGAATTTGGCAAGAAGATCCAAAGAAATACCAACTGACCGTCAGCAGTCCAGCCATGTATCTTCCCGTAAGGATTGGAGCCACCCTCCGAGCGACAAGCACACCATGAAGTGTTATAATTGTGGTGTTAGTGGTCACCTTGCCAGGAATTGTACAAAGGCCCGGATCGAATGCTCGCGCTTCCACAAATTGGGGCATCATGAACATCAGTGCCTTTCTTCTAAAGGAGACGTCCATGTCATACAGGTTAGTGATACTATAAACATGTATTTGCTCACTGCAATGATAAATAAACATAAAGTTGTAGACACGGGAAGCTCTAAAACACTAATTAAGAGAACTTTAGTTAACATGCTAGGTTTAGAGACGAATGATAGTGAACATTTTTACTACGGGGTTTTACGGGAGCTATTGCCATGAGTACAAGTGTAGTTGATATCGAATTAAAAATTATGGAAGCGAGTGCGCGAGTTTTAGCTGTCGTTGTCGAACTAAAGCAAATGACTCATGAAGTGATCGTTGGGCGTGATTATTTGGACCAACAGCATATTATGTTAGTGAAAAAACGTGACCGCGTCCTAATTAAACATTTACCAGAAATTCGTGGTAGTGAAGCCCCAATTGACATAAATAGAATCGAAGCATTCGGCGTTAAAAACATTATTTTCGGAGACGTAGATGAAAATTGCAAAACAATATGCAAAAACGTTTTAATGTCGTATACCGATTGTATATCAACGTCAATGCAAACTTTAGGGAGAACGAGCACGGTATCCCTTACTATCAAGTGTAGAACGGACACACCGGTCGTTCACCATCCGTATAGAATGGCTCATTCTGAACGCATTATTTTACGAGGAATTATTCAAGAATTACTCGATAACTCTATTATTCGCGATTCAGAGTCCCCATACTCAAGTCCCATCACACTTGTAAAGAAAACATCAGGCGATCCCAGGCTATGTGTTGATTACCGAAGATTGAATGCAATTACAATTAAGGATCGTTATCCTTTACCGCTAATCGAAGACCAAATTGATAGATTGGGTGGCAACAAATATTTCACGGGACTCGACCTTATGGCTGGCTATTATCAGGTACCAGTTAGTGCAGAATCTATCCCAAAGACGGCTTTTGTTACTCCGGACGGTCATTACGAATTCCTACGGATGCCGTTTGGCCTAACAAACGCGCCAGCAGTATTTCAGCGGCTCATAAACGTTGCGTTAGGTTCATACAAGTACACGATAGCGTTCCCGTACATAGATGATGTAATCATACCCTCACGAACGATAGAAGAAGGGGTAGAAAGACTGAAACTGGTAATGAGTAAGTTGCGAGAGCATAAACTGACATTAAACTTAAGTAAGTGCTCCTTCCTCAAAACAAAGATCGAGTACCTGGGAAGGGAGATTAGTATCGACGGCGTTAAACCAGGCCAAAGAAAGGTCGAAGCGGTACTAGGGATGTCACCACCTCGTAACGTCAAACAAGTGCGACAGTTCTTAGGTCTATCAGGTTACTTCAGAAAATTTATACCTGATTATGCCTTAATAGTCGAACCACTGACTAAACTTACACGCAAGAATATTTCTTGGGAATGGGGTACGTTTCAGCAGAATTCGTTCGCTAAAGTGAAACAATTGTTAACGACAAGACCCATTTTATCAATATTTGACTCAACGCTTCGGACAGAGTTGCACACCGATGCGAGTTCTATTGGTTTAGCAGCGATTCTGATCCAATATAATGAAAAAGGACATAGATTAGTAGTGGGCTATTTTAGTAAGCAAACAACTATTGGCCAAAGGCAGTATCACTCATACGAACTAGAAACCATGGCGGTAGTTTTTGCCTTACGTTATTTTAGAGTATACTTGTTAGGGATGGAGTTTAAAGTGATTACTGATTGTAACGCATTGCGAACAACGTTCTCAAAAAAGGATCTGATACCGCGCGTAGGGCGATGGTGGCTGGAAGTACAAGACTTCAACTTTGAGATAGTGTATCGACCAGGTACCAAAATGATGCATGTGGATGCACTTAGCCGGAGCCCTGTAGGCACTATCGAAGTATATCAAGTAGATCTAACGGAAGCAGATTGGATAATTGCCGCGCAACTACAAGATGAACAAATCAGCAGAATTAGAAGTATTTTGGCTGAAGGGGTCCGAAATTCACAAACGAAACAGTATTTGGACACCTATCAATTGAAGAACGGGAAGGTGTACAAACGGTTAAGTGACGGTCGTAACACTTGGGTAGTACCAAGGGCTGCCAGACTGCAAATATGCCTATTGTGCCACGACGATGCGGGACATTTAGGTCTCGATAAAACATTGAGACGTATTCGAGAAAATTACTGGTTTACAGAAATGTCCAGATTTGTAAAGAAATACATTGCTGCATGTTTGAATTGTGCATATTATAAACAAACAACCGCTCGAAATCAAGGTAAATTACATCCGATAGAGAAGACCCCCATACCATTTCATACAATCTATGTGGACCATGTGGGACCATTTGTGACCAGCAAAAAGAAGAATAAATATCTGCTAGTTGTGGTGGATGGTTTCATGAAATTCACCATAATAGAAGCAGTACGAGATACGAAGACAAAATATGTGGTGAAGGTCCTGCAAGATATTCTGCATCTTTTTGGTGTCCCTTCGCGAATAATAAGTGATAGAGGTACTGCATATACGTCGAGTACTTTTAGAATATTTTGTGAAACCTATGGAATTAAACATATTCTTAACGCTGTGGCTACACCTCGGTCAAACGGTCAGTGTGAACGTTATAATAAAACAATAGTGACTGCTCTGGCAACAACGACTGCCGGAAAGGAAACGGATACGTGGGACCACTATGTGAAACAGATCCAAAGTGCTCTAGATACAACACATAATAAGGGAATCGGAGTGACTCCGACGGAGGCTCTCTTAGGATTTAATCCAAATTATTTGTCAGACGCACGAATTGTACAAGAAGTCAGAGATGAAATACACAAGATGGATCTGCTCGAATTACGAGAGAATATAAGCCGCCACATCACGGAGGATCAACGTAAGCAAAAGGAACGTTACGATAAATCGCGAAAGGACGCAAAACGTTACAAAGCGGGGGAGCTAGTAATGGTACAAATTACTAGCGAACAACCGACAGGAAATAGTCGAAAATTACTACCAAAATTTAAAGGTCCATTCAAAGTAATGCGAGTCTTCGATAACGATCGATACGAAGTAAAAGATCTACGAGAAGGATCTAGACAGTTCACAACCGTTATGGCTGCTGATCGAATAAAGCCATGGATATCTACGATATAAAGGCGAAATGACGAGCGTAAGTTAAGATGGGATCCAACGGGATCTCTGGTTCAAAGGAACCTTACGATATAACGAGAGTACCTATATTAATATTCTAGGGTTGTAAGTTAAGATCCAACGAGGTTAGTGTTTTAACGAAAACGTACGATATCACGACGGTGATTTAAGATCCGACGGGATCTCTGTTTACCGTAACCATAACTTGTTTTTATTTTTGTTCCAGTCACATGGAGATTTAAGATTTATTGTGTCACAATGATAAATTACGATCCAACGGGATCGCTGGTTCGAAGGAACCTTACGAAATCACAACGGTGATTATGATCCAACGGGATCACAGGTTCGACGGAACCTTACGAAACACAACGGTGGGTATGATCCAACGGGATCACAGGTTCGACGGAGCCTTACGAAATCACAACGGTGGTTATGATCCAACGGGGTCACAGGTTCGACGGAACCTTACAAAATTACAATAATGGTTATGATCCAACGGGATCTCAGGTTCGACGGAACCTCAAGAAATCGCAACGGCGATTATGATCCAACGGGATCACATGTTTTACAGAACCTTATAAGATCACGACGGTGATTTACGACGGTTCGACGGAACCTTAATTTGGTATTTATTATTTTAGGGACGTTTGAGGGACTGAGGACAGCCCAATTGCAGGATGGCCGAATGTACGACAATAACATACTTGGGGTAGCTGGTCCACTGGATGCTGTATTGGGCCACTCTGTCTGTGTTTAGAAAAGGCACCTATTACTTCAAGTGGTTGTCGCGCCTAGCCTGCCCTGTTTTTAGTTTTTAGGATATACGTAGTCTTATATAGTTATTCGTACGGAACATATCGTATTCTTATACCTGTTGCTGATCCGAATATCATTATACGTATCAAGTTCAACGCGTGTGTTTTATTTGTCATATAAGCTAGAGTCTTACAAATGTTTTTTTCAAAACCCATATACGCTGGAATGGCAATATTAGATTTTTTCCAAAACGTATCTGTATGATTTCCATTATAATTATATGCTTGAAAAATTTAATAATCAAGCAAATTATTATACTGCGACACTGATTCGTTAATTTACCATTTATTCGTGGATGACATTTATCAAAATATTAAGGATGACATTGACAGGTTTGATACCTCAGATTTCCCCGAAAAGAATATATATAACATGCCTAGAGTAAACAAAAAGGTGATCGGCTTAATGAAAGATGAGAATTGTGGACGTATCATGACTGAATTCATTGGTCTTAAATCGAAAATGTATGCCATCAAAGTGCAAACAACTGAAGATGAGGTAAATCAACTTCAGAGAAAACTGAGTGTTATAGCTGAGGATACTGAGCATATCCAACACTTGGTATCAAACATAGGTACTCTAAAGAAAGCTAAAGGTGTAAAATCATCTTCACTAAACCATATAACCTTTGATTATTATTTTAATTGTTTATTTAATAATGAAACCTATAGGACTGATCAGTATTTAATCAGATCTGAAAAACAATACAAAACGAAAATTAATACAAAATATAAACGACTGTGTGGAAAGGGAGGAACAATGTCAAGAGAAGAAGAATAAATATTCACTTAATCTAAGCATTTGTCGAAAATCAAATAGAAAGCACAGATTAAGTAAAAATAAAAGTAATTTACAACCTCAATAATAATAATAATAATAACTTATGTGAATTAATAAAACACTAAAATACAAAAGGTTGGAGAGAATGTAATTATACCTCCTGGTGCAACGACAATCAGAATAGTTGGTTACCATGAAGAAGATGATATAACTGTTTATTCTACTTCAGAGTCTGAACTGGACAAAAGTGAAGCTGATGATGATGATGATGATGATGAAACTCAAATAGAAAGCAAAGATTAAGTAAAAATAAAAGTAATTTACAACCTCAATAATAATAATAATAATAACTTATGTTATGTGAATTAATAAAACACTAAAATACATATTTTTAAAAGTCTATTATGTGTTTTATTTATCTCAGGGGGTGAGGGGGGAGAGTTAGACATTACAGGTTTAGGCTAGTCTAGGCTTGTGGAGATTTCTCGTACATTTTTTGCTTTATTTGACCTTGAAGCGCTCTACCCGCGCCACCATACTAATCACCAACGAGCGCAATGGGCGTAAATGGGCGAGTGGTCGAGTGGTGTCAGTCGATTGCATTGTAAACACTAGGTCTCCGGATCAAATCACACAGCACGCCTATTTTTTTAACATTATTTCACATCTCCCGCTAAACTGGGCGTGTGTGTGTGTGTGTGTGACGTCATCCATGGCGCCAGCAAGGCGGCACAAAGTTTGCAAGTCCAGACTTGTCTTTCGCGCTCGAGATTACAGCCAGCCCGCACGTCAATACGGATAAGAACGAGAGCGCAAAGGGCGCATAGCAACCGCACATGTACAGACGTCAATAAGATAACAAACAAGCTCAAAGGTCGAATAACAAACACACACACACACACACAGACGTCAACAAGATAAGAGAGAGATCAAAGGTCAGATAAGGCTGTCAAGGTAACGTGACGTCGAGAGGCTCAGAACGGGGTTCTGAGGCACGACCGAGTTGAGGGCAACTCAAGGTCATTTTTGTCCCAGAATCCCGGTAGCTACACTACTCCCGGCGGCCTATAGAGCACCCCAATCGCAAAAACAACCCCACAAAGCCTTACCGATAGCCAAAGCTGCTCCACGACGAGAGAAGTCTCCAGCACCTCACACGAAATCCCACCGCGCACGAAGAACGCAACGCCACCGCCTCTACCATCTCTATCCCTGCGGTACAACCTGTAGTCCCCGAACAACATTGAGTCAGAATGCACTCTTCCGGAAAGCCCCGTCTCCGTCAACGCAGTAATGTCGTAATCGTTCCCCTCTACTAAGTCCCTGAAATGTCCATAAGCCGACAACAGCGATCTGGTGTTCAAATGGGCCAGCGAAAAAATATCTTTTGACATCATACACACGAGCCTAATTTGCAGAGACACAAATCCGAAAGCACAAAAATATATATTTATATATATATATATATATATGGAAAAAACAGGTTTATCGACGGTAAGATATTAAAGGAAAAAGGTAATTTGTCGGGCAATTCCGTCACACGAAGAAGCAACCGTAGACACGTGTTTCGGACTATTAGTCCTCATCAGTACGGTATAGCCAAGGAGTAAGATGGGCACAAAATGGAAAAAAACACTCAAATGGAGACCATAAGGGGGGTGCCCAATGTCGCCAATTGGTGCTTCAGTCACAACATCTTCAGGATTCGAAGACAAGATGTGACGTCGCGCCGGAGGTGACGGACACCCCAGGCCCACCATAGCCCATGGAGGTGTAGATGGAAAAAACAGGTTTATCGACGGTAAGATATTAAAGGAGAAAGGTAATTTGTCGGGCAATTCCGTCACACGAAGAAGCAACCGTAGACACGTGTTTCGGACTATTAGTCCTCATCAGTACGGTATAGCCAAGGAGTAAGATGGGCACAAAATGGAAAAAAACACTCAAATGGAGACCATAAGGGGGGTGCCCAATGTCGCCAATTGGTGCTTCAGTCACAACATCTTCAGGATTCGAAGACAAGATGTGACGTCGCGCCGGAGGTGACGGACACCCCAGGCCCACCATAGCCCATGGAGGTGTAGATGGAAAAAACAGGTTTATCGACGGTAAGATATTAAAGGAGAAAGGTAATTTGTCGGGCAATTCCGTCACACGATTACCGTCGATAAACCTGTTTTTTCCATCTACACCTCCATGGGCTATGGTGGGCCTGGGGTGTCCGTCACCTCCGGCGCGACGTCACATCTTGTCTTCGAATCCTGAAGATGTTGTGACTGAAGCACCAATTGGCGACATTGGGCACCCCCCTTATGGTCTCCATTTGAGTGTTTTTTTCCATTTTGTGCCCATCTTACTCCTTGGCTATACCGTACTGATGAGGACTAATAGTCCGAAACACGTGTCTACGGTTGCTTCTTCGTGTGACGGAATTGCCCGACAAATTACCTTTCTCCTTTAATATCTTACCGTCGATAAACCTGTTTTTTCCATCTACACCTCCATGGGCTATGGTGGGCCTGGGGTGTCCGTCACCTCCGGCGCGACGTCACATCTTGTCTTCGAATCCTGAAGATGTTGTGACTGAAGCACCAATTGGCGACATTGGGCACCCCCCTTATGGTCTCCATTTGAGTGTTTTTTTCCATTTTGTGCCCATCTTACTCCTTGGCTATACCGTACTGATGAGGACTAATAGTCCGAAACACGTGTCTACGGTTGCTTCTTCGTGTGACGGAATTGCCCGACAAATTACCTTTCTCCTTTAATATCTTACCGTCGATAAACCTGTTTTTTCCATCTACACCTCCATGGGCTATGGTGGGCCTGGGGTGTCCGTCACCTCCGGCGCGACGTCACATCTTGTCTTCGAATCCTGAAGATGTTGTGACTGAAGCACCAATTGGCGACATTGGGCACCCCCCTTATGGTCTCCATTTGAGTGTTTTTTTCCATTTTGTGCCCATCTTACTCCTTGGCTATACCGTACTGATGAGGACTAATAGTCCGAAACACGTGTCTACGGTTGCTTCTTCGTGTGACGGAATTGCCCGACAAATTACCTTTCTCCTTATATATATATATATATATATATATATATATATATATATATATATATATATATATATATATATATATATATATATATATATATATATATATATATATATATATATATATATATATTTGATCGTCAACATAAACTAACCGAAAAATATCGCTCTTAAAATATAAACATGGATCTTTCTTTGATTTTTGAAATCTTAATTCTAACAACATCTTATCTAACAATTCATACCAGCACTTAGGTGACTGTTTCAGTCCATATAGTGATTTCTTAAGTTTACATACAAGTTTTTGATTTTTACTTATTAAAGCTTCAGGTTGATACATATACACTGGTGTTTCTAGTGAACCGTACAAAAATGCTGATTTCACATAATAATAATAATAATATCATTTATTTCCTTAAGGCAACATCGATTACATAGGATAAGTCAGCAGTAAAATGTACAATCGGAGATACACAATAGTATGTACAAAATAACAAATGCATACACAAAAGTTGGTATATGAACAAACGTAAAGTAGTATAAACATGTAGACACTAGGACGCCAATTAGACATATTAAAATAAATCAGTCAATCTAAAGTGCATGTCTGGTATTCGTGAAGCGAATAAAAACATCCTTCCAGAAGGATCGACTTCAGTTGCCTTTTGAAGCTACTCAGAGACTGTTCCTCTTTTAGTTTGGCAGGCAACATGTTGAAGAGTTTCTGGCCCTAACAGTTGGGAGATTTAGGTTTGATGCCCAGTCTGGCATATGGTACGTGCAGGTCATCCTTGTGACGGGTATTTACTTTGTGGATGTCTGACCGCTTTAAAAAACGGCCTTCATTTTTAAAAACAAAAATACACATTTCATAAATATACACAGAACACAGAGTCAAAATATTAAAATTTTTGAAAATAGCTCTACAGGAAGTTGCATTGTCTACCCCAGCCATGACACGAAGAATTCGCTTTTGTCCAACAAAAACATCCTGCACTGAAGACGACCCACCCCAGAAGCAAATCCCATATGAAAGTCGAGAACCCACCTGCGCGTGGTAGAACTGTGTAAGTTGGGACCGAGATATCTAATTGTTCTACATAAAAATTATATTCTACGAATAATGACAATAGGATTCTTAAGGTAACCATGCGAGCAACAGGTGAGTATACATCTTCATCAAGCGACCACTGTTGAAAATCTCTTGCCACCAAACTAGCCTTTTTCACTTCAACACCATTTATTTGCTTTACGCGAAACACCCACTTAGAGTCTATTATTTTAACACTTTCTGGCTGTTCCTTCGTTACCTTGCGATATTGATATATAACATCGGAAGCACGGCACTATACGCTATACAGGTGTTATTAAAAGAATAATCTCTCAGGCTTTTCGTTTCCAAAGGTCAGTTTGTCCAAGTTTACACTGCGATGAGAGTCCAGCCCGCATCGTGTATGGTCATACAAATAGCTTTGCGAAGTCTTGCTAAGATTCTTCTTCCTTGACACGTCTAGTTCACTATAAATTAGGCTAGTAACTTATTTTGAAGGGCTACCGGAAACAATTCCATTAATATCGTAAGCTGTATACTTGACTGGCATACTATTATGGTATCATCTGCAAATAATAATGGTGAGTATACAATCAAACAATAATCGTAAACTTACCCAGCAACAATGCGCATATTCATAACAGATAATACATATTGTCGTATCTTTTCCAATTTTTCCCTGACTGTTATCCCAAATAATGCACACGCAATATAAATGATATAAAGTCTCTGTTGCTCGACGTTGTGTCTACGAGGATGGGAGTTGCCCTTGTGTCTGCGAATGTCGACCGCTGTCACAGAGTTGGGAAGAAGGCTAGTAGTTCGACACGTGCGATAATAGTGAAGTTTTCAAGTTACAAACATAAAAATCAAGTGTTTCGTGCGAAATCCCGTTTAAAGGGTACAAAAATGGTCGTAAAGGAAGATTTGATATGGATTCGGGCACAAGAATTAAAACGATTATCGGAGTTGCTCGGTAAAAATAAGGTATGAACAGTTGATGGTAATATTTTCTATAAAAATCAACTTGGCAAACACAAACATACTTTGTTTGCAGTGCCTACCTAGAGGAAGTACTAATATTGCGATGCTAGTATGTAGTTAAAGCTTGGCCGTGAATACAGTTGTATTTGTGTTTAAGTTGAATTAAGGATTGAATTTTTGCTCGATACATATTCATAAAATAATTTGTTTGTCAGTTTTGGGTGGACTCATATATACACAGTTTCAAGTACTTTTGTAGTTTTTTCAATTGTTTATTGTGGTATTTTAAGTTTTTGAAGTTCTGATTTGATTTATTGTAGTATTTACGTTATACGGAAGACATATTGATTATTTATTTACATAATTTTCATAGATCGATGTTGTTAGTTTAGACAGTCTATCTGTGATCAAGACACAAACAGTGTCGAAACGTAAGATGGTATAGTTTTTAGCGTGTTTTAATTTGTGACTTTTAGTTATAAGTTTCAATATGTTGAATGTGAACAAGCCTACAGTGCCCAACAAAAAAAAATAAACAATTTTGAATTAAAGTTGTTGTGTTTTCAATTAATATAATCTACAAGGCTAATTTAAAGTGACACAAAGTATATATATATATATATATATATATATATATATATATATATATATATATATATATATATATATATATATATATATATATATATATATATATATATATATATATATATATATATATATATATATATATATATATATATATTAAATTGAACTTAAAACTACCGCCATCTTGTATTAACTATTTCCAATGTTCATATTAATGTATGCAGATTTCTGCGAGAATTCACACCCTTTATATATATATATATATATATATATATATATATATATATAAACATTTGATATATATATATATATATATATATATATATATATATATATATATATATATATAAAGGAAGTGAATTCTCGCAGAAATCTGCATACATTAATATGAACAATCCGTATATCTGGGTTCGAATCCCAGGCGTGGCTGTAGTTTTTGAACTTAAAACCTACCGCCATCTTGTATTAACTATTTCAAATGTTTATATATATATATATATATATATATATATATATATATATATATATATATATATATATATATATATATATATATATATATATATATAAAGGGTGTGAATTCTCGCAGAAATCTGCATACATTAATATGAACATTGGAAATAGTTAATACAAGATGGCGGTAGTTTTAAGTTCAATTTAATATATATATATATATATATATATATGTAAGTAAAACGATAATAGAACGACATATGCGTATATTTACTTGTGTCAGAATATACAATGACTGCAACGTAACTATATCAACACATACTACATAATTTAACAATTTACATAACACGGCCATCCTGCAAATGTGCGCCCTCGCACAAAAACTTCACCTCTTCTTAGGTTGTAACATTACTAACCAGGCTAAAAAAATATATATTTATAGACATATTTTACCTCACGTTACTGACGTGTAAATTAAATAGTAACCATTAAAGGTTCTAAATGAAACAACTATTTAACGTTCAAAATAACAGTGCAACTATACAATACAGATTAGTACAATAGTCCACCGTTAAAGGTTCAGAAAACAGTTGAACCATTTAAGGTTCAGAATAACGGTTCAACCATTTAAGGTTCAGAATAACAATTCAACCATTTAAGGTTCACAATAGCAGTTCAAACAGTTATGTTTCAGGATAACAGTTCAACCATTTAAGGTTCGGAATAGCAAGTTAACCATTTAAGGTTCAAAATAATAATTCAACCATTTAAGGTTCAGAATAACAGTTCAACCATTTAAGGTTCAGAATAGCAGTTCAACCATTTAAGGTTCAGAATAATAAGTGAACCATTTAAGGTCCACTATAACTGTTCAACCATTTAAGGTTCAGAATAACAGTTCAACCATTTAAGGTTCAGAATAGCAGTTCAACCATTTAAGGTTCAGAATAATAATTCAACCATTTAAGGTTCAGAATAACAGTTCACCATTTAAGGTTCAGAATAGCAGTTCAACCATTTAAGGTTCAGAATAATAATTCAACCATTTAAGGTCCACTATAACTGTTCAACCATTTAAGGTTCAGAATAATAGTTCAACCATTTAAGGTCAATTTGATGGAAACCAGCTTTCATGTCCAGAGTAGTAAAGTACTTAGCGCCTGCCAGTGCGTCCAGTTGGTCGCTAATATTAGGTAAAGGATACCGGTCTCTGATTGCCTTCTTATTAATTTCACGATAGTCCACGCAAAGTCTTAAAGAACCGTTTTTCTTTTTTACAAGCACAATCGGACTAGCATAAGGAGATAAACTCTCACGAATAATGCCTTCTTGTAGTAATTCCTGTATAATTTTCTTAAGTTGAACACGCTCGGCATACGCTAGTCGTCGTGGTCGAAACGCAACTGGGATTTGGTCCAAAAGATTTATAGTCAGACGCCCTGTGGTTACTACGCCAGGAGAAGCATTACGAGTTTTTTCGAGTATTTTTTCTAACTCTGTTTGTTGTCGCTCGTTCAATCCTGACACCTTAACATTTTGAACTAAGCGCACCAATGGCGTAACAAATGTACTCAAACAAATATCAATACCATGATTTCGCCGAACAACTTCCAACCCAGGGCGCTTAATTGTGTCCCACCCAATTAAGGCATCAACCCCAGGAATCGTGCCGTCAGGAACAACGCAAAAATCTATCTCAATCGTAATTTCCTGTAGACTTATAAGTAAACAGCTTCTTCCCAATGTCCGAATGTTTTCGTTGGCTAAACCAGATAGAGACAAAATATGCGGTACCAACTTTCCGTTTACTTTATAAACTATGTGCTCATGTATTAGTGATAGATCAGCACCGGAATCAACCAAATAGAAAAAAATTTAGTTGTTGGCCCTCACATGGGACTGTTGCGATAGGCATAATTCGACACATAAGAACATTTGAGAGTCTTACCTTCGGCTTGCCATGTTTTTTCCAGCATGATAATTCAGCATGGCCTATGCGTTTGCAAAAGTCACAAGTGACGATGTTCCCTGAACTGCTGCTGGATGTTACCGTTTTTCTAGATGGTGCTTCCCCAGATGATGTTGCTGTCTTTTCTCCTCCTGATCCGATGGCTGGAAAATAACATTGACTCCTTCTGTGCCCGGTTCTTCCACAATTGAAGCATTTCCCTGAAAATTTCTTTGGATCTTCAATTCTGGAAAATTTCTTTGGATCTTCAATTCTGGGACGTTTGACTATTGTTTCGCTGTCTTCATTTCTACTTCTTATCCTAGTTGCTTCCAGATGTCGCAACAACATCATTAATTCCGTTTGGCATTTTGGTGTTTGCACACGAATACTTTCGTAGATTGGCGTTGAGTCAATGCCATCAACTACTATTGACAGCACCTTTTCCCACGGCAGGTCAGCATGAAACCTATACAATTCCTGAATTTTTGTTCTCGCGTATTCACTTGTTGTCCGAAAGTTTGAACAACGAATTTCAAAAGCTTTGTTGAACTTTGTTCCCCACGATTCATAGTCAGGAAAAGCAGATAATAAGTCCTCCACAAAGTTGGTCCAAGTTCTGTTAGTTGGTGTCCAACCATTAAAAAATCTACGCCCCTCGCCACGCAGAGCGCCGCCAGCTTTCAATAACATTAAGCAATAATCAATTTTTAATTTCAATCTGATGTTGTCCGCTTCTTTGAGCCATTCTTGTGTTGAATAGTTACTCATGTTTGGATCAAAAGGAATTAAATTTAATGAAACAGATTCCCGAAAATTATGAGATGTCCCTTGCGATATAACAGGGTCATCCGGTAGTTCCGAAGATGTACTTGGTTTAGCTTTTAAGTTGGCCAATTCCGTTGCTAAAGTTTGTAGCGAACCCTGCATTGACATCAACGTAGTTCCCAGTAATTGAGAAACGTCTACCGTCGATGCTGCCCTTGTTACGTCCGTATCTGTTAAGTTTTTTTCTTTGGAAAGCTGTCTCTGTTCTTCACGGGAAAACCCAGCAAATGATTCGTCATCCATATCAAATAATTCAATTTACGTAGAGCCAAATTTGCGCTGTTCTATCCCAACTTCTGATGTAAGTAAAACGATAATAGAACGACATATGCGTATATTTACTTGTGTCAGAATATACAATGACTGCAACGTAACTATATCAACACATACTACATAATTTAACAATTTACATAACATATATATATATATATATATATATATATATATATATATATATATATATATATATATATATATATATATATATATATATATATATATATATATACTTTGTGTCACTTTAAATTAGCCTTGTAGATTATATTAATTGAAAACACAACAACTTTCATTCAAAATTGTTTATTTTTTTTTGTTGGGCACTGTAGGCTTGTTCACATTCAACATATTGAAACTTATAACTAAAAGTCACAAATTAAAACACGCTAAAAACTATACCATCTTACGTTTCGACACTGTTTGTGTCTTGATCACAGATAGACTGTCTAAACTAACAACATCGATCTATGAAAATTATGTAAATAAATAATCAATATGTCTTCCGTATAACGTAAATACTACAATAAATCAAATCAGAACTTCAAAAACTTAAAATACCACAATAAACAATTGAAAAAACTACAAAAGTACTTGAAACTGTGTATATATGAGTCCACCCAAAACTGACAAACAAATTATTTTATGAATATGTATCGAGCAAAAATTCAATCCTTAATTCAACTTAAACACAAATACAACTGTATTCACGGCCAAGCTTTAACTACATACTAGCATCGCAATATTAGTACTTCCTCTAGGTAGGCACTGCAAACAAAGTATGTTTGTGTTTGCCAAGTTGATTTTTATAGAAAATATTACCATCAACTGTTCATACCTTATTTTTACCGAGCAACTCCGATAATCGTTTTAATTCTTGTGCCCGAATCCATATCAAATCTTCCTTTACGACCATTTTTGTACCCTTTAAACGGGATTTCGCACGAAACACTTGATTTTTATGTTTGTAACTTGAAAACTTCACTATTATCGCACGTGTCGAACTACTAGCCTTCTTCCCAACTCTGTGACAGCGGTCGACATTCGCAGACACAAGGGCAACTCCCATCCTCGTAGACACAACGTCGAGCAACAGAGACTTTATATCATTTATATTGCGTGTGCATTATTTGGGATAACAGTCAGGGAAAAATTGGAAAAGATACGACAATATGTATTATCTGTTATGAATATGCGCATTGTTGCTGGGTAAGTTTACGATTATTGTTTGATTGTATACTCACCATTATTATTTGCAGATGATACCATAATAGTATGCCAGTCAAGTATACAGCTTACGATATTAATGGAATTGTTTCCGGTAGCCCTTCAAAATAAGTTACTAGCCTAATTTATAGTGAACTAGACGTGTCAAGGAAGAAGAATCTTAGCAAGACTTCGCAAAGCTATTTGTATGACCATACACGATGCGGGCTGGACTCTCATCGCAGTGTAAACTTGGACAAACTGACCTTTGGAAACGAAAAGCCTGAGAGATTATTCTTTTAATAACACCTGTATAGCGTATAGTGCCGTGCTTCCGATGTTATATATCAATATCGCAAGGTAACGAAGGAACAGCCAGAAAGTGTTAAAATAATAGACTCTAAGTGGGTGTTTCGCGTAAAGCAAATAAATGGTGTTGAAGTGAAAAAGGCTAGTTTGGTGGCAAGAGATTTTCAACAGTGGTCGCTTGATGAAGATGTATACTCACCTGTTGCTCGCATGGTTACCTTAAGAATCCTATTGTCATTATTCGTAGAATATAATTTTTATGTAGAACAATTAGATATCTCGGTCCCAACTTACACAGTTCTACCACGCGCAGGTGGGTTCTCGACTTTCATATGGGATTTGCTTCTGGGGTGGGTCGTCTTCAGTGCAGGATGTTTTTGTTGGACAAAAGCGAATTCTTCGTGTCATGGCTGGGGTAGACAATGCAACTTCCTGTAGAGCTATTTTCAAAAATTTTAATATTTTGACTCTGTGTTCTGTGTATATTTATGAAATGTGTATTTTTGTTTTTAAAAATGAAGGCCGTTTTTTAAAGCGGTCAGACATCCACAAAGTAAATACCCGTCACAAGGATGACCTGCACGTACCATATGCCAGACTGGGCATCAAAGCTAAATCTCCCAACTGTTAGGGCCAGAAACTCTTCAACATGTTGCCTGCCAAACTAAAAGAGGAACAGTCTCTGAGTAGCTTCAAAAGGCAACTGAAGTCGATCCTTCTGGAGGGATGTTTTTATTCGCTTCACGAATACCAGACATGCACTTTAGATTGACTGATTTATTTTAATATGTCTAATTGTCGTCCTAGTGTCTACATGTTTATACTACTTTACGTTTGTTCATATACCAACTTTTGTGTATGCATTTGTTATTTTGTACATACTATTGTGTATCTCCGATTGTACATTTTACTGCTGACTTATCCTATGTAATCGATGTTGCCTTAAGGAAATAAATGATATTATTATTATTATTATGTGAAATCAGCATTTTTGTACGGTTCACTAGAAACACCAGTGTATATGTATCAACCTGAAGCTTTAATAAGTAAAAATCAAAAACTTGTATGTAAACTTAAGAAATTACTATATGGACTGAAACAGTCACCTAAGTGCTGGTATGAATTGTTAGATAAGATGTTGTTAGAATTAAGATTTCAAAAATCAAAGAAAGATCCATGTTTATATTTTAAGAGCGATATTTTTCGGTTAGTTTATGTTGACGATCAAATACTCTTTTCAAAAAATATTGAAGATCTTGATGTAGTCAAAAGTAAATTATTAAAACATTTTAAGATGAAAGAATTTAAAAATAAGAAAATTACATTCTTGGGATTAGAAATAGAAAAGCTTAATAATGAATTATTAATAAGTCAAACGGAATTAATAAAGAAAGTTTTGCTTAAGTTCAATATGAATGACTGCAAGGTTTACAGACTTGCCGATGCAACCTAAATTTAAATTTGAAAATTGTACAAATGATTTGAATATCAAGTTGCCATATCTAATATATAAGTTGCCATTGGTAGGGTCACTAATGTCCATGACGCTTGGATCAAGGCCAGACTTAAGTTTTTGTGTAACTTACTTTAGGAAATTTCAAAATTGTTACACTAAGGAACATTCGATGTAATTAAAGAATGTTTTAAGATACTTGAAGCAAACTACAGTTTGGTTTAAAATTTGTTAAAAGTGAAAAATGTGACCTTGATCTCATATCCTATGTCGACTCGGACTTAGCAAATGATATAGTTGACTGTAAAAGTGTAACAGGTTTTTTAACAAAAATAAATAAAAATGTAGTCTTTTGGAAGACTAAGAAACAGGTGTTTCTAGTACCGAATCGGACTATAGCTCTTTCATTATGTATTGTTGAAGGTTTGTTTTTGACACAGTTGCTGACCGAGATGTTAAATATTGGTATCGGTCCAATAGTCATATATGAGGATAATCAATCCTGCATAAAAATGTCATCTAAACTGTAAACTAAACGATCCAAACATATCGATATTAAACATCATTTTGTGAAGGACTGTGTGATGAACGAAAAGGTCAAGCTAATGTATATTCCAACTGATCAACAAGTTGCAAATATATTAACAAAACCTTTAGCATTTAAAAAGTTTGAATATTTCAGACAAGCCATGAATATAGTAGATCTTAAGAATTAGTTTAAGTCTGTTTTGTAATAATGCAGAATTGCGGGGGTGTGTAGAATAATCTAGTACTCTGAACAATTCATGCATTCTTTCATGTAAACTGATCTTATATTGGCAGCACTGCATCACCAGTAAAAAAGATAAAACGCATGTACTAGTGTGCGCGCCAACGTTAGATGTATCCAAGTGTATGTGTAAAAACCTATAACTAAATAAACCTTAATAACAAATACGACTGCAGTGTGTGCTCTCTCATTTTAATTACTGGAACGGCTATCCAAAAATGCGTACAGTTTTTCCTCTAGCACAAACAGTACTTGCCGAGTGCGTTGTAAACTTGGGCGTCCTTTATAAAGAACAGTAGTAATATACACTACTGACTATACTAACTTTGGATATAAATTAGCTTTTGTTGAAATTAGTGCTTTTTTTATTCAAGGATACCCCTGAAGCTCCATGAGTTGTTGGAAGAGCTGGAAAAATCTTGATTTAATTTCCAATTGCCAGATGGCATCATTCTTGTCCCACCTGAGAATGCTAACGACGCTGTGACAGATGAAGATTCGGGAGAAGAGGATGAAGTAACAATTGGATACCTGCCAGGTTCGCAGCTTCCAGCACCTGCAGAACTTCAAAATATTGTAGACTCTGATGATTCAGAAGATAATGTTCCGTTATCACTATTAGTAAAAGAGAAAAAATCTAGAAATCCAGATAAAAAAATAAACATTTTTACTGGGTAGAAGGCGACATTTCTGAAGATTATCCTGAGTGGAAAAGCCAGATCGGTCCTAATCAGCAACTAACCCCATTACAGTTATTTGAATCGTTTTTCGATGAAGACATGATAGATGATTTTAAAATTCTCAAACAATCATGCTCAACAACAAAAAATTGGCTGGCGACATCACATCTGAAGAATTGAAATGTTTTATTGGGGTACTACTACTTAGTGGTTATGTTTGTCTCCCACGTAGGTACATGTACTGGGAGAATTCCTCAGACAGTAATAGCACTCTGGTTGTGGAAGCCATATCACGGGATCGATTCACGTTTATTATGACCAACTTACATTGTTGTGACAATACTCACTGAACAAAGAAATTCATAATGTTTTCACCATTTAAAGAAATGTATAGCATAGACGAAGCTATGGTCCCATATTATGGATCACAGTTGCAAGCAATTTATACGTGGAAAGCCTATAAGGTGGGGTTACAAATTTTGGGTAGGGGCTACGCGTCTTGGATATGTAATGTGGTTCCTGCCTTATCAGGGTGCTTCAACTCAATTACCTGAAAAATATAAAGAAATGGGATTGGATTCAAGCATTATATTGCAGTGTACAGATGTGCTACAGTCCCATTGGCATGGAATTCCACTTCATTTATATTTTGATAATTTTTTACATCAATTCCACTTTTGGGAGAACTGAAAGAGAGGCCTAAAGGGAACCGGCACTATAAGAGAGAACGGAACTGGAAAATGTCCCTTGATTAGTGCATCTGAAATGAAAAAGAAACAAAGAGGAACATTTGACTCCAGAGTAGAAAGGGATATATCTGTAATGGTTTGCAAATGGAACGATAACAGCGTTGTTACAATTGCTTCCAATTGTTGTTCAGTATATCCAATTGGACAAGCAAAGCGGTATTCCCAAAAGCAGAAGAAGAATGTCACCATTGATCAACCCAAAGTCATAAAACAGTACAACGGAAATATGGGTGGTGTGGACCGTTCAGACCAAAATATCAGCATGCTAAGAATTTACATTAGAGGAAAGAAGTGGTACTTCCCACTGATCTGCCACGCAGGCAACGGCCATACCACGTTGAAAATACCAGTTCTCGTCCATCGCCTAGCAACGAAGTAACTTAGTCTTACGTGTATATCTCTGCTCCGCGATTCTCATAGTTTTTTACGCTTATGTTGTTAGTTTTATTGCTAAATCGCGTTTATTATCGTTCTTTTATTAACATTTCAGTGTTAACTAGTGTTAGTTTCCGTCAATTTCGCGCCTGGACGGTTAAAAATCGACGGAAAGTATGGCCTTTCAAACTGTCACTCTGACAGCCCAAGCAGTCAGTTTGACAGTCAAATGTCTATGCCCCAAAGCTCGGAAGAATTCCCTGAACTTCCAGTGGATTCCTCCGGCGAATCCGATATGGACTGAGGATGGTGATAAGGACCAAGGACATGAACCGGAGAACGCCGACCATCTCCAGGACTCGGATGAGAACTATCAACTTCAGAAAAAGCGCAAACGAGAGATGGTACGTCGGAAAACGCCACCATCTTCCATCATCGTGGTAACGCGTAACAAATACGCTCTTCTCTCGACCATCGACCCACCCGATGCCGCCAACGACTCCACTCCCTGCCAGAACTCCCTAGGTAACCCCTCTAATAATGCTTATAAAACACCTCTCCAGGTGTCCGCAATCAAGCCCCGCCCCCTATCGTACTTCATACATCCCGCGACCAATCACATAAGGAACTAACGGCAGATCTCAACAAGTTAGTTGGATGCGGACAATACCGCGTTAGATATTTGCCCGACCAGACTTCCATTACCGTAAATACCAAGGAGCAGTGGCGCAACATAATAGCACCGTACAAAGACAAGTTTGACTTCCACACCTTCACGCCGCGGGATGAGCGACGGAAGGCTTTCGTCGTGGAGGGCTTCGCTGCTGACTACAACCCACGCGAGGTAACGCAGGAGCTAAAATTGGAACACAACATCGTTGCACATAAATGTTTCCTGATACATGGTACGCTCGCCAGAAAATTCATCGTGACGTTAAATAAAGATATCACGTTAAAGCATCTCCAAGATAACATCCAATACGTGTCTGATATGAGAGTTTTCTGGCAGACGCTAAAGAATAGGAAACCCATCCTCCAGTGCACCAATTGTCAGCAGTGGGGCCATGGTGGGGAACACTGCCATGCTTTACCGCGGTGCCGGAAGTGCCCGGACCAGCACAAGACATCTGATTGCCCTATCACTAGGGAAAATAAGATGGCAGTGGAGTGCTGTTTGTGCCATGGAGGGCACACTGCCAATTCACCTACATGCCCGGTATTTCAACGGAAATTGGCGCATAGAAAGCTCCCATCGTCAAAGATGCCGGCACAGCCGAGGTTCATTCCGGCTCCGCCCCCTTCGCAGAACGCTTGGCAATCCGCTAAAGCCACACAAAAGCCACCTGCACCATCATCGCAGCGTTTTCAGCGGCATGTCGAGGATTTTCCGCCTCTTCCACGTTCGCAGGTACCCCGGACTCCCCACCGTTCCCCATCACCCCCTTTTCGCACCTCTGGTCTGGAGACTGGTACAGCCACCCTTGAAGACGTAACAGCGGAGCTCAGAGAAATTGATCAATTTGGATAAAATGCTTTCGGCTCTTCGAAATTTAAAAAGAAATTTACAAAACTCTAACGACAAATTCGACAAAGTCAAGGCACTACAAATTTTTTCACAAGAATTAGACCATGTCTAGGTACTCCATCAGTGAGTGGAACTGTATCAGCCTGTTACCCAAGATGCCAGACCTGAAGGAATATCTTGACAGATATAACATTGACATTATGTGCTTGACCGAAACGAGGCTCATCGAAGACGACGTCATCCGGATCACCGGCTACACGGCCTACAGAAAGGACCTTACAAGAAGATCTGGAGGAGTCGCCATCCTGGTACGGAACTCCATTGCACACGCGCACATAGAAGACGAAAATATCCAACACCTTCAGTCAGTCAAAATTAAAACACTAGACAACATCTACATCACGTGCATCTATATCAATCCACGACATAAAGTTACTAAAGAAGACCTGACGAACTTGACTCGAGACAGGCGTTGCCTTGTGATCGGTGACATGAACGGCAGGCACACGTCCTGGCGTTGTCACCGAAACAATCTCAACGGCAACGTCTTAAATGACTTCGTACAAACGACCAACACTATATTACTTGCACCAGAAACACCGACGCACTACCCTGAACAGGGGACTACACCCACCACAATAGACATCGCTATTATGAAAAACATCACCAACATAACGGACGTGACGACTCTGGACGAACTTAACTCGGACCATTACCCAATAATACTAAACATAAACGATGCACGTGACGCACACCAACACGCTAACACAAAAATCATTTTTGACTACAAAACCGCAAATTGGAAACAATTTCGCACTCATATATACGAACACCTACACCTCACCACAGATATCCCGGATACAAACATACTAGAAAACAGAGTAACAACACTCACTAACATCATCAACACTGCAGCAGCCGTTTCGATTGAACAAAGACAAATTACACCCAAAAATAAATACACCACGCCCCAACACATTTTAGACATGATACAGCGTAGGAACCGTAACAGAAGATCCTTTCAAAGAACCAGAGATCCGGATACGAAGGCGGAATATTACCATCTAAACTATGAAATTAAAAGAGAACTGGTCAAGCACAGAACTGACATCTGGCAAGCCAGGCTGACATCGAACGCTCAGGACCACTCACTGTGGAAGCAGACCAAGAAAATTACAAAAAACTACAAACCCATTCCGGCCCTTAAGGATGACCAAAAATTTTTAGTTTCAGGCATGGAGAAAGCTGAGCTGCTGGCTAAGCAGTACGAGGGAGTCCACAAGGGAGAAGCGGACACTGATCCGGATCACAGGACAATTACTAACAACGTGCGGAGATTCCTAGAGCTGTCCTTCCCTGCACCCAACAACCTTCACCTGATCACACCGAAGACCATCCAGGGCATCATCAAGACATTTAATCCCCGAAAGAGTCCCGGTGTTGATCAGGTGACGAACAAGATGTTACAGAATTTGCCGAGAAAGGCGTTGGTGCAGATGATGCATATCGTAAGGGCAGTTCTAAGGCTACAATACTTCCCGGAACAGTGGAAGCGAGCGCTGGTGATACCCGTCCACAAGCCGGGTAAGAATCCAACTACAGCAGAATCATATAGGCTGATTTCCCTACTCAGCGTGCTCTCTAAAATCACCGAGAAGGTCATCAATCAACGCCTGATGTCTTTCACCGAAGAAGAGAGCACGCTGCTGCCTGAGCAATTTGGATTCTTGCCTGGTTACAGTTCCGTGCAACAAGTCGCACGGATTACAGCTGACATAACGGAGAAGATGAATTCCAGACGACATACCGCAATGGTTACCCTAGATATTGAGCGGGCGTTTGATAAAGTATGGCCCACTGGTCTACTCCATAAATGGATCGATCTGCAGTACCCCCCTTACCTGATACATTTGTTGAATAACTACTTCCGCGGCAGAAAGCTGCAAGTAAGGGTGGGTACAGAAATCTCCTCCGCCTGCTCAATTGAATTCGGCGTCCCACAGGGTGCCATTCTCTCTCCGTTACTGTTCATCCTATATCTGTGCGACGTGCCGAAACTCCCACAAACAAAAATTGCTCTGTATGCGGACGATACGGCCATATATTGCTCCTCTCCGGATCCTCTCCTAGCAATCCTCCATCTACAAGTCCACCTCCACGTCTTGGACCAATATTTAAAAAAATGGAAAATTCGGCCAAATCCATCCAAATCAGAAGTCATAATATTTACGAAACGAAACCAGGATATCCAAATTAATAGAAATTTAACATCAAGAGGAGAAGCAATACCCTTTCGGCACAATATTAAATATCTGGGAATTATTTTGGATAAGCGATTAACCTTTCGGCCTCACATAGAAAAAGTTATACAGAAAACGGCGGGCAAAATTAAACAACTCTACCCGCTCTTAAATAGAAACAGCTTTCTAAGCAAAACGAACAAAATTCTTCTGATGAAGACAATTCTAAGAGCGGGCAATCTGGGGAAATTTGGCTATCACACATCGGGAAAAATTACAAAAAATGCAAAACAAAATTCTGCGGATAATTATGAACGGCGACAAATACACTAGAATCGACTGGATGCATCAAAATTCGGAGGTGGACTACATTTCGGACATTATTTTAAGGGATTCTACTAAATTTTATGAAACATCGAGACTTCACGAAAATCCACTTATTAAAAATATCACCAAAAACAGGATAAGAGGAAAGCATAAATATGCGTTTGAACCTGAATACGATAGGGGTGACAACGACGGGGGAGATAACGATGGCGCCAACGAGGGTGCCAACATCGGCGGAGACGCCGGGTGGAACAGCAGCGGTGAAAACAGCATTGCCGAGGACAGCGGCGGCAGTTACAGCAGCGACGGCGATTACGGCGCCGGCGGCGGTTTCGGCAGCGGTGGCGAAGAACAGCTGTAGTGCGTGCCGCTAAAAATCAGCGTGTTGTGCCGCACTTATGTACCTAATTTTAGTATAATTTTAACTATACTCTACCTAGACACCTAGGCACACAAACACACACACATACACATACACACACGCACAAAAACCCACACGCATATACATACACAAACATATTTTATCAACAAACCATGTGCTTTTATTACAAATTTTATCACTGCACAAAAGCCATGTTGGGCCCAGGTATGCAGTTTTTATCCCCGTATATATTGTTCTTCTTTACATTTCAATTTTTAACAGTTTAATAAAGTTATGAATCAAAAAAAAAAGTTCTCGTCCGATCACTGAAGTTAAGCAACGTCGGGCGCGGGCAGTACTTGGATGGGTGACCGCTTGGGCACACCGCGTGCCGTTGCCATCTTTTTTTCCCTCAGGGATCTCACCTGACCGGTGAATACTTGCGCTGGTGTGCACGGGGTTCCCGAGCTGGATCTGGTATGCCCTTTCCGTACCAGATTCTCCCTTTTTCCTTATCCTTTCTGACTCAGTGATCTCATCCTCCTTGGAGGTTGAGTACGTGTGTTAGCGTCCACGGGGTTCCCGAGCTCCCTGGGGTTGCACGTTGCAGCTCCTGGGTCCCTCTACGTTATTTCCCCCCTTATCCACATCCCGGAAGACGCCCTGAAGACGACCTGGCCAGTTTATGGACATGTACGGAATTCAAGATGTTAGCCGTGTCGAGGATTGTTGGAAGTAAAATTAGCCACGGAACAGGACTGGGGAGGGACGGGTCGACCCCCCAGCGACAGGATGACTCAAGCAAAAGGACACAAGCAATGAAACTGGTAATGCCCAAACCCAGTCAATTTGGAAAAGAAACGCCTAAGGGTACGGACAAACAATTTGCGACGCTGCTAGCTGTGCTGATAGCAGTGCTGATAGCGGCGCTGGTAGCGGATCGTTTGAATACACAGGTGCTTATGGCAATAAACACACAGTCAGCGGAGCTTCGAGCTGTGCTGCTAGCAGTGGTGATAGCGGCGCTGGTAGCGATGCTGCTAGCGGAGCGTTTGAATACAAGGGTGCTTATGGCAACGAGCAGTCAGCGGCGTTTCGAGCGGTGCTTATCGCGGAAAGCGGGTAGCGTCCGCACATCTGTCGAACGAAATATCGCACTGCGTAGGTATGGTAGAATTCACAACCTGTACTCGTAACCAAAACGTCGATGAAAGAAGTTAAAAAGATGTCGATCGCAAACTTATATCTGTACGAAAATTCAATACTAAAATTTCGTATGCTACGAAAAAGGCGAGATGTGTGGGTACACGCAATTAATAAATCATGGGAAAAGTTAGGAGAAGTTCGGTTATACGAAGTGTTACGAAACCACCCTCAACAATTTTTTGAATATACCAGGATGTCGATAAATACTTTCGACTTGTTGTTTTCTAAAATAGAAGCAAAAATAGAGAAACAAACAACAGGATGGCGACGACCGATACCACCAATAATAAGACTTATCGTGTGTTTAAGGTAAGAGAAATAATTCAAATGTGATGCGATATGAGAAAAGGTACGTTAAATTGGTGCATTGTTAACTACACAAAAAATATTTTTTTACAAATATATATACAGTGCAAGGAGAAGGTATTTGTCGGGCAATTCCGTTATCAATTCCAATTTTTCTTAGATACACTACGCAAAAAACGTACAAATGTCTCTATGTGGTGAAATAGTTCTTTGAAAATAGATTTTTTCTACTCCTATTGAGGAATGCATTCATTATCATGGTAATTTCTGATAAGTAATACTAACCATTCCCCACACACATGACAAATATTTCATTCTTGGCTCCTCATACCCCGCCAGTAGTGAGAAATATTTCATTCCTCACGGCTTTAGAACCAATCACAGCTCTGGATTTTTCATTTCCAAATTGTTGATACACTGCTTAGCGACATTGTCAAGGTATTGACAACGTCGCTAAGTGAGAAGGCGCACCAAACAATTTTAATCTGTCAAAATCCTGTAAACCGTCATAGTGACATACAGCTGTCCCTATATGCACAAAAATTAATTTATAAAATTTCGTTGCATGGTCGTAGAAAAAGTATAGTATTCCATTCGCAAGTAATGGCAATTTCTCACTCGAACGCTTTGCAACACTCGCCTACGGCTCGTGCTGCAAACTTCGTTCTCGTGAGAAATTGCTTACATTACTTGCTCATAGAATAATATACTATTTCTTTCATTGTAAAGATTGAAAACATACCATATTTACGATAGCAGAATGTTTGAAGCTAATGTTATATTACTTTAATTATGGCTATGCAAATCGGAAAAATATGAAACTCGCTTACAAAAACGTAATCAGATCGATTCTTTTAGGTCGTTCCGGTCGATTGATAAACTTTGTTTGCAGTTAGCAATTTCCGTATTTCTTGGAATAACTGAGGCCATCATGCATGCGCAATAAAATCCAACCCCTGTAACCCGGTTTGTTTTCGGTTACGTGTTGAGTATAAATTTCTTCTTTTGGCCTCTTTAAATGTTAATTTTTTATATATTTACTTACTATACCATTTGATAGTTATAAATAACAATATACAATTGGAAAAGGAATCCTTAAAGTCGTGTTTTTCCCTCAGAATTTTTTTCATAATTTGTAACAATATATTCCTCGTTCTTTCGTTTTTATCAAACCGGGCTCTCTGTTGTGATAATACCTATCGTTGCGTACTCTGAAGAAAATAAAAATTGTACAAAACAATTTTCTCGCCAAGTTAAAGTATTTTTTTTTTCAGATCGCATCAAATTTACTAAATAATCAAACAATAAAAAAATATTCTTTATAAAAACAGAACAATTATTTCATACAACACAACCATGACATTCTTATAAAAATATAACAAACGGCTATAAACGTTGGTACGTTGGATATTCTTCGCAATGTGGAATAATTTGTGATCCATCATGGGACATTGGGGTTGGTGGTTGTGGAGATGGTATTTGCGGGGTTATTATGGAATTATTAATTTCGTCCATAATAACCACGTTGATCCTATTTCTAATCTTTAACCGCTGAAAGTCGGTAAACTTCTTCATGACGGGAAGAAGACTCATAAAAAAGTGAAGATCATCCGATATATCATCTTTATCAGACTTTGCAGATTGTTTACTAATTAATTCCAGTTTTCTCTCTTCTAATTTTAACAATTTGGCATTCATTGTGCTGGTTGTCATTCGTGCAGGTCTTTTAGGGCCTGCTGATGAAAGTGATTGTTGGCCCGATGTAGTTGCATCATCACTTTTATTGCCAGACCTTTCATCATCTTCTGAAAGTGTTGTTATCGGCGATGTAGCTACCGGTTGAGACGCTGATATGTTTCCACTCATTTCAAGTGGTCTTATTTGTTCTCTTAAAAATAAGAGTAACTCAAAATGGGGCCACGTTGACTGATGGCATGTACTACCTTCGTCTCCAGAACGAATTACAGGATATTTTTTTAGTTCCTTCCTAAAGGTGTCCTTTAAATATTTCTATTTTTGTCTAAGTTATTTTACTGAAATGAAAACAAAGAGTTGACTGTAAACAACTGTTTTTTCTACAGATATCTGGCAACCGGCGCTTCCTTCAAGTCACTTGCATTTTCCTTTAGAATGGGACGGTCTACGGTATCAAGAATCATACAAGAAACGTGCAAAGTAATTTGGGATGAGCTGCAACCGGAATATATGCCAGTTCCGACAGTGGAACAATTGAAAACCGTTAAACGTCAGTTCTATTCACGTTGATTTCCCTAATTGTTTTGGCGCAATTGACGGAAAACATTGCAAAATTATATGTCCGGGAAATACCGGATCAACCTACTTCAATTATAAGAATTACTTTTCTATTGTGTTACAAGCAGTTGCAGATGCAGACTGCAAATTTATTGTAATTGAAGTTGGTGGAGCAGGAAAACAAAGCGATGGTGGCACTTTTAGTGCTTCTACACTATATAATCTTTTGGAGAACAATCAATTTAATGTCCCTGAAGATGATTATCTGCCAACCTCAGCCATTAAAGTGCCCAATGTTCTCGTTGGAGACGAAGCCTATCCATTGAAAACATATCTTATGAGACCTTATCCACGGCAGAACTTAACACCTGAACATGCTGCCTTCAATTATAGATTATCAAGAGCTAGAAGATGTGTTGAATGTGCTTTTGGGATTCTTTCTAGAAAATGGAGAATCTTAAACAAAGCGATAGAAACAAAACCAGACACAGCTTGTTCTATCATAAAAGCATCATGCATTTTACATAATTTTGTATTAGTATTCGATGGAATGAAGGATCGTGATTATGTAACCGCGCAAGCCAGTGCAAGCACTAAGATGTTAAGAACGACCAATGAAAAAAAAAATACACATAATAACCCTACTGTTCTGGCTACCAACATTAGGAATTCTTTTACGTTGTACTTTAAAGACAATCCTATTAATATGAACGGTTAAAATTCTGTTAAAAGCTATTACTTTTGCCAATATACGTATCTATGTTTTATATATTGAATGGACCGTGGACACAACGTTGCAATCGTAAATCGTCTCCTGTTTGTCTAACAACGTTGTCTTTTCTTGGTAGTATTACTAATAAAAATTACTTTTGAATAAATATTCTTTTCGCGAGTTTATAAACCCTTCAATATACGAACATAGTATATAAGAGTGATTTGTGTTTATTATATTTGCCTTTCCCTATCTACATTTACCGGCATACTTGTAGGATGCATATTTTGCTAAATTTAGATCTTCAGTAACTTTAGTAATCTTTTACCGTAATTTATTATTTACTCGGAATGTTTTAAAGAAACTCATCACGATTATCACATACTACTGTAATTGTGAAAAAGACGTCTGGTACTGTCGGGCAACTCAAAATGAAATTGTCCATTTTTTTGGCGTTCTCATTACTGGTATTTGTGGTGCCAACAGACGGCCTTACAGTACTTCTTCTCAGACGTGATAGTGATATTTGCTTGTACTTTTCTCCCATGTTTTTGTTTTTTGGTTCATACTCATATCTGAATTTGTTAAACAAACAAATTCAAGTAAAGCTTACACTTTGAAAGGCGGTTAGAGATGCATAAAATGTAACTTGATCGAGAGGATTACACTATTTTTTTTTAATACCAGCACTGATTTAATTGACGATGACTGTGATGATTTATGTGAAATTATCACAAAAAAACGATAGGTAGAAAGTTGATTTTCAAAAAGTGAAACTTTTTCCATTATAATCAGAAATAGCATTTTTCTTTAAACTATTTGGAGATATGGTGATAATCTTGATGAATTTCTTTGCAATGTCACGCAAAAATAATAAAAGTCGGTTGAGAATTACGAAGATATGAAACATAAAAATTTTATTTCACCGTTCCTTTCTTTGTATCGGTCAGTCTATTTACTTACATATGTATTTGAAATATACAATAAAGTACAAATACTTACCAGAAATATTCATCATTTTTGATATTTCACCCCATAATTTATCTAGCACATTTCTATTGTGGTGATGAGTGTGCTTTATATCCCAGATTGGTCGTTTACTGAATACCTCGCTTATCAAAACTTCGACATTCATGGTAATGTTCTTGATGCTCACAACTAAACTAAAAATACCCTCGAATATGTTAACCAAATGTTTACGCTCGCTGTCCGCCTGTCCACACGCTCTCCTGCCTGCTGCAAGCTGCGCGCCTCGCCGCTACAACGCTGCGCTCCAGCGTTCCCATAAGCACCTGTGTAATCAAACGCTCCGCTACCAGCGCCGCTATTAGCACAGCTAGCAGCGTCGCAAATTGTTTGTCCGTACACTAAAGCGTATGAGACGTTGGCCTCAGACGACGAGGATAAAGACGGCAAAGACACACGACCGGAGATGGTGGAATTTCGAATGATTAGAGCGGATCACAAAACAATCAGTGACAATAATCCAGAGTATGTTTAAAAAGTGCGAGGATGTAGTTTACAGAACTGTCATGGAAAAGACGGAATTAGAGGCAAGATTAGATGAACGTAGACGAATGGAAGAGAAGTTTGAGGTTAGGATGAAGAAGTTAGAAGACATAATGGAAAGGACAATGCAGCAAACGGAGACATTTACATTACGTCAAGGAGAAACGGCTGATACGTACGCAAGCAGAGTGGCAATGGGCACTCGACCCCTGGGGGTTATACAGGTGACCCGAAATTGAATCTGGTGAAGAAAAATGTTATGATTATAAATAGCACCGATGAGACAGGGGATAACGAGATGGTAAAGAGGTCAGTGCTAGAACAAATGGGTAGACAAAGACAAGTGGTTAAAATAAACGCAATTAGGAAATTGAAAAATGGTGGACTATTAGTTGAGGCAAACTCCGATAAAGACATGGAGATAGTACGCGGAAATTTAAGCGGTGAGGTAGGACTGACGCTGAGGACAGCGGTGGAGAGAAGACCGAGATTGATTGTGTACGGCGTAAACAGAGATCTAAGTGACGATGAAATAACAGGACATATAATAAACAAAAATTTAGGGGAAATAGAACAAGGTGATATCTGCAAGGTGATATTCAGGAAAGGAAGGGATCATCCTTCTAATAAAGTGCATGTGGTGTTGGAAGTGTCAGGCAGTGTAAGACGGACGCTGTTAGGAATGGGAAGAGTGCATGTAGATTTGGATTCGTGTTGGGTGAAAGATTCCGAAGAAATTAGTAGGTGTTATAAATGTCATCGTTTTGGTCACTTGGCTAGTAAATGTACACCGAAGGAATACACATGCGGGTACTGTGCAGAAATAGGTCATAAGTTCCAGGAATGTACAGCGAATGAGGGACCAACATGCGCCAACTGTAAAAGAGCGGGGACGGACAGTAGACATGATGTCAGGAGCTGGGAGAACGCGGAATACACTAAAGCGACGGAGGCGCTAATACGAAGAACTAATTATGCATAGAAGAACAATCAGTATACTACAACAGAACGTGGGGAAGGGGAGAGAGGCAAAAGAGCTCCTTATGCACAACGCTAAAGTATGGGACATTGACATCATTTTAATTCAAGAGCCTGGTGGAAGCACCGGACTGAAACACAGTGACGGGACGCTCACGATAGACGAGAACAGAAAGGCAGCGATTTGGTCGAGGAATAAAACAGTGCGACCAGTGACGATTGTGAAAAAGACTGATTTAGTGATAATTGCGCTCGAATGGGGTGGCGAGAAACTCTTTGTCGCGAGTGTATATGCGAAGCCCGATGGCGACTTAAGAGACGATCTTCATCATCGGAGGAGACCTCAATGGAAGGCATGAGAGCTGGGGCGGTGATGTTACGAATAAAAGAGGAGTGATGATTAACGATTGGACAATAATTAACAACTTGCTAATTGACAATAAAATAGATGCCCTTCCAACTTTTGAATCGACAAATGGTCGCAGCTGGATCGACTTGACGATCATACGAGGAATTTCCTGCACGAATTGGACAGTACGAGAGAACGAAACACTTAGCGACCATAGAGCTATTACATATTGTCTCAGCACTGACGTCCATAGAGATAATCATGACGACGGAATCACTAGGTACGTAACTAGGAACACAAACTGGCAGAAATTCATACAGACAATCGAAGAGGGGTGGACTGATGTGATGATAAACGATGATCTCTCTGCGGAGGATTTAGCGGAGAAATGGCAACCAACAGTTAGATAATCCTGCGAGAAATCAATGATAAAAAATAGGGGAGGTCAGAAGAAGAACCGCAGACAGTCATGATGGTGGAATGAAGAACTAAAGGAAGAGAGACGACGGGTAAAGCATGCGAGAACAAATTATCAATTAGAGAACGAAGAGAACAGCCGACAGGCGAAGTTTCAGATATACAAAGAACTGAGAGGTCAATATATGAAGAATATTAAGAGGAGTCGGTTAAAGTAATTTCATGAGTTTTGCGACGATAACGCAAACGATACTTGGGGTATTCTTTATAGAATCATCAGAAAAGGAGGCACGAACAACATGACTTGGGAAAGCGTCAAGAGACCAGATGGTACTATAGCCGCGACGAGAGCAGACATCGCAGAAAGCCTCTTCCAAAAATACTTCCCGAAGGACAACGTCATGTCGGACGAAGATCAACACAAGCAGACAAGACAACAGATTCATGATTTTGTGAGCGAGTTATGACAGACAAGACACACCTGGAACGTGGAAAGAGTAACTAATAAGGAACTTCGGACTACTGTGGGAAGAATCAACCCCAGAAAAGCTGCGGGAATGGACGGCGTACCGGCGGGAGCCCTAAAAGAACTGGCAAATTCATGCGGAGCTCAATGGAGACAAGTCCTTAACTTAGCGCTGACACAAGGGATATTCCCTAAGATCTGGAAAATTGCACGTATAGTCTGGCTCCCGAAGCCTAATGGTGGATTGCGTCCGATTAGTTTGCTACCAGTCCTGGGAAAGGGTTTAGACAAGATTGTGGCCGGAAGGCTTCTCGCCTGGGCTGAGGAACACCATAGATTGTCTGAGGCGCAGTTTGGTTTTCGTCGAGGTAGAGGGACAGTGCAGGCCGCTTCAAAGCTGATCAATGTCCTAAAGGAAAACAAGAGCAGAGGCCTGCACAGCCTAGTGATAGCCTTAGATATCAAGAACGCCTTTAATTCGGCCTGGTCTCCCGCAGTACTCTCGACTATATTGAAATGGAAATGACCAGAGTACCTGATAGCGATAGTGGAGAGCTTCCTGCGGGACTGTACGATACACACTGAAGGAAGAACTGCAGAGATTGACAGAGGTTGTCCGCAGGGTTCCTGCCTCGGCCCCATTTTATGGTTGATTCTGATGGAGACTTGGTTTGAAGTGATGAGGGACAATGGCGACCACGTGACAGCACAAGCGTATGCGGACGATCCAGTCATAATAGTCTCAGGAGCGTCAGTCAAGAGGATCGAGAAGTGCTGGGAGGATACGTGGAAAAAGTGTAGTGAGTGGTCGACTGATGTTAAACTGACTTACGCAGTGGAGAAAACGCAGGCAATGTTCTTCGAAGGTAGGTCCCTGTTGCGCCATCCGATTGTGAAGATGGGAGAATGTGTGGTTCAACTTGAGAAATCACTGACATACCTAGGCCTGAAAATTGACTCGAAATTTAATTGGATACAACACGTACAAGAAGTGAGAGGACGAAACATGGAGTGGGCTAGGAGAGTTTTTGTTGTGGCTGGCAGAAAGTGGGGTCTGCGTAGGGAGAATAGGAAGGAGATTTTGAAAAGAGCACTCGAGCCCGCAATGCTTTATGTTGCAGAGATATGGGGAATTCGGGCAACTGACTCTCGAATTATACGAGCTCTTAAAGCAGCACAGGGACCTTTCCTATTAGCGATAACTGGTGCTTATCGTACTGCACCAACCTCGGCTCTGCAAGTTATCGCAGGAACGGCCCCTTGGCATCGAGAAGCAGCGAGGCGAGCAAGACTGGCGAAATCAAGGGAAGAAGGACTTATGGAAACAATGGTCAGAGGTAGTGAATTTGAATATTGGCAAAGCTGGAATGAAGAGGGAATCAGAGCGTTGGACGAGGATACAGACAATGGCGCGAAGGTAATCGTGTACGTGGATGGATCTAAACGGGACGACGGTTGTGCGGTTGGCATGGTTTGCGTAGAAAACAATGTAGTGATACACGAATGGCACAGTGGGGTTTCGGAATGGGCAAGTGTCGCGCAAGTGGAAGTGGAAGCGGTTCACGCAGGTGTAAATTGGTTTGCGCATAGTGACTACGATCATGGCATTGTGGTGAGTGACAGCATGCACGTACTGAGGAGGCTAACAAACGACACGAAGCACACCGAAAACAAGAACAAAATGGTAAAAATAGGAACAAAAATAATGAACGACGGCAAGAGGTTGGAGCTGCGATAGATGAAGAGACTGGGCAATATATGGTCGAAGAGAGCGGACCAATTGTCGAAGTTGCCAGCCAACAAGGGAAATAGCGATCAAAAGACCAAAGATATCTCTGGTAGCGGAAGGTAGAGAAAGATTGATAGAGGAATGGAGGATGGATTGGGACCGGGCGATCGACGGCAGATCAACATACAAACTGGCGAACACAGTTGGATACGAGGGGCTACAACTAACACTTAGAGCAGTGTGGCTAATCACCGGGCATGGTCCATTTAACCAGTATTACGCAAGGTTCAACCTGAGGGACACAACGCCACTGTGAGTGCGGCGAAGAAGGAGATGACCCGGACCACATCCTGAACACATGTCACCTAGAGAGGCGAGTCATGGCGAGGGAACAGTTAAGACAAAAGAGATTGAGAGAGCAGGGACCAATTTTTAGCCGATTGCAAACGGAGGAGGACGTTAGTGACTTCAACCTTTTCGCAGACAGTGCCAGTATGGAATATTATTAAACACCTTCTCGAACATAAAATCATTCGTGAATCCGACTCCAGTTATACTAGCCTTGTACCCCTTATTATGAAGAGACATGGGGAATTATGATTATGTATGGACTATAGAGCCATAAATAAAATAACGGTCCCTGATTGGTACCCTATTCCATTAATTGAGGACCAACTTGACCGTCTATCCGATTATAAATATTTTTGTAGTCTTGATTTAGCTTCAACTTTTATCAAATAAAAATGCATCATTTATAACTCAGGATGACCAATGCGAGTTTTTAAGGCTCCCATTTGGGCTTACCATCAGTATTTCAAAGAATAATAAACATGATTCTAGGCAATTTAAGACTTACTAAAGTATTCGTTTATTTAGATGATATTCTTAGACCAAGAAAAACGGTTACCGATACTTTGCACACATTAGAAGAAGTTCTCGAAATATTAAACAAAAAATGGATTACCATTAAAATTATCTAGAGCTCCAACTCTACTATTAAACCAACTAGTAGCAATATTAATGCTGTACCAAATTTTTCCATGTCCAGAAAACGTACATCAAGTTAGACAATATTTAAGACTAACAGGGTTTTCCGAAAATGTATTCCCTATTAGGGCGATTTTACACGACCGAGAATTCTAGCGAAAATAATGGCAAAATTAATCACCATTTTTCTCGCTATTAAAATCGTACGTGTGAAACCTCAATCTTATGGCGAAATTAATAGCGAGAATTTTCGTTAGAAAAATATTAAACTTGCTCTATTTACACAGATAAACTGCGCGAGAAAATGCGCAGACTGCTGTTATATGACTTTTAACTACGAACCCAAAGCGCATCTGGGACCCTATACTCGTCATCTTTTTGATGCGAATGCGTGACTTTACGAATGGAGTAGAGATATCACCGGTTGCCCGTATCTATGAGCAAGTTTGCTTGTTGCTAAGAACAATAACACACGACCCACGCCCATACGTTTGATTGAAAAGTATGGGCGTGGCGCGTGCGTTATTGTTCTTAGCAACAACCTAGATACAAACCAGAGGGCAACCGGTGATATTCCTACTCCATTCGCAGTCACGCATTCGCTTCAAAAAGATGACGAGAATAGGGTCCCTGGATGAATAGGGAGCACCTAACCTCCAAAACATATGTCATTCATATATCGTTTGACGTGTTTTTTTTTAAGAGTAAATATGTCTTGGAGTCGTAGCGAAGTGTTAACTCTCATTGAATAGTACAGGAAGTGGCGTAACTTGAGAAAGACGGCGCTAGATGCTATTCAAGAGGTGCCGAAGCTGAAGAGACCGAATGTTTCTAATCAGGACATCCAGAATAAGTTCCAGTCATTGAAGCAGAATGCTGTAGAGGAAACGATGGAAAGAATCTATGAAAAGCGGTGCTGGGGATGATGACGTAAGTTTACTTCATTTATTAACAAAACCATATTTGGTTGTGTTACCTTTGGTTGTCATGGATGTTTATTATGTTGTAGATACATCAACCATCATTGTAGTATTTCAATGAAATGGAATTTGTATTTAACCATAATGAACCCCGGGAATCCGAAGATATGATCCTTTTAAACAGAAGCGACACACAGGATGATGTAATTTTAAATGACGTTGTGTTCAATGTACAAATATAATTAAAAGTTTGTTTTAGAACCTAGAAAACATAGAAGACAGAAAACATAGATCTTACAAGCTTCAGAGGTGAGGCAGTACATTACACAGTACAAACAGAAGACATAGAAAACATAGATCCTACAAGCTTCCCAGGTGAGGCAGTACAAACTGTAATATCGCCTGCTACGTCGCGGGAATCATCGCAGTTGCACGAAACGCCATTGTGTTCCTCAGCTCCAAAGAAGAGGAGGGTTGACCATATATTGAAAAATCTTCTAACACAGCAGATAATTCAGATGCTGTGCTGAATAAAATGTCTGGGGCATTATCGGCTATCACAACCCGGCTATGACAAAAAAAAAGTGACAGGTCAAGTATCGGAGCGGTCTGACCTTACAGCTTTTGGCCAGTACGTCGCAAGAAAGCTACAACTAATCGATGATGAGGAGATACGGGAGGAGGTTGAATTAGAAATTCAACAATCACTCCATCGTGGTTTATCAAAGTATCGTAAAAACAATAACAGAATTTAATAATTAATATATCTATCCATTGTGCAAAGTGATAAATTCTCCAATAAAAAATTTTCTTAAGTTTATTTGCAATAATATTTTATTTACTTGTACCAGTTTCAGGCTTTAATACCACCATCAGCAAAATAGTCAGGGTAGTTAAAATATACAACATTACAAAATCACCAAATTCACAGACATGTGGTCACATGGTCGGAGGTCGATGTAGACTCAAGTCGTGTATTTTCTGATTTTGTAATGTTGTATATTTTAACTACCGTGACTATTTTGCTGATGATGGTCTGAAAGATTTAAACCAATACAATTAAATTAAATATTGCAAAGAAACGCAGATGTATTTTTATTGCTGAATTATTTTTCATAATAAAAGTAAAAAAACAGTATATATTTTTTTAATTTTAGATGTACCTGCATTGACAATATTTTATAAAAATACAATATATATTATATAGCGAGTTTTTATTTCTTATTGATCGAACACCCAATTAACCACTTAATTGTCTACATCACGATCAAATACTTTAAAGCCTATATATATATATATATATATATATATATATATATATATATATATATATATATTATATGTACCAATATACCAATAAAAGCACATTTATGTGTAATATGAATCTCGTTTATATATATGTTACGGTTAAAGTGATAAATGTGGTTTGTATTAATAATTACCGGCGATTATTAATAATAACCGCATCATTTGGTCAATGTGATTAGAAACACTTAAATAATCACTTGGACCGGCTATTATTAATAATTTCCTAACGGGTACGGTAAAAGTGATAAAAACGTTCCTTTTTACAAAAGATCATTTGTATACAGTCTTCAAAGAAGTTAGCTAAGTTATTTTGATTACTATGTAACCTATTATATTTATTTACTCGACGCAAATCATCAGTACGGCTAGCCCACTGACCAAAATTACGAAAAATACAAAACATTGATATTGCAGAATGTTTTCTTTTGTCTCCCTTTTACTTTAGAAACTACTGGATATAATTGGTAATGATATTTGGTATACACCAAAGGACGGCTCAATAACGAAACCATAAAGAGGAACATTTTATACAGAGTGTTCAAAACAGTTAACCATTTTATTATCAATAGCACCCATTTTTATATTTAATGCATGTGGGTAGTTTTTTTGAAATTTACAATTACAATTTCTTAAGTAAATTATCAAATCCCAATTATCTTGAAATTTTGCACATTTAATTATAATTTTTTCAATATTGTATTTTCATGCAAATACATACAAGAATAGGCGAAACTGGTTTAGTTATTTAGTTACATAGCTGTTTCTACATAAATTGCACCGCACAAATGATTGCAAACATTTTTGTATGGTTTTGTTCCTAACACGGTATTTTTACTTTTGGTGTTTGAAAATAAAGTACTATTTTATAAATAAAAGATTAAACATTGTAAAAACTTGCCCCAATATTCCCTACATTAGGTTGTCCATTACCTATTACCTATACTAAAATTGCGCAAATAAGCATGACCCAAAGAGTTACACACTCGCAATTAGTATGGATTGGCATGTTTACTTTATCATACGCAGTATGATAAAGTATTGTAACCGTGCCGAAAAAAAAATTGAGATTTAAGCGGAAATATGTCCTTTTGGGTCCCTGAACATATTTGACCAAGGTACAAAATAATGTCTGTGTGTGTGTAGCTGCATGAGCAAATTCTATTTCATCGAGATCGGTCGTAATGCATTAAAACTAGTAGCAGGGATATGTCAGACATTTTGATTCTAATGACAGTAGGTAGTGTTTGTGACCTTTGTGTGTTGTTTTATGTTCTCCACGAACCACGCCGCGCCGTAAAAAAGTGTAAGTTTTACAATTGAGTTTTTTGGAGTTTGATTTGATTGTCAATTGTGTAATTTATATCTCATTTCCTATAGCGCCTGACATAGCGCCTGAAAATGTGCCAAGTTGGACACGAAACATGTAGCGATTGCTAAAATAAATCAAAAATAAGGAATCCGACCACTTTTTATTGTATTAAAATATCTGTGGAATCCTGGATAATTAGTTTTATTTTAATGCAGATACGACCGATCTCGATCAAATAGAATCTCATTTACTATTAATCAACTAACAAACATAATAAGACGACTTCCAGCAAATCGGTAAATAACAAGATTTGGAGGGTAAGGCGGACGCTGGCAAGGGGATGGGGGGTAGGGCGTCGTTATTAATTTTATATATAGTATGCTAAAAGTATTGAAGTATCGCAATCCTGCCAAAAAAGTTTTTGTGATTTTAGCGAAAATATGTCTTTTTGGGTCCCCTGAACGTTTTTGACCATGGTACAAAAAGTGTCTGTGTGTGTATGGATGTGTACCCGTTTTTTGTGGCGACGATTCCAGACAAACTACTAAAGGTATCTGGACGAAACTTCATATTTATAAGTTTTATGACCAAACTTAGAGGTGAAAAGATTTCTGTTGAAAAGGGTCCAAAGGAACTGGATGTTTAGTCCTAGCATTTTTGAAATAAAAAAATTAACGGTTTTGCAAATAAGCCGTCATTTCTGGTATTTCGTCGAAATAGTTAAATAATAAATTAAATGAGAGTAAATCCTGAATAATTTGTGACTATGTAATTGTTTGGTACAATCAATAGTTTAGCTGCACGAGCAAATTCTATTTCATCGAGATCGGTCGTACTGCATTAAAACTAGTAGCCAGGATATGTCAGACATTTTGATTCTAATGACAGTAGGTAGTGTAAAACGCTAATATTTTGACAATACGTACTGCCAATATAATCAAAATATCTGTCAAATCCTGGCTAACTCGTTTTATTTTAACGCAGATACGGTCGACCTCGATCAAAAAGAATCTCATGCAGCTAAACTATTAATTTTATATATAGTATAATAAAGTCATGTATCTGGTCACATCAGATTTTTTTGTCACGTTTTGATAATCTTCCTCGTTTTAGTCATGAGTAGTAACTAAATAACTTAGTCAGGACTAACGTCACTAAAGGCCCAACACTGAAAACCCAGTGAATAGATTCGTTGTGTAGCGATTATGTAGATACTAACAGAACTCCAAATCTGTGGCTCTATTATAATGTAGCATCACCTTAATGCAATATCGAATTGAAATATATCACATTGACCACAGCGTGCTGGAAATTATTAATAATAGCCGGTTCATGTGATAAATTCTTCACTTTAACCTCGCCACTTGGCTATTATTAATAATAACCTATTTATCACTATGACCGTAACATATATATATATATTTATATATATATATATATATATATATATATATATATATATATATATATATATATATATACATATGGTTGCTACGGTGTGGGCTCCAACGCGTATGACAGACTGTACGTTGTCACCTCATATATAACGTTGATGGCTCCAAAATCGGAGGTGACAACGTATCGCCTTGTTTTCAACGGAAATGTGGTCTAGGTGGCTCAGGGAGCTCAAATCCAAAATTTGCGTCGGAGCCGATAACGTCCATTGTATATGTACGGACAAGTCATGTTAGTTCAAGCGTAGATCACGAGCGCTAGTGTCGCCCATGCTAGATACGGCCGCTACGAAGTCACCTCCGCATATATGACTGCGTGTTTTGTATCGTACAACGTACGCTGTGACATCCGAAAAACGCTGGCAACGTTGCGGAGGTGGTACCGCAAGAAACATATTATATATGAGTATTTTCGTATTTATTTCTGGTCTCGGATGCACTTGAGTTGTGCATGGTATGCGAGATACAAAGGGTTTTGGTTCAAATCCAGGCCGTGGCTGAATTTTTTTTTTATTTTTACGCACACTGCAAATATTATTTGAAATAAAACTAAATAAATTATTTGCGGTGCTATTACATCAATAAATTCTATAAATTCCACATACCTTTTCTTGTGTTCACCACAAATCCTATTGAATCAAGTACTTAAGTAGAAATATTAAAACGGTGATGCGGGCATTTTTAGTTAATACGACTACATAGTTCACACAGTTTTTTTTTTAATTTCAGACATGAAAAGACAGACCGACATGAAAATGTTTACTCTTTGCAGTTGTATTATACAAAAATGTGTAGCAGTAGTCAAAGTTTCTCCGGGTGCCTGGGTTTTTAGCTTATTTATTGTATTTTATAATCTCCAATAAATACCCTATTGTCACAATAAACTTTAGTGGTATGTAGATATCAATGTAGATATCAATTAAGGTAACAAGCTACAGTCGGGGAAAGATGTATGTTCGACTCCCATTTTTCTTGGGGCGAAATACTTCAAAACTTACACAAAGAATTGTGAATATATACAGGGGGTCTCAACAGTGCGATCTTGGAAGATTGTGCCTCTGTTAATGAAGATATTTTAAAACTGATTTCACTGCAATATACACAAAGTCGAGGCGCACATTTCGAAACTATTAGCTTGTATACAGGCTGCTCCATAACACAGTACCAAACTAAACTTATGTTTTGTTAAATGGAACAACCTATATTTCGGCACAATTTTTAATTCCTCGCAAAATTTTACGACAATGAAAAGTAACAATACACACCGTAAACTTTATACTTTTTGATTTATTGGCATTTTTAAGGAAAAACAGAAGTCTAAGAAAAATTGTATATATCAATACCGGTTTTTACTTTTATTGTGCTAGCTTAGATTATGATTAATTAAGAAGCGTTCTATTAGCGTGATTACCTGCCATATCCAAATTGTGTGCAGGTTGGTGATAATCTGCAACAACATATAGCAAACAGTTTTTCCTAAGAAAGGTAATTTTTTTAAATGGAACATCCTGTATCGAATTATTTTTTGAATTTTATGCATCGTTCTGCACAAAAAAGTACTACCACACACCAGTGCTAAAATAAACAATTGCATTGTTATCGTATACACAGACAGACGGACAGACCGATCGATAATGTTGCGTCAAACATCAGAGTTGGGCACCACTCAACTAACCCGAGATGAGTAACACTCATGATTAATGAAATCACTCGTCACTCAGTCATTACTCGTCAATCATAAATGTAAGAATCACTTATCACTCATTAATCGTAGAAACAAGTGTTTCAATTTTGACAGCCGGTAGCGACTGCTTAATATTGTTTTAAAAATATTAAAAAGAAAATACAATTTAATAAATTTTATTAGCAAAGTAAACCCACATTACGGTAAATGTAATGTGTGTATACTTTGTTTTAATTTATCCAGCTTTATCTTATAATAATTATGGATTTTTATAGAGAATAAATTCTTACCTTAATAAACGTTTTACATTTTTCTTTTGACTAAAATAAATTGAACTCATGTGCTAAATGAAACTAAATGCATTAATAATAACTGTTTTGAACTATATCCGATTCTATAGTGATCTACTTATTAAGGGTACAATCTGGTGTACCGTTTTCAAAAATGAATTATCATTTTATTGCATATATTGATTGCACAACATTTAAAGAATACATTGACTGTAAAACTGTCCGAAAATAATTCGAAATATTATAGTATAATAATTCGAACGATTCCACAGCTAAAAGTCGAGCGGCTCGTCGAAGCCGATTATATCACGCTTATCGGAAACTTTTTTAACCATCTCGCATACGTACATCTTTCAATATTTTTCACAAATTATTTTCTATAGTGCACTCTTTTCTCCTCTTTAAAATGACGTACCATTGGTTAATAGTTAATTTTTCGAATTTCTTTGTTACATAATTTTACAGTGTATTCTTTAAATGGTGTGCATTCTAAATGCGCGATAAAAGTTCATTAATTTTCGAAAATGTTACCACCAATGTACCATTAAATGTGATTTGGAATGTACGTTGAACGTGTACGACGTGTACGTATCTAACGTGCCATAAAATTCTTGATATAATTAAAAAGAAAACTGAAGAAAGCATTTTATACTGTGATTAGGTGGATTATTCAACTGCGAAATCATATATGCCTCTTTCTTTACACTTCAAAATTTGTAAATCAAAGAAGTGTTTTGTTTATATTTATATAATTGTTTATTTATTTTATTTTTAATTTTCTTTTTGATTTAAAGACTTAGATTTTGTGGGATTGTATGATAAATTGTATCCGCGCCTCCGTTTTACTTTCATCAGTGTGTAAGTATATCGAGTTTCTATTATGTTTTAAAACAGTGTAATTTCTATTGAACAGTCATCACTTTTTGCGCGTTATCGCTAGTAATCAGTGTTGAATATTCAATCGTGTACGGCAGTTATGAGTGGTGAGTAAAAAATCATCACTCAATCCGATGAGTGACCAATCGTAACCCATCACAACGAGTGATGATTAATTTAACTAATTAATATAATTTAATCATCACTTGTTACTCAATCACTCGATTGCCAAATGCCCAACTCTGGTCAAACTCAATAGAACCATACCACAGTAAATGGTTGGGGGGTATAAAAATGTGTATGTATTTGGTAAATAAAACTTGGCGTGCGCGCGATTTTTTCAGTAACAGTTTCTATTTATTCCAATCAATTTATTCCATGGTTTTACCGTCAATGCACGTATTTAGACCAAGCACAACAACGGACTTTGTACAATTTGAAACGGCAATGGAAAGCTTATAAAGAATTGGTTAACAATAAAGCGCTGACCACGCATCAAGGTTGACGGCTCGGCGGTGGCAGCTCTTTTTCTATTTTTTGTCAAAAAGCTTTAACTGGGATAAGAAATAAGTATAAAATGATTAGTTTCGTATCGATATAACTCAAAAACTACTTAATAAATTTAAATTCGACTTTCACACATCAATTCATTGTATTTGTAGTGTGTCCTCAGCGTTGTACATTGGCCTACGTTGCGAAGGCCGACATAAATAATAAATAAAAAAATCATCAAGAAATAAAATAATAAAACTAGTTGGGTAGTTGGATTAACATCGCGACAAAACATATAAATAGGGTAATTAGTTGTTGCACGGTAACCATATTACACTTAGAACTTAGTTATCCGAGTTAAAAACATTTTAGTACCCTTAGAAAAGTTCTAATAAAACCAATTATGTTTTGTTAGAAACTATAACCATGTCCCATGAATATTGCCGTGTAATGCTTAATCATCCTCTGTAATATATATTATTCATATTAGTGCTAAATACTTAATAAATAATTAGTTACTAAAAGTGAATGTTTATTTTGTGAGAAGCGAGTTTACGGCCTATCATATACATGCTATATAATAATGGCCTATTGTGACCTCCGTAGGTTTGGCAACGCCGCTGGAGTTATCAGCGACACGTCAGTATCCGTTCATATATAAATTGCGGAGGTCACTTCGTACCCTTTACGTACCTTATATATGACCTACTAAAAAATCAAAAATCGTTTCCCCTCTTTTGATGCTCTCGTAGCGAAAGTTCCCCTCATTAAAAATATGCAATCAGATCAAAAATATATTATCTGGAACACCCGGAGCCTAGGTAGCCTGCTCTATATGCTGGAGGTGACAACTTAACACGTATACATATATATATATATATATATATATATATATAAATATATATATATATATATATAAATATATATATATATATATATATATATGGGGTGTCCGTCACCTCCGGCGCGACGTTACATCTTGTCTTCGAATCCTGAAGATGTTTGACTGAACCACCAATTGGCGACATTGGGCACCCCATGGTCTCAATTTGAGTTTTTTCCATTGAGTGTCCATCTTACTCCTTGGCTATACCGTACTGATGAGGACTAATAGTCCGAATATATATATATATATATATATATATATATATATATATATATATATATATATATATATATATATATATATATATATATATATATATATATACGGAAGTGATGTAAATGAGCTGAAGGCGGCAATAATTGATCTTAAGAACGAGCTCTGTGAACTAAAGTCTCGCTCAGCACCAGTAACAGGCAAAACCGACGACAATCAATTGTTCGAGGATCTTTTGCAAGAATTCCGGGAACGGGAAAAAAGAAAAACTAATGTTGTAGTGTTTGGTGTCGACGAATTAAGAAATTCCCCTGTAGCCGAGTGCAATGCAAAGGACAGAGAAACAATAACACAGGTTCTGAATGCTCTGTCAGTTGCTGCTGAATTTACAGCTTTCCGTCTTGGCAGGCTGGATCCGGGTAGAACCGTGGCGCGACCATTAAGGGTTCAGTTTTTAAAAGAAAAAACTGTACATGACGTCATTAGATCGGCGGGAACATTAAAGAAAAACGCCTATTTCAGCAGAGTATCTGTTTCCTTTGATAGAACTCCGAAGCAGGTGAAACACTACCGCACTCTCAAGGATGAGATGTCCGACAGAACTGCAAAAGGCGAGAACAATCTTCAAATTAAATATATACGTGGTGTACCGCAGATTATTTCGGAAAACTAATTTTGCCCAGCGAAAACAAACATTCTGTGTCTATCTACTATCAAAATGTGCGTGGATTGAGAACTAAAGTTAACGATTTGTATGCGGCTGTTGGGCATGTGGAGTTCGATATTGTTGGGATGTCAGAGACATGGCTTTCCGATGACATTCTTAGCACCGAAATGTTTCCATTGGTCTACACTACTTTTAGAGCGGATTGAAAGTTCGAGGAGATTGGTCGCTTGCGGGGAGGAGGCGTGCTGCTGGCTGTAAAAAGTGACTTTTTTGCTGAATGTGTAAAGTTAACTGATTTAAACATTCCCCCCATTATTGATATTGTATGTTGCAAGATTAGAATTGCGTTTAAGATATTGCATGTTTTTGTTGTCTACGTTCCGCCTGATGCGAGTACATTGCAGGTCGAAGTCTTTCTGGATCAGTTGGAACTGTTCACGTCCACTCTGTCTCATGTATTAATTATGGGTGATTTTAATATACCACATTTCAATTGTCCTGCGGTTAACGACGACAAGTCGCGGGTTATACATAATTTTATGGAACTGCTGGATCTTCAACAGGTGAATCGTGTGGTCAACAACAGTAACCGAATCTTGGATTTAGTTATGACAAATGGGCCGTGCCTAGTGGTGCAGGATGATGTTCCTTTAATACCAATTGATTTATACCACCCTGCCCTCTCACTTGATTTATCGGTAACTTCAAGTACTTCAGAACCCTTTAGAGCACATCGCGGTGGTAACAAGTACAATTTCAGAAAAGCCAATTTTCCGTTGCTGTATGGTGCTTTGTTGAATGCCGATTGGTCCTTTTTGGATCGGTTCTCGGATGTTAATGAGGCATGTTCGGGGTTCTATCGTGCGCTATATGCTATATTTGACCGGCACGTGCCACTATCTAAGAACAAAAGATCCGAGTTCCCTACCTGGTACACTCCGGAAATAATTTACAATATTAGATTGAAACAAAAATACCACCATAAGTTTAAGAGAATGGGTTGCATGTCTGCGTTGGAGGACTTTCGTAGAGTAAGAGCTCTTGTAAAGGGACAGATATCGTCTGCATATAGAGCCTACCTGCAGAGGGTTGAGGATGACATTGTAAGAGATCCTGGATCTTTCTGGTCCTTTATTCAATCTAAGAGGAAATCCTCAAGAATTCCCTCCGAAATGAAAACCAGCGTGAAGTCAATCACTGACCCAAATGAAATTGTAAATGCTTTTGCAGACTATTTTAGCTCCGTTTATTTGCCATCCAGTGGTACCAATGACTACCGTGATGAAACCGTCAACAATATCCCTATTATACACGTCCAAAAGTTACCCAGCGACACTGTGAAAGCATCCATCCTTAAGCTCTCGAGCAAGATGACCTCTGGTCACGACCAAGTGCCAAGTTTTTTGTTGAGGGATTGTGCTGACGTATTTACTGGGCCTTTAACATCCCTATTCAACTTGGCTCTCAGAACGTCCACATTTCCCGACCTGTGGAAACTGTCTCGTGTTTGCCCAGTCCTGAAGAGCGGAGATCCTAGTAGTGTCAGTAATTATCGACCAATAACCATACTACCCAATTTCTCTAAGGTATTCGAGATGTCCTTGTACACCCTCATTTACCCATTTTTATCGCCTTATATCTCTCCACACCAACATGGATTCATGGAGAGACGTTCCACGGTTACTAACCTGGCCAATTTCACGCAGTTTACTTCTCGAGTCTTGGACGAACGGGGACAGGTGGACGTTGTCTATACGGACTTTGCCAAGGCATTCGACAGGATTAGTCATCCAGTGTTGTTGATGAAACTAAAAACAATAGGTTTGAGCGACTCTTTGATTGATTTCTTCCGCTCCTACTTCGACCTAAGACAACAGTTTGTACAGTCATGGAAAAAAGTATGTTCGTATCGCTATCGCAGGATTTGAAAATAGTATGTCGGTTATATATTCGGTTATATATTCCCTCGGCCCGGCCGCTTCGCAAAAAGTTGTCCGTCACGAGGTGGTTTTTCGATGGATGTAATGTAACGGAATTTAGTTTATTTTGAGCGTGTCCGATCTTTTCCTTAATGTGATACCTTCATTGCAATGTAATAAATGTAATATGACCACAACATTTAAGTTTACGAGTAGTGCGTTTAATTAAATATAAAATTACTTTTATAATAATATTAATAAACATGAAATTTGATAATATGATACGAAAATCTGATATTAAGATATTGCGTAATATCACGACATTATTTAAATTTATTTTATCTAATACACATATTAATTACGTAAGTAAATGCCTTTGCCCAGCAGTGGGATGACGGGCTTAAGTAAGTAAGTAAGTAAATGCACAAATCATCTTGTTGCCAAGGATTATCACTGAATATAGACTATTTCAGAATTTTAATATTAAAATATATTCACTAAATGTAAATAAATTCTCTAAATTTAATTTAAATTTATATTTAGGACATAGCATGTATTTTGTATGAAAGGACAATAGAAATATATCTGTATTTACCTTATAGCAGTTAATGTTTCAATTATCTTTCATGAGATCTAATACATGCTTGACAACCAAAATAATGCAGGTCCCTGTCCCACGTTTCTTCTGCAAAACATTTTTTCAGTAAGCAAATTACTTTTTCAATTCATTAAAAAGTTACAGCCGTTTGAATTATTAACAATATCTTATTTTAAACGGCTCCAACTTCTGAAGGAACAGAGAAAACCAATAAAACCATATGAAACTTATTACTTTCTACTTTCTAGAAAAAAAACATTCTAGTTTCATCCTTTGTTCATTTATAATTCGAATTATAATTAATTAACTAATTATTTAAGAATACTGAACATTAGGTTATTATGTCAATAATGATTAATGTCAAATCTGTTTTCAAATCTCAAATCTGTAGTAGTTTTATTTAGTTTTATTTTTTAATACTAATTATTTCATATTTACATTTCATCAAAATTCGTCGAAAATTTAGAGCTTGCTTCTACAAGCAATTATCAATTTTTGTAAATTAGTGATATACATAAAAAATCGGGAGTCTACAGAGTCAGATGCTCTCATTGTCCGTCCCTTTATATTGGCCAGACTGGAAGAAAGTTATCGAAACGTTTGTCCGAACATCAATCCCAACAAACCTCTAATCTGTACAAACATAAAATGGAAACTGGTCACGTCATTAATTACAGAGATGTTGAACTTCTTCACACCTGCAACAAAGGCTACAAGCTTGACATTTTTGAACAATATCAGATTGAAAAACATAAGATTGATAAAAAATACAGCTTGCTTAATGATCAAATTTGTTTCCCCCACCAACCACTTTTTAAGTATCTGCTCCAGTCTGGTTAATTAACTAAGTTTTATTATCCCATTTATCAGTGTTTTTGGGATTTTTATTTGTTTGTTGCTGCTTACTTTGCCCCGTTTTTGTTGAGTTTTTGGTTCTGTGGGTTGACTGTGTTTCGATTTTCACTGTTTGCTTGGTTACCTACATTTGGGGTTGTTTAATTTATTATTTTATATTTACAGCGTCTGCGTACTGTTTATATAAACCATATTGCTTTAAGAGTTTCTCAATGTCGTTTCTGTCCGGCTGTCTTGTCTCGTGTACATGTTTCAAGAATTTTAAATGTTTATATTTTACAGTTTGGATGATTGTAAGCGCTTACTCCGATAACTTGACCGTAAGTCTAATTCTTTGTATAATTTGTATAATATATAATTGCAATTGTAAGATAGAAATTGTTTAGATGTTTTTTGTTTTTGTAATTTAAATTATCTCATTGTCTCGCACTGATTGTTCGTTTGTATTGTTTTGTAGATTTAGGCTGATGATGGCTCAACCTTGAGTCGAAACCGGTACCTATTAAGATAAATAAACTCATCAAAGGATTAAGAGGTGTTTTTCAATATCCCAATATACATAATTGTCATTATTTTCAGTTGTCAGATATTTGAAAAATATTGCTGTAAAGTAAATACAAAATAATAATATAAAAAGATTGTAATGATACATTCATGCTATACAAAATACATCCTTTCTGGTTATTAAGTTAAACTGCAAAATATCGTTGAAGCTAAATATCTCGAAAATACCAGTAAATCACAAGTAACAAATTACCATAAATACAAATTTAAAGCAATTTAATTTTATTAATTTATTTCTATATTATGAATAAAATGTTAATACATAGAAGTTCTGAAATAACCTTCAGTAAAAATATTTACGACAAGAAATTGAATTTTGTATTTATTAACGAAAAAAGCTATTAGATGCAATAAGTTTGTATAATAATAATAAGTAACAATAAGTTTGTTGTGTTTTATGCAATATCTTGAAATGAAATTTTCATTTTATGTTATATAATAAATTATATTATTACATTAATTTATTACACATTAGGCTAATAAATAGAAATATATAAATCATTATAAACCAATTCAAAGCATTCGAACAAGGTTTCTCAAATAATAAATTTCCGATAGACGAGTATGCAGCGTAACCGGACAATTTTTTGCACTTAGCGGCCGACCGGCCGACTAGAGTAACAAAAAACTCGTACATGGATATAACATCGACACACTGCTGAAATACGGATCAGAACATACTTTATTCCACGAGTGTACAATATAATGGTTTCCAATCCCACAATTTTCTGGCGGCATCCGGTGTCCCGCAAGGCTCTAATTTGGGCCCACTTTTGTTTTTGATCTTTATTAACGATCTGCCATCACGTATTAGCGACATGGGACTCCTGTTTGCGGATGACCTGAAGATTTTTAAATCTATTCGCAACCTTGATGATTGCATTGTTCTTCAGCGGCAGCTTGATGGTGTCGGTGACTGGTGTCTTCGGAATGGCTTGCCATTGAATACATCAAAATGCAAAATAATGTCTTATTCTAGAAAACTACATCCGATTGATTGCGAGTATGTTTTGGAGGGTGCTCCTCTGGCACGCACTTTTACGATTCAGGACTTAGGCGTGCTCTTTGATGCTCAACTATCTTTTGTCGAGCATGTAAACGCTACTGCTACGGCTGCGAGAAAAGCACTTGGCTTTATTATCCGCAATTGTGGTTGCTTCACCAGCATAACAGCCCTCAAATCTTTGTTTTATGCATTGGTTAGGCAGAGATTGGAGTACGCGGCTCTGATATGGCATCCCATTTATGAGACTCATGTGCGGACACTTGAGGCTGTGCAGAGAAGGTTTGTCAAGTTTCTCTCTTTTCGTACCGACGGACACTATCCCCCTCAGGGTGTTGATCACTCACTGCTGCTGAAGCCGGCACACGACGGCGGCAAAAACGTGAGAAAGACTTTCCGGATTTTCTTTTTCGGACAAGTGAAGGTGTGTGTGTGTGGGTGCGCGCGTGTGTGTGTGTGTGTGTGTATGATATTTTGTGTCGTGAGGTACACTTTCCTGTACGAACACGTATGGACTATGGATAGAAGCGCATGTATGTAGGTAGGTACTAGGAAAGCATGTGCGGTATGAGTGCTTCCGCAGTGATATTTACTATTGCTGGCTTTTCAATAACTTTCAAGTAATAGTTTCTTTACTTTGAGCCATTTTCACCTCTAGACCGTTGTCTGAATATCGCTATGTTACGCCTTTCGGAACGAGACCGCATATCCCTCTTGATGATGAGAGGCTGGGGCGATCGATTGAGATCGTATACTGATGTAAGAGAGGTTCAATGAAACTTTTCGCAATGAGGATACTGCCATTTCAAAATCTACAGTTGAGAGAACGATAAGCCGTTTCAACGAAATTGGAAGTGTTAAAAATCGGCCAATATTAGGTAGGCCAAAGTCAGCAACCAATCCTGAAAAATCGATAGACGTTCTACAATCCTTCATCGAAAATCCGCATGATTCAAGCCGAGCAGTAGCTCTACAGCATGACATCGATCAAAAGTCTGTTCTTAAAATATTGAAAAATAATAAATTTCATCCCTATAAAGTGCAGCTTTTGCAAGAGCTAAATGAGGATGATTTTGATAGACGCGTAGAATTTTGTGAGTTGATGATGGAAAGAATAGACGAGGATCCTAACTTTCTATCAAACATAGTTTTCTCAGATGAAGCTACATTTCAAATAAATGGCAACGTTAATCGACACAATTGTAGATACTGGTCTGATGCAAATCCTCACTGGACTGAAGAAACACACACGCAATATCGACAAAAATTAAATGTGTGGGCGGGCATTCTCAATAATACCCTCATTGGTCCATTTTTCATCGACGGGAATCTAACAGCTACGAAGTACGGGGATATGCTAAGAAATGAAATAGTTCCAGCAATACAGGTAATCGTGGAGGACAATTTTGAGCACACATGGTTTCAACAAGATGGTGCTGCACCGCATTACGGAAGGAACGTCCGTCATTATCTTAGCACTGTGTTTCCTGAGCGATGGATAGGTAGAAGAGGAGCTATCGAATGGCCTCCTAGATCACCTGACCTAACACCTCTCGACTTCTTTCTGTGCGGTTACATAAAAGATAGAGTTTATAACAGCAAACCACAAACTCTCGATGAATTACGAAACCGGATTCTTCAGGAAGCTGCTATTATCCCTCATAATTACATTCAAAAAGCCGTTTCATCTTTTTATCTTCGGATAGCATGTTGCCAAACTGTTGATGGTGCACATTTTGAACAATTAATAAAGTAAACTTACACACTTGCCTTGATAACACATACCCCGAACTTCAAAGTACCCACGCACACACACACACACAGCAGAGTGGGTTTGGAGTCGTTAACTACTGTGGAATTGACGAACCACAGGGTCCCTTTCTCTCCTGTGAAATTCTCTACACACACACACACACACACACACACACACACACACACACACACACACACACACACACACACACACACACACACACACACACACACACACACACACACACACACACACACACACACACACACACACACACACACACACACACACACACACACACACACACACACACACACACACACACACACACACACACACACGCTCGCGCAGGCGCAGGCGCACGCCCACATCCGCAAAGTGTCCGAAAGTGTCCGAAAAGGAAAATCCTTGCAGTGTAAAATCTCAATTTTTAAATGACAATAACTCTGCGAAAAAAAATCGTATCGATCTCTACGATATCGTGTTATTCTCGTCTCGAAACGCCCTTTCAAATGAACCCTCACACGACCCACCATTCCATTTAATATTTTTATGCACCCCCTACCCCCCGACTACCGGAGGTGGCAAAATGGGCGTTCTTGCTGCTATGTTGTAGATTATGTGATACCATTGTAACCCTGTAAATTTCAATCCGAAATCTCCCACCCTTCAGAAGTTATTTAGGTGTCCCGGTACTTTTTCCTCACCCTGTATATATATATATATTCGGACTATTAGTCGGACTATTAGTCCTCATCAGTACGGTATAGCCAAGGAGTAAGATGGACACTCAATATATATATATATATATATATATATATATATATATATATATATATATATATATATATATATAAATACCTTGCTATTATCAGCAGCATTATCAACATACCGGGTGGTCGTTTTAACTTGAGACTGCTAAATATCTCGTGTAATATGCATGGTACGACAAAAGTGTCTTTAATAAACTTGTAGGACTCAAAGGGGGAAATGAGATGACGATATCAGTTTCGTTCCAGATGGCGCTGCAATCGGTGAAAATAAGGCTAACTTCATTTTTTTAAATGGGAATACCCAAATTTTTTATCAAATTATGATTTTACGCTAAAAAATAACAATCTTTTGTCTAAAAATTTTTTTCGTACGAGGCATCTCTTAAAAGTTATTGACGATGGAAGTTTGTGGCGGCTGCGGTAGTTACGACCGCTGCCACTGCATGGGAAGCGCTCGCCGTCTGGCAGTCAAAGCGTCGACTTAGTAGACACTCATGGTACAACATAGGAAGATATGTGCGTAACCGGGACACGTTTTGGTTTCTCGCGCGTTGCGCCGTCATGCGCATAAGGTTTGTATACGCACGAAAAAAATGCATCGTACGAAAAAAAGTTTCAGACAAAAGATTCTTCTTATTTAGCGTAAAATCATAATTTAATGAAAAATTTGGGTATTCCCATTTAAAAAAATGAAGTTAGCCTCATTTTCACCGATTGCAGCGCCATCTGCAATGAAACTGATATCGTCATCTCTTTTCCCCCTTTGAGTCCTACAACTTTAGTTAAGACACTTTTGTCGTACCATGCATATTTCACGAGATATTTAGGAGTCTCAAGTTAAAACGACCACCCGGTATATATATATATATATATATATATATATAAAACACAAACAACTCTATTTATATATATATATATATAAATACCTTGCTATTATCAGCAGCAACAATAATAATAAATGCCGCAGCTTTATAATTAATTAGAAAAAAGATAAAGCTTCAAAATTAAAACGACAAAGAAAAGCATGGACAAAGAACTGGTTGAGACACCGAGAAGAAGGAAGAGGCACATTGCATATGTTACGTCAAGAACTGCAATTTGAGGACAAAGTAGCGTATAAAACTTTTTTCCGTATGCATAACAGTTCGGTTTCCTATCTTTTGGACTTAATGAAGGATGATATTTAAAAAAAGGACACCGTCATGCGTGGTGCAATTAGTGCGGAACAGTGGTTTTATATGTCGTTATAAAATACTTTATTCTTATATTAAATAAACATATTTTAGGTTACAAATAACATTAAGGTACCTTGCTACAGGTGAATCGTTCAGGTCCTTAATGTTCGCTATGCGTGTACATGAAAGTACAATTTCAAAAGTGGTTCCGGAAGTATGCACTGCCATTTTCAATAATTTTAAAAATGAATATTTACGAGTAAATAACAACAATCTTATTTACTTAATATTGGTAATGCTTACAATTATTTTAGACACCTTCATCAAAAGAAGAGTGGCTTCGCATTGCCAATGAATTTGAAAAAAACTGGCAATTTCCACATTGCCTTGGTGCTCTTGATGGGAAACATATAACATTTCGTCCTCCAATATCATCGGGGTCCTATTATTACAACTATAAAGGAACACATAGCTTGGTTCTACTGGCTCTGGTTGATGCAAATTACCAATTCACATACGTTAATTTAGGTGTGAATGGTAGGATCAGCGATGGAGGTGTTTTTAACGCATCCAACTTATCAACCGCTTTAAAAGAAAATCTTTTGGACATCCCTGCAGCGGAGGCGCTCCCAGGAAGAGTCAAGCATGTTCCTTATGTTGTTGTGGCAGATGATGCCTTCCCACTTCAAGAACATATCATGAAGCCTTATCTGCAAAGAGGTCTATGTCACGATACAAAAGTATTTAATTATCGACTTTCCAGAGCACAGAGAATGGTGGAGAGTACTTTCGGCATACTAGCTAATAGATTTCGTGTGTTGTTGACCCCTATTCCGTTAAAACCCGAAAAAGTACAAGGAATAACACTAGCGTGTTGTGTCCTTCACAATTTCCTTTGCAAGAGAAATTTAAGGTATATTGACATCAAAGATGATGCAAATGCAATGAATTTAGTGTCCAACATTTTACCATGTCTTCAAAGACAAGGATGTAATAGAACAGCAAACGCACCGCAATCTGTACGTAATGAGTTTCAAGAATACTTTAACTCGGAAATAGGATCAGTAGCATGGCAAGAAGCAGCAATAACCAATCATAACTGGCGATCATTATTGGAAAAAGTTTATTTGAATGAATATATTATATTATAACATATTACTATATTATATTGAAGTTTTTTTACAATTTCTGTATTGGAATGCCTATAATTTGGTTAATAATCGGCATTGGTAACGGAATACTTTCCTAATTATTTACTGTTACTTTTATTTTAGTATATATATATATATATATATATATATATATATAAACATATATATATATATATATATATATATATATATATATATATATATATATATATATATATATAAACATATATATATAAACATTGGAAATAGTTAATACTAGATGGCGGTAGTTTTTAGTTTTTTTTTTAATGTATGCAGATTTCTGCGAGAATTCACTTCCTTTATATATATATATATATATATATATATATATATATATATATATATATATATATATATATATATATATATATATATATATATATATATATATATATATATATATATATACATCCTGCTATACATACGGCGTCCTTCAATTGACCGATTCCATTACATGTGGCGCCCGGTTTCGATATGGCGCCCGAATACGGGCGCCATATCGCCAAACTGTGCTAAATGTGATCGTAAGCGTGAACATGAACCATAGGCAAATTTTTGGAGGACGCCATAAATATGAATATGTGGAGCAAATTCGTATACTTTAGTTCCGTGCTTGACCGTCGCCGCGGATGGCGCTGCAACGTGTATACTGACGGCGTATACCTTCATACCAAGCCATCGATGATACGACCCCCAGTTGATTTGGCATCATAGGTAACTGGTGTCTAAACCGGTTTTGTTTGTTTCACCCTCATCTGTACGGTGTTGAGATAGAATAGTATCGACCGTACACGGTGTTTTCGACTGACCTCAGCGTTCGTTTAATGCAATGTATCAACATAGTGCGGTTGCCGGTTAGGTGGTATATTTAGGTGGTAAATTAAACTGTACGATTTTATTTAAATGTAAAATTATTTTTTTCTAGTACACAGCACCATTATTGCGAAGCAAAAAACGCGTTATTAAAAAAAAATATCTCCGCCGCCATGAGCTTGTGATCGGATACTGAAAGTTTGAGTTAATATCTTCAGCTTTTTATTAAATGTAGGTTGTAATAACTCAACCAAATTAAGTAATACTACCGTAGGTGCGACTGATATCAGCGAGTTATTTTTCTTTAATTGTCGCTTTCATGTATTGCGTATTTCATGTTGCACTCATGTTTTGTATCACCGTTTGCGACAATTAAGAACCGGTATCCACTGAGTAGCCGGAGTTTAATCTATATTGTATTTTTGTTCTTATATCGGTCTTTTAAAATTTTGGTATTTTTAAAATAGCTGACGTATTGTTATTAATTTTTGGGAAAATGTATTATTTTAATTGTTTTTATATTATTTCTTATGAAAACATTGGTTGATCACGATAATGTTCATAGTTGTTGCTGTTTTTTTTTTCTCTATGTAAACAACTTTTTATCACTTTGCTCGATGACGTACCAACGTCAATGATATTTTAACTGTATTTCCTAATTAAATTTTAAATAAGAAAGTGTTAATCAGTACCTATATAAAACCGGTAAGGATCACAACACAAATTAATAAGTTTGACGATATTTCAAAACCGTGCAGTTTAAATTTTATAACAATAGTAAAAATAATTTAATTATTGTACTTTCTACAATTAAATAGTACAAATTTGTCCGTTGCGATAAATAAAAAATCTGCACGTATTTCGTAGCAGGTTTCGTGTCATGAAATGAACTTTTATTGCTTATTGATGGATATTAAACAATCGAAAGCACGTTTCATAGAAACCCTCCATTTTTTAAGTTTTTTTACGACTTATGATGCTAATGTGTATTTTGACAAATCGCAATTTATTACACATCTTTCTACTGGTCTATTGTGCAGTTAAAGCTTTTGTCTGAAATAGTAAAGAAATGATGCCCAGTCTTGACTACTTCAACTGTTAGGACACCAATTAACGAGTACTTACGTACGTATATAAATAATTACCTGAAGATTTATATACCTACTTGTATACATATGATAATATTATGAGCTGCCTTGGGTAGCAATTTGGAATATTTTTTCATTTAAAAATTGTTATGTTTTCATAAAGATATGTACATTCATATAAAACAATAACTATTAATGTAATATAATTACGAAACACAGCTAATCGGCTGTTGTTTTTCGCTCTCTAATGGTCCCCTTAACTAATAACTCAATTGTGATGCTATTCCAATATACGTATTAAGTAAAACAAGACGATTCTTTTCGTCCTTATCGTTACTAAGATATTTGTTTTTTTAATAACATTGTTTGCTGCCTTATAGAAATTTACTAATGCACAAAATCCAATCTATAGACTGGTTGTTAAGTTAACTTACATTAAGCGCAAAGTTTGAATATTTTTGGCCAGCTGGGAAAAAAGTCGAAATGACGAGCGTTTCTTTAAAATTGATAAAATCTGGTACATTTTTTCAGTTGTCTCGTGCTCTTGTAGCCCGCAGGCAAATTATTTATATAGTTTATATTGTTATTTTATGTAGAAATTATTTGGAAGAATAACAAACTTTATTTCAAATTTGTTTGTTAGTTGCTTTAGGGTTACGACTTATGACCCTTCAAAACCAGGGTTCAATACTTTTTCGACCTATCGGTACTATCGTAAAAGTTGCGACTGTTATTTGGTATGTTTGATCCGCTTTTATTGTATTGCTATCATGTTGATGCCTTTTGTAATTTTAATACCTTAGGCAGTCTACATTTACTGACAAAATAATTGAATGAATAACATGGTCAGCTAATTGACACTGGAGCCCCGACAACCCAAAAAGTATCGCTTTTCCGTTTAATAATTTTAATGATAACTGTTTCCGAAATCTATCGGTTTTTAGAATACCTATCGCAAAAACTCTTCTTTAATCCCCTATTCAAAAAACCTTTCAGATAATCAGGACAGTAGTTTTACATATAAAGAATAACAGCTATAATAATTACTATTTTGTATGTGAAAGCTAATAACATAAAGTAACAAATGATGAAATATTTATCTTAGGATACGAAATTTTTTAGATTACCGACTAAAGATTATGTCTCGTAGTAGGGCCCCCAATCCCGGAAAAATATAATGATCCCGGGATTTCGGGATTAAAGGTTCTGTAATCCGGGGATCCCGAGATTCACGGAAACAAAACTTGCCGGATCAAAACGCCTAGAATGCCAAAAGTTACCAAATCCAGTCAGTAAATACACTACGCCTAAAATATACTTGATTGGACAATATCTTTTACCCCGAAACATGATCAACGTTTTCAAATTTTACCTTACAAGTAGAAAACCAAAACTGTCAGTTTAACAGGTGTCAAAGTGTGCGTATTGACATCAATAATAAACAAAATTTAAACTCTAATAGATAATAACTTGCTCTTCCATCTTAAATTAGCTCAAAAATGTTACGTTTTCCGTAAGATGTTTAAAGAATTGTCACGGCAAAAGAAATAAGTAACAGTAAGAGTCAAATTTAATTTAAATTTTCATATTAACGACAATAAACATTTTGATGATTTTTTGTTTTCTTCTTTAAGACAAAATTGGAAAACTTCAGAATTCATACGTCATGGCTGCTTATTATGCAAATAGACAAACTGCTTGCATTTTAAATAAAACAATGATTGCATACAAAAAAATACGTATAATGACTTTTATACCCGTTAACGCGTCTTCAAGTAAAGTGCTATTTATTGTTAAAAATTGATGAAATATTTAGTGCAACTTCTTACAACTTCTTAAAATATTAAATATCCAATTTCTTACCATGAATAAAATGAATATTACTTGTAAGTCTTTCGGTTTTGTTAAATATAGTTCAAAAGCCCAACCCACATTTTAAAAATACATTTTATCTAAGTGCACTTTTTGACAAAACTTGTTACTAAAAAAACGAAAAATCGTAAAATCCTTAAACTGGAAGAAACTTGCAAATCGGAACAAGAAATGACATCCTTCGTTCGATTGGAGTGAACCATCGAAAGATTAAGAACAACGATTAATAGCAAATTATTTTTGGTACAATTTGGGTTTCATTTTACAGTTAAATATATTCATTGGTATCTTTATTTTAAACTTATTTTAATTTTTTGTTCGCTGTTTTTTATACCTATTTGGTATTTACTAATTTTATATTCTGTAGTACATCATTGAATACAGGAAAGTAATTAACCACTAATTTTATTTGTTTTTTATGTTTATGTTTTTGTTTCTGTTTTACATACAGCCTAGGTAACTAAACGGACTTAACCAAGCTGAACAGGTTTATTTTTGCCTCCATATTCAAGTATATCTACTTCTTGCAATATCTGTTCCTCCTATCATAACAACATGTTGGTGTAAATGAACAACTTATGCTTGATAATTAATCTAATCAGAAAGGGTGCTGTTATAGATTGAAGTTTCATTCAGTGCCCACATTTCACCAATAAAGAAATAAGAAAATAATTTAGATTGAACTTTTTCGTGATCCCGGTATTTTGATTTATAATCGCGGGATCCCGAGCAAGTTCAATATTTAACAGGATACCGCGATCCCAGCATTGGAATAGTGCCTAGGCATCGAAACATGTCTCGATAAAATGAAAAACTGTGCAAAGAACAAGAGATCTTGTTTTATTTCAAAAATAATAATTAGTTATCAAAATAACGTTTAAAAAGATCATTAGGTAGCACTCCCTGTGTTCGTAATCTACATATTACAAAATATGTTTATATATTTTTTTACCAAAAAGCAATGTGTTACAAGTATCTTATTGGTTTTCAACGAGAACGAATTCACGACTAATTTCTACTCGAAGTCGAGGGGAGACAAGCGCGGTGCAGGTCATGAATCGTTTGACCTTGTACCAGGCTCATTAAAACCGTTTAGACATATTATTTCTGCGGCAACACTGTCGGCTGTTGCATACATTGCGGCTTGAAAGTAACATACACTGTGGACGCCATATACGCGGTGCAATGAAGTGAACCTATACACGGACGGACTCCAGATAATCGGCGATTTGAAAGGACGCTTCATGCATTGCAAAATGAAAGTATGTGATTGAAAATCAAGAAACAAATGTGGTCACCTACCACTGAAAGTCATAGGAAACAGTATATTTGAACGAAAATATTGTATACACGCCTCCTTCTGGTAGACGCCATAAGCATGTTTTTTGAAAGGACGCCACATGTATAGCAGGATGTATATATATATATATATATATATATATATACGAAATGGTGTGGTTATTCGGGTATTCGATCACTTAGTACGAAGAAAAACGAGAACTCGCTTTATGCAATATGCTATATTTCGAACCGGTATAGGTTCTTCTTCAGGCAAAAATTACATCTACAATAAATAAAATCAAAACAACAATAAGGTCAGCGCACAATTCGTTATATAAAACTTACTCGGAGTTGGTTAAGGTGGCGAGGCTCAGACACAATTAACATCATACAATATAAACGCAAGACATAACTTATTAACACGCTACAAGACACATTACAATAGACATGTGTACACAATGACGAACGGAGAGTACTAGTGCGACCTTCACAGGTGTCAAACACCGATAGCCGTGGCAGCACAATCAACCCCACCAACTCAAAACTCAACACATAGCGAGGCACTTGTACCAACAATTAAAATGTGAGAGTTGAATCACTGATTTCACCCACACTACGCCGAGCCCTATCAATTCGAATAATGTTGGAGTAAATGACGCTAAGATTTTCGACGTCTTGTCTAAAATAAACATTAGAAAACAAAAAGGTCAAAGCATCAATAAACGAGTCGACAGTAAAATTACAATTTTGTTCTAGGAGTTCCCACTTCTCCCTTACAATGCCGGTGACCAGATCCAGTGGTATATTAGTGAATAGACTGACTACATCAAATGACACCAGAGTATAACCAGGGGGAATAGCCACATCTTTTATTCTAGTCACAAAATCAAACGAGTCAGTGACATTGTAATTAGTGCAGTTCATGATTGAAGCAGACAAAATGCTAGCCATGACTATGGATTTTGTGCTTGATAATGTTTTACCACTCCTGGACTTTGAACTCCCTTTCATATATAAGTTCGTTGATGACATTATAACTTGCGTTAGTAGCCATATACAGTTCACGTTTGAAGGTGAGAACGGTGGCTTTGTTCCGTTTTTGGACTGTAAGGTGATGAGGTGTGCAGACGGTTCGGTGGCAGTCGACTGGTACACTAAGGCCAGTTATTCGGGTCGTTACATTAATTATTATTCTAGTCACACGTTTGGTCATAAGATCAACACCATCAGTGTTATGAAAAATCGTGTTTTAAAAATTTGTGATCCGCAATTTCAGCCTTCAGCACTCAAGAAACTTCAAGGGGTTTTTGTGAACAATGGTTTTCCTCTTAAGTTAATCAATAAAATATTATTTTCTATTAACACGAATAATTCAGCCCTCAGCATTTTTGACCCACCTAATGACCAACCACCTGTATACATAAAGCTAATGTCTTTGCCTCTTGTAGAAGCAACCGTAGACACGTGTTTCGGACTATTAGTCCTCATCAGTACGGTATAGCCAAGGAGTAAGATGGACACTCAATGAAAAAAACACTCAAATGGAGACCATATGGGGGGTGCCCAATGTCGCCAATTGGTGCTTCAGTCACATCTTCAGGATTCGAAGACAAGATGTGACGTCGCGCCAAATTACAAATTACCTTTTTCCTTTAATATCTTACCGTCGATAAACCTGTTTTTCTATATATACAGGGTCCTGCAACTAAGCTCCCGTCTTCTGTAGCTCACTTACTCATTAAGCTAAGAGTTTGACATTTTGCAGGCTTACCCTGTACTTCAAGGTACAATTCAAGAAATTATTTTTTATTATACAGGGTGTTCCAAAAATGTGCAACGCCATGGTAATATATTTTTTTAAATTGCATGCTATACATTTTTCTACACATTTGGAAGCCTTTTATGGTTGCCTACATATCACCAAAATTTTATTGAAATCGGTTGAGTGACCGCAGCGGAAAAAAAATAAAAACCAAAAAAAATTAATTTTGTATTGTAGGCTTTAAAAATCAATAAAAACCACAAAATGCACCTCGTTAATAAATGTTTGCGACCTGCTTATTAAGTTAGATGTAATAGTCTCGTTAACCAAGTGATATTGATCCAAATTATACAGGGTGACCAAAATCGAATGTCAAACTTGTCAAACTTCAAAGCGTGTTATTGTTCTTATTTTAAATTGGAACCCATACATTTTTTTATGTGAAATGATGCAGAATTAAAAAATAAACATTGTTTCTAAATACAACCCCATCACAATTCCCAATATTTTAAAAGTTATTCGCCAAAACTCATTTTTCAACGTTTCCAACGGCAATTTTAGATGATAAATATCGTACGTGACGTTGAAAAACAACTTATTTCATAAAAAATAATAGACCTATTTTAGTTTTGAGTGTACTTAATTAAGTAGTTATTCAAATGCCAAATTTACTGCATAATTTACCTATAGCGGTAAGGACGGAAATGTGGCTATAGGTATGCAGTAAATTTGGCATTTGAATAACTACTTAATTAAGTACACTCAAATCTAAAATAGGTCTATTATTTTTTATGAAATAAATTGTTTTTAAACGTCACGTACGATATTTATTATCTAAAATTGCCGTTGGAAACGTTGAAAAATGAGTTTTTGGCGAATAACATTTAAAATATTGGGAATTGTGATGGAGTTGTATTTAGAAACAATGTTTATTTTTTAATTCTGCATCATTTCACATAAAAAAATGTATGGGTTCCAATTTAAAATAAGGAGAATAACACGCTTTGAAGTTTGACAAGTTTGACTCTCGATTTTGGTCACCCTGTATGATTTGGATCAATGTCACTTGGTTAACGAGACTATTACATCTAACTTAATAAGCACGTCGCAAAATTTTATTAACGAGGTGCATTTTGTGGTTTTTATTGATTTTTAAAGCCTACGATGCAAAATCTTCTTTTTTTTGTTTTTATTTTTTTCCGCTGCGGTCACTCAACCGATTTCAATAAAATTTTGGTGATATGTAGGCAACCATAAAAGGCTTCCAAATGTGTAGAAAAATGTATAGCATGCAATTTAAAAAAATATATTACCATGGCGTTGCACATTTTTGGAACACCCTGTATAATAAAAAATTATTGCTTGAATTGTACCTTGAAGTACAGGGTAAGCCTGCAAAATGTCAAACTCTTAGCTTAATGAGTAAGTGAGCTACAGAAGACGGGAGCTTAGTTGCAGGACCCTGTATATATATATAAATTGGTGTAATTATTGGGGAATCCAGCAATAGTAAACGTTTTAAATAATTAGTACGTTCTTTATTATATCACCAAATTTTCGCGTGTGGATACACGCTTCTTCAGGGTCATCTGAAGAAACACAACAATTAGAAACAAGCTTTAAAATAATTAAGTCTACTTACAATTTGTACGTTATTGAGAAGAAAGCAAGTTGGTGATTTAGCAAACATAAGTGATATCCAAAGCAGTCATTGGAGTTGGTTTCGGGACTGTCTGCCACGAATTTATCGCGAGTAAAATTCACTGTCACTTTCAGGACACCTGGCGATGTCAATAGCCTGTGTGTATAAAGCGCGCCAAAACCAGTGCCGACGCTGAAGCGAGTAGCAGGCTGCCCCGAACCACAAAATGTGTCTCCAAGACCAACACAACAACAGAAAAAGAACTGATACAATTTTTGAAGTCGAAATATAAAACACAATTGAACCTGACATAAAACACTAAACAAAAAATACATACACCTGCTCACAAACAGACTTCCACTTGGTTAAAACAAAGGCTTACGCTCCATATGAGTGACATTAGAACTAAAAAAAATCGATGTGCATTGGCATCCCATACAATTAACACCAACCATGAAATTGATTTTGACAGGGTGGAAGTCAAACGAACAGTACAGCTTCGTAAAAGCAGGGAGTTTCTGGAGATGGTAGAAATTAATAACACGCCTAATAACATGAATTTCAGGTCAGATGTGAATGGTCTCAGTGAGGGTTACGCTTATATTTTGAGTTTGGGACGTTCCAACAATGGTGAAATTGCTTTATAACGCGCCTTCAGCTAATAAAGTATTTTTTGTTTAGTGTTTTATGTCAGGTTCAATTGTGTTTTATATTTCGACTTCAAAAATTGTATCAGTTCTTTTTCTGTTGTTGTGTTGGTCTTGGAGACACATTTTGTGGTTCGGGGCAGCATGCTACTCGCTTCAGCGTCGGCACTGGTTTTGGCGCGCTTTATACACACAGGCTATTGACATCGCCAGGTGTCCTGAAAGTGACAGTGAATTTTACTCGCGATAAATTCGTGGCAGACAGTCCCGAAACCAACTCCAATGACTGCTTTGGATATCACTTACGTTTGCTAAATCACCAACTTGCTTTCTTCTCAATAACGTACAAATTGTAAGTAGACTTAATTATTTTAAAGCTTGTTTCTAATTGTTGTGTTTCTTCAGATGACCCTGAAGAAGCGTGTATCCACACGCGAAAATTTGGTGATATAATAAAGAACGTACTAATTATTTAAAAGTTTACTATTGCTGGATTCCCCAATAATTACACCAATTTATATTCCAACGGCAAAGACTACGTGTCCTAATTATATATATATATATATATATATATATATATATATATATATATATATATATATATATATATATATATATTTATATGTACCAACATACCAATAAAAGCATATTTATGTGTAATATGAATCTCGTTTATATATATATATATGGGGTGTCCGTCACCTCCGGCGAGACGTTACATCTTGTCTTCGAATCCTGAAGATGTTTGACTGAAGCACCAATTGGCGACATTGGGCACCCCCCTCATGGTCTCCATTTGAGTGTTTTTTCCATTGAGTGTCCATCTTACTCCTTGGCTATACCGTACTGATGAGGACTAATAGTCCGAAACACGTGTCTACGGTTGCTTCTTCGTGTGACGCAATTGCCCGACAAATTACCTTTCTCCTTTAATATCTTACCGTCGATAAACCTGTTCTCCATCTATACCTCCATGGGCTATGGTGGGCCTGGGGTGTCCGTCACCTACAGCGCGACGTTACATCTTGTCTTGGAATCCTGAAGATGTGACTGAAGCACCAATTGGCGACATTGGTCATCCCCCTTATGGTCTCCATTTGAGTGTTTTTTCCATTGAGTGTCCATCTTACTCCTAGGCTATACCGTACTGATGAGGACTAATAGTCCGAAACACGTGTCTACGGTTGCTTCTTCGTGTGACGGAATTGCCCGACAGATTACCTTTCTCCTTTAATATCTTACCGTGTATATATATATATATATATACCTATATACTTTTATGTACCAATATACCAATATACCAATATATATATATATATATATATATATATATACATCCTGCTATACATGTGGCGTCCTTTCAAAAAACATACTTATGGCGTCTACCAGAAGGAGTCGTGTATACAATATTTTCGTTCAAATATACTGTTTCCTATGACTTTCAGTGGTAGGTAACCACATTTGTTTCTTGATTTTTAATCACATACTTTCATTTTGCAATGCATGTGGCGTCCTTTCAAATCGCCGATTATCTGGACTCCGTCCGTGTATAGGTTCACTTCATTGCGCCGCGTATATGGCGTCCACAGTGTATGTTACTTTCAAGCCGCAATGTATGCAACAGCCGACAGTGTTGCCGCATAAATAGTATGTCTAAACGGTTTTAATGAGACTGGTACAAGGTCAAAGGGTTCATGACCTGCGACGCGCTTGTCTCCCCTCGACTTCGAGTAGAAATTTGTCGTGAATTCGTTCTCGTTGAAAACCAATAAGATACTTGTAACACATTGCTTTTTGGTAAAAAATATATTTATTTATTTATTTATTTATTTACATTTGGACACACTAACAGGATAAATCCCAATATAAGTGGCCCCTGAATTACATACAAATTAAATACACAACAATGCCATACGTGATACAAAGATAAACAAAAAACAAAAATGGTATCGGTTATCGGTCAAGAACCAAAGAAATACAAACTCTAATCAAAATGAAATATAGCGACAATGTGCGGAAATGGTAAAAATAGTAACAAAAAATGTAAAAAATGTAACGTCCTCACAAAAAGCAGTAACGCAGCAGGGCAGCCCTGAGTCGGTCGGTGGAGCACCCGAAGACGTCCAAGTCTACGCGATTGCAAGCAATAGCCATACGATTAATCGGCGAGTTCCGATAAGCGCTCGTACGCGGCAGTAGCGTGACAAAGACATCACGGTGTCGCAGGTGTCGCACTCCGGCATTCAGGCAAAGTTGGCTCAAAATGATTGGCGCGTCATATTTGCCGCTCAATATCTTTGAAGCGAATAAAATAATTGAGCAAACTCGCCTGTCCTCCAGAGTGGCGAATCTAAACCGGCGACACCGCGCCGAATAATCAGGCGCCTCGATACCAAACTTAGTGCAAAGCCGGCGAAGAAAGCGACGCTGGATCGACTCAATGCGATTGATGTACGTAGCATATTGAGGGGACCAAACGACACAGCAGTAAGAAACCCGGGTGTATACAAACGCGTAATACAAAGCAATTATAGATTTGGGATCCCGAAACAAAAAAGTACTTCTTAAAATAAAACCGAGCATCCCATAGGCCTTCCTTGTCATTGCGTCTATTTGAGCATTGAAAAGAAGTTTCGAATCGAAAACCACACCCAGGTCCTTAACGCTAGAAACTCGTTCAATTATTGTGCCATCAAGATGATAATCAAAGTCAACATTTGTCTTGTTTCTAGTGAAAGTAATGACGTGACATTTACTTATGTTGATATTAATAAAGTTACCTCGGCAGTATTCCACAAGGCTATTCAAATCTTGCTGCAGATTAACACAATCATTGTTGTCCCTAATTGTCATAAACAACTTCATGTCATCAGCATACATGAGGAACTTGACATGCTGTAAACTGTCTGATACGTCATTTATGTATAATAAAAACAACAGCGGACCCAAGTGACTGCCTTGAGGAACTCCAGAAGTAACTGAAATGCACCCCGATTTAAACCCGTCAATAAAAACTTGCTGTGAACGATTCTTAATATACGACTCGACCCAGCGCAACAAATCTCCCACAATACCAAAGTCGCCCAGCTTCGCCAATAAAAGATTGTGGTTTACTCTGTCAAACGCCTTTGTAAAATCCGTATAAATGGAGTCAACCTGCGTCCCGTCGTCCATTGAGTTCAGAATAAAATCGGTGTATTCAATAAGATTAGTCTCCACAGATCTACCAGAAAAAAAGCCGTGCTGTTCTGTTTTTATCAGTTGTTTAGAATTAAAGAAAATTACTTTGTACACAAACTTTTCGAGCAACTTACCAAATACTGGCAATATGGATATCGGACGGTAATTAGTGACTGATGTCTTATCTCCGGCCTTATGTATTGGGATGACGTAAGCTGACTTCCAGACATTGGGAAAAATGCCCTCAGTTAATGATTTATTAAATATTATTCGTAATGGAATGGCCAGAGAACTAGCGCATTCCCTCGCAAAAAGAGGCTGAATTCCATCGGGCCCAGCCCCCTTAGCGCCGTCCAAAGAACGCAAGGCTGACTCCACCGCGGCAAGGTCCACGCAAAAAGAAGCTACAGAGCAAGGCATCAAGCAGCCGCCACGACGGATATCGGAGCCCCAGGCATCGTTCGTGTAAACTGATCCAAAATAATCAGCGAAAAGATCGCATATTGCTCCACCGTCCGACGCCTCGACGCCTTCATAACGCATCAGCGAGGGCATGACACGATCCGCATTACGTTTGGACTTAACAAATCTCCAAAACAATTTCGGATCGGCACGCAAATCAGTCTCGGTCTTAGTTATGTACGTACGATAATCAGAATCAATCAGGCTCTTAGAGCGCCTCCTTAACATGCTGAATGTGACATAATCTAACTGGTTTCCATATTTTTTCCATTTTTTATGACATGTATTTTTTTCGCGAATGGCACGAATAGCGCCCGATGAAAACCAGCACGGAAAGCTTCGAGGCCTTTTTCTCAATTTCGGTACGTGAGCATCAATGCATCCAAATAAACAATCATAAAAAATTTTTGTTACTTCGTTAGTATCACCGATCAAAGTTGACGCCCAGTCAATTGCCCTGATTGATTCCTCCAGGTTAACAAAATCAGCTTTCCGAAAATTATAGTTATGCACCGCGCCAGGACCAGTCAACTTTTTCGTATGAGTAAAAACTACTTCGAACTCGAGGGTAACATGCGCTCCGTCCTCCGGAACCAGCGGCGAAGAAGAGACTCTTAACTTAGGTACAATATCAGAATTACAAATCACCAAATCAAGTATGTTACCAAAAGCATTGGGGTGATCATTGAATTGGTTAAGACCGTTTAATGACAAGCAATCTATAAAATCCGCACCTCTTCCCGCAGCACCGTAAGCCGGAACGCAAAATCCGAGTGCATTATTAGCTGTCCAGATAATTTCCGGCAGGTTGAAATCACCACAAATCAGATAATTATCATTTGGGAATCGCTCAAACAATGTATTTAAGTTGGAAACAAACAAGTTTAGTGCATCGACATTACGGGGGGGAATATAACAACAACATATATGCAACTTTCGTGAATTTGACTCAACTGTTACCCATACCGCCTCCTCGCCACTTGTCCAGGACGGGCGCGCATAACATGCAATAGATTTAGATATGGCAACAAGGACGCCACCACCACGCACATTAACGCCATCCGTGTCAGTAGCGCGATCTCTTCGGAACACTGTGAACCTACTGGGACAGAAAAACTCACTCGAACTCACATCCGGCAAGAGCCAAGTTTCCGTCAAACAAATAATGTCCGCGACCGAATTCAGAGCATTGGTAAAAAAAACACTGGATTTCCCGCGGATACTACGGGTGTTCTGGTAATAAACGGATAAAGCCATAACACTAACAGTAACAACAATGCGAAGAACATGATAAACACATTTTGTAATATGTCGATTACGAACACGGGGAGTGTGTTACCTAATGATGTTTTGAAACATTATTTTGATAACTAATTATTATTGTTGAAAGAAAACAAGATCTCTTGTTCTTTACACAGTTTTTAATTTTATCGAGACGTGTTTCGATGCCTAGGCATTATTCCAATCCCGGTATCCCGTTAAATATTGAATTTGTTCGGGATCCCGGGATTATAAATCAAAATACCGGGATCACGAAAAAGTTCAATCTAAATTATTCTCTTATTTTTTTATTGGTGAAATGTGGGCACTGAATGAAACTTCAATCTATAACAGTACCCTTTCTGATTAGATAAATTATCAAGCATAAGTTGTTCATTTACACCAACATGTTGCTATGATAGGAGGAGCAGATATTGCAAGAAGTAGATATACTTGAATATGGAGGCAAGAATAAACCTGTTCAGCTTGGTTAAGTCCGTTTAGTTACCTAGGCTGTACGTAAAACAGAAACAAAAACATAAACATAATACACAAATAAAATTAGTGGCTGTTACTTTCCTGTATTCAATGACGTACTACAGAATATAAAATTAGTAAATACCAGGTAGGTATAAAAAGCAGCGAACAAAAAATTAAAATAAGTATAAAATAAAGATACCAATGAATATATTTAACTGTAAAATGAAACCCAAATTGTACCAAAAATAATTTATATTAATCATTGTTATTAATCTTTCGATGGTTCACTCCAATCGAACGAACGATGTTATTTCTTGTTCGAATTTGAAAGTTACTTCCAGTTTAAGGATTTTACTTTAAACTAAAAAACAAAATATTTAGGTACGTTTCTCTGTCATGGTTCAAAACACATCGAGTTTGTAATGAGCTGTCATAGCGGTAGTATTGTCATTTTAAAAAAATTTTATTGCACATTTATCGAATTTTTCGCTTTTTTAGTAACAAGTTTTGTCAAAAAGTGCACTTAGATAAAATGTATATTGGCTTTTGAACTATATTTAACCAAATCGAAAGACATACAAGTAATATTCATTTTATTCATGACAAGGAATTGGATATTTAATATTTTAAGAAGTTGTAAGAAGTTGCACTAAATGTTTCATCAATTTTTAACAATAAATAGCACTTTACTTTAAGACGCGTTAACGGGTATAAAAGTCATTATACGTATTTTTTTTGTAAGCAATGATTGTTTTATTTAAAATGCAAGCAGGTTGTCTATTTGCATAATAAGCAGCCATGACGAATGAATTCTAAAGTTTTCCAATTTTGTCTTAAAGAAGAAAATAAAAAATCATCAAAATATTTATTGTCGTTAATATGAAAATTTAAATAAAATTCTTTTGCGGTGACAATTCTTTAAACATTTTACGGAAAACGTAAAATGTTTGTACTAATTTAAGATAGAAGAGCAAGTTATTATCTATTAGAGTTTAAATTTTGTTTATTATTGATGTCAATACGCGCACTTTAACACCTTTTAAACAGCCAGTTTTGGTTTTCTACTTAAAATAAGTAAAATTTGAAAACGTTGATCATGTTTCGGGGTAAAAGATATTGTCCAATCAAGTATATTTTAGGTGTAGTGTATTTACTGACTGGATTTGCTAACTTTTGGCATTCCAGGCGTTTTGGTCCGGCAAGTTTTGTTTCCGTGAATCTCGGAATCCCCGGATTACAGAACCTTTAATCCCGGGATCATTATAATCCGGGATTGGGAGCTCTACTACTCTACGAGACATCATCTTCGGTCGGTAATCTACAAAATTTCGTATCCTACGATAAATATTTCATCATTTGTTACTTTATGTTATTAGCTTTCACATACAAAATAGTAATTATTATTGCTGTTATTTTTTATATGTAAAACTACTGTCCTGATTATCTCACAGGTTTTTTTGAATAGGGGATTAAAGAAGAGTTTTTGCGATATTCTAAAAACCGATAGATTTCGGAAACCGTTATCATTAAAATTATTAAACCGAAAAACGATACTTTTTGGGTTGTCGGGGCTCCAGTGTCAATTAGCTGACCATGTTATTCATTCAATTATTTTGTCAGTAAAAGTAGACTGCCTAAGGTATTAAAATTACAAAAGGCATCAACGTGATAGCAATACATTAAAAGCGGATCAAACATACCAAATAACAGTCGCAACTTTTACTATCGGTCGAAAAAGTATTGAACCCTGGTTTTGAAAGGTCATAAGTCGTAACCCTACAGCAACTAACAAACAAATTTGAAATAAAGTTTGTTCTTCTTCCAAATAATTTCTACATAACATAACTTTCAAAATAATTTGCCTGCGGGCTACAAGAGCACGAGACAACTGAAAAAATGTACCCAATTTTATCAAATTTAAAGATACGCTCGTCATTTCGACTTTTTTCCCAGCTGGCCAAAAAAAATCAAACTTTGCCCCTAATGTAAGTTAACTTAACAACCAGTCTATAGATTGGATTTTATGCATTAGTAAATTTCTATAAAGGGGCAAACAATGTTATTAAAAAAACAAATATCTTAGTACCGATAAGGACGAAAAGAATCGTCTTATTTTACTTAATACGTATATTGGAATAGCATCACAATTGAGTTGTTAGTTAAGGGGACCATTAGCGAGCGAAAAACAACAGCCGATTAGCTGTTTTTGGTAATTATATTACATTAATAGTTATTGTTTTATATGAATGTACATATGTTTATGAAAACATAACAATTTTTAAATGAAAAAATATTCCAAATTGCCACCCAAGGCAGCTCATAATATTATCATATGTATACCAGTAGGTATATAAATCTTCAGGTAATTATTTATATACGTACGTAAGTACACGTCAATTGGTGTCATAACAGTTGAAGTAGTCAAGATTGGACATCATTTTTTACTATTTCAGACAAAAGCTTTAACTGCACAATAGACAAGTTGAAAGATGTGTAATAAATTGCGATTTATCAAAATACACATTAGCATCTTAAGTCGTAAAAAAACTTAAAGAATGGAGGGTTTCTATGAAACGTGCTTTCGATTGTTTTATATCCATCAATAAGCAATAAAAGTTCATTTCATGACACGAAACCTGCTACGAAATACGTATAGATTTTTTATTTATCGCAACGGACAAATTTGTACTGTTTAATTGTAGAAAATACAATAATTAAAGTATTTTTACTATTGTTATAAAATTTAAACTGCACGGTTTTGAAATATGGTAAAACTTATTAATTTGTGTTGTGATCCTTACCGGTTTTATATCGGTACTGATTAACACATTCTTATTTAAAATTTAATTAGGAAATACAGTTAAAATATTGTTGACGTTGGTACGTCATCGAGCAAACTGATAAAAAGTTGTTACATAGACAAAAAAAAACAGCAACATCTATGAACATTATCGTGATTAACCAATGTTTTCATAAGAAATAATATGAAAACTATTAAAATAATACATTTTCCCAAAAATTAATCACAATACGTCTGCTATTTTAAAAATACCAAAAAAAGAACAAAAATACAACATAGATTAAACTCCGGCTAATCAGTGGATAACTGGTTCTTAATTGTCGCAAACGGTGATCGATTTAAAAATCGCAATAAAACGCATATAAATACTGTGCGAACGGCTTCAAATGGTCTTCATGATATATGGAAATAAAAGGGGGGTTAAACGCATGTTTTTTGTTTAGTCATTGCTGAGTTATAAGCATTCAAACACAGGGCGCAATGCTTTTGCAACCGATAGTAGTCATAAATTGCCAATATTTACAACATTTAACAAAATTAAAACGGCTAAACAAGTTAACAAACTACCAAGCAATTAACATTATACCAAAATGATACAAAACATGAGTGTAACATGAAATACGCAATACATGAAAGCGACAATTAAAGAAAAATAACTCGCTGATATCAGTCGCACCTATGGTAGTATTACTTAATTTGGTTGAGTTATTACAACCTACATTTAATAAAAAACTGAAGATATTAACTCAAACTTTCAGTATCCGATCGCAAGCACATGGCAGCGGAGATATTTTTTTCAATAGTGCGTTTTTTGCTTCGCAATAATGGTGCTGTGTACTAGAAAAAATTTATTTAACATTTATATAAAATCGAACAGTTTAATTTACCACCTAAATATACCACCTAACCGGCAACCGCACTATGTTGATACATTGCATTAAACGAACGCTGAGGTCAGTCGAAAACACCGTGTACGGTCGATACTATTCCATCTCAACACCGTACAAATGAGGGTGAAACAAACAAAACCGGTTTAGACACCAGTTACCGATGATGCCAAATCAACTGGGGGTCGTATCATCGATGGCTTGGTATGAAGGTATACGCCGTCAGTATACACGTTGCAGCGCCACCCGCGGCGACGGTCAAGCACGGAACTAAAGTATACGAATTTGCTCCACATATTCATATTTATGGCGTCCTCCAAAAATTTGCCTATGGTTCATGTTCACGCTTACGATCACATTTAGCACAGTTTGGCGATATGGCGCCCGTATACGGGCGCCATATCGAAACCGGGCGCCACATGTAATGGAATCGGTCAATTGAAGGACGCCGTATGTATAGCAGGATGTATATATATATATATATGTCACCGAATAAATGAGAGGGGTACACACCAGCTACCCAGAGTGGGGGACGCTAGCGTACCAGAGTGGGGAACGCGTTGCTGCACCACGCGGAAAATAACCATCAGTCGGATGGGTAGGCTTCATGTGTTGAGAGCAACCGTACCGCTATCCACTCGTTATATTAGTTACTGCAATTATTGCATATTTCTATTTGGTTTCACTATATTGGTTGAAACAGTTGTGTATTCGTTGTTTAAAAATTGAGAGTTATAATATCAGAAGTGGGATCTAATTCGCGTGCAAAATCCAAGAACAAAGAAACAGCTGAAAATGTTAACCCTCGCTGCCTGACGGAAGTACTTGAGATCATATTATGGAGATTATGGTACTTGGGATCAAAAATGGTTGTTTTCAAGGTATTAGTGATGCTTAAAAGAGATCGTTTAATTTTGGTGAGTCATACCTTGTTGAGAATAATTATATGTACTGCATTGAATGGAAAATCATGTAAGTACGGGTCTGCTTAATTGCAGTATGCAAAACTATTGTCTATTTTCGATATGAATTTAATTGGTGTTATCTTTGTGTTGATACCAAGAGTTGCACAATAATAGTGATTGTTAAAAGAGATTTTGTAATTTGTTGCGTCATACCTTGTTGAGAATAATTAATTGTACTGCATTGAATGGAAAATCATGTAAGTACGGGTCTGCTTAATTGCAGTATGCAAAACTATTGTCTATTTTCGATATGAATTTAATTGTTGTTATCTTTGTGTTGATACCAAGAGAGTTGCACAATAATAGTGATTGTTAAAAGAGATTTTGTAATTTGTTGCGTCATACCTTGTTGAGAATAATTATTTGTACTGCATTTAAAGGAAAATCATGCAAGTACAGGTGTGCATAATTGCAAATTGTAAACCTATTGTAGAGCGACCTCGAGCCCTGAGTCATCGCAAATGCCGGAGAACCACTAAATCCATGTACCTGACTAACTGGTGGAGTGTTTTTCTACTAATGTGGATTATTATTTCATGTACCGAGCGATTGCTTATTCTTAGGGCGCCGGTTTTAGACAGTGGATGCCAACGATACGACGCACTTGTAGTAGTATTGTTCTGGTGTCATTGTGTTTCGTTCAATTTGATTACGACTTTTGTTTGTTTAATTTACGATTGATAACTCTAAACTTGGTTAAAGCAGTCGGGATTTGTTGTTTGATACGGCTCTAAACCTTGGTAAAGTAGTTATGGTGATAACTCTAAACTTGGTTAAAGCAGTCGGGATTTGTTGTTTGATACGGTTCTAAACCTTGGTAAAGTAGTTATGGTGATAACTCTAAACTTGGTTAAAGCAGTCGGGATTTGTTGTTTGATACGGCTCTAAACCTTGGTAAAGTAGTTATGGTGATAACTCTAAACTTGGTTAAAGCAGTCGGGATTTGTTGTTTGATACGGCTCTAAACCTTGGTAAAGTAGTTATGGTGATAACTCTAAACTTGGTTAAAGCAGTCGGGATTTGTTGTTTGATACGGCTCTAAACCTTGGTAAAGTAGTTATGGTGATAACTCTAAACTTGGTTAAAGCAGTCGGGATTTGTTGTTTGATACGGCTCTAAACCTTGGTAAAGTAGTTTTGGTGATAACTCTAAACTTGATTAAAGCAGTCGGGATTTGTTGTTTGATACGGCTCTAAACCTTGGTAAAGTAGTTATGGTGATAACTCTAAACTTGGTTAAAGCAGTCGGGATTTGTTGTTTGATACGGCTCTAAACCTTGGTAAAGCAGTTATGGTGATAACTCTAAACTTGGTTAAAGTAGTCGGGATTTGTTGTTGATACGGCTCTACACCTTGGTAAAGTAGTTTTGGTGATAACTCTAAACTTGGTTAAAGTAGTCGAGATTCTTTGGTTGACTACAGCGTTAGATCATGTTAAAGTAGTTGGTGATCTCTAAATTTGACTAGATGACTGTTAGTTATGTTAAGAAATTAAGCTGTGGTTACTGGATGTAGATTGATAGAAACAGCCACTGAACTTGAATGAATGAGAATGCTCTTTGCATGTTATAGTTGAAAGTAGCTCCTGGGCTTGCTAAGAACGATGGAGTGCCTGAAACTGTTGGTAAAAGAAAAACTAGATAATTAGTCCGGTTGTATTCTTTTAGAAGAATTGCTAGGCACAGCAGATCAGAGACAGGTATCCCGAGAGCGTGACAGGATGGCCGTGTCACCGAATAAATGAGAGGGGTACACACCAGCTACCCAGAGTGGGGGATGCTTGCGTACCAGAGTGGGGAACGCGTTACTGCACCACGCGGAAAATAACCATCAGTCGGATGGGTAGGCTCCATGTGTTGAGAGCAACCGTACCGCTATCCACTCGTTATATTAGTTACTGCAATTATTGCATATTTCTATTTGGTTTCACTATATTGGTTGAAACAGTTGTGTATTCGTTGTTTAAAAATTGAGAGTTATAATATATATATATATATATATATATATATATCGATTATCCGAATAAACCGATTTTCCGAACACCCATGTCTCCCAATTAGTTCGGATAATCGACGCTCTACTGTAATTCCAAAACATGAAAATGATTGGGTAAGACTCATTACTTGAATGCGGTGGGGTTGCCCAGGAGTAATGGCGAAGTTGAAAGGTACATTTGGACCATACTCGTCTCACTATCCACTGTGGGGCGGATGTTGATGAGAATACTTGGGATAAAAACATGGGAAATATCCAACTAAGACTTAAAGGTTCTAGCCAAAAACTACTACCCAAGAGAATCATTTGGAGTTGGTAAGGTGTTACCCAACGATCGGTCTGAGATAAATGAAATTCCAGTGATGACACGATATCAGGTGTCCTATAATGGAGTGGCAGGGGTAGAAAATATGAAACCCTGGATCAATCTTTCTGGGGAGGAAGAAAGCGGTATGTATTCGTGAGAGAGTAGGAAACTAACCTGGTACTCGGTAGTAAGTGTTTTGTCGTAGTACTACGTACGAGTAGGGTAGCCGATGTGCCGGTACTCATGTTACAATGATATTGTTGGACCCCCATGTAACAGTACCCCCTTTGCCAAATCTGTTAGTCAGCGTCCTTCAGGTATAAATTGAAAACCCCAAAGTTGTACTCACAGCTCCAATTCGTCGGTCACATTGTAAACGTCCACTCGTAATATCGTTATTATAATAGAACTTATTAAATTGAAAGCTTTGACTTTTAGTTGATTAAGTGATTATCGCGTCGTGCAACACAAGTGGGTTTTATTCAACAAGTAGGTGTTATTCACTGATTCGATTCTAAAAATATAGTGTTACGGAGCTTTCACTCATAAACCTGCCCTGGTGTCACAAGACAAAACCCAGTTAATAGAGACACAATTCTGCGGATTATCCTCATAATTCGAAGGAGTACATCTCTATTAAATTCTGGTGTCAGAAGTGGCGTTCTCATCCGTGTATGGACATCGGTTATTGCATTAACAAGGTATTTGCAAAACACCATCCATAAAAAATCAGAACATACAGTGAACTTCAGTTCTTAACGGAGGCTAACCAACAAAATCTGTTCGATTGGACATAACTGGTACGGAATCAATTCCCCCGGACTATCGGAGTCTATCCAAAAATCCAACGGACAACCCCTGGATCTGCCCAGTGAGCACAAACATCTCGGGGATGTTGATTTTCGTCCCAATTATGTTGCGTTATGAACGTTCAATAATTAATTGATATCGATGTAATGTTTGATATGTGACAACATTGGTCATGTATGTCCTATTGATGTTATAAATTGTAACGTTGCAGTGTGGACAACAATGTAATGTTGTGCGCATAACGAAATAGTAGTGGTAACTGGTACGAGCGGGTAGCGTGCGATCAGTGCAGTTTACGCGTTGTTTACTGTTTACTATTGTGTGTTTTTGCGGTATCGTTTTGATTTTGTCTCCAATCTTGAATGACCCAGCAAGTACGTCTAATAACGTAAGTGAATATTATGTACAATATACAGGATGGGCAAATTTCGATGTTACTATAGACAGGGTCTAAATTTTTACGCACTTGCTCGCCGGGCTAGTGCCTAGTATCCCATCCAAGGAATCGTGGGAATCCCTAACCGAGTCCTTTGCTAACAATTTACCACCAATAAATCACCAACCAAAAAAACATCCGTTCACTAAAATATAATTACCTACTTAATATTTTTCTTGGTAGCTAAATTTCGCTAATCTAACCTGGTCTTCAATTGTAGTGAACATTGCAACGGCGCCGGCGGTGCGTCATCAGCGTACCTACAGCGACGGTCAAAAGAAACTATCATAACCTCAAACTATCACTGCGCGGCGCGGCGTAAACGGTAAAATATAAGAACTGATTTTAATACATACAATACCAGGTCCCGAACTGTACCTACCTGTAATAGAAATTTCCCACTATGTACAATAGGGTGGTCCAAATTTATACCTAGAAATATTTTTTTTTGCTGGAGGGCAACGATCCCCCCAATCTGTAAAAATTCCCCCCAAATTTGAGAAAAATCGGTTAACGTTAACACGTGCCACCGTGTACCTCAAATTTCCCATTTAAAGGTCATTGCAAAAATGCATCTTTTTTCCTTTTTTTTCACGTTTCGTATTTAGAAAAAAAGTTGCGGGAGATAATCAGAAATTGTTTAGAACTCCCTAAGAAACAAACCCACAAGCATTATGTAACACTTACAGAAAATTTAAGAAAATGTATTTTGAAGTACAATGTTTCGCATGCTTGTGCTAATTAACTTATGACATTATTAAGAAAAGAAAACTTAACTTTACCGAGAGATTGCCGAACCTGTAATGAAAACACCAGGATTGTGTACGGCAATACCTATGGGAGACGGTTATTATAAACACTTCGAACTTGAAAAGGCTTTAAATCATATTCTAGCAATGCACTATATTGAATATTTTGACTCTCACGTCATGAAGATAAGCATAAACATGGATGGCTTGCCCATCAGTAATAGTTCACGCAGTCAGTTTTGGCCCATGCTGATTCGGATCATAAATATACCGGGTGATCAGTCTTCAAGTACGTTTCCAGTTAGAATTTATATTGGGAATAGCAAACCAAAATATGCAGATGATTATCTAAAGCATTTTGTAGAAAATTATATGAATAACGGTGTGATAACATACAATGGGAAGGTAATTAATGTTAAGATAGCCCATATAATGTGTGATGCTCCGGCTAAAGCATTCATTCTAAATGTAGCGAGTCATAACGGCTATTTTGGGTGCAACAACTGCACCCAAGAGGGTGAATATTTGGCTAGGCGAATGTCTCTCTTAGAAATAAATGCAAGATTGCGAACAGATCAATCATTCAACCTGAAACAGCAAGAGAAGCATCATAAAGGCGACACTATTCTTTTACAGTTTGATATTGGTTTAGTATCGTGTGTTCCACATGATTACATGCTTTTAGTGTGCCTAGGAGTAGTGAAGCGTTTGATTAAATTCTGGGTAATAGGTAAAAAAGATGTTAGGTTGGGTGTGCAGAAAGTGGAGTTAGCAAATAGTGTGTTGTGGCATCTAAGGTCATCTATCCCAAATGAATTTTCCAGACTCCCTTGGCCAATGACTGACACATTATACTGGAAAGCTACAGAATTACGACAGTTTGTATTATATACCGGAGTTATTGTTTTGAAAAGCAGGTTATCCAAAGAGTATTACAGACACTTTATGCTACTTCATTGTGCAATCAAAATATTAACATCTGGTGATATGCATAAAAGATACAATAATGAAGCCCAGCAATTGCTAGAACAATCTGTACGTGATTACGTTGTTCTTGACAATTTAGCGCTTTCCACTTTCAAAATTATCTACAAACTTAAAAAAAAAACCGGTTAAAAAAGACATCCAATGCTTTACAACAAGTTTCTAATAGACTTGAGGAATAAATTTATCTTGTCCAAGTTATCCAATTCCGTCACAAAAAATCGAAGAATTTCATGATATTACATATTTTGAGGCTATAAAGCTTGAAAAATTTTCGATAAAGATACCTGTTTTATATTAAATAACAGAGACATAATCAAAGTGGAGAAGATTGGAATGAAAAGAAATGGCTACGTACTACTTGTGAGGCGGTTTTTAGATATTGAGGAATTGTATTCAGAATCGAATAAGAATAGAATTCAAGAATACTAATGGAGTTCGAAGTGGGTAATAAATTATCAGCGTATATGTGGTAAAGATACATGAACTTAGTAGAAAATGCATTTGCTTCCCAAAGCTGTCGGGAAGTAACTACATAATTATGTCGCTTATGAGCGGAGGTGGCCGAGTGGATAAGGCGTATGCCTTCCACTCAGAAGTCCAGGGTTCAAGCCCAGGTTAGGCAGGGGATTTTTAAAATACTCCGTCTCCCCGATTGCCGCACAGACAAGCCACTGGCTTTGTGCACATGGCAACATCCCAAAAAAAAAAAAAAAAAAAAAAAAAAAATGAGCGATCTTCATTAACATGGATACAAGGTATACATTTGGGTTTTATGATGAATTGTTGTGGCAAATATGTTGAGTAATTATGAATTTTAATAGTAGATAATAGTATATTATTCTATGAGCAAGAGTAATGTAAGCAATTTCTCACGAGAACGAAGTTTGCAGCACGAGCCGTAGGCGAGTGCTGCAAAACGTTCGAGTGAGAAATTGCCATTACTTGCGAATGGAATACTATACTTTTTCTACGACCATGCAATTAAATTTTACGAATTAATTTTTGTGCATATAGGAACGGTTGTATGTCACTATGACGGTTTACAGGATTTTGACAGATTAAAATTGTTTGGCGCGCTTGTCACTTAGCGACGTTGTCAATGCCTTGGCAATGTCGCTAAGCAGTTTATCAAAACAATATGGAAATAAAAAATTCAGAGCTGTGATTGGTTCTAAAACCGTGAGGAATGAAATATTTCTCACTACTCGCAGGGTATGAGGAGCCAGGAATAAAATAGTTGCCATGTATGTGGGGAATGGTTAGTATTACTTATCATAAATTGCCATGATAATGAATGCATCCCTCAATAGGAGTAGAAAAACGCAGATTTGTTTTATATTATTTATATGTTTTTTAATCCTAATTTTAAAATTGAATTCCAACTTTGAAATATTTTTTAATTGAATCCAACCTAGAAATAAGTATTGGTAATGTAATTAATTCGACCTACCCATTGGCTATATTGATAACTGGTTAATTTATTCTAGAACTCCTACTGTGTTGGTACCTTTATGAACGATGATGGCGAGAAAGTAATCGGTGCATTCACTACCTCTTGGTTGGTAGGAGATGGTGAGAACGTGTTTTGTCCAAAGAAAAATTGTTCACAAGCGGTTAAAAGGGCACATAAAGTCAGTAGCAACTGGCAAATACATAAAGTACAGGTTCTACATAAATATGGTAAGCAATGAGTAAGATGTACATGACACTAGAACTCACATTCCTGATATTACATACTTATGAAGAGGCAAAACAGAAAGAAATTAGATTGAGCATAGCATCTGAATTAGAAGAATTAACAAACCGCATTTATGGCAGGGGATTTCGGGGCAGTAAGAAGAAGAGGCCATTATCATCAACCAGTGAAGGTAAAATAACTTTTATACTAATTTGATGTTATGGTCTAAATTTAAGAAAAGCCCTGGGCTAATTAGAAGATAACTAACCAAAATTAACACAGACTCCCTGTTTTAATTTGGATTAATTGATATATTGGGATTCATAAATGCCAACTATTGGGAATAATTGACCCAAATGTCTTATATATTCACAGAATCAGAATCGGAATGAGTAATTAGCACCTCAATTGCCAATAGGAACCAATTTAAAAGTAAATATTTTAAATTAGATAAGACAGCGTAAAGTGCAGAAGAGTATGGCAAAATCTTGCAGAGTAAGTGCCTGTGTCGGCCTCCTAGTACATACATGATTTTAATGATTTTCTTATTTACAGAGTTTTTTGACAAAAATGATCCGGACCGTTATATGGACTATACTGCCAAAGATAAATCAGCAGATAATGTGGAGAATGTTCTACCAATCATTTCCATAGAGGAGACTGAGAAAATACCGATGAGTAAGTATAAGTGTAGCATATTATTCGATTTTTTTTAGTAACTATAATGTAATTTATGGGATTTTGTTATTTTAGGTACCGTGCAAAATGTGTTAAAAGAAGTAATTTTAGTTAAAAATTACATACTAAAAAATAATCAGACATTACAAGAAATTCAAAATATTTTAACAAGCCGAGAGCAGCCAGACTGTAGGTCCGACAACAAAAGAATCCTCGAAACAGAAATTTTAAATAAGCTTCCACTAAAGACTATCGAAGATCTGATGAAAATAGATAAACGAGTGGAAAAATTATGCGAAGAAGTGGCAAGTATTCACTTAATATATTTAGTGAGCATTCTCTGCTCATACCTTTAATTATGTAATTACTGTAAACCTGTAATTACTTATGACTGTTTTTCATATCCAATAAGATATATCTTCAGTTATTCCACCTTATTCTCAAAATTAAGCATTGAAGGTTATTTGATATGTATTTACTAATTTTACCTATGGTAATTATTGTAGAGAAGACACTTTTTGCGAATTGGTGGGTTTACGCCACGGGAAGCCGTGAAGCTCTGCCTAATACGAATATTTACCAATGAATTAGCGAGTCAGTTCTCCTGGCATGGAGCCAAGAAAAACTTTCCTTTAAAAAACTGCATAGTTTTTAAAGTTCTTAAAAGTAAGTAAACTACTTTAGGCTAAGATTGAGAGTCTTGGTATTAATTGCAATAATTACTTTTATAGATGCTATTCTTCATAAATTTCCAAATTCTACAGAAGCGGAATTTGAAGCGAATGTAGCAATGTGGTTTCGGCACGGCCAGCAGCGGCTTTCCCGAGAAACTGGAACCAGACTGGTAATTAAAATTTATGCTTTTTTTGTATAAAATAAAATTGATGATATGTCAATACTGCATGTGGCTAAGATTGGTCTGTTCATCATGTCCAGAACGGTTGTTTTTATGGTTTTATGGCGAATGTTTCCATGGAGGCGACAAGGATTATTATTTTCAAACAACAGTTTTGGCAGTTGACTATTTTTAGTGCCAGAGCATAATTATTATTTGTACATATTTTGAGATCAATAAATATTATTATATTCGTTCCAACTATAATTGGTGACCCCGATAGAAGAGATACGCGTGCAACATGAGGAACTTCAAACTCGAGTTCCAACTGGAGTGCAGCCTTCCGAAGTACATCGTGTGGCAGTGAAGATGCCACCCTTTTGGCGTGACCGGCTCTTTGGTTCGCACAAATAGAAGCCCAGTTTACTCTTGCAGGCGTCAGGGAAGAGTCAACTAAGTTTTTTTACGTTGTTGGAAATCTACAAGAGACTTTCGCAAGCAAAGTTGAGGATATTATCAGCGCGCCACCAGTTGCCAGACCATACACTGCCATCAAGACAGAACTTATACAACGCTTGTCACTCTCGGAAGAGAAACGAGTCCGCCAATTGATTTCGGAGGAGCTCCTTGGAGATAGGAAGCCGTCACAATTTCTGAGGCATCTAAAAGCTTTAGCCGGAACTGCAGTCCAGGATTCCCTTCTAAAAACCTTGTGGTTGCAACATCTTCCAATAAACGTACAAGCAATATTGCAAACTCAAGCTGATCTTTCCATGGAGGTATTAGCAACAACAGCGGACAAAATAATAGAGGTATCTCAGACTCTACCATCTTCTTATGTCAACGCCGTTACCCCAGTACAACCCAATATTCGTCAACAATTAGAAGAAATTATTCATCGATTAGAAAAAATGGAGAAAGAAGTTAGTTACCTTAAACGCAGCCGATCAACATCAATGTCAAAATCGCGTCACGAAAATTCCCCGCTGACTTCGCCATCACTGTGTTGGTATCATCGCCGATTTGGAGAGAACGCCACTTCATGTAAAGAACCTTGTAGTTTTCTATCAAAAACGAATTAAAAAGCTCGTAGGGACGGCTACGAGTTATTCTCCATCTTCTAACCGTCTGTTCATTTTTGATAAGACTTCAAAGACACAGTTTTTAGTTGATATTGGATCCGACATTTGTTGTTACCCTGTTTCTAAACTGCAAACACGACCAAAATCCTGCAATTTTTCCCTTCAAGCTGCAAACAACAATGTCATAGCAACTTATGGAACCATTACTTTAAACCTCGATTTTGGTTTTCGCAGAAAATTTCTCTGGAGGTTTGTTGTGGCAGATGTAAGCATCCCGATAATTGGTGCTGACTTTCTTGCATTCTTTGGACTTTTGCCAGACTGTAAAAACTGCCTGCTCATGGATAAGGTAACAAACTTTACATATCAATGTCAACGTCATGATCACCTTCAGGCAAGCGTAAAACGTGCCACGATAGAATTTTCTGTGCTGACTGAATTCCCGGAGATCACTCATCCGGCTGGTACCTTAAGGAAGGTGAAGCATAATACCAAGCACTTCATTAAGACTACTGATGGACCGCCTGTTTTTTGTCGCCCTAGACGACTAGCACCAGATCGACTCCGTGTTGCAAAAGCTGAGTTTGAGTTAATGGTTCAAGAAGGTGTCGCTCGGCGTTTCAAAGGTCCATGGGCATCAGCACTTCACATGGTTCCCAAGAAAACTGGTGGCTGGCGTCCCTGCGGAGATTATAGAATGCTGAATTCTAGAACTGTCCCAGATCGCTATCCGGTAAGGAACATTCATGATTTTGCCTATCGTTTACGCGGTTCCAATTTCTTTTCAACCATCGATCTTGTGAAGGCATATACTCAAATTCCTGTAAACCCGGACGATATTGAAAAAACTGCTATCACTTCTCCGTTTAGCCTTTTTGAATTCCCGTTCATGCCATTTGGACTTCGAAACGCTGGACAAACTTTTCAGAGGTTTATTGATGAAGTACTTTCTGGTCTAGAATTTTGTTACTCTTATATATATGACGTACTTGTATTCTCTAATACAGCTGAAGAACATAATGATCATCTACGCGAGATATTTAGACGTTTCACACAAAACGGCATTCTTATCAACGTTAACAAAACTGTCATTGGAAAACTGTCCGTCCACTTTTTGGGTTATGAAGTTTGTGCTGAAGGTATTCGCCCACTTCCTGATAGAATAATTGCACTCCTTAACTTCCCAAAACCTACAACGGCAAAGCAGTTGCGTCGTTTCCTCGGAATTATTAATTTCTATCGTCCTTTCTTACCTGAGGCAGCTAAACATCAAGCACCGTTACATTCCCTTTTAGCTGGTACAAAAGGCAATCAGGTTATAATTTGGAACCCTGAAGCAGAGCAAGCATTTGCAAATTGTAAAAGTAACTTGTCCGAAGTAACACTCCTCGCTCATCCAAAAGAAGACGCTGAATTAGCTCTCTTTACTGATGCTTCTAGTAACGCTGTCGGTGGCTGTTTACAACAACGAGTTGAAAATTCATGGGAACCAATTGCTTTCTTCTCACGAAAGTTAACTCCACGTCAGTCTGAGTTGCCAGCGGTCTACCGTGAGTTATTTGCAGTTTACGCAGCAGTAAAGCAGTTCAAACATGTTCTGGAAGCTCAACATTGCATAGTCTGTGCAGACCACAAACCGTTAATTTATGCATTTGCTCAACGTCCAGACAAGCTTCCCCCGGTCCAGATCAATCAACTTTCCTTCATTGCGCAATTTACTACCGACATCAGATATGTTAAAGGTGATGCTAACATAGTTGCAGACGCATTGTCCAGGATTGATAGTGTCGAACTTTGCCTAATGGATTATAGAAAACTTAGAAATGCTCAGCAAACTGATGACGAACTTAAAAATTTACTGGATAGCAGTACTTCTTTGCAGTTGAAAGAAATTGTTGTACCAGGAGCAGACCTTAAGTTATTCTGTGATATTTCATCTACACATTCACGTCCGTACGTACTTCAAGAATTACGTCGTGATGTGTTTAGAAAACTACACAACTTAAGTCATCCCGGAATACGAGCCACACAAAAACTGGTTTCAGATCGCTTTGTTTGGCCCAACATACAAAAAGATCTTCGAATTTGGACCAGATCTTGCTTACAATGTCAACGCTCAAAAGTAACACGTCATGTAACATCACCTCTTGGTCTATTCACTACACCGACTTCGAGATTTCAACATATTCATGTGGATATCTTAGGACCCTTACCTGAATTAAACTCTTTCAGGTATTGCTTAACTGTGGTGGATAGATTTACTAGATGGCCTGAAGTGTTACCTCTCAGAGGCATAACCTCACAAGAAGTCGCAGAAGGTATTTTAACCTGCTGGATTTCACGTTTCGGTACACCTGCTAGGTTGACAACTGATCAAGGTAGACAATTTGAGTCAAAGTTACTTCAAGAACTCGCAAAGACCTTCGGGATTCAACGGATAAGATCTACGAGTTATCATCCACAAAGCAACGGTCTAGTAGAACGTTTCCATCGGCAATTGAAAGCTTCAATTATGTGTCACGCTAATACCAATTGGCTACTAGCACTCCCTCTAGTTCTTTTAGGCATACATTCTGCTCTTAAGGAAGACATGAATACTTCTCCAGCAGAACTAGTATATGGGGAACCGCTTCGTTTACCTGGAGAGATGTTAAAGGCATCCCCTTCTGACGAATTGTTTCCTGACACCAGCAATTTTTTGTATGAATTGAGAAGCAAAATGAATGAACTTCGCCCAGCACCAGCATCAAATCATGCTAAAACTAGATCGTTCATATTTAAAGATCTACCTACTGCCAAGTTTGTTTTCCTCAGAGATGACACTGTTAGAAAACGACTCCAGCAACCTTTCAGCGGACCTCACGAAGTAATTTCCAGAGATGAAAAAACCATCGTGATTCTTGTCAAAGGAAAACAGAGACGTGTCAGCATAGACAGAGTAAAGCCAGCATACATCTTCGTGGAAACAATCGACAATTGTTCACTGGAAACTTCTGTTTTGAAGCCATCTTCTTCCCAACGTCACGTTCGTTTCATTCAGACCTGACCTCCGGTCTCCGTGGGGGGCTGCTATGGCGAACGTTTCCATGGAGGCGACAAGGATTATTATTTTCAAACAACAGTTTTGGCAGTTGACTATTTTTAGTGCCAGAGCATAATTATTATTTGTACATATTTGGAGATCAATAAATATTATTATATTCGTTACAACTATAGTTTAATAGTTTTATTGTATGTGTCATACATAAGGGCTATACGCACACGTCAAGTATTTGCACGTGTCCACTAAGTATCTGGTATTACTTGACCACTTGAATAAATAGAAATTTAGTCAAGTGGTCAAGGAATACCATGGAGTTCCTTGACTAAATATTTGACTCGGGCGTATGACCCGCGTATAACGTCTCATAACTATTAATTTGCAATATTGCATTAACGTTTACTGTATACATCCATGAGAGGTCATTTAAGAACATCGCATGTATTGTTTTTGCACACAACTATGCAATGTTTTCGGAGGACGTACCTACGATATCCTCGGTTGACATCGCATAGATGTCATATGTAACATCTATGCAACCAATTGTTTTTGTCGAATCTGACGAATGTAGGAGGGTTATGTTACATTCCAGCGATATATTTGGGGCCTATTACAAAACGTTCAATTTGTGATTTCAACATCTCAGGAACATCAATAAGATGTTTTTGTGCTCACTGGGTGAATTCGCCGAAATTTCCCGGACAATCGGAGTCTACTATAAACTTGCTCTGTCGGAAACTTTTTGTATGAAGTAACTAATAGAAAAATATTTAGAATGTCGGTAACAGGAAACTCCCAATTAAAAGAATCTCCCCAACTTTCAAATGAGAGTGATAACGGAAGCCTTGACAATTCCATTCCGGAGGAATGGAATTATTCAAATTTTTTTTCAAGAATTCAAATTTATTAAACCTTTTAACGGTGATAGGTTGGAATTTACAACTTTTATCCGAAATAAATTCGGCATTTTTATTAGCAGCAACACATCAGACACCTAGTTTACTGTTCCTAGTCATAAGACGGTCCTGTCCGGTCGCCTAAGTCAGGCCCTGTGTAGATGTTCGCGCTACTGTACCGTCAGCAGTCTCGCGTGTTGTGCATGTATTACATTTGTCTTATACTTTGGATTAAATTTAACCATTGACGCTAGCGTATCAACAATAAAAGTCTGGGCGAATCTACTGGTTTTTTCTACTATTTTAGTTTATATAATAAAATTGGCGCAGTCGGTACTTTAGGAGTGTGGAAAGATTCAGTTTTCTGCTGGAAAAAGGATTCCGTTGATTCCAATCATTCATCCGCACCACGAACAATGCGATCTATTTATCGACGGCCAGGGTCCAAAAAGTGATCATCGAGATCACCCCAAAATCTGATGATCGAGATCAACGCCACTAGAATTCGAAAACTCATACCCGGGAAATATGCTGATGTTGGCATTCCTGTAAGTACCGCAACGTATTCTGTATTTTAAATACTTAAATTTCTCTCGTATTCTACATTCTAAATTTATATTTATTTTGCTCGTCCCTTTGAGTTGTTTTAAGTTTGTTTCTGTGTTATTTTGTATTTCTGTTTCAAAATTAAAATAATCAGAATGCCGCAAGAAACAAATAGTTACATATCATATCACAAGGCACTGAAACTTGTGCCAACGTTTCAAGGTAGCACAAGCACGCACCATAATTTTATAGACGCCGTGGATTTTGTGTATTGCAAATTCGATCCAAGCGAAATAGAAATATTTTCTTTTGTGGCAAAAGCTAAATTAGAGGGTATTGCATTGGATCATATTAGCACCTTAGAGGTGAACAAGTGGGCGGACATTAAGAAAAGACTGCTAAAGAAATTCGGTGAAACCTTAGATATTCATAGTCTTGCCCACGAAATGACAAAATTAAAACAGAACAATTCTGAAAAACCGATTCAATTTGTTACTAGAGTAGAGGAACGTCTTTTACGAATTCAAAAGCTAATTAAATATAACTCTGAGTACGCAAATAAAACGGAAGTCAAGAAAATTCTGAACGAGTATCACGCAAAAGCGGCTTTAATTACCATACTTAGTGGCTTAACGGAGCCTATCGGTCAAAAATTGCGCATTCAAAATCCGACTAGCATTGGAGACTTATGGAATTTATTGGTATTAAATGAAAATCCATTACGAAACAAAATTATTATTCTCCTCCATTACCGGTTAAACAAACAATTGCAAATCAAAATGTGGGTCCCAGCACGTCTGGTAACGTTAAAACGGAAAATTTTGGTCAAAAGTCGCCTTTAAAAGTGTTTATTAAAAAATGCAATCATTGTAGTAAATTACGCCATGTGGCAAGCGAGTGTCTTACAAGACGCCGTCTAGAAACGCTTCGTAGTTCTGCGAAGGCTCAAGTTATCACCGAGTCAGCAAATACCGACGTCGCGGACCCCGTGTGCGCTACACAGGCTGACGAAGAAGTTGAAATAATTGAAATTACCGACGATTCTTTTTTAGAGACGCGTATGAAACCGCCCTCGCCCCGGATATTGCGGTAGAATTAGAAGAATTAATAATATAAATATTACAGAACCAAAACTTTTGTACCTTTCAATTAAAAATGTTAACTTAAAGTTTCTAATCGACACAGGTGCAACACTATCCATTTTAAACCAAATAAATTAAAAAATGTAAAAACCTTTAAGGAAAATTTTAATATATCTGGAGTTAGTGGATCGACTATGAATGTTAAAGTAAGCGATACAATAAAAATTTAGGAAACCCGCACAAATTTTATATTCTTGACCTCGACTCGATATTCGACGGTATTTTGGGAATCGGATTTCTTACTGAAAATAAATGCACTCTAGACTTTGCTAAACTGGCAACCCCCGACCGTTCAATATAATTAAATTGCCTGGATGGCACAATTGATAATCAAAATACGAATTCGGAAACCGTAAGTAAACCTGAACCTCAAGTAATTCCACCTAAATGTCAAACCATAGTTCAACTGTGCTGCAATAATTTTAAGGGCAAAAATAATTTGATCTGTCCCGCTAAAAGTATTAACTAAACTCTACGGATTCCGAGCGCTGTAGTAAATGTCAAAGATGTCAAAGACAAATTTTATACCACTGTATTTAACACGTCTTAAATCCCTTACAAGATGGGAAGAATAATCACAGCTTTGGAAGAATTTCCGATGCGGATTGTAATAACAAGATAAATTGCTTCACATATAAACAGGATCCGTGTAGACCGGAAAAAGTATTAGATGAATTACAAACAGATCATCTGAATTCGGAAGAACGATCACAAATAGAACTAATATGTCGTCAATTTAGTTATATATTTTTGCTCGAGGGAGAAAACTTATCTTTAGAGACTCAGTAAAACATCGGATCCTAACAGGTGATTCGCCGCCAACATATACAAAGAGCTACAGAATGCCTCACATTCATAAAAAAGTAGTCGATAGCCAAATTAAAGATCTTCTAAAAAATAAGATTATTAAACCGTCTGTCTAGTTCACCATGGTCCCGTCCAATATGGATTGTCCCAAAAAAACCTGACGCACAGGGAAATAAAAAATAGGCGCTTAGTTTCCGCAAAATTAATGAAATTACAGGGGGTACCCAACCGAAAATATTTATGATGTTCTTGACCGCAGTAAATATTTTACCACTATAGATTCTTGCTTCAGGGTTTCTTCAAGTCGAAATGCACCCCAATGACATCGAAAAAACGGCATTCAACGCGAACGGAGGTCATTTCGAATATACACGGATGCCGTTCGGGTTAAAAAACGCCCGGTCCACATTTCAACCCCCTGAGATTGGTTCTGACAAACCTATCGCGTATGCATCGAGAACCCTCAACGAAACCGAGATAAGATATTCAACTATCAAGAAAGAGCTCCTCGCTATAGTTTGGGCAACAAAGCATTTTAGGCCTTATCTTTTTGAGGTGCCCTTCACCATAATTACAGATCATAAACCCCTTACTTGGCTATTTTCTATGAAAGACACCGGCAGTAAATTATCTCGGTGGCGGCTAAAATTGGGCGAGTACGAATATAAGGTCATCCACAAACCTGGTAAATAAATGCAGACGCCTTATCATGAATTAAAATTAATACTGTAACGTCAAAACCTTTTGAACAATTCTTCGGAAACATAGACCTTATTAGAACCGACATAATCAAGATAATTAACGACCAAGTAACTTTTAAAACTCATAAGAATATTATATATTTTATTAGCGATTCAGACGATATACCATTAAAATATTCCGGGCGTCTTACGTCCTGCGATAGCAATATCACAACTATTAAAATTGACAGCGGACAAAATCTTACCTTCATAATTTTAAACTCCGATGACTTGGAAAGTACGTTTAAAATAATCATGTCACTCCAACTCGAAGTTAACCGTGACTATTATATCAACGACGTTCGGGATAAACATGTATTAAAAATGTTCACATTCTGTTTTCCAAATTCCCGTTTCATTAATTGTTTGAACTTGGTATCAGTCCCAAAAGAGGGCGACGTTAATAGTATTATAACAGCATACCATACATCAATCGACAACTACCACAACGTTATAGTAGAAACTTACAATAAAATACGCTTGTTTTACTTTTGGAAAAATATGTACAGCGATATCTCGACATTTATTAAAAACTGTGAGATATAATAATAATAATAATAATAATAATAATAATAATAATAATCCACGCCTTAACATCCCCCAACAGCTTTCGCCACTACGGGGGCATCGGCAGGCCAGAATTATCATTATTATGGCCCGCGTCTGTGGCACGTCTTAAGTTGTTTGGCTTTCAGCATTCGCCGTGGAGTAAAGGAAAACCACAGAAAAACCTTTACTCTGAAAGCAGGGCGTTGGATATGTCAATTAAGTAAAATAGACCGGCAATGCCAAAAACAACCCCTTAATATAATAAATCCGCCACTAAAACCTTTCGAAAAAATATCCATCAATATTCTGTATATACAAAAAAATTACATCTTGACCGTCAGCGACAACCTGACCAAATACGCGCAAGCATATATACTTCCAAACAAGACTCCCAGTTGTGTAATTAATAAACTAAAAACGTCCATGCGGCATTTTACAGTGCCTAAAGAATTGTATGCAGACAACGGAACCGAATTTGCGAACAAGAAAATCAAAGATTTTTGCGATAAATACCAAATCAAACAGTATTTTTCATGTGTCGAACATTCCCAGTCACAAGGTATTGTCGAGAGACTGCATGCTACCCTTACGGACACCATCCGTTGTTGTTAAAATGATATCGACACAAGTCACAAAACCTTGCACGATGCGCTTCTAGTGGCGCTAAAGTCTTACAAGTCTACGCAAAGTTCTCTTAATAAGACACCGTTTCAAGTCACCTTCCCATATCTCGAAAATTTTGAATTAAAAGACCTTACAGAACTTAGTGAGAACCAACTCACCGAAATTAGAAGTAATCAAACCAAAACTAGATTAAAAAATAAGGACAATTTTGACAAACCATACAAACTTAAGGAAAAAAAATTTAACGTTGGCCAACTGGTTTTGTTGAAAAGAAAATCTAACACCGATTGACAGAGTTTCAGGGGCCATTGGAGATATTGGAGGTTGACAATGGGAGCGTTCAGCGAACTCAACAGTTGACTAGTCAGCGCAAACACGTTGGCAACCGTTGACCATTTGACAACCGTTTGAATAGTAGTCAGCGGAACCATTCAGCGAACTGCTGCGGCCAACTGTCGCGACGGTTGCGTTCGCTGAACGCGCCCAATGATGAAAAATACGCTATAATTAAGTTACTTATTAATTAAGTTAATTAAGTTAAAGATAATGAAATTATAAAAGATGTTCTTAACTCACAAAACCACATAATTGATCTAGCGGATGTAAAATTTAACGAATCTCTTTCCAAATTAAAAATTAGCCAACAACAGTTAGCATCAAAACTAAATTTGTTTATGGAGCATGCTTATGAAACCGTAAGGTAACAATCATATTTTGAAGTACAAATGAATTTAGAAAAAACTATTTGAGTCTTATATTATCATAGAAACAGAAATACAAAATATAATTTTGGGTGTAACATTAAAAGAGTTCTATTTACCATTAATTGACACTGAAATTTTAGTTAACGAAATTCGGAAAATTCCTAACGTTTTATCGCAAAACAATTTGCCAACTAACCCGACCCTGGACAATCTAGATCTTTTATTAAAATCTTGCTCCTTGCAAACTTATATTTCAGCAGATAAATTAGTAATCATTTTAAAGATGCCACTTATCAATAGTCAATTATTTAACTTATAATGACTCTTACCTTTCCCGTCTCTAACCAACACCCCCACTAGCCTCATTCCCCCTGCGGAGTACGTTGCTGTGTCTTACGATACCATGCTATACATCAGCGTTACCCCGGAGTAATTAGAAAAGTGCAAAATGCTAACCGACACCCTTCTTTGTTCGAGCTCGCCAATATTGGAGGTCGCCCTGGGCCCATGCGAAGCACAAATCGTCGCCGGGAAACCGTCACTGTTCACCAACGAACATCCAGAAGAGCCATGCCCTGGTCACCAAACTGAAGTCAAACACATGGATTGTCAGCGCTCATCAACCGATCTACGGCACAGTTACCTGCGATGGACAAAATTCCCCTATCACTATCAAGGATAACGTACGGATTACACTAAGCTGGCCATGCTCCACCACAACAGGCGGAAGGAAACTACTCGCTTCCCACGATTTTCAGCAACAGCAGAAGAATTCGTAGAATTCCCAATGCAAAACTCCATCGAGTCACCGATCATCCATCAGGAAGAACCAGTAAAACTAATAGATGTTGACCTATCTGACATCGACACCCTAAGAGCAAAAATTCAAGACCACCAGAGTAAGATCGACCAAATTGCTATGTAGCGGATACGTTCACCCTACTTTTCATTGGGAACGATTGGCATTCTGGTGACGCTAATATTAGCACACTTGCTTGTGAACCACGGTTGGAAGCGGTATAGAGCAAGCACCGTAGCATCCGTCCCAACCAATTCAGAAACCACCCCGTTACCCTCGAGCCAATAACCAGCTAGGGGACCTGTCAATTTGACAACTATTTTGCAATAGTTTCCATGGAGAGTCAAATCTCAGAGGGTAGGAGTCATAAGACAGTCCTGTCCGGTCGCCTAAGTCAGGCCCTGTGTAGATGTTCGCGATACTGCACCGTCAGAACATGGAAAAGCGCGTTATGAAGTGCTTAGAGAAAGAAAGGGCTTAGAACAGCAAGAAATAATAGTGACTGATTTTAAGAAGAAATTGCTCTTTAGATTTCATTCCATTAATGAGGTCATTAAAGCAAAAGAATATGAGACTACCGCTAGGCAGGTGCCACTACCTTTGACTACACGAGGAGTAGGATTCTCAGTTCAAGAAACGCACAAAACAGTGATGCGTGTCCCAGACAACCAAAGGCAACTACCGATAACTACTATTCAAACAATTTACAGAGTAATATTAGCCATGGTTGAATACAAAATTTATAAGAATAGAGTGAACGTTGCTCTTGATACTCCATCCAGATGGTACAATCCTGGACGTTTTGAAGAGTTCCATAGTGTGATGGTTTCAAACATTTTATGTACCCAACGAGTCAGATGCATTCTTCAAATGCTTGGCAGATTCACCTATTGTGAGAAGAACTATGTGGCCTTATTTATACAAGAGATTTTTGACGATAATAATCGTCTTATTCCCTGTGCTGAACAAGTCTATTTCACCAACCTCCGCCGAGTAGTAGAATACGTGATGTACGTGATGAGTACGTGATGTTGGAGAAGTGAGAGACTGGATGGAAGCTGCTATTGATATAAAAGGATCAAAGCAGAAATGATTTGGTGAATACTAAAGGTATACTACGGAGAATACTACGGTGCGCATTTCAAGACTAAACACGGTTCTTCAATTTCTGCTTGTCTTAGTAAAGAAGAGATCAAATTCAAAGATGAGTCATGCTCAAAACAGCTCCGAATTTAGCATAACGTATTTAGGCTAAAGGATGCTACTGCGACAATTGTGACTAACGCAAATTATTTGATAGCTCACAAAATTGCGAAATCTAATAAAACATTTGGTGAAGCGGAATTCATGAAAGACTGTTTGCAAGTTGTAGCTGACGCTTTGTGTCGAGATAAAAGAACTTTTCAATCAATCAATGAGTCTATTGCTCCTGATCGTAACATCAAGAATTGAAAATATTCCTGAGAACATAAAATCCCAACTTACAGGGACGATCGAAAGTTTTCTGGGGTTTCGCTTACAATGGATGCTAGTACAGATATATCAGCAAAATTGCTTATTTTTGAGCGATGTGTTGACGGCAATTTTAAGAATATTCAATAATTAGCCAGGGGTAATCATCAAAAGGAACTACTACGAGAATTGATATTTATGGCGAGTTTGAAAAATGTTTGAAAAATTTGTTGCCTCAACAGATAGTAGTAAATATTACCAGCGACGGTGGTGGTCCGAACATAGTGGGAACGAATCATAGTTTTGAGAGTCATAGTTTTGTCGGTGTAGTCAACGAAAAATAATTAAGTGATATGCTTGCATTGTCGGATCCATCAGGAAATGTTGTGTAAAGCTGCACTTCAAATAAAGCATGTCCTTGATGTCGTTCTTAAAGTCGTCCATACCATTCAATCGCGTGGAATATCAATTGTCTGAAATCGCTCGAAACTCCGTTAAACTTGGCATTTAGGTGTTTTGAATGACGCTGAATCTGAATACGGCATTAAAATAACAGAGCCTAAGTGGCGGGCTGTGATTAAAAATAAAAGAAATCTTTGGCCAACTCTAGTTTAGTTTAGTAAATCTAGTATTCATATTGGTTGTTAAGAGCGCTGAATCAAAATATGGCATAAACATGGCAAAATTCAAAATAGCAGATCCAAAATGACGCACCAGAAAATTAGAATTAAGGGAGAATTCCGATTTTTTATTAAAAAATGTCTGCATTGTTATGGTTTTGTTATTAACGACACTATGCACTATCAATGGATTCCAAATTTGGTACACATCTAAAAATAATTAAAAAAATCATTGAAAACTAGGGCCGCAAACTTCTCTCGACAATGAATGAAATAAAATCCGATGTCTCTGGTTGAAATGATTTCTCCACTCAAGGTGGTCTGAAATGAAAATATAAAACCGTTGTATAGTATACACAAGTACTTATCGCTTATTGAGACAGAAAAAGAAATGTATATTTGAATGGTGGTATATTTTCAAATGGTGACTTGTCAAAGCAAAATTATCGACTTAAATCGAAAATATTTTTAGCAATTGAAAATACATGACGGATTGTGTTTCTGGTTCCATCAGGAGATATACCAATGTTTGTTAAACATGCAGTTCAAATTTCAAGTTGATCTGTCCAATGGTTTGAGTTATAATTGCACAAGTTGGTAGCCGACGATATTATAACAATCTTCTAAATTTTATTTAATAATAAATAAAAAAATAAATAAAGTTTGTTGTATACTAAGGTACAAATCCGCCATTCAAAACACCTAAATGGGGTAAAATACCCAAAAAAGCACGACGCTAATGATACTTTACTTAAACTCCGCCAAACCGCAATTGAAAAACGCGCCCTTAATATGTTGTTCAGGGCACTAAATTGAAGGTACAATTTGCAGATGTCCTTCATTTTTTCATGGTTTTGGTTGATTTTAGTCTAAAAGGAGTGGGCTAATAAATAAGCGGGCTTATATTCAAGTAGACATTTAATTTTCTTTTCTGTTAACATTAGTAGCTGGCGACAGGAAACTGTATTGTAATTGGATAGAACCATGCCGGAATGTTGAAATTATTTGGAACCCTCAAAATTTAATCGATTATAGTAAAAAAAAATGAAGACGAGTGGGAAAATTTTGCTTCATTCAGAGAGGAGAGATTAAATATATATGGCATACTTACTGTAACTGAGGCGGTAATTGAAAGAATGGATATGCTAGGAAGGGTGATGAAACGTGAGAGGATGGCACAACTTAGACTTACAATTAGACAAATGTAACTTTCTCAGGAGACATATTGGATACTTTGGTTAGAGGATTTCATTAAGAGAGATAAAACCTGGGATCCAGGAAGACCCACTATCGCACATTTTCAGATGTCCATGGAGGTCAGCAGAGGAATGAGGAAGTTTCTAGGATTGACGCGTTACTTCCGGATATTGGTACAAGCTATTTCTTAATAGCTAAACCCTTGACTAACCTACAGCACAAAGAAGCAAAATAGATAATGGAACGACGTACACCTTTGAGCAACACAAGGAAGTTTGAATAGAATAACTAATTTTGAAGATTTGCGACAGAACGAGGGACAGGGTGTTGCATAGAGTGCCAGTTTCCATGGATTAGGGGTAATACTTAGATACGATGTCGAATCCTGTCTACTACGCTATTTCGAAGACTAGTGATATCGAGTCCAAATACAATAGCTTCGAACGGGTGGCAGTGGCGGTAGGATCTAATTGGTGGGAAAGTATTTTAAGATCGTGACAAATTGTACAGCCCTGAACTACCTATTCATTGTCGCAAAGGGATATCAATCGTAAAGTATTCACCTGGTGCATGATGCTTCAAGAATTCGACTAAGAAGTGAAGCATAGACCTGGAATTAAGATGGCTCATGTACCATTGTAACGAATTACCATGCCTGAACATTAAAATTCGTTAATTGTAAATAATTGTGTATAGAAATAAGTATTTAGAATTGTATTATGCTTTATTATGTGAATTTTTTTCAATAGCTTTTGTGGAGAAATGTTTTCGGGTCAAGAACCGTATATAAGACCGGCCGAGCGAGGTAGGATTCGAATATTTTCCAGTATTTTTTCTGTGCAAAGAAAAACCGTTTCGAATAAGCTGGTTTTGCTGGCCAGTTTATTGGTATAGAGGGGGTATCTCCCACTCCATTTTGGGCCCTATAAATACCGCTCGCATTGCCCGTAATAAACAGACTTCTACCTGAGTTGTCAAGCGATGCTAGCCGGGTAAGTCTCATTTGGATCTCTTGAGTTGGCTTTAGGCTAGCCGAGAAGTTCTAGGCAGGATCATAGTTGGCTTTAGGCTAGCCGAGAAGTGCTAGGCAGGATCATAGTTGGCATTGTAGGTTAGCATGATATCAAGTTGTAGTTAGCAGCGTAGTTGGCATTTTAGGATAGCACGTTCTAGGCAGGATCATAGTTGGCATTGTAGGCTAGCATGATATCAAGTTGTAGTTGGCATGTTAGGCTAGCACGTTCTAGGTAGGATCATAGTTGGCACTGTAGGCTAGCATGGATGAAGTTTCAGGTAACATTGTAGATAATAATTGTTTCGGGTTGATATTCTGTTTTCATTTATGTATTGGGAATTTCTTTTATGTGCAAGTCAGAAAATAAATTTATTTAGTTATTTTACGCAGGATTTTGTTTTAATTTTCGAAGAACACCTATACTAAAGAGCTACCTACTATAGGAAAATATTTTAGGATATTATTGTGTGACGAAGAAAAGTCGAATCAGACGGACCACGTTACACCATCTCCTCGACTGCCTTAGTCGAGTGGGCGAGGTGTACTACAAGGAAGAACACGTCTCAACTACTATCGCGTTAGCACAAGACAAGGAGATGACATTCAGAACATCAAGAATAAAGTAGAAAAATACTGTTCTAGAGCACCAGAAATGGGTGGGTGCTCTAGCCAACATTTTTTTAACCACGTGGAAGAAGAACATATCTTGACTGCAAGCAATCGGCTTAAACGGTTGGTTCAGACACATGCACGATGTGTTGTGCATGTTCACAGGGAATAACAGAGCGTTAGAGAATCTTCACACATATAGATAGATAGATAGATAGATAGATAGATAGATAGATAGATAGATAGACAGATAGATATATAGATAGATATATAGATAGATAATTTATTTGGTGCTATTGCCTAGTGGCTTACACAAGTCAGTACAGAATGTCGTGGTAATAAACATAAGTGCAAATATAAATACAAACATAAATATCACAAAAATATCGATATCGATGGCATAGCCGCAACACCACACCCCACCCACGCTTCAACCAAGGCGACACACCGTATCGCAGCCAAACCATCGACACATCCAAGTGGGACAAATCTGCACAGAAATAAGACAAATGTCCATGAATAAGATAAAAATAACAAACAATCATTATAGACACGTAAACATAAATAAGCATAAATAAATATTCAGGGTCATGTAGCAACGACACCCGCCGCCGGAGGGTTATCAATAAATTCCAGTATATCAAAGATCGCTCGAGCTATCAGAATTTTCTTAATTTATGTTAGTAGGATAGAACTCGGTTGTTGTCGTAGAGAAATGTCAATGGCATTATAAAATTTAAGTCCATAATAATTTAAAGCATTTCTCGAACGTGTCAAGCGCAAACAATTGGGTCGAAGATTTTCGCGGTTTCTAGTGGAATACGCATGCACATCATTATTGGTGGTAAGAGAACTCATGTTTGCCGACCTGCTAGCGAATCCCCATCCCGGTGCCAAGTCAGCTCAGTGTCCACCACGACACCCAGGAACCTGGTAGCTTCACCATAATTGTCATGGCGTTTAAGCGTGAAAGTGAGGTTACTTGTCTTTGATTCGTTTAAAAGAAGCAAATTGCTATTGAACCAAACTTTAGCGGTGGCAAGAAGTTCCCCGTGCAATCTAACTGCTTGATCTCGGTTCTGGTGTCTGGTCATTAAGTTGGTATCATCCGCGTACAACAACGCGTCACCGTCAGGTAGTGTCTCCGGAAGGTCATTAATATATATATATATATATATATATATATTAGGAATAGCACTGGACCCAGAATGGAACCCTGAGGGACCCCGTGACTGACCCGACCAAGCAAAGAGGTTTCGCTGCACGCACTACTGTCTATTCAAGAGGTATGATAATAAAAATCGACAAGCATTTGGTGCGACATTATACATGTACAGTTTACGCAACGCTATATCGTGCATCACACAATCGAACGCCTTGGTGAGATTTAAACACGAGACCTCACAGTACTCCGATGACTCAAAGCTGTCAACGACACCTCTGATAAAACAGTGAATAGCTGCGGCCGTTGACTGACCTGATCTGAAACCGAATGGATTTGCATTAAACAAGTTCCCACCCTCAAAATAATCGACCAGCTGTACTTTAAGTAGAAATTCGAAAATTTTTGAAATTACTGGTAGAATGCCTATAGGTCTGTAATTCGACGGATCAGTGCTATCGCCCTTCTTAAAGATTGGTGTGACGCATCTTATCTTAAGTACGTCAGGGAAGTGATTACTCTCAACGCAATCATTGAACAAATTGGTAAGTGATGAAATAAAATGCAATCTCTTTTTCGTTGCGTACTTTTAATTTATTTTATCGAGACATGCTTCGATGCCTTAGCATCATCCTCAGTCGGGAATCTACAAAAAAAAATTTCGTCTTAAGAGAAATATTACAATATTTGTTACATCATAATTAAACTCTACACACAAAATTGTGACAGAGAGAAAACAACAAACACTGTTCATGCTAAAGCGTATTATAAACTTACGGTAAGTTTCCGAAAATCTCACAAATTTCATTCTAGTGTACCCCTTTCACTTATAGCCTGTGTTCAATCCTATTTCTTATTAATTTAATAAAAGTTTATGCCCAAAAACCTTTTGCGTCGTGCGAGAACCAGGCTTGTTGTTGGTATGAGGTTAGCTATGTAGATGTATATGCGCCGTGCATCCATCTTGCATCTCACTTCCTCCTGTTTTTTCTTTCTCTGTCGTTCGCTTGCAATTCTGGTGGTGGTTGCGTTTGACCTCTAGGTATTGTTTAATGGTTAGAGTATGCAACCAACATCATCAGTAATTCCACCTAAATGTCAAACCATAGTTCAACTGTGCTGCAATAATTTTAAGGGCAAAAATAATTTGATCTGTCCCGCTAAAAGTATTAACTAAACTCTACGGATTCCGAGCGCTGTAGTAAATGTCAAAGATGTCAAAGACAAATTTTATACCACTGTATTTAACACGTCTTAAATCCCTTACAAGATGGGAAGAATAATCACAGCTTTGGAAGAATTTCCCGATGCGGATTGTAATAACAAGATAAATTGCTTCACATATAAACAGGATCCGTGTAGACCGGAAAAAGTATTAGATGAATTACAAACAGATCATCTGAATTCGGAAGAACGATCACAAATAGAACTAATATGTCGTCAATTTAGTTATATATTTTTGCTCGAGGGAGAAAACTTATCTTTAGAGACTCAGTAAAACATCGGATCCTAACAGGTGATTCGCCGCCAACATATACAAAGAGCTACAGAATGCCTCACATTCATAAAAAAGTAGTCGATAGCCAAATTAAAGATCTTCTAAAAAATAAGATTATTAAACCGTCTGTCTAGTTCACCATGGTCCCGTCCAATATGGATTGTCCCAAAAAAACCTGACGCACAGGGAAATAAAAAATAGGCGCTTAGTTTCCGCAAAATTAATGAAATTACAGGGGGTACCCAACCGAAAATATTTATGATGTTCTTGACCGCAGTAAATATTTTACCACTATAGATTCTTGCTTCAGGGTTTCTTCAAGTCGAAATGCACCCCAATGACATCGAAAAAACGGCATTCAACGCGAACGGAGGTCATTTCGAATATACACGGATGCCGTTCGGGTTAAAAAACGCCCGGTCCACATTTCAACCCCCTGAGATTGGTTCTGACAAACCTATCGCGTATGCATCGAGAACCCTCAACGAAACCGAGATAAGATATTCAACTATCAAGAAAGAGCTCCTCGCTATAGTTTGGGCAACAAAGCATTTTAGGCCTTATCTTTTTGAGGTGCCCTTCACCATAATTACAGATCATAAACCCCTTACTTGGCTATTTTCTATGAAAGACACCGGCAGTAAATTATCTCGGTGGCGGCTAAAATTGGGCGAGTACGAATATAAGGTCATCCACAAACCTGGTAAATAAATGCAGACGCCTTATCATGAATTAAAATTAATACTGTAACGTCAAAACCTTTTGAACAATTCTTCGGAAACATAGACCTTATTAGAACCGACATAATCAAGATAATTAACGACCAAGTAACTTTTAAAACTCATAAGAATATTATATATTTTATTAGCGATTCAGACGATATACCATTAAAATATTCCGGGCGTCTTACGTCCTGCGATAGCAATATCACAACTATTAAAATTGACAGCGGACAAAATCTTACCTTCATAATTTTAAACTCCGATGACTTGGAAAGTACGTTTAAAATAATCATGTCACTCCAACTCGAAGTTAACCGTGACTATTATATCAACGACGTTCGGGATAAACATGTATTAAAAATGTTCACATTCTGTTTTCCAAATTCCCGTTTCATTAATTGTTTGAACTTGGTATCAGTCCCAAAAGAGGGCGACGTTAATAGTATTATAACAGCATACCATACATCAATCGACAACTACCACAACGTTATAGTAGAAACTTACAATAAAATACGCTTGTTTTACTTTTGGAAAAATATGTACAGCGATATCTCGACATTTATTAAAAACTGTGAGATATAATAATAATAATAATAATAATAATAATAATAATAATAATAATCCACGCCTTAACATCCCCCAACAGCTTTTGCCACTACGGGGGCATCGGCAGGCCAGAATTATCATTATTATGGCCCGCGTCTGTGGCACGTCTTAAGTTGTTTGGCTTTCAGCATTCGCCGTGGAGTAAAGGAAAACCACAGAAAAACCTTTACTCTGAAAGCAGGGCGTTGGATATGTCAATTAAGTAAAATAGACCGGCAATGCCAAAAACAACCCCTTAATATAATAAATCCGCCACTAAAACCTTTCGAAAAAATATCCATCAATATTCTGTATATACAAAAAAATTACATCTTGACCGTCAGCGACAACCTGACCAAATACGCGCAAGCATATATACTTCCAAACAAGACTCCCAGTTGTGTAATTAATAAACTAAAAACGTCCATGCGGCATTTTACAGTGCCTAAAGAATTGTATGCAGACAACGGAACCGAATTTGCGAACAAGAAAATCAAAGATTTTTGCGATAAATACCAAATCAAACAGTATTTTTCATGTGTCGAACATTCCCAGTCACAAGGTATTGTCGAGAGACTGCATGCTACCTTTACGGACACCATCCGTTGTTGTTAAAATGATATCGACACAAGTCACAAAACCTTGCACGATGCGCTTCTAGTGGCGCTAAAGTCTTACAAGTCTACGCAAAGTTCTCTTAATAAGACACCGTTTCAAGTCACCTTCCCATATCTCGAAAATTTTGAATTAAAAGACCTTACAGAACTTAGTGAGAACCAACTCACCGAAATTAGAAGTAATCAAACCAAAACTAGATTAAAAAATAAGGACAATTTTGACAAACCATACAAACTTAAGGAAAAAAAATTTAACGTTGGCCAACTGGTTTTGTTGAAAAGAAAATCTAACACCGATTGACGGAGTTTTAGGGGCCATTGGAGATATTGGAGGTTGACAATGGGAGCGTTCAGCGAACTCAACAGTTGACTAGTCAGCGCAAACACGTTGGCAACCGTTGACCATTTGACAACCGTTTGAATAGTAGTCAGCGGAACCATTCAGCGAACTGCTGCGGCCAACTGTCGCGACGGTTGCGTTCGCTGAACGCGCCAATGATGAAAAATACGCTATAATTAAGTTACTTATTAATTAAGTTAATTAAGTTAAAGATAATGAAATTATAAAAGATGTTCTTAACTCACAAAACCACATAATTGATCTAGCGGATGTAAAATTTAACGAATCTCTTTCCAAATTAAAAATTAGCCAACAACAGTTAGCATCAAAACTAAATTTGTTTATGGAGCATGCTTATGAAACCGTAAGGTAACAATCATATTTTGAAGTACAAATGAATTTAGAAAAAACTATTTGAGTCTTATATTATCATAGAAACAGAAATACAAAATATAATTTTGGGTGTAACATTAAAAGAGTTCTATTTACCATTAATTGACACTGAAATTTTAGTTAACGAAATTCGGAAAATTCCTAACGTTTTATCGCAAAACAATTTGCCAACTAACCCGACCCTGGACAATCTAGATCTTTTATTAAAATCTTGCTCCTTGCAATCTTATATTTCAGCAGATAAATTAGTAATCATTTTAAAGATGCCACTTATCAATAGTCAATTATTTAACTTATAATGACTCTTACCTTTCCCGTCTCTAACCAACACCCCCACTAGCCTCATTCCCCCTGCGGAGTACGTTGCTGTGTCTTACGATACCATGCTATACATCAGCGTTACCCCGGAGTAATTAGAAAAGTGCAAAATGCTAACCGACACCCTTCTTTGTTCGAGCTCGCCAATATTGGAGGTCGCCCTGGGCCCATGCGAAGCACAAATCGTCGCCGGGAAACCGTCACTGTTCACCAACGAACATCCAGAAGAGCCATGCCCTGGTCACCAAACTGAAGTCAAACACATGGATTGTCAGCGCTCATCAACCGATCTACGGCACAGTTACCTGCGATGGACAAAATTCCCCTATCACTATCAAGGATAACGTACGGATTACACTAAGCTGGCCATGCTCCACCACAACAGGCGGAAGGAAACTACTCGCTTCCCACGATTTTCAGCAACAGCAGAAGAATTCGTAGAATTCCCAATGCAAAACTCCATCGAGTCACCGATCATCCATCAGGAAGAACCAGTAAAACTAATAGATGTTGACCTATCTGACATCGACACCCTAAGAGCAAAAATTCAAGACCACCAGAGTAAGATCGACCAAATTGCTATGTAGCGGATACGTTCACCCTACTTTTCATTGGGAACGATTGGCATTCTGGTGACGCTAATATTAGCACACTTGCTTGTGAACCACGGTTGGAAGCGGTATAGAGCAAGCACCGTAGCATCCGTCCCAACCAATTCAGAAACCACCCCGTTACCCTCGAGCCAATAACCAGCTAGGGGACCTGTCAATTTGACAACTATTTTGCAATAGTTTCCATGGAGAGTCAAATCTCAGAGGGTAGGAGTCATAAGACAGTCCTGTCCGGTCGCCTAAGTCAGGCCCTGTGTAGATGTTCGCGATACTGCACCGTCAGAACATGGAAAAGCGCGTTATGAAGTGCTTAGAGAAAGAAAGGGCTTAGAACAGCAAGAAATAATAGTGACTGATTTTAAGAAGAAATTGCTCTTTAGATTTCATTCCATTAATGAGGTCATTAAAGCAAAAGAATATGAGACTACCGCTAGGCAGGTGCCACTACCTTTGACTACACGAGGAGTAGGATTCTCAGTTCAAGAAACGCACAAAACAGTGATGCGTGTCCCAGACAACCAAAGGCAACTACCGATAACTACTATTCAAACAATTTACAGAGTAATATTAGCCATGGTTGAATACAAAATTTATAAGAATAGAGTGAACGTTGCTCTTGATACTCCATCCAGATGGTACAATCCTGGACGTTTTGAAGAGTTCCATAGTGTGATGGTTTCAAACATTTTATGTACCCAACGAGTCAGATGCATTCTTCAAATGCTTGGCAGATTCACCTATTGTGAGAAGAACTATGTGGCGTTATTTATACAAGAGATTTTTGACGATAATAATCGTCTTATTCCCTGTGCTGAACAAGTCTATTTCACCAACCTCCGCCGAGTAGTAGAATACGTGATGTACGTGATGAGTACGTGATGTTGGAGAAGTGAGAGACTGGATGGAAGCTGCTATTGATATAAAAGGATCAAAGCAGAAATGATTTGGTGAATACTAAAGGTATACTACGGAGAATACTACGGTGCGCATTTCAAGACTAAACACGGTTCTTCAATTTCTGCTTGTCTTAGTAAAGAAGAGATCAAATTCAAAGATGAGTCATGCTCAAAACAGCTCCGAATTTAGCATAACGTATTTAGGCTAAAGGATGCTACTGCGACAATTGTGACTAACGCAAATTATTTGATAGCTCACAAAATTGCGAAATCTAATAAAACATTTGGTGAAGCGGAATTCATGAAAGACTGTTTGCAAGTTGTAGCTGACGCTTTGTGTCGAGATAAAAGAACTTTTCAATCAATCAATGAGTCTATTGCTCCTGATCGTAACATCAAGAATTGAAAATATTCCTGAGAACATAAAATCCCAACTTACAGGGACGATCGAAAGTTTTCTGGGGTTTCGCTTACAATGGATGCTAGTACAGATATATCAGCAAAATTGCTTATTTTTGAGCGATGTGTTGACGGCAATTTTAAGAATATTCAATAATTAGCCAGGGGTAATCATCAAAAGGAACTACTACGAGAATTGATATTTATGGCGAGTTTGAAAAATGTTTGAAAAATTTGTTGCCTCAACAGATAGTAGTAAATATTACCAGCGACGGTGGTGGTCCGAACATAGTGGGAACGAATCATAGTTTTGAGAGTCATAGTTTTGTCGGTGTAGTCAACGAAAAATAATTAAGTGATATGCTTGCATTGTCGGATCCATCAGGAAATGTTGTGTAAAGCTGCACTTCAAATAAAGCATGTCCTTGATGTCGTTCTTAAAGTCGTCCATACCATTCAATCGCGTGGAATATCAATTGTCTGAAATCGCTCGAAACTCCGTTAAACTTGGCATTTAGGTGTTTTGAATGACGCTGAATCTGAATACGGCATTAAAATAACAGAGCCTAAGTGGCGGGCTGTGATTAAAAATAAAAGAAATCTTTGGCCAACTCTAGTTTAGTTTAGTAAATCTAGTATTCATATTGGTTGTTAAGAGCGCTGAATCAAAATATGGCATAAACATGGCAAAATTCAAAATAGCAGATCCAAAATGACGCACCAGAAAATTAGAATTAAGGGAGAATTCCGATTTTTTATTAAAAAATGTCTGCATTGTTATGGTTTTGTTATTAACGACACTATGCACTATCAATGGATTCCAAATTTGGTACACATCTAAAAATAATTAAAAAAATCATTGAAAACTAGGGCCGCAAACTTCTCTCGACAATGAATGAAATAAAATCCGATGTCTCTGGTTGAAATGATTTCTCCACTCAAGGTGGTCTGAAATGAAAATATAAAACCGTTGTATAGTATACACAAGTACTTATCGCTTATTGAGACAGAAAAAGAAATGTATATTTGAATGGTGGTATATTTTCAAATGGTGACTTGTCAAAGCAAAATTATCGACTTAAATCGAAAATATTTTTAGCAATTGAAAATACATGACGGATTGTGTTTCTGGTTCCATCAGGAGATATACCAATGTTTGTTAAACATGCAGTTCAAATTTCAAGTTGATCTGTCCAATGGTTTGAGTTATAATTGCACAAGTTGGTAGCCGACGATATTATAACAATCTTCTAAATTTTATTTAAAAATAAATAAAAAAATAAATAAAGTTTGTTGTATACTAAGGTACAAATCCGCCATTCAAAACACCTAAATGGGGTAAAATATCCAAAAAAGCACGACGCTAATGATACTTTACTTAAACTCCGCCAAACCGCAATTGAAAAACGCGCCCTTAATATGTTGTTCAGGGCACTAAATTGAAGGTACAATTTGCAGATGTCCTTCATTTTTTCATGGTTTTGGTTGATTTTAGTCTAAAAGGAGTGGGCTAATAAATAAGCGGGCTTATATTCAAGTAGACATTTAATTTTCTTTTCTGTTAACATTAGTAGCTGGCGACAGGAAACTGTATTGTAATTGGATAGAACCATGCCGGAATGTTGAAATTATTTGGAACCCTCAAAATTTAATCGATTATAGTAAAAAAAAATGAAGACGAGTTGTAAAATTTTGCTTCATTCAGAGAGGAGAGATTAAATATATATGGCATACTTACTGTAACTGAGGCGGTAATTGAAAGAATGGATATGCTAGGAAGGGTGATGAAACGTGAGAGGATGGCACAACTTAGACTTACAATTAGACAAATGTAACTTTCTCAGGAGACATATTGAATACTTTGGTTAGAGGATTTCATTAAGAGAGATAAAACCTGGGATCCAGGAAGACCCACTATCGCACATTTTCAGATGTCCATGGAGGTCAGCAGAGGAATGAGGAAGTTTCTAGGATTGACGCGTTACTTCCGGATATTGGTACAAGCTATTTCTTAATAGCTAAACCCTTGACTAACCTACAGCACAAAGAAGCAAAATAGATAATGGAACGACGTACACCTTTGAGCAACACAAGGAAGTTTGAATAGAATAACTAATTTTGAAGATTTGCGACAGAACGAGGGACAGGGTGTTGCATAGAGTGCCAGTTTCCATGGATTAGGGGTAATACTTAGATACGATGTCGAATCCTGTCTACTACGCTATTTCGAAGACTAGTGATATCGAGTCCAAATACAATAGCTTCGAACGGGTGGCAGTGGCGGTAGGATCTAATTGGTGGGAAAGTATTTTAAGATCGTGACAAATTGTACAGCCCTGAACTACCTATTCATTGTCGCAAAGGGATATCAATCGTAAAGTATTCACCTGGTGCATGATGCTTCAAGAATTCGACTAAGAAGTGAAGCATAGACCTGGAATTAAGATGGCTCATGTACCATTGTAACGAATTACCATGCCTGAACATTAAAATTCGTTAATTGTAAATAATTGTGTATAGAAATAAGTATTTAGAATTGTATTATGCTTTATTATGTGAATTTTTTTCAATAGCTTTTGTGGAGAAATGTTTTCGGGTCAAGAACCGTATATAAGACCGGCCGAGCGAGGTAGGATTCGAATATTTTCCAGTATTTTTTCTGTGCAAAGAAAAACCGTTTCGAATAAGCTGGTTTTGCTGGCCAGTTTATTGGTATAGAGGGGGTATCTCCCACTCCATTTTGGGCCCTATAAATACCGCTCGCATTGCCCGTAATAAACAGACTTCTACCTGAGTTGTCAAGCGATGCTAGCCGGGTAAGTCTCATTTGGATCTCTTGAGTTGGCTTTAGGCTAGCCGAGAAGTTCTAGGCAGGATCATAGTTGGCTTTAGGCTAGCCGAGAAGTGCTAGGCAGGATCATAGTTGGCATTGTAGGTTAGCATGATATCAAGTTGTAGTTAGCAGCGTAGTTGGCATTTTAGGATAGCACGTTCTAGGCAGGATCATAGTTGGCATTGTAGGCTAGCATGATATCAAGTTGTAGTTGGCATGTTAGGCTAGCACGTTCTAGGTAGGATCATAGTTGGCACTGTAGGCTAGCATGGATGAAGTTTCAGGTAACATTGTAGATAATAATTGTTTCGGGTTGATATTCTGTTTTCATTTATGTATTGGGAATTTCTTTTATGTGCAAGTCAGAAAATAAATTTATTTAGTTATTTTACGCAGGATTTTGTTTTAATTTTCGAAGAACACCTATACTAAAGAGCTACCTACTATAGGAAAATATTTTAGGATATTATTGTGTGACGAAGAAAAGTCGAATCAGACGGACCACGTTACACCATCTCCTCGACTGCCTTAGTCGAGTGGGCGAGGTGTACTACAAGGAAGAACACGTCTCAACTACTATCGCGTTAGCACAAGACAAGGAGATGACATTCAGAACATCAAGAATAAAGTAGAAAAATACTGTTCTAGAGCACCAGAAATGGGTGGGTGCTCTAGCCAACATTTTTTTAACCACGTGGAAGAAGAACATATCTTGACTGCAAGCAATCGGCTTAAACGGTTGGTTCAGACACATGCACGATGTGTTGTGCATGTTCACAGGGAATAACAGAGCGTTAGAGAATCTTCACACATATAGATAGATAGATAGATAGATAGATAGATAGACAGATAGATATATAGATAGATAGATAGATAGATAATTTATTTGGTGCTATTGCCTAGTGGCTTACACAAGTCAGTACAGAATGTCGTGGTAATAAACATAAGTGCAAATATAAATACAAACATAAATATCACAAAAATATCGATATCGATGGCATAGCCGCAACACCACACCCCACCCACGCTTCAACCAAGGCGACACACCGTATCGCAGCCAAACCATCGACACATCCAAGTGGGACAAATCTGCACAGAAATAAGACAAATGTCCATGAATAAGATAAAAATAACAAACAATCATTATAGACACGTAAACATAAATAAGCATAAATAAATATTCAGGGTCATGTAGCAACGACACCCGCCGCCGGAGGGTTATCAATAAATTCCAGTATATCAAAGATCGCTCGAGCTATCAGAATTTTCTTAATTTATGTTAGTAGGATAGAACTCGGTTGTTGTCGTAGAGAAATGTCAATGGCATTATAAAATTTAAGTCCATAATAATTTAAAGCATTTCTCGAACGTGTCAAGCGCAAACAATTGGGTCGAAGATTTTCGCGGTTTCTAGTGGAATACGCATGCACATCATTATTGGTGGTAAGAGAACTCATGTTTGCCGACCTGCTAGCGCATCCCCATCCCGATGCCAAGTCAGCTCAGTGTCCACCACGACACCCAGGAACCTGGTAGCTTCACCATAATTGTCATGGCGTTTAAGCGTGAAAGTGAGGTTACTTGTCTTTGATTCGTTTAAAAGAAGCAAATTGCTATTGAACCAAACTTTAGCGGTGGCAAGAAGTTCCCCGTGCAATCTAACTGCTTGATCTCGGTTCTGGTGTCTGGTCATTAAGTTGGTATCATCCGCGTACAACAACGCGTCACCGTCAGGTAGTGTCTCCGGAAGGTCATTAATATATATATATATATATATATATATATTAGGAATAGCACTGGACCCAGAATGGAACCCTGAGGGACCCCGCGACTGACCCGACCAAGCAAAGAGGTTTCGCTGCACGCACTACTGTCTATTCAAGAGGTATGATAATAAAAATCGACAAGCATTTGGTGCGACATTATACATGTACAGTTTACGCAACGCTATATCGTGCATCACACAATCGAACGCCTTGGTGAGATTTAAACACGAGACCTCACAGTACTCCGATGACTCAAAGCTGTCAACGACACCTCTGATAAAACAGTGAATAGCTGCGGCCGTTGACTGACCTGATCTGAAACCGAATGGATTTGCATTAAACAAGTTCCCACCCTCAAAATAATCGACCAGCTGTACTTTAAGTAGAAATTCGAAAATTTTTGAAATTACTGGTAGAATGCCTATAGGTCTGTAATTCGACGGATCAGTGCTATCGCCCTTCTTAAAGATTGGTGTGACGCATCTTATCTTAAGTACGTCAGGGAAGTGATTACTCTCAACGCAATCATTGAACAAATTGGTAAGTGATGAAATAAAATGCAATCTCTTTTTCGTTGCGTACTTTTAATTTATTTTATCGAGACATGCTTCGATGCCTTAGCATCATCCTCAGTCGGGAATCTACAAAAAAAAATTTCGTCTTAAGAGAAATATTACAATATTTGTTACATCATAATTAAACTCTACACACAAAATTGTGACAGAGAGAAAACAACAAACACTGTTCATGCTAAAGCGTATTATAAACTTACGGTAAGTTTCCGAAAATCTCACAAATTTCATTCTAGTGTACCCCTTTCACTTATAGCCTGTGATCAATCCTATTTCTTATTAATTTAATAAAAGTTTATGCCCAAAAACCTTTTGCGTCGTGCGAGAACCAGGCTTGTTGTTGGTATGAGGTTAGCTATGTAGATGTATATGCGCCGTGCATCCATCTTGCATCTCACTTCCTCCTGTTTTTTCTTTCTCTGTCGTTCGCTTGCAATTCTGGTGGTGGTTGCGTTTGACCTCTAGGTATTGTTTAATGGTTAGAGTATGCAACCAACATCATAGAGATTTAAAAATATTGGCGGGTTATAATAGTGTATGGAGACAGGTATATAGAGGCACCTTATAAAATTCAGTTTGGTCATTGATTAAGTTTTTATTTGCGTCTTTTTTATGTCGGTCTATCTCCAGCTGTTCCAAAAGGTCCATTTTATATCCCTTGTCACACTTATGGAGCAGTTTTGCATCTTTATAATGTATTTTATGTCCCGTTTCTATAGCGTGCTTGTATACGTTTGATGAACTTCTAGAAACATGCTTAGTTAGTCTCTTTGATAATGGTCTTCCGGCTTGTCCTATGTAAACTGAATTGCAGTTATTGCATTCAAGGGAGTAAATTCCATTCCGCTCATTATCTGTCAGCCTCGTACTTACGTTGTGAAAGTAATTAAATAATTTGACATGGGTTGGTATATGCAGGTGTTATATTAAAATTATTCAATGTTTTTGAAATTTCATATTTGTGGTGTTATACGTGAACGGTCTGAAAATTCGTCCCTCGTTATTTGTCTCGGTGGTGTACAATGGGTATAGTTTTTTCTTTGCTCTGTTTATGATTAAATTTATAATTTTTCTTGGGAAGCCATTATTTTCTGCTAGTTCTTAGATATACTGCAATTCAATTGACCTAGCCCCCGGGGTAATAGGGTATTTCATTAGTCTGTCTGTGTAGTGTTGAAAGACGCAAGTTCGGTGATTTATTGGGTGAGCTGTATCAAAGGGGATGATTGTATTGACACATGTAGATTTCCTGTATATTTCAAATTCTATTGTATTGTCATTATTGATCACTGTAATATCAAGAAAGTTAATTTTGTTGTTTATCTGTGTTTCCACGGTGAAATTCAATTTGGGGTGTATGTTGTTTAGGTAATTTAAAAAATCGTTCATTTCGCTTTGATTCACTCTCATAATTGTAAAAATGTCGTCAACATATCGAAGCCATTTGACAATTTTAACCTTGAAGGGATTAACGTTGTTCATGATAAATTTGTTTTCTATGTGAAATTGATAAGTGGTGAGATTAGGAGATCCTTAACCTGTTTTAACATAACAGCATTCAGCCCATAGTAGTCCAAAGACTTAGTATTCTTTAGCTTTTGTATAGCAGTTCGCATCTCTACTTGTGAAACAGGGATAAATTCAAAATACAGATTTGCGTCTGCATCTCCTCTGCGCCACGGGGCCAAAGTTATTGGATCACAGGTTGTCTGAATCCCTCGCACTAGACGCTCAGGTGTATCAATGAAAAATCTATTAAACCTTTCAGTACTCACAGACCCAGGTCCAGTGACCGAACTAGAACCTCTATTTGAGTTTATTACCTTCCAGATGGAAGCCGGTGACCTTTTATGAGACTCGATAAATCTCTCATTAGCCGTAATTTTTGCCTTATTAATGGCTGATCTATACTCCTTGCGGAAATTATTACGGATTGTAAGCAGATGGGGATTTGGCGTGGTATGATATGCATCACATATTATGGCCAGTCTGTCTCGCATAAGAGTCAATTCTCTAGTGAACCATGATATCTGCAATTGATTGTTATGATTGGAATTACGGACCATCCGCGCAGGGAAGGACACGCTTGCAATACTCTCAAGGATCTTGATAAAACAATGCACTCTGTCGGAAATAGAGACAGAAACTTTACCGACAAAACCAAATCTACCTCCTGCAAGAGGACGTAAAAAGTATTGAGGCCCCTTACTGTAGTAGGTCGAACGAGCGATGCCGGACAATTAGCAACTCGATGTGGCACAGAAAAACTCGGTGTAATACCCAGATGGTCTGAGAACAGCAGATCGACGACGTCCAGTGAAGCTGGCGCATCAAAATTAACAGAAAATTGTCAAGGCAATTATTCCCGCGAGTGGGTCTTACAAAACTCGAATACAGGCCATACTCACGCAAGCAGGCACATAGTCTAAGCGCTCGCATGTCACATGTTCTGAAATGAACGTTAAAATCACCTGTTAAAATGATATGCTTACTGCCAACTCCGATACGGCTCAGAACGTCGGACATTATATAGATAAAATTCCCGAAATTTCCCAGCGGAGAGCGGTAAATTCATAATATGATCAGGTTTGCATCGGGTATAAAAACTCCCGTAACCTCACCATCAACCTCAACCGAAAGTTCCCCGCAACTCAAAGGAACGGAAAACGGAATCTTCCTAACAAACATCGCAACGCCACCTCTGATATGCTGCGTTCTCGCGTAAAAGGGGGCGGGAACAAAATCTGCTATGACTAGGTCATTGAATTGTTCTGATCGAAGCCAATGTTCACAAATGCAAAGTGTCAAAAAACGACCGTCATGTTCGCGCAGAAAACGCTCCAGAATCGAGCACTTATTACCCAGGCCCTGAACATTAATGTGTAACAGATAAGATGTTGCTAACGGCAGGAGGGTGTCATTACTTAACAGCATTTCAGTGGTAGCCGCGAAAAACCGGTTGCTCGGCGGTTGTGCGTATAACATGTAAATTACTTCTCTTTACTGTGCCAGTGTACTGACAACCATAGTGGTCATTGCTTATATCATAAATATTATTACAAAGTATATTCTTCTCAATCATGGACAGATGTATTTCCGTTTTCTTTACACGCATATCATTAAAAATATAATTAACATCATAGTAAATCAAAGTACCCCTAGTTTTATTTTTACAATAGTAGTCATACAAAGATAAATTCCAAGCGTAAATAGACGTCTAGAAAGGGGACTGTTAGCAACATGACATTTGTGTTACGAACACACGAAAGAATCTTGTGAAGTCGTGCATAATTGAACTTTTTACGAGATAAAATATCGTTTGTGCCAGCAAATACAACCACAAAATCACTCCCTGTAAAGTCCTTGGTCAAATTTACTACATCGGAAATCACAACGTCTAAGTAACCATTCGGCTTAAAAACCCCCAAAACATCAAACGAATCGTCAAAAATCGACCTCAAACCGGAAGACAAACTGCGTCCCTGACTATCGGCAAGAATAAGGACTCTCGATTTACGAATAGGTGACGCAGCTATCAACTCCAGGTCTTCATGATGCACCTTCCGCCCGACATAGAGGGATCCAGCGGTGACCGTCTACAAAAGTTTGACTGCTCTATACCAGATGGGAGTGGTTGCGCACTTAACTGACAGGAGTTGGATTTGTTTACATTCCCGATTAAAGTTATTGCTTGTGATCCTGATCCATTGAAACTGTTGGTTGCGTTTTGCTCTCCTGTAGTTTTGTTTACACGAATCATCTTGGCCAGTTCCTCCATTTGGCCGGTAATAGACACCTTCAACATCTGAACATCACGCACCAAGGTAGAAAAATCATCGCAATCCGAGACAGTAGCAACTGTCCACAGAAGCCACAGAAGTCACAGAAACATTCTGCGAAACATGATCAGAACTAAATTCTGAGATGGATTTCTCCATGATCTTCTGATTCACTGCTGCCAGCCTGGACCGTAGCTTATTTATATCCTCATCATATTTGTACGTTGGAGTAGGCAAGGTACCACAACAAATTACTTTCTCCATATCATTAACGAACATGTTTTTTATACGAAGCACACACGACGGATGATACATGTTCTCACACTTAAAACATACGACACTATTTTTCACTGTTACATAACATTTTCCACAGACATTCTTTTTAACTTTCTTCACGGGCGCCATCTTTTCAAAATACTATATATAAATAACCTCATGCCTACTCTGAATTTTACTATAGAACACGAAAAGGAAAACACTTTTTTTGTAAAATAAAACTTCGGGTGTTGTTCTTCACTGCTCTTTAATTGTTAATGGTTGTTAGTAACGCGTTTCGCCTGTCAAAGGCATTCGGATTAACAAATTTCACAAACAACGTCACTAACTTGACTAACATACAATTCGATGGAGAAGAATGGAGACTACTTAACAAAGTGCACAAACACTCCCCCAACTTGACAAACAGCAACTTACATCTTACTGCAATCGAGACGGAAGCAGCCGTTAGTAGACACCAGTTGGAGACTGGAATAAGAAAGGATTGCAGCGAATATGAGAAGGGAAGACAGAAAGGCAAAAAGGATGAGTGAGAAGACCAATGACTTTGCGAATGATGGAGAGACACATATAGAAGAGCAGAATCGAGACTTTGGAAGCGAAACCCATGAGGGAAGGTCGGTACCTTTCATAGCTGTAAATTTATAATTAGTCCAGCCAATTCAAACTTTTAAGAAAATATAACACGCAGATTTTTAGTGTAGTTTTATTTTGAAAAATCAGTTTCTCAAAACCTATATTCTTTTAAATGGTTATTATCAAATTTACAGCATGTAAAGTTTCTATTCTTTTCGCATAACACTCAATTTCTAATAATATCGGGGACTGAATGTACTGGTGGCTACCTCTGTACAGGAAGATCAAGATAAATGTTTGTGCTATTTTCTTATAGTGAGTCAACATTCGTACCTTTATTTACGCAAACCCAGACGTCCATTGAAAGACCTCCAGATAGTTCCCCAGTGAATCGGGTAGAGAGCTGCCACAATAGGTTGATAGAAAATTTTTATATATTTTTTTATAAAGTGAAATATTCTATTCTTTAATTTTTATTCCGTATATCAATTGAAAATTCTCGAAGATTTCCAACGGGTCGAAGACTTTTTGGAGTATCTTTTTCAACGCATGTTTAGTGGCCAGAAGTGCCAGAAACCTTTTGACTGCAGCATGGGGGAGATGGAGTTTATTAAAGAGACCAGAACAGGACTTAAATCAATATTTTATTTAAAATGTCGGTTTTGTGGACAGGAAGAGACAATTAGCAGTGACGAACCTGGGCCAGCTCTAATGGATGTTAGTTCAGCGACTGTATTGGGCAGTATTACAGCGGGGATTGGATATAGCCAATGCCAGGATTTGTTTTCTTTCATGGATCTTCCATTCATGGCGCCCAAAACATTTATAAAATATAGCGAACTTGTAGGTGACAAAATATTTGAAGCCGCGTGGGCAAGCATTGATACAGCTGGAAAGGAAGAACTTGCGCTAGCAATAAGCAGCAATAAAACCACTGAAAAAGGCGTTCCAATAATCACTGTTGTGGCCGATGGTGCGTGGGCTAAGTGTTCCTATAATGTAAATTATAACGCGCTATCAGGAGTGGTAAGTTCACAAAATTCATACACCTAACTATACAACATGTCCCAGAAAGCTAGTAACAAAGGAACAGTTTATCATTGATTACTCCTCCAGTCACACCCCTAGCAACTGTTTAAATAAAAATTGAAATAGGCTAAAATAAAAAATTGTATTTTTGGTTGCATTTATAAATTAATATAAAAATGTACCAATCGGAAAATATGCCCAAAAAATATTTTTTTAATTAATTAAAATAACAGGTTTATTTTTACTCCAAGAAACCCATGCTTTACATCTTCAAGAATACTTTAAGAAATTTGTAATTGTCGATGCCAGTGTTACCCACTCATGGGCGGCGTGCGTTGGGATGCGTAACCAACTGCTTTTATATATCAAATATTGTAATGTAACGTTGAACGTTGTGTGCTAGATAAATAACGCACGGCCAAAGAAAAGACGTGAATTAAACATTTTACGTTAAGTTTCAGATAACAAATTAGCATATAGCCTAGGGTTTTGCGAAAAACGTTTTACAGGTACGGGTTTTTTGTTGTTTGGTTGAACATGAATGTGATTTGATGTTAATTTTCTCTTTTTGTATGATTTTATAGAGTTAGTTCGGTAATGCCGAAAGGCGAAACGCGTCACTAACAAAAGTAAGAATTAATGAAAAATAGTGAAGAACAATACGTTTTATCCCACGTCTATTATACTAAAACCGTGAAAGTAATCGGAGAAAATTTTCGCCCAATATTCCGGCCGCTAAAACTATGATCTCACTTTTGCGTTATAATACCCAAGCGGCTACCGTTGAATCTTTTTCGCTCTTCTAACTATTACAGAAATGATAATGCAAAAATGTGGTTTGCGAGGTAAGAAATTTTTTCCGATTTTCGCTAAAATCGGTTGAAATTTTGGGTGTACCGCGAGATACGTCAGAAAATTTGTCAAATACGTACGTTGCTAAGCGACTGTTGTTGACACTTGACAGTAGCTTGAGCGCGCTGCGGGAACCATCAGGTTTCGGTCACTAACGCGCTAAAATTACGCTAATATACACCGAAAAGATAATCAGATGGACAATAATGTCCCCGGGCTCATATAGAAATACGGTAAGAGTTAAAGTGACACCCGCCGCGATCAAAGTGTTAAACATTTTTAAGGAGAAGACTTGCGAACATATCTATGTACGTGTGTACATACATTTGTAGCGCGTCGGGATCAGAAACACTAGCGGTAAGTGGCAACTATACAGCCAAAGAGGACCTGAAAGGAAGAAAGCGCAATCGAAAAGTGAATTTTACTTACATTGAAAGTGAAAAATACGTGTAATAAATTGTAGACAGTTTTACGGTACATCGACTCTAACGCCATCTGCCGGAGAAACGGCGTGGCTTTCGTCACAGGGTGATGTAATTTTTAGCTGTCATTTGAATTTTATTTGATAATTTAAGTTCTGTTCAAGGAAGGAAATGGGGCAATGATTGATCATATTGCATTTTGACCACCTTTTTAAAATATATTTCGAAATTGGCAAAATACAGCATTTGTTTCGCCGAGAGATGTCAGCTGGATCGGCATGACATGTTCGTCGACTCTCGGAGCTAAATTCTCTGCAATTCTCTGTTTACAATCAACAACGTGACAGTGCCTGGGTCTTATTAAAGTTCAATTTCAAGATGGTACTGAACTGATGGTAGTAAGTACATAATTTACCGTTTTGTATTTATTTAATTATTTGTTGTGTGCTTCTAGGCTATAGATATTACGAGAGAGGTTGTACTGTTAAATTTGAAGATTTTCGGTGACCTGATTAAACTAAAACTGGTGATCGAGGACTGGCATTTGATGCGAACACAAAACATTAATCCTTTGGTATTCAACGTCCGGGATGCATTTTCTATAGCGATGAGACTTTTCTTCAATAGTGTGGCTATTAACTAACTATATTTTCTATGTGTCGGGTCAGGAAGAAAGATATGATTTACTTGGGACAAAACAAAGGTAAACAAAAATGCAGATAGAGGTATAATCATAGTGTATTAGGCTAGGAATTATGTCCTCATCATGAATACGATTTATCCTTATATACAAAGTGTGATAAATGTATTGGTAATTGTACAGTACAGAAAACCCCCGGGAACAAAGTAAACTCCAGTTTTTTTATATTGATAAATCATGGTTACTTTTTTAATCAAACATTTCTAAAATTAATGTTTATTTTGTTTTAGTTTGAAGGTCAACCAAGAAAATTCACCGATAACATAATAGAGGAAGCATAGCCGACACCATACTGCACTAGGCACCCGAGAATAAAGAAAAATATTTAAATTGTGAAAGCAGTAGGGTATACGATGGACATGGCCAAAAGCCCTCAAAGGTACAAACTACAAATACACAATTTGCACGTTTGAAAGTATTTCTTTAAATTTTATAACTTTATAGGTATTGATTGTATTTTTTTGTGTTTGGATTTTTTGTTATGTATTTTTCTCTACTTTATTGTGTTTAGTTATTATTTCAAATGACTGTTCCTTTAGGATTGGAAAACACAAATAAGTTTATATGAATCTTCTCTTTTCATTAACTATCGTTTCTTTACGGGCTATCTCAAGATGATGATTACAAGAAGATAATAATATACTGAATACAATTGATAAAATAGAAACAAAAGCATTTATTTGACAAAAGCGTCTATGTAACTATAAAATAATATTTGTTTATAAAGCTGAGCTTAAATTCTTCCATTTTCCGGCTTTCTGTAACGAACATTTTAGCTGACAGGACGACCTACTTTTACAAATTTTAAATGGCGGACGACCCACTTTTCTCTGCAGTTTACTCCTTTAAAAGTTTATAAAAGTAATAATTCAATTAAATAGGTAAATTATGAATAATATCCTTTTCACTATAATAATAATAATAATATTCTTTATTGCCCTACAGCCCACCAAATTAGGGACAACAAATAACAATATAAGCAGTTATGGCAGTTAGTTATATCCATTAAGTGTGAGTTAAAATTGTATTCATTAATTTACGTGCATGACCGGACCAGTATGTTAGACCAATTAATGTGTGTTTAATTAAAAACATCATTTAAATTAGGGTCATTTTTTGGAGAATCAATATTACGAATTGATAAAAATTACTCCTATAGACCACAAAAAACTGTCCAACTGAAGATGAATTCTCTCGCAATAGGCATAAATTTTATTATAATTAGGTAAATAAGAATATTATAATAAAAAAAAATTCTGATCATCTTAAAGATGACAGGGACCTTTGCGTCACTAGCTCAATGATTTAGCCAACTCCAACTCTAACCAACGAACCAACGGAGCTGATTCAAATTCAGGTTGTTGCAGTAATTCTTAATTTATTTAAAATTTACATCCCGCCTGTATATCACCAGGTTTCTTGCATTTGATTTTTCATCATTACGATAAGTCTGCACAATCATCGCCAGTTACTCGCTGCACGACGAGCGCAGCGAGGAGTGCTCATATGAACCAATGCGTCTGTAAAACTCAGAAATTGTGGTTTTAATATTTACGGCTTTCGCTATAAAACTGAAATCATTGTTCATTTTATGATGGTTTAATTGGTGCAAAAGGTGCTTGGAACACGACGAGCGCAGCGAGGAGGGCCCAACTGAACTAATGCGTCCGTACGCCAAATTTAGGCATTGGTTAGAATATGTAGCCGTAACTATGGTTACCGACCGTTTTTATTATGACACTTAAAAGAGATTTATACTATAGTATATTATTATACAAGTTTTATAAGACGTCATATTGGCGCACGAGATGTTTTGGGCACGACGAGCGTAGCGAGGAGTGCCCAAATGGAACGAGTGTGCCAATACGTCTTATAAAACGAGTGTAATATACTATTTTTTCTACTTTGCGTCATTAATTTTATACAAATTTAGTAATTTTGGTTACTATTTTGCGCTAAATTAGAATCTAGGGTATTTTGCAGGTTCCACACTACCAGGTGGCAGTACTGTACTAACTGTCAAATGCGTAAGGTTTGGATAAAATCATGACAAAATCTAATTGTGAATAATTTTACTCTACTTTAGTCTACAAGTTTTAATAAATAATCAGTGAGGTCGCAACTATGATCATAATGGAGCTTGGGACAACACTGTTGTCACAACAGTGTAAACCCAACTGTGATAAAATCATGAAACATAACCTAAAAAGTTACCTTTAAAATAGTGGTTTCATATTATAATAATCAGAATAGACGTGTTTGGCGGTAACTGATTAGTTACTTCAAAGAATAGTTAATAGTTAACATTTACTAGCAGTTTCTACCTAGTACCACTGGCTTATACCAGTTTACACGCACATAATTGAAACTAAATTGTAATTTCGGTGTAATAATTTATTAGAATGAGTTGCACTTAGTAAAATTACATGTGATAGAGGTAATACAAGTTCGTTGCACACAACCAGACTTGAGACGTAGTCAAAAGCGACGGACAAAAACAAGTACGGTATTGAACCGAGCAGAATTCGGTCCAAAATGTTACCGAAAACTTATACGTTACTTAAACTAAGAACTTCTCAACACTTTAAATGTACTATAGCTTCCTACATGTATGCTGATATACATTAAACCATTTATTGCACATATACAATCCCGCAGCAGGAATTAAAATCGTTGATATCTACGATGTAGGTTTGATCTTCGTATAATACCTTATTATAAAGTAAATGTGGTCCTTGAATTATATCTGAAAAGGGGATTTGATGTTTAGTTGAAAAGAATTATGACAATCACTTACCCGAGTTGCAAAACATCACCGAAATGTTATGCTGGCGTATTTTGATGAACACAGCAAAACTAAGAAAGCCCGAATCCTTTGGACATACTATAGCAGGCTACACATATTGTATAGAAGATTGATATTTCGCAGTTTATGCGATAGCAAGCGATTAAAAAGAGGGAGTGTGTGGTTATGTGTTGTACGCTTGACAGATGGCATTTGATATCAACAATCAATTGTGTACTGTATCAGTGTATACCAATCTTAGAAAAAAGTTACTAAAAACGATATTACAATTTGTTAATTGTAACACCGAAAACAGTGTTACAATGTGTGCATTGTGAATGCAAAGTAGAAAAAATCCATTATGGAACCAAAGTGAAAAGTTATACATCATACAAATAAGTTTTCTAAGACTCAAATTGAGTCATGAGTAGTTTTGGGCACGTCGAGCGCAGCGAGAAGTGCTCATATGAACCAATGTTAGACATTTTTGATATGAATATTCATTATGACACAATAAGTCCATTATGGAACCAAAGTGGAAAGTAGTACATTATTGTATACATTTTGTAAGGATTTAATTGGCGCACGACGAGCGTAGCGAGGAGTGCCTTAATGCAAATCCGTCGCTACGGCAAATTTATAAATTGTGGTTGGAACATGTAACCGCAAGTATGTTTACCTACAAAATTCATTATAAAACTGAAAAAGTAATCGCCACAGTACCTAACTCTATTATGAAACCAAACTAGATAGTAAACAGCAGTATATGCTTTGTATACAAATTCAATTGGCTCACGACGAGGGCAGCGAGAAGTGCCCACATGAACCAATGCGTCCGGCGTACGACAAATTTAGACATTTTTGATATGAATACTCATCATGATACACTAAGTCCATCATGGAATCAAAGTGGAAAGTACATTATTATTTAAATTTTGTAAGGATTTAATTGACGCACGACGAGCGTAACGAGGAGTGCCAAAACGTAAATTCGTCGCTACAGCAAATTTATAAATTGTGTTTAGAACATGTAGCCACAACTATGTTTAACTACAATTTTCATTATAAAACTGAAAAAATAATTGTCACTGTAAGTCTATTATGAAACCAAACTAGATAGTAATACATTATTATATGCGTTCTATAAAAGTTCAATTGGAGCACGACGAGGGCAGCGAGAAGTGCCCACATGAATGCTTATTATAGGCGATCAATCTATTTCGGCGGTCTACACATACCAGCGGTATACACTCCCAGCGATCTACACGTCCCAGCGATCTACACTTCCCAGCGATCTACCCGATTCGGCGATCTACACGTCCCAGCGATCTATATGGTCACTAGTCGGTATACTAATAAAATTACGAGGACTAATCGACGTCGCGTCGGGAGTGTTTCGGCCCGATCTTCCAGAGCTAAAGGATATTTTTTGGTTTTTCCCATATCGATATACGACGGCTCGGGTCGTTCGACCTACCGTCCCCTAACTTAATACGTAAAATTTGGGCAAATCCGCAGTTTTTAAGGCGAGATCGAGTTTTTCATCTCCATAAAACTCTATTAATTTTTAATAGTGTACAAACTTTTCGTCCGCGACAACGTAGGTTGCTACGCAACGTCAACAAGCTTTGCTCGAACAGCTGTGCCATGGCTGTGCCGGTTTGACAGTTCTCTTTCTCTATAGTCTATACTTTCGGCAAAAACGTGTTAAAATGCATAAAAAAGTGTGTCGTATAATCGTATATTTGGCAGAAGACGCTTTGAAACACGCGCGCTGGAATCTGTTATATCCCTTGGCGATAAATTGCAAACATGGAATCACATGAATGCCAATTTATTATTGTAAGCCCGATCGCAAATATGATATTGATTATTTCCGATACGTTTTAGGCCTTGCAAGTTAGTAATCAGATGACATTTCAAGATCCTTATTCCAGGGCCTTCTGTACCGCAACACATATTTTGGAGCACTTTATCTGAGAGCTAACGACAGCGAATTTCTGGCGCAAAAATAAGGTTTCCGAGAGCGCATTTTCCGGTTTTATTTTCGATAGTAATTAGAGTCTGGTGTTATTTTGCGTTGAAACCAAGTTGAAATGGCAAGCGTGTCTGTTTGTCTTTTTACCGACCGTTTCTTACACTTTTTTACCGACCACACCAAAACTTCGACTGCACCGAAAGTTAGGTTATGTAAACGTCAACAGTTTGTCTTTTGCTAATACGTGCTAAGTATTGCAGCATTTTATCATCGATTTTGTTACTCTACCATCCGCAAATTTGCATAAGACCGAAAGGAAGGAAGTACGGACGAAAGACGACGCCAGAAACACGATTAATATAAATAAATAAATAAATAAAAAGGCTTTATTGGTTTTCGTACATAAAATAATACAAAAGCTCCCCACAATAAAAAATAAACTTAAGCTACATAATATCAATCATTGATCATAATAAAAAAAAACAATATACAACAAAAAACTGAACAAGTGTTCATTCAAAAAGTAAAAGAAAAACATAATACCAATGCACGAAGATTACCAATAAAGCATATCCCGCACTTGAAATATAAACGATTCAACTGACAGAGCAGGAGGGACACAACCACGTAACTGTCAAGCAGTTGTATGTGGTTTTCTCTTATAAATGGTTATGATGCATGCACAGTGGTTGACCCATAAGAAAAATAAAAATAGGAAAAAAAGAAAAGAAAATTCGGTAGGTTGATGTTATTTTACGTAGAGTATATGTAAATAGAGCCAATATCCGCATCCGACAACGATGCCACCCAACTCCTCACAATTTTCTTCCTGTTGCCATTATTAAGCACAACATTATTTGCCCCAATATGTGAGGCAAATCTATTATAAACGCGTGGCATATGAAATGAAAAGTGTCGCTGTGACTTATGTTTTGTTGTTCTGACAGTACGGACAGTGACACCGGTATTCTGGCGAGTGTGGTAGTTATGGTCGACCTTTTCCAGCCCCAAACTGGTGTAATTTTTTAGGCAGTAATTAAGAACAGCCTTGGTATACAACTTTTTTACATTAAGAACGTTGATATCCCTACAGATTAGATGGGTTGGGTGCAAGATGCTTCTCCCGCAGATGATCTTTAAAATTATGTTTTGAGTAGTCTGTAGTTTAGACACTACTGTTTCAGCGGCCGAACCCCATGCGAGAAGAGCATATTCAATGATTGATTCCACCAACGCAAAGTAAAATGTTTTTATTATAGCTATCTTCATTACATTTCGAATTTTTTTTAAAACGTGGATGGTTCTGCGTATTCTCTTGATTGTATTAAGAACATGCTCATCCCACCTAAGGTGACAGTCCACAATTACCCCAAGATACTTAACCCTTTCCGACGATAAGATCTTTAGAGAGCAAGCGCAGTCATTGCTCGTCACGCAGCCCAGGGCGTGAACCACCAGATGCCGCAGAATTTGGGGAGTGCGTCTAATAGTAAACTGGACAAAGTTTGATTTTTCCACGTTAAGTGACAGAACGTTGCAATCGAGCCATACCTTTAACCTTCGCAGATCGTCAGAAGCCCGTTCCTCAACATCTTCCCAGGACGGCCCATCTATGAAAAGTGCTGTATCATCCGCATAAGATATTAGTTGTCCATTAAAATTAATCTGCAGCAAATCGTTAAGATACAACAAAAATAGGATTGGCCCCAGGACAGTGCCCTGTGATACGACCTAACCTTGACAAGGTACACGAAATTGCCCGGTAAAGAGAATTGCAGTAATTAGTAAACATTGGACATTTATTCATTTTCTGTCGTGTTAGTTGCATACACGCACGTTAATTCCAAGAACTGTCAAAGTAAGTACAAATGTACATATTTTTTTACATATTTGCAACTCATTCATCAAAATATATCTAACTACGTCGTACATATGCATTTTGTCGCAATTTTTAGAATTCTCCAGGACATTCCTCTTCTGTTTACACGATCCTGCAAATGTTGGTTGCTAGCTCTGACAAATAAATCTGTGGTAACCTAAATCTACTACGCACAAATTATCTGGGTAATTCAGGGTTTGCAAAATATTTGGGCCACTAAGGCAGAGAGAAAGCAATGACAATCGTTGAAAGACGCTGAAGTTACCAAACTGCAATACCATTATGCCTTTAGCAGAGCTACCCCAGTAGTAATTTTCTTGAGAAAAGTATGTACATGGTATAATTTCAAATGTAATTATTTAACGTAATTAAATGTCTCTGTCTTTTAGAATGAACCTCCAACTGCATGTCCCGAATTTTTTCATGCTATTACTTCAAGGAAAGAGGACGAAGGTCACAACAAGCCTATTGACTCCGTAACCTCTTCCGACAAAGCCGACAGTATCTTTCACAAGTTTATTGTGAGTAAATTCAAAATATTTTTAACATCATGATATATGATATATTTAGTAACTTTTAGATAATAATATTGTAAAGTAGTTGTCGTATAGTTTTACTTTTAAAGTTTCAAGAATTAAATAATTTATTAATTTATTCAGTGTGTATTTTTATGTTTCTGTTTCTCTCTGTGCTTAATTATCTTTTTCATAATCTCAAATATTTTAGTGCTATAATTCATGTAATCTCAAAACTAAATCTTATTTAATAATTAAGTTTTGTTTTATATAGTGGTACTTAGGACTATTAGATATATAACGGTTAATGCATTTTATCAAGCAATAAAAGTAAATAAAATAAATCGAATATGTTTTATGTGTTATTTGTTTGCCTATTCTTTTAATGTCGTAACAGTACATAATACAGGATCATTATACAATATTGTAGTCGATGTAGGCCACGCTCATGTTAGAAACTTTTTTGCCACTGTACACAAACAGCTGTTAGTCAAACTTGAAATAGATTATGCAACCAATTTAACGTTTGCATGTAGAAAAATTGTATTCCATTAAAATAGGGCGGCAACCAGAAATCTTTACATTTGATATCATGGCCTTTTTGACTACAATGATTTATAATTACCCTTTATTTACACACCAAAATAATAATAATAATGGCAAACTAATAAAAAAATAAAAATTGTTATCTAACAAAATCACTTTACCCCTTATTGCAAGAAAATGAATATTATTTTTAGAATATTATATACCTTAGGCCTTCTATGCAACCTAACATTTTAACTATTGGGCAATAGGCGGGTTTATAGAGGCAACGATTAAGTCGAATCAAATTGAAATTTTGATTTTCAAAAAACTAGTCTTTTTAGAAAATATATTAGATATATTATTATATTAGAAACCATATTTCCCAACATTCAATCATAAAATTGCATACTATAATATCATATTACTATATGGTAACAGGAAGATAATAATATAATTAAATCGCTTATTATTAAATGGGACTAACTCATACTATTTTTCTATGTAGTTAGTCCCTTTTAATAATAAACGATTCAATTATATTTTATAAAAAAACGCTTATTTTCTATCGAAGAAGACTGACTGCAGTCCCGAGATCCATATATCATATGATTCCCCATTAATTATATTCATAAATTTGCGTGGATGACAGTCCAGTGTTTCATTTATTTAATAATTTCAACAGTATTACTGGCGATATGTGAGGTCTATCCCCTTCGGCGAACTACCGACTTCGGCGATCTACCTTTCTCGGCGGTCTACACACCTCAGCGATCTACATATCCCAGCGATCTATTGATCACTAGTTATTCTACTATAAGGAAACCTGTTCACGCAGCGTATAATTTTCAAAATTTTCAAAATAAAGAATAAAATTCTACTTGGGAAAGAGGATAAAAAGGATTATGAATTGCTCAATTGAAAGCTGATGAAGAGGATCAACGACCGACTGTTAGTAGTAGTGCCAGGAGGAATGCGAAAGGGACTACAAGTGAGTGTACAGGAAGATATATCTCACTTAAGCGTTCTAAAGACCATAGATGAACTGAGAAAAAGATACTACGTGAAGAACATGAAAGTATGTTAAGAAGTGCCTAGAAAATTGCTTGATATGCATAGGTCATAATTTAGACTATAACCAAAGAAGGATTCAGCCCGTCTCGAATATCAATATGAAGTATATATATATATATATATATATATAAGATGTCTTTCGATAAGGGGAATTCGACGGGAGATAATAATACAAGATACTACTCTTTTCTCATTTAGCCAAGCTTTCGACGTATTTTATTTACCGCCTTCATCAGGGCACTAAAAATAGTACATACAAACAAATTAAAACAAAGTCCAGTTATAAAATGGTGTGTAAACACTTACATGATGTTGAGGTATAATTAATTGTGCATCTTCCCAACCAAACTAACATTTCACACTACTACAATAATTAACACACATTTAGCACTCCTGTTGAGCTCTCCACAACAATTCAGATATAGAACGTAGAACCACAAACTCCATTTTATGACATTGATAGTGTATACCCGTTTTTTTATTTTCTCACAACGTGTTACCAATACTCCCTCCCCGTCCCTTCATTACTTTCAAATTTTAATCTTTTAAAATGTTATTGCGTCCTCAAATAAACTGTCGCTACCGTCTCTATTGTTGTTTTTATGTTCCAGAAGAAAAGAGTAAATAGTGCTTAAATTTTGTATGTCTGATTTTTTGTTTATTGAATCCTTTCTTCTGTGTATGTGACACATTTCTAAAAATGATCGTTTGTGATAGTTCGGTTCTATGCTTAATACTTTTGCTTCATTAAAGTCTATTTTGTGCTGGTTCTCATTTACATGTATTGCTAAAGTGCATCTCTGTAGGTTATTTTTGGTGTCACTTTTATGTCCAGCAATTCTGTTTTTCAATAATTGACCTGTTTGGCCTATGTAATCATTTTTAGATCATTTTTAGAAATGTGTCACATACACAGAAGAAAGGATTCAATAAACAAAAAATCAGACATACAAAATTTAAGCACTATTTACTCTTTTCTTCTGGAACATAAAAACAACAATAGAGACGGTAGCGACAGTTTATTTGAGGACGCAATAACATTTTAAAAGATTAAAATTTGAAAGTAATGAAGGGACGGGGAGGGAGTATTGGTAACACGTTGTGAGAAAATAAAAAAACGGGTATACACTATCAATGTCATAAAATGGAGTTTGTGGTTCTACGTTCTATATCTGAATTGTTGTGGAGAGCTCAACAGGAGTGCTAAATGTGTGTTAATTATTGTAGTAGTGTGAAATGTTAGTTTGGTTGGGAAGATGCACAATTAATTATACCTCAACATCATGTAAGTGTTTACACACCATTTTATAACTGGACTTTGTTTTAATTTGTTTGTATGTACTATTTTTAGTGCCCTGATGAAGGCGGTAAATAAAATACGTCGAAAGCTTGGCTAAATGAGAAAAGAGTAGTATCTTGTATTATTATCTCCCGTCGAATTCCCCTTATCGAAAGACATCTTAAATATTAACGGACGACAGTGAATCCTTGTGACTATATATATATATATATATATATATATATATATATATATATATATATATATATATATATATATATATATATATATATATATATATATATATATATGTCACCGAATAAAGTAGAGGGGTACACACCAGCTACCCAGAGTGGGGGACGCTAGCGTACCAGAGTGGGGAACGCGTTGCCGGACCACACGGAGAGCAGTCGGGTGGTGGCTTTCCATCGTGATGGGCGCAACCGTACCGCTATCCACTCGTTATATTAGTTACTGCAATTATTGCATATTTCTATTTGGTTTCACTATATTGGTTGAAACAGTTGTGTATTCATTGTTTAAAATTGAGAGTTATAATATATATATATATATATATATATATGTATATATATGTATATATATACATATATACATATATATATATATATATATATATATATATATATATATATATATATATATATATATATATAGTAAGAGAACTTTTCTTGGGGAATCCAGCAACAACAATAATGGACGTCTATTTAATTAGTACGTTCTTTATTATTTACCAATATTTCGCATACATTGCATGCTTCCTCAGGGTCATCTGAAGGACAATAAATAAGAGAAACATTATGACTTATTGATAATTAGAGGTTATAATACTACTTACAATGCGAACGTCGGGTGAGAATTGGCGAAAAATGTACAGGAGCCAAGCTTAACATCAATGGGAACTAATTACATAGTACTTGCAAGCCCACAACCACTGTTCGTTTATAACACGAGCACCGAAGGGTGCGTGTGTTCAAGCAAATGGCGACTGACAGAGTATACATGAATACCGCGTCAGAGCCCGGTTCTTTTTTCAAGCCGTGGATGCGAACAGTAATCGAAGGATTGCAAGCGGGAAAATTTGAAAAAGTAAATATGAAAATATAAATGGTGAATGACAATATTATTATAAAATTATCTAACTTATAACTATTGGGATTGTTACAAAAAGGTTTCAATGCTGAAGGCTGAGTGTTTAAGAATTGATATTATTGTTGTTGTTGTTGGAGCGACCCAAGCTCAAAATATATGAATAAATAACATTAAGGTTGTTGACGTCAGATTTGAAATTCATATTGTTTGGAGTGTTATTAATTTCGACCATTTCCAAAAATTCCCTATTTTTTCGGTTCTGTACCGTCCGTCTGACCTCCACTCCATCAAAATCTGGTTCATGATTATTGCTAATCATGTGTGTGGCAAGCGCGCATCTAGTTTTTTTTTGTTCTGATATCACTTTTGTGTAACGTTAATCTTTGGCTTAGCCATGTGGCGGTCTGGCCGAGGTAGACTTGATGGCAATCCTTACAAGGAATTGCGTAAATGACGTTGGATTTATATTTTAATTCTAAACTATCTTTCATCTTGCTAAAATAACTGCCCAAAGGATGGTAATTATAAAAAGCCACTCTGATTCTGTCGCTCGCAAAAACGCCCGATATTCGGTGTGCAATCTCGGGTAGGAAGGGAAACCTGAAGTATCTAAACTCGGAAGGCGGTTCAGCTCTCTCCTGTATGACTTGAATTTGAGTATTGAATAGAATTTTTTTTACCAAAGCTTGAGGGTAACCATTGTTCATAAATAAATTTGAAAGAATGTTGAGGTTGTTTTGCAGGAAAGTGGGGTGGCTGATTCTTGTCACCCTGTTCTTCATGCCTTTTATTAAATTAAGTTTGTGGCCAATTTTGTGATTAGAATAGTAATTGAGAAAACGACCAGAGTTAGATGGTTTTCTGTACCAGTCAATAATGATTTGATTTTGTTCATTTCTGATCACTTTAGTGTCCAAAAAAGGCACCCCTCTCTCCTGCTCTTCCTCTAGAGTGAACTGAATGTTCGGATGAAAAGAGTTGAAAAAATCGATCACTGAGCCGACTTCCCGCTCAGGCAACCCACAAATCAAGTCGTCCACGTATTTTTTAATAAAAGAAAATTGAAAAGGTAATACTTTAATGATATTGTCCAAGCAAAAGTCCATCACTATGTTGGCAAGGATAGGGCTGATTGGAGACCCCATAGCCATGCCATCTATTTGAGAATAAATTTGATTGTTGAATGAAAAGTAACTATGTTGAGTGATAAAATCTATTAATTTGAAAAAAGAAGCCTTGCTGAGTTTAGTGTGAAGAGCTATGGAGTCCCAATCCCTGTCCAAAATGTGCAAAACTAGATCTATAGGTATATTAGTGAAGAGAGAGACTACATCAAGAGAGATCACCCTGTAGCCATCCGGAAGCTGAAAGTTTTGAAATTGTTCGACAAAATGAAAAGAGTCTTTGACATCGTAGTTTTTTTCACTGTCAGCGTAGGCGTTCGTTAGGATCCCCCCAATCAACGAGGCGACAGAGTAGGTAGGAGAATTAATGCTCGACACAATTGGTCTGAAAGGGACTTCAGGTTTATGGATTTTTGGTAAGGAGTACAGTCTGGGGCAAGTGGAGCTAGTGTTATGTAGTTGATGGTATATGTTAGTGTCTATTTCGTTGTTATCCTTAAGTTTCTTTATAAAAGAGTTAATTAATCTTTGTGTTTTAAATGTGGGATCCTCAGTTATTAATTTGTATGTGTTAGTGTCATTTAAAAGTTCCATAGTTTTTTCCACATATTCATTTTTCTCCACCGCCACCGTAACTGCACCCTTATCAGCTTGAAGTATGCAGATATTAGGATTCTCTTGTAAAAACCTCTTACATTGATTGACGGCATCCCCCCAAACGCCCGGGCCGCGAGTGTTTTGTGTTAAAAAGTTAGTTAATATATTAGTGAATTTAGCTCTACGTATGTTATTGTCGGTAGCTTCCAGATAGCCAAGCATAAGTTCACCCTCCGCCAGCAGTTCATCTGCTCTTATCATTTTTTGAGAAATCGGTATACTGAACTTGGGGCCTAACGACAGAAAATCCCTAACCACCTTTGGAACACCCACGATTGAGCGATCGACAAACCAGCGCGAATTATCCTTGAAATATTGACATTTTTTTATATTAGACTGAAGTTGATTGAATTTTTGTGAGTTAGCAAGTTTTGTCTTTTTGAAAATGGTCTCATATTTGTTATTAGTAGTTAGTTGAAAGTCTTTAAACATATGAATCGGCAATATATCTTTAGCTTTTTTTTCCAAAAAATTCAATTGTGAGTTATGATATTTCAAATCCGACAGGGTTATTGAAATTTCTAAATTTAGTACTCTTTGTCCCAACCTTTCATTTAATGTCGCCGCTTTTCTTCTCATCGCGTGGTCCGAGGTCGTCAGTAGGCCTGTAATGTTCTTTGTGCCTTGTGTGATGTGTTTTGGACTTATCCCGTGTTTTCTGCAACGCAGTAAAAAATTCCTCCTGTTAGTCAACTTCGCCAATTTCTCTGATGTTGAAAGCCACTTCTTGAGTGTGAGAGTGGTGTCCTTTCCGTAGGTGTGTGTGATCGATTGAAAGTACCCCATCTGTATAATATAAAAAGACAAGGAGTCTTTGCCGTTGGTAACAAAAAGTAAGAGAACTTTTCTTGGGGAATCCAGCAACAACAATAATGGACGTCTATTTAATTAGTACGTTCTTTATTATTTACCAATATTTCGCATACATTGCATGCTTCCTCAGGGTCATCTGAAGGACAATAAATAAGAGAAACATTATGACTTATTGATAATTAGAGGTTATAATACTACTTACAATGCGAACGTCGGGTGAGAATTGGCGAAAAATGTACAGGAGCCAAGCTTAACATCAATGGGAACTAATTACATAGTACTTGCAAGCCCACAACCACTGTTCGTTTATAACACGAGCACCGAAGGGTGCGTGTGTTCAAGCAAATGGCGACTGACAGAGTATACATGAATACCGCGTCAGAGCCCGGTTCTTTTTTCAAGCCGTGGATGCGAACAGTAATCGAAGGATTGCAAGCGGGAAAATTTGAAAAAGTAAATATGAAAATATAAATGGTGAATGACAATATTATTATAAAATTATCTAACTTATAACTATTGGGATTGTTACAAAAAGGTTTCAATGCTGAAGGCTGAGTGTTTAAGTATTGATATTATTGTTATTGTTGTTGGAGCGACCCAAGCTCAAAATATATGAATAAATAACATTAAGGTTGTTGACGTCAGATTTGAAATTCATATTGTTTGGAGTGTTATTAATTTCGACCATTTCCAAAAATTCCCTATTTTTTCGGTTCTGTACCGTCCGTCTGACCTCCACTCCATCAAAATCTGGTTCATGATTATTGCTAATCATGTGTGTGGCAAGCGCGCATCTAGTTTTTTTTTGTTCTGATATCACTTTTGTGTAACGTTAATCTTTGGCTTAGCCATGTGGCGGTCTGGCCGAGGTAGACTTGATGGCAATCCTTACAAGGAATTGCGTAAATGACGTTGGATTTATATTTTAATTCTAAACTATCTTTCATCTTGCTAAAATAACTGCCCAAAGGATGGTAATTATAAAAAGCCACTCTGATTCTGTCGCTCGCAAAAACGCCCGATATTCGGTGTGCAATCTCGGGTAGGAAGGGAATTATAATAATATTGTCATTCACCATTTATATTTTCATATTTACTTTTTCAAATTTTCCCGCTTGCAATCCTTCGATTACTGTTCGCATCCACGGCTTGAAAAAAGAACCGGGCTCTGACGCGGTATTCATGTATACTCTGTCAGTCGCCATTTGCTTGAACACACGCACCCTTCGGTGCTCGTGTTATAAACGAACAGTGGTTGTGGGCTTGCAAGTACTATGTAATTAGTTCCCATTGATGTTAAGCTTGGCTCCTGTACATTTTTCGCCAATTCTCACCCGACGTTCGCATTGTAAGTAGTATTATAACCTCTAATTATCAATAAGTCATAATGTTTCTCTTATTTATTGTCCTTCAGATGACCCTGAGGAAGCATGCAATGTATGCGAAATATTGGTAAATAATAAAGAACGTACTAATTAAATAGACGTCCATTATTGTTGTTGCTGGATTCCCCAAGAAAAGTTCTCTTACTTTTTGTTACCAACGGCAAAGACTCCTTGTCTTTTTATATTATACAGATGGGGTACTTTCAATCGATCACACACACCTACGGAAAGGACACCACTCTCACACTCAAGAAGTGGCTTTCAACATCAGAGAAATTGGCGAAGTTGACTAACAGGAGGAATTTTTTACTGCGTTGCAGAAAACACGGGATAAGTCCAAAACACATCACACAAGGCACAAAGAACATTACAGGCCTACTGACGACCTCGGACCACGCGATGAGAAGAAAAGCGGCGACATTAAATGAAAGGTTGGGACAAAGAGTACTAAATTTAGAAATTTCAATAACCCTGTCGGATTTGAAATATCATAACTCACAATTGAATTTTTTGGAAAAAAAAGCTAAAGATATATTGCCGATTCATATGTTTAAAGACTTTCAACTAACTACTAATAACAAATATGAGACCATTTTCAAAAAGACAAAACTTGCTAACTCACAAAAATTCAATCAACTTCAGTCTAATATAAAAAAATGTCAATATTTCAAGGATAATTCGCGCTGGTTTGTCGATCGCTCAATCGTGGGTGTTCCAAAGGTGGTTAGGGATTTTCTGTCGTTAGGCCCCAAGTTCAGTATACCGATTTCTCAAAAAATGATAAGAGCAGATGAACTGCTGGCGGAGGGTGAACTTATGCTTGGCTATCTGGAAGCTACCGACAATAACATACGTAGAGCTAAATTCACTAATATATTAACTAACTTTTTAACACAAAACACTCGCGGCCCGGGCGTTTGGGGGGATGCCGTCAATCTATGTAAGAGGTTTTTACAAGAGAATCCTAATATCTGCATACTTCAAGCTGATAAGGGTGCAGTTACGGTGGCGGTGGAGAAAAATGAATATGTGGAAAAAACTATGGAACTTTTAAATGACACTAACACATACAAATTAATAACTGAGGATCCCACATTTAAAACACAAAGATTAATTAACTCTTTTATAAAGAAACTTAAGGATAACAACGAAATAGACACTAACATATACCATCAACTACATAACACTAGCTCCACTTGCCCCAGACTGTACTCCTTACCAAAAATCCATAAACCTGAAGTCCCTTTCAGACCAATTGTGTCGAGCATTAATTCTCCTACCTACTCTGTCGCCTCGTTGATTGGGGGGATCCTAACGAACGCCTACGCTGACAGTGAAAAAAACTACGATGTCAAAGACTCTTTTCATTTTGTCGAACAATTTCAAAACTTTCAGCTTCCGGATGGCTACAGGGTGATCTCTCTTGATGTAGTCTCTCTCTTCACTAATATACCTATAGATCTAGTTTTGCACATTTTGGACAGGGATTGGGACTCCATAGCTCTTCACACTAAACTCAGCAAGGCTTCTTTTTTCAAATTAATAGATTTTATCACTCAACATAGTTACTTTTCATTCAACAATCAAATTTATTCTCAAATAGATGGCATGGCTATGGGGTCTCCAATCAGCCCTATCCTTGCCAACATAGTGATGGACTTTTGCTTGGACAATATCATTAAAGTATTACCTTTTCAATTTTCTTTTATTAAAAAATACGTGGACGACTTGATTTGTGGGTTGCCTGAGCGGGAAGTCGGCTCAGTGATCGATTTTTTCAACTCTTTTCATCCGAACATTCAGTTCACTCTAGAGGAAGAGCAGGAGAGAGGGGTGCCTTTTTTGGACACTAAAGTGATCAGAAATGAACAAAATCAAATCATTATTGACTGGTACAGAAAACCATCTAACTCTGGTCGTTTTCTCAATTACTATTCTAATCACAAAATTGGCCACAAACTTAATTTAATAAAAGGCATGAAGAACAGGGTGACAAGAATCAGCCACCCCACTTTCCTGCAAAACAACCTCAACATTCTTTCAAATTTATTTATGAACAATGGTTACCCTCAAGCTTTGGTAAAAAAAATTCTATTCAATACTCAAATTCAAGTCATACAGGAGAGAGCTGAACCGCCTTCCGAGTTTAGATACTTCAGGTTTCCCTTCCTACCCGAGATTGCACACCGAATATCGGGCGTTTTTGCGAGCGACAGAATCAGAGTGGCTTTTTATAATTACCATCCTTTGGGCAGTTATTTTAGCAAGATGAAAGATAGTTTAGAATTAAAATATAAATCCAACGTCATTTACGCAATTCCTTGTAAGGATTGCCATCAAGTCTACCTCGGCCAGACCGCCACATGGCTAAGCCAAAGATTAACGTTACACAAAAGTGATATCAGAACAAAAAAAACTAGATGCGCGCTTGCCACACACATGATTAGCAATAATCATGAACCAGATTTTGATGGAGTGGAGGTCAGACGGACGGTACAGAACCGAAAAAATAGGGAATTTTTGGAAATGGTCGAAATTAATAACACTCCAAACAATATGAATTTCAAATCTGACGTCAACAACCTTAATGTTATTTATTCATATATTTTGAGCTTGGGTCGCTCCAACAACAATAACAATAATATCAATACTTAAACACTCAGCCTTCAGCATTGAAACCTTTTTGTAACAATCCCAATAGTTATAAGTTAGATAATTTTATAATAATATTGTCATTCACCATTTATATTTTCATATTTACTTTTTCAAATTTTCCCGCTTGCAATCCTTCGATTACTGTTCGCATCCACGGCTTGAAAAAAGAACCGGGCTCTGACGCGGTATTCATGTATACTCTGTCAGTCGCCATTTGCTTGAACACACGCACCCTTCGGTGCTCGTGTTATAAACGAACAGTGGTTGTGGGCTTGCAAGTACTATGTAATTAGTTCCCATTGATGTTAAGCTTGGCTCCTGTACATTTTTCGCCAATTCTCACCCGACGTTCGCATTGTAAGTAGTATTATAACCTCTAATTATCAATAAGTCATAATGTTTCTCTTATTTATTGTCCTTCAGATGACCCTGAGGAAGCATGCAATGTATGCGAAATATTGGTAAATAATAAAGAACGTACTAATTAAATAGACGTCCATTATTGTTGTTGCTGGATTCCCCAAGAAAAGTTCTCTTACTTTTTGTTACCAACGGCAAAGACTCCTTGTCTTTTTATATTATACAGATGGGGTACTTTCAATCGATCACACACACCTACGGAAAGGACACCACTCTCACACTCAAGAAGTGGCTTTCAACATCAGAGAAATTGGCGAAGTTGACTAACAGGAGGAATTTTTTACTGCGTTGCAGAAAACACGGGATAAGTCCAAAACACATCACACAAGGCACAAAGAACATTACAGGCCTACTGACGACCTCGGACCACGCGATGAGAAGAAAAGCGGCGACATTAAATGAAAGGTTGGGACAAAGAGTACTAAATTTAGAAATTTCAATAACCCTGTCGGATTTGAAATATCATAACTCACAATTGAATTTTTTGGAAAAAAAAGCTAAAGATATATTGCCGATTCATATGTTTAAAGACTTTCAACTAACTACTAATAACAAATATGAGACCATTTTCAAAAAGACAAAACTTGCTAACTCACAAAAATTCAATCAACTTCAGTCTAATATAAAAAAATGTCAATATTTCAAGGATAATTCGCGCTGGTTTGTCGATCGCTCAATCGTGGGTGTTCCAAAGGTGGTTAGGGATTTTCTGTCGTTAGGCCCCAAGTTCAGTATACCGATTTCTCAAAAAATGATAAGAGCAGATGAACTGCTGGCGGAGGGTGAACTTATGCTTGGCTATCTGGAAGCTACCGACAATAACATACGTAGAGCTAAATTCACTAATATATTAACTAACTTTTTAACACAAAACACTCGCGGCCCGGGCGTTTGGGGGGATGCCGTCAATCAATGTAAGAGGTTTTTACAAGAGAATCCTAATATCTGCATACTTCAAGCTGATAAGGGTGCAGTTACGGTGGCGGTGGAGAAAAATGAATATGTGGAAAAACTATGGAACTTTTAAATGACACTAACACATACAAATTAATAACTGAGGATCCCACATTTAAAACACAAAGATTAATTAACTCTTTTATAAAGAAACTTAAGGATAACAACGAAATAGACACTAACATATACCATCAACTACATAACACTAGCTCCACTTGCCCCAGACTGTACTCCTTACCAAAAATCCATAAACCTGAAGTCCCTTTCAGACCAATTGTGTCGAGCATTAATTCTCCTACCTACTCTGTCGCCTCGTTGATTGGGGGGATCCTAACGAACGCCTACGCTGACAGTGAAAAAAACTACGATGTCAAAGACTCTTTTCATTTTGTCGAACAATTTCAAAACTTTCAGCTTCCGGATGGCTACAGGGTGATCTCTCTTGATGTAGTCTCTCTCTTCACTAATATACCTATAGATCTAGTTTTGCACATTTTGGACAGGGATTGGGACTCCATAGCTCTTCACACTAAACTCAGCAAGGCTTCTTTTTTCAAATTAATAGATTTTATCACTCAACATAGTTACTTTTCATTCAACAATCAAATTTATTCTCAAATAGATGGCATGGCTATGGGGTATCCAATCAGCCCTATCCTTGCCAACATAGTGATGGACTTTTGCTTGGACAATATCATTAAAGTATTACCTTTTCAATTTTCTTTTATTAAAAAATACGTGGACGACTTGATTTGTGGGTTGCCTGAGCGGGAAGTCGGCTCAGTGATCGATTTTTTCAACTCTTTTCATCCGAACATTCAGTTCACTCTAGAGGAAGAGCAGGAGAGAGGGGTGCCTTTTTTGGACACTAAAGTGATCAGAAATGAACAAAATCAAATCATTATTGACTGGTACAGAAAACCATCTAACTCTGGTCGTTTTCTCAATTACTATTCTAATCACAAAATTGGCCACAAACTTAATTTAATAAAAGGCATGAAGAACAGGGTGACAAGAATCAGCCACCCCACTTTCCTGCAAAACAACCTCAACATTCTTTCAAATTTATTTATGAACAATGGTTACCCTCAAGCTTTGGTAAAAAAAATTCTATTCAATACTCAAATTCAAGTCATACAGGAGAGAGCTGAACCGCCTTCCGAGTTTAGATACTTCAGGTTTCCCTTCCTACCCGAGATTGCACACCGAATATCGGGCGTTTTTGCGAGCGACAGAATCAGAGTGGCTTTTTATAATTACCATCCTTTGGGCAGTTATTTTAGCAAGATGAAAGATAGTTTAGAATTAAAATATAAATCCAACGTCATTTACGCAATTCCTTGTAAGGATTGCCATCAAGTCTACCTCGGCCAGACCGCCACATGGCTAAGCCAAAGATTAACGTTACACAAAAGTGATATCAGAACAAAAAAAACTAGATGCGCGCTTGCCACACACATGATTAGCAATAATCATGAACCAGATTTTGATGGAGTGGAGGTCAGACGGACGGTACAGAACCGAAAAAATAGGGAATTTTTGGAAATGGTCGAAATTAATAACACTCCAAACAATATGAATTTCAAATCTGACGTCAACAACCTTAATGTTATTTATTCATATATTTTGAGCTTGGGTCGCTCCAACAACAATAACAATAATATCAATACTTAAACACTCAGCCTTCAGCATTGAAACCTTTTTGTAACAATCCCAATAGTTATAAGTTAGATAATTTTATAATAATATTGTCATTCACCATTTATATTTTCATATTTACTTTTTCAAATTTTCCCGCTTGCAATCCTTCGATTACTGTTCGCATCCACGGCTTGAAAAAAGAACCGGGCTCTGACGCGGTATTCATGTATACTCTGTCAGTCGCCATTTGCTTGAACACACGCACCCTTCGGTGCTCGTGTTATAAACGAACAGTGGTTGTGGGCTTGCAAGTACTATGTAATTAGTTCCCATTGATGTTAAGCTTGGCTCCTGTACATTTTTCGCCAATTCTCACCCGACGTTCGCATTGTAAGTAGTATTATAACCTCTAATTATCAATAAGTCATAATGTTTCTCTTATTTATTGTCCTTCAGATGACCCTGAGGAAGCATGCAATGTATGCGAAATATTGGTAAATAATAAAGAACGTACTAATTAAATAGACGTCCATTATTGTTGTTGCTGGATTCCCCAAGAAAAGTTCTCTTACTTTTTGTTACCAACGGCAAAGACTCCTTGTCTTTTATATATATATATATATATATATATATATATATATATATATATATATATATATGGAAAACAGGTATATATATATATATATATATATATATGGAAAACAGGTATATATATATATATATATAGACCATAAGGGGGGTGCCCACGTGTCTACGGTTGCTTCTTCGTATGACGGAATTGCCCGACAAACTTCCTTTCTCCTTGAATATCTTACCGTCGATAAACCTATTTTCCATCTATACCTCCATAGGCTATGGTGGGCCTGGGGTGTCCGTCACCTCCGGCGCGACGTCACATCTAGTCTTCGAATCCTGAAGATGTTGTGACTGAAGCACCAATTGGCGACATTGGGCACCCCCCTTATGGTCTCCATTTGAGTGTTTTTTTCCATTGAGTGTCCATCTTACTCCTTGGCTATACCGTACTGATGAGGACTAATAGTCCGAAACACGTGCCTACGGTTGCTTCTTCGTATGACGGAATTGCCCGACAAACTTCCTTTCTCCTTGAATATCTTACCGTCGATAAACCTGTTTTCCATATATATATATATATATATATATATATATATATATATATATATATATATATATATATATATATATATATATATATATTGGTAATTTGCACCATAATTTGACCAATGAAAGAAAATATTCGAATATAAATACCTTATTCAGACTAGCCACATTTGATTGTAGTTGCTTGCAAAATATTAAGTAACTGCACCCACAAATTCCAACATATTCCAACAAGTCTGAAAAACTTCAAGAGCACTACAACCACGTTTCGCACGTTTTACTACAATTTTTATCGATTCTTTTATACGTTGCTTAACGTGTTTAATTTATAAGAGGCAAGGGAAAATACCCTTTCTGCCTAGTCTGCACATTTTCAATACGGGTAGCTAGCTGCGTAAAGGAATTGTGTGTGTGATAAATGATAATTAAATATTCAAAAGTAAATAAAACGCTCTCTTTCAGTCTTCGGTTTTTTGGTCCTTTATTTAAAACATTGCCGACGTTTCGCTGATTATCTTCAGCTTCTTCAGGGCCTAAAATATACAATAGTATGAATTTGTTGATAATTTAAAACGGCTAAAATATTACCAGGCGTACAGGTTAGCTTTCACCAAGCTAATTGAAGGTTATGTGGATGTTTTTCATTGATTACTGAAATACTTTTTTTAAGGGCGAAGGGGCCCAGGAAGTACCCAGCTCCACCCCCCTGCCTGGTATCGCCGTGAGGCATTCAGCGGCATCTTCCTTCATTACCACAACAACATTTGAATATAAAAATCTGGGCCCCTTCGCTCTTATGCTGTAGTGGCTTATTTCTTTTTAACAAATACAATCAAACAGACGTAGCTGACACCTTCACCGGTTTACATTAATTACCTTTAAAAATAAACATATAAACTACCTACTTAACTACCCTACACTTCGAAGTGTCCATGCACTTTACCCTAACTACAGGCGTCCTCGCGCACTCACTGGGACACATCCTAACCTAATTTTCCGAAGCAGCGGTCCACGGCAAGTCCGTGGTCCGGCAATTCCAGGACCCTTTTCTCTCATGCTGCGGTTTTCCGGGAGCATTCCCGCACCGGTTTCCCGGTCGCTTTCATTCATGTTTCCTTGTCTTTCCGTCTGTCCCATAAACCGTCCCTGTTCCTTATAACTAAAGGGCGGGAGGTTCTCTCCCACCTCGTCGCCTGTCTTCCTCGCCCTTTCGTCGGAGTATCGTTCCTATGGTACGGGTAATCTGTTCCCACGCTTTCGAGTATTGCAGCATTCTCTGTACCATTCCTCCCGCACTGAGGTCATCCCCGGCATGCGCACTCTCTCCTATACACCTCCCAGCGGGGACATGTAATTAGCGTGTGCTCCGGAGTGTCTTCTTCCTCTCCACAATGTCTGCATTCTGGGCCGTTCCTCCTCTTAAATTTGTAGAGGTAGGCCCTACAGAGGTGCGAGAGGTAGGTTCCTACTCGTCCACTCATCCAGGTCCGGTATCAGTCGGTGCGTCCACCGACAGTTCTTGTCCTCGTCCCATTCTTTCTGCCAGGTTTGCATCGTGCGTCGGCAATGTTCTTGTCTGGAGGAGCCATCCTGTCCGCGTCCGTCATATATCCTACTGAAACATACGAGATGACGTTAACAGCGCACAACCCTATCAACTAGACAGGCAACTTTTGCATATATCGTGAATTCCACAGACATCGGCCTTTTCCTAAACACGAACCTGCAGTTTAAAAAAATTTTAAATTAGTAAGAGTTGGTGGTGTTTACATGTGGAGAGTTTTGTCCAAGTTGTTTTCGTTTGATGTACCTAATTATTGTTCATGTTTCCTGGACGAACGTCCTTTCTCATCGCAAGTATGTAATAAAAAAACGTTTTTCTATAATTAAATCTTATTTTAATATTGTAGCCGTCTTAAACTGTATATTTTTGGCCCTGAAGAAGCTGAAGATAATCAGCAAAACATCGGCAATGTTTTAAATAAAGGACCAAAAAACCGAAGACTGAAAGAGCGTTTTATTTACTTTTGAACAAACACGCAGTCGATAGTAGCTTTCCTTTTAATAATTAGATATTAAAGGCATAAAGTATGTAGACGCAAATACTGGCTCCTGGCAACGTCTGGAAGGCATCCCAGATGCATAAAAAATCTTGTTTTGAAATGATGCAGCTTTAGCAGCAGTGAGAGTTCTGGGATAACAATTTATTAAGAGTCGACCATGAAAGTATGAAAGATTTCGTGGGTGTTAGGTCACATTGTAGAATTTCGCCTGCAAGAACGTCTATTTTAACTGAGTTAATGGCTGCCAATATTTTTCCAAATCCACACAGGCGCGGCAGGGAAGGCGTGAAACCAGAAAAGGCCTTATTGATGATCATTTGGTATTTGGCAAATTTAGAAACATTTCGGCAGCTTGGGGACCGTTTTGACGGCTCTAGTACTGAGTAGTACTAGTAGTACTGCTTTGGAAGTGATGAGGATAGTTAGTCATCAAGTATTTTGCAAGTGTGTCGCGGCAGTACATTCACTGGCCTCAAAGACATAGAATTGAAGAAATACGAAGACAATTGTATGATAAACAAGGCATAGCTAATGTGATTGGTTGCATTGATGGCACCCAATAAAAAAGCCCAAAGAAAAAGAGGTTTATTGTAACCGGAAAGGGTCCACAAGCACAATACTGCAAGCGGCTTGCGATCACAAAATGAAATTTTTTGATATCTTTTGCGGGGGACAGACATCTGTCCCCAGCTCAAAAGCAATTTAATTATAGACATTCCGTTACACGCATTGTTATCGAACATGCATTTGGCCTTTCAAAAGACGATTTAGGAGATTAAAGTATTTTGAAAATTATGACATCAATTTTATAGTGGAAGCTACAATTGTAGCTTCTTTTCTTCACAATATATGCATCGAACTTGATGGTTTTGAGGACATTCAAGAAGAAATGAGTTTTGGTGAAAATGAACAACAGAGGGAAGAAAATATAGAACCTGGCACTTATTTTTTTAATTATATTTGATAATCCAGTTAAAGATTACAGAAGACAGGCTGGAAGCAGAAATGTCGATCTATTCGGCTATTCCATCATATTATTGACACCCATAACAAAATATAAAACAGAAGAAAGAAACTGGGTGGCTTGGTGGGTGAAGAGATGTACTCCGCTCTCTATACGTACACGACTAACTGGGGTAAAAATGAACTCTCAGGTCCAATATTACCAGATGCTCAGTTAATTGCAGGTGTCTTTGAGTAGAATACAATACAGAAGCAAGCATTGTATACGCACATTTTATCCGATAATTTTCCTGTTGGACTGATGGACTCTTCTCTTGCGGTACTCAATCAAGCTACACACGTATTAAGATATCATGGATTAAGTACTTTGCAATTGAGTAATCAATTTTCTGAAGCTAGTGAAACAGAGGCACATTCATTAATGGATGTAGTACAAAATATGGAAATAACATACCTGGGCCTAGTAATAAACAGTAACTTAAAGTGGGATTCGCACATAAACACCTTACTAACAAAAAACGCAAAAACGATAGCACTCCTGTATTACGTAAGGCATATAATTCCACAACACATAAGAAAACAAATGTACCATGCTTTATTTGCGTCATTAAATACATACCTCGTATCTATATGGAGTGATACCAGTCAAAAGAACCTTGACAGCATCCAAATACAACAGAACAAGATATTGAAAGTACTGTATAATCTAGACAGATGTACACCCACCAACGAAGTATACAAACACACAGGTGAATTAAATATGACTAAACTAATACGTTTCAACAACTTGTTCTTACTATACAAAATTAAACACAAACTAATAAAAACCAAAATTAAGCTAAGAACTAATGATGAAACGCACACCCATTCAACGAGAGGATACTCACATATACGAACGGAGAGAAGCAGAACAAAGAAATTCTCACTCAATCTGACAACAGAAACAGCACAACAGTACAACAACTTACCAACAAGCGTGAAGGAACTCAAACCGCAACAATTCAAATTAAAAGTAAGAACAATCCTGACAACAGAAAAGTAAAACTAAGAAGATGACAGACTACACCCTCCAAACCAATAGCCCGGGACAGGATTGCAAAATCTTCGGTCTCGAGGTGAAGCGTGAGGGATGAAGAAACAATCACATACAAATTTGCTTATTGTAATATATATTGTATTATAGTTATATTGTGTGTGCAAATAAATTCGTATAATAATAATAGAATCATTAATGGTCATTACGATCTGGGCTGGTTCTCATTTAGATGATTTGCCACATGGAATACTATATAATGTTCCTCTAGAGTGGACAGTTTCAAATTATCCTAACCTTGCCTACTGTGCAGTAACAAAGAAGACGATGAGGCAGATTCGTGGAAAAATTATCAACTAAATGTCAATAACCTATCTCTTAGTAGAACCACCTTGGATAATACTGTAGCAAGAACATTAGAGATAGCTGGAGGACCTGCGGCAGGAGGCAATGCTGTTGTTGCTGACTACCTTAATAGAAAAGGTATGCGCTTGATTAAGCTTCATACAACGCGACATTCAAATACGACCTATTGTCACATCAATTAACACCACCGCTAATAAACTCTCAGGCACTCAACCAGGTGATCCTAAAGAAATATCAATATAGATCACGTTACACTATAAGAAACACGCATGAATTGATCAACAGTATAAAAACCATCAACCAGACACCTACATCACGATTCCTTTATTCGATATAGTGAGTCTCTATACAAACGTACCTCTGGAGGATTCCCTTCTTGCTGTAAAACAGTTTCTCGACAGACAAGACATAACCCAATCCTAGATTGAAGACCTCATTAACACTTTCCGTACATGCCTAGAACAAAACTTTAAGTTCAACAACAAAATGGACACCCACCCACACCCACCCTGACGGGTTAACAATGGGATGCCCCTTAATTGGCTTGATGGCGGGTCTTTATGTTGAAACTATCGAAAACAAAATTTTTCAATTGCAAGAAAACTAACATATTGGTTACTGGGGTAGATATGTCGATGACATACTCATCATATGGAACGGAAACGACGAAACTCTAACAACTCTTTTCACAAAGATGAACCAAATATCAGTGCCCAAATTCACAATGGAAAGCAAGGTACTGCAATTAAAGTTCATCGACCTAACACTAACGAGACACGAAGAACATCTCGAATTCTCATTATATAGAACACCTACCGCCACCGACATACTGATTCCCAGCGGGTCTCGGCATCACTACGCAACAAAGATGGCTTCCTTCAGACATTACGTCAACGGACTACTCACTACCCCAGCACTATAGGACAGAATACAACACCATAACAAACATAGCTCAGAACAATGGTTACAACGAAGGTACAATACGCCACCGTTGTAGGAAACTGAAGAAAAATAACACCTTGAAAAGTATGTACCCCACGTTAATGGCGAAAACACATATAGAAGACTATCTTATCATCCCACAATACATAGAATGATTGACCGAACCTTGACACGTAACGGTATAACTATAGCTTGCCCCACTATCAACAGTATAGAGGCAGCTATTAAACAATAAGGACTCAACACCGCATCTGGAAAAGACTGGCATATACGAACTGGCTTGCTCAAATAACGAAACGACATATATAGGCTAATCTGGCAGAATACCTGCCAACCAGATATAATGAACATACGACTTGAAACTCATCAAGGCTCTACCAAAGTCTGCTCTGGTGTAGGGTACGAGGTCTTCCTTTGGAATGGTTATGTCCTACCGCACCAACCGGAAGCAGTGCGTGTCGATTTCTGATCCATCTGTTGGTTCTGTGATCTCGGGGTGTCGTTGGGTGTCCCACAGGGCTCCGTTCTGGGACCTTCTGGGAATTAAGCAGCGTTTATTTCTTAATCTATTAGAGATACTTAGTATTATATTTAATTTATTCGACTCATTCAGGATCATGTCTTTCATACTTCTTAGATTGTTACTCTCCGAACATACGGTTTTTAATATAGTGATTATGATTTCGTATTAAAACTTCTTCAGTGTACCATTGCTAGGTCATCCGCATACGCCACCAGTTCCATTCCAGGCAGCTCCAGACGCAACACCCCATTGTAGAAAGATCAAATGCCAACGCTTCGGCAACGTTAGTCCCGATAAATAGCTAACATGAAAAAAAAAATACAAGTCCGGAAAATGTTTGCGTAAACCGACGAAAAGCGAGTTCGAAGTTCACCGCGGCATCGGGGATAAAATTCCTCCGGAGTAAAATAATCAACCAAATCTGACGAAGGCTTTGGAGATTTGATTAACAACTAAAAGTTCTAGTTGTCATAAAAGTCAAAATTCTAAATTAATTCAACAATATTTATCATTAAGAAAATGTTATATTAGTCATCTTATACAAAGTGTGAAATTAAATCAAGTAAATATGAATTAAACAAATAAGTTAACTGACAGGCACCTAACCTAACTAAATAAATCATAACCAAAGTAAACACCGCTGACAGGTAACATACATTTTCCTTTCCCGGTTCTTGGCGGCCCATCCTCGTAGTAAAGGTTATCGTAGAGGTCCCTGAGTTGTTCTGGGGACCAGAAGCATTTGCTTTTGGAATGCACGCAAAAGTTTGCGATCGAGTTGTCGAATGAAAAGTGAGGTTAACATAATTCGCTGTTGTAAGATTTCCAGTAAAGAACCATTACGTCATGACTCAATAAGTATGCTTTGTGCAACTGATGTTCCATGCTAGTGCCTACTAAAGTCAGTAAGTCAATAGCTAACGATATATTTAGTGGCTCTTTCTGCAATCCGCCCTATATATACCATCGCAAACTTTTAAATAACTTATATAGAGAAAAGAAAACATTAAGGGTCCGGTGAAACGATGCTTTAGAACGTACCCTAAATGGCGTTTCGGTGGTTCCAATTGTTCTTCAATTGTTGCGTTTAAATTTGAGATTTTTTATGCTCAAACGGTTTGAATTGAATGTAGCTATTGGGGAAAACTTCGCATAACAATAATTGAAAAGAAAATACTTTTTGAAAAAGTCATTATTGAACAATAGGCAGTAACTTACGATTTTATTTTTAGATTTATAAATCACTGATTTTTAGCCATGCACACAAAAATCACCTACCTATGTATGCAATAAAATCTCCATAAAACCACCTTCGTTTGGAAATCAATTGGAAGCAGAAAAAGCTATGATTTTGTGCGGATTGTGTTGTTTGAACGAAGAGTGGGAATTCCTGTAGTTCACCGCTTTTCGAATAGATGGCGCCACCGCTGTTTATAACAAACATTCAAAATAAAATTGGCAGTTTCTATATTATTTCCCTCTCAAAGTTTTATCTTATCTCTGCGGTTATTATCCAGTATTATATGTATTGTTATTATTATATTATTATTACACATATTGTGCAATGGGAAATATGCATTTGTGTAGAAATTAATATTCAAAACTGGTTATTGATAATAAATGTTCACTAATTTAATTATCGTTTTGGTTCAAACAAATATTATGTGTGTGTACTACTCATCAGGTCTCAAACTATTTCATGTAAATCTCTATATATATAATTTGAAGAAGCAGTAATACTGGGGGTGCAGCCAGTGTGGCGGTTAATAAATGAAACACTTACCATTGCAAGGCCCTAAGCTTTCAACAATTTATTTAAGTGTTCATCAGAGGGAAATCTAAAAACATAAGGTGCACAATTTTCACAATAACCGAAACGAGTCACCTAACGATATTTGCTTCCGGCTGTGAGTTGACTCGTTGAACATTGGTCATTGTGAAAATTGTGTACGTTATGTTTTTTAGATTTCCCTCTGATGAAGACATAAATAAATTGTCGAAAGCTTATAGAGCCTTGCAAAGGAAATGGTTTAATTTATTAACCGTCCCACTGGCTGCACCGCTAGTATTCCTGGTTCACCAAATTACACTGCAAACAGCCGATACTTCCATAAATCTATACATGTAGTAGTACCACGCGTAATACCATTGAATTTTTATTTCTATATTTATATAATCAAGGGTAATACCTACCCTCAGATTACTGCGAAATTGAAATGATTTGCAGTAAATCATAACTTATAAATATTACAAATCAAATAGAGAAGAGGTAATAACACTCAAAACAGATTTCACATTCTTTTATTAATTAACTAATTCATTAACTATACATTCAACAAATAAGCACTGTTAAAATAAGTAAACTAAAAAGAGGGAAACATATTAAATAATTTGTATTTGACAGTAACAGTCCCGACAACAGTAAACCGCCAACATACAACTTAATTCAGTAACAGATGTTATATCATTCATTTCTTATTATTACTATGTTATCATTTTGTCTTATGATTAGAACCCGACCAAACATTCGGCTTTGGCCACCTATGGTCACAACTTACATCTTAAAATGATTACACAACAAATAAAAATTTTGCATTGAACGCGGTCCGAAACCGATCAGTAAACCAAGTTATAGTTAGGAGACACACGTACTGTATAAATAAATTATAATTCTATTACTTTATGTATTTTTTAGCACAACAAAAACAAATACTATTTTACTTTAAACATTGGCAGTTCTTTTGCGTTCCTTCGGCTTCTGCCGAAGACATCGAAAAAGATGAAGTTCAGCTTCGGCTTTAGTCCAAAATATTACCTTCGGTCGTATACCTTTGGTTAATAATAGCAGGGTAGACCTGCTTGTTATAAAATTTACATAACTTGGACATTATTCGTTTCATAGTTTTTCGTTGTTCTCAATATTCACAACACCTTTTCCTTCCCGTTATTTTAGCAGTCCTTGCGACCATAAAATAAAATTTATATGCGTTACTTTTATACAGATCCCAGTTCTAAAGAACGGGGTTTGATATCTGAATTATCGGTTTTATGACAAAAAAACAGAAATCCTGTAGAGAAGGTACTCCGCTGAAGCGCTTGTGGAGTGTAACATTAGATGTAGTACTAGTCCTTGCTGGTGTCAGGAACTGCTACTTAAAACCCACTGTAGTGTAGACTCGGAGAGTTACCAGAAGTTTTTAACAGGTGAAACAGCATGATTTCTAAAAAATAAACATCGTTTAACACAAAAACATACAACTAAAAACTGAACTTACATATATGATGAACATTGTATACTCATATACATAGGTACTATATCAATCGAGATAAAACCAAACAAAGTTTCTTTTGCTAGTCGAAATCGCTAATTTCTTCACATTCACCGAATCGACAAGGATCATCCAAAAGATTCATGTCTATACTCTATAGTAAATAAATAAAATCTTACAACATATGTACGTAAGGTTGTCTCGAAAAGCACAACGTAAATACAGTTGAATACAGTATGTTTTTATGATATTTGGAAATACACGATGTAGTCTATCTCTCTCAGCGCTGTAGGAATAGTCCTGCTGGATCTGTCACAGTATAGAGAAACGCTACGCTAAGCATAGCATAGCATAGCGTTTCTCTATACTGTGGCTCTGTTTAGAATATCGGATACCATCAAAGCAAAAAATGGTATTATGCATACCATAATCAAGAATCGAGAGGGGTGGTGAGAGGGTTTTTTTTGTGAAAAGGATTTATGAAATCGTTGGTATTATGTGAATTTATGCAAAGCTGCTTTTCATTACCAATATTCTCACAATTAATTTCCCACAAGACCACAAATAAGAATGTGTTAGTATTTAGTACAGATGTGTATTTACTATGATGTGCATTATACATAAATAATAAATAAATAAATAATAAATATCGGTTGAAAAAAATATGGACAACTTTTTTACGCCGTACCGCGGCGCGCCAAGCCTACGACCGCAAATCGCTGTGAAATATGAAATAACAACGAATAGTGTGGAATAGGTATCAAAATGCACAGGCTTGGTGTGGAGCAGCCAGCAGGGGAAGGGCAAACACGTGACAAACACGGCATCCGAGGTGGCGCGCTTGCCGCTGGCTTTCATCGGTGTTGAAATAAGTATAATAAAACAGAAAAATGAGCATGTAGGGTGGGTGGCGCCATCACGCGGCCAAAGTTAAAATGTGCCCGGTTTCCGCACCCTTAATAGAGGAATGAAAAATTAAAACAATGAAGAAAGTGTGGAAAGCCATCAGCGAGGATATGGGAAAGTTTAAATATAACTTTACACCATAGCAGGTGGAAAACAAATGGAAAAGCTTAGAAAGGGCCTCTCAAAGCATTGTAGCAAATAAAAAGATAACTGGACGCGGAAGAAAATACTGCGCGTTCGAAAAGTAAATAGGAATTATGTCAGAAATTGAAATAGCCTCTCAATGAATTGTTACGCTGGATTTTGCGTGTTTTATTTTTGTTTGTAAATTCCATTAATTTCAGTTGTTTGTTTGCTGCTGGCGCCATCTATTGAGTTGCGTTCGAACTCATCGGGGGTAGGCATCTGGTTCGCCGACGTTGTCTGTACCTAATGAAGTTATTTTCTCAGATTTAGCCAGGGTTTTCGTTTTGATTTTGTGATAACCTTGTTAGGGGTAATGTTCTGTACATTTTGATGGCTCATTTGTGGGAGTTGGTTTGGTTTTAGCGCTAATTGTTATTACCGCGTAATGGCGATTTTGTGTTCATTTATGTTGAGCCAGACGCCGGTAGGTTGGCCTATTGGGTAATCCAACGTGCTTCGTCGGTGGGTTATATCAGTTTTTGCTTTTGTTGCCTCCCGGAGTAGCTTGAGAGATGCGAGTCCTTTTCATTTTTTTATGTCGCACCTCGCGTTCTGTGCAGACTCCCCTGGTTAAATTTAAAGTGAAATTTTACGTTTAATGGCGATCCAGCACTATCTCAAGTGTTCCTGGTTAATTTCATTAAATTTTATAGTATAATTAATTAGTGGCGTAATTTTGGTTTAGTTCCGACCTGGCCAATAGAGTGCCAAGTGGCGCTTGGACCGCTTTCTATAATCGTAAGTAAACCATACCCCTTCTCTCTCGAATCAGTACATTTTTGACCGCTTAGACGACCTGTTGTAGGCTGGTACGATTTCTACGTCATTCTGGTTTTTCCTTCTGTCTAGTTGGAGATTCGGTGAATATCGCTTGATTTGGGAGCGAACCGATCTTCAAACGTCGCCGCTGTTGCGTTTATTTGAAGGAAGGGTCCAGTTAGAGGTTATATTTGGTTTTTGGAATAAACCTCTCGCAATTATTGCGGATTTTGTGAATGACGGAAACGGTTGCGGTTAGAGAATTGCTATCAAGAGCCCTGACCACCTTGGGTACATACCATATGGATTTATCGGACATGTGCTCATGGAATTGGTTATTTTAGGCTGTTAGGTTACGGTAGAGGACACCTAGTTGAGGTATCGGTCTGTATTCTGTCTCTAATTGGCTTTTGGAACTGGAATTGGTAGTCGTGGGACCTTCGGCACGATGTGTTTATGCCAAAGGCGGGCTGTGTTGCCAGCGACTTGAGATCACCGTCCAGCGAGGACCGCCGAGAAGAACAACGGGTATTTAGGAGCTTTAATTGTGGAACCAGGTTAACACATTAGTCTCTGACTCCGCTTGTACCTTTTTTTGGAGCGAAACACTTTATTTTGTATCGGAACGTGAGCTTTTGGCGTTGACGATGAACGTCACAGAGTTTTGTTTGTCGGAGAAGCTACGTAAACCGAGGCCTAACCTCACAATTTATTGAGCGGTAGGTTTTCTAACCGCACTTTCCGGTTTGACGATACCGTTGAACGTTTGTTGATGTTTTGTTTGTCGGAGAGTTACGTAGACTGGGGCTTAACCTCAAATTTTATTGAACGGATGCAATCCTAACCTCACATTCGTTGTTTATTTGCCGGTGCTTGGAGGTTCGGATGGTACCTTTTTTTTGGAGCGAAACACTTTATTTTGTATCGGAACGTGAGCTTTTGGCGTTGACGATGAACGTCACAGAGTTTTGTTTGTCGGAGAAGCTACGTAAACCGAGGCCTAACCTCACAATTTATTGAGCGGTAGGTTTTCTAACCGCACTTTCCGGTTTGACGATACCGTTGAACGTTTGTTGATGTTTTGTTTGTCGGAGAGTTACGTAGACTGGGGCTTAACCTCAAATTTTATTGAACGGATGCAATCCTAACCTCACATTCGTTGTTTATTTGCCGGTGCTTGGAGGTTCGGATAGTGTTGAGGCTACGTGACTCAATTTAGATTTCAATGTAATCAATTTGTTTAACTGTTTTTATTATTTTTATGGAACGTTATTATTTTATTTAACTTCGGCAACCGTAATAATTTGTTTATGTAATCATTTATCAACGCCTGGGTTTTACTGAATTTATAGGGTTATTTGGGTTATTTTCCCACATGTATATGCTATCTCGAACAATTTGGCCAATTTGTTTACAGGTACGCGAGTTTAGTTTTATATTTAAGTAATTTTATTTCCGGCAATTTAGGAAATATTGCGGCGGCGTTGAGATATGACCCGATAGATATATTGGATGTCAGAGTTATGGTTGTGATTAGTAGTAATGGTAAATTTCTGTGATTTTAGGACTTGTTTATGTACTCGTTTGGTTAACTTGTGGATAGATCACCTATGTATGTGCACCGGTAGGACGAATAAACTGAGTGTACATTCCATCGTTGTTTCTCTGCCTGTGTTGACTTTATTTCAGCTCGCTTTTGCAGCCAAGCGTATTTGTTCGCAGGAGTTTTGACTGCATGGCGCCCGTTGTGACACCTTGTGGTTATTCCTTTGACCCACGCCCTCTACTTGGGTTAGCTGACGCACCCCGGAACAGGAGTTCCTCGAGTGGTTTTCCCCGTTGGGAATTTTTGAGTGAAATCAAGGTGTTACAGAATGTTTTCTAGAGAACTCTCGGAAATACTTTCCGCAAAGCACAGCATAAACCATTTGTATATTGACATCGCTAAAAAATGACAATCAACAGTCATCATGCAGCACGTCGGTACTTTTACTCCATTAATATCTTGATTCTGCTGTAGTCGTGATAGATTTGGTTTCTTATTGAATAAGAAATAATAATAGAACTTCGTGGACGTATCTGTGTTTGAACTTTCCCTTAAGGTAGTTTATGACTACCGAACAGTTTATGACTGTTCGTACAATTTATTATTTTATGGGGTTGTTGGTTCGTTCTGCAGAGAGGGCGGAAGTATTGTTATTTATTCGTGACAGAGTAAACAGAGACAAGCATTTAAGCGATTATTGTGTATTTAAAAGGCGCATAGCAGAACAGCTAAAAGACACGTTTCTGTCGGACCTGGTCAGACCATTTGTTCTGATAATTGGGCATTTCGAGGAACAGGGTGGTCCACGTAAAATAAATAGATGGGTCGGAACCACTACGAAACCACTACGAGAGGGGCGGTTCTAAAGGAGGATCGTTTGTTGAAGGTTTTCCTTTATTGGTTGATTCGATTTTTGTCGCTTTGATTCGATGGGTTTAAGAATGAACGTATCAGCCCATAATGTCTTCCTGTGAACACAGGCAGCATCGAAAATACCAGTCTCCTAGGAGATACCAAACGCTGACTTGTGCTTTTTCTATGCGTGTGAATTATGATAGAGGTTTTCCACTTAGCACAAAATCCACTTCAACCAGCATACCAGGGAGGCCAAATCCAGACTACAACAAATTAACATATTGTTGCGAAGTAAATTAAAACAAAGTTAATCATTATGTTCGAATAGATTTATAAAAGAACAAATCCAACAACCCGAATTCCTTAATGATGTGTCTAGTATAGATACCAAACGCCGAGTTTGCACAAAAGGCAAGTGAACAACGTCGACGTTTGTTAACCTAATTACCGGTAATGACGTATTTGGGCAATTGATATACATAATTAGAGTATAGCGGGGTATCAAGGAGATTTGTTATTTGTCTGTATTTAAGAGCGAGACATACGACACCTGTACGAGAAGGCAGCGACCATCCCTTTCAGCTGTTTTCTTAGTATATCTGGAACAGTTATACTCGCATGTAAACTGTATATTTGTATATTTACATCCACCCTGGCCTGGACCCATCCCATTAAGCCCTACATTACATTATAGCTGAATTCGTAGTACCATATCTATTGCACCCATTTCCAGACCGTTAGATGTTCTATTATCGATATCCCATCGGTCCCGCACGTTTGGCAACGTCCCGGTCCCGCGAAAACATCCCGCCGATCGCGAGAATCCGCGGATTTCGCGATCGACCACCCTATTGACGGAGCCAGACGCGGGAAGACGGAGTCCAGCGGCCAATCACGAGAGCGCCTCGACCAATCCTGAGACTGCTCTACTCAGCGACCTGCACCGCCATCATGTCCAAAGCAAAAGTGCACACGCATTACCGCAACTTCCCACGTTGGAAATGCCTCCTCACACCATACAACATCGACCTTCTTTTCCTCTCTTTTCTTTGAACGACTTCTGCCACACGCAAGCCAAATGTATACAAATGCGGGGGATGCTTGAGAACATCCTTAAGCGTATCTCCCGTGCTTACGACCGACCTCTCCAGCGTCCACTCTCGGCAAAGGAGAGGAAAAAGTACAAGCCAAAAAAGAAGAAGCCGATGACATCATAGTCAACTTGGCCGAATTTTTCTCCGTATCTTCCGCCCTTCCCGAGGTCCCAATTTCCAAGAAAAAAAAATCCCGTCAAGCTAGCCCTAAAACGGCAACTACCATCCCAAACCATACTCCTGCCCTTCCCCCCAACCAAGTTTGGAACCAACGACCACCACGCAAAAAGATGCCGTCAACATCCCACCATTCGTGGTAAGGGAACAATCCATATGGCCCACCGTCCGTGCAGCCCTCATGGAAAGCAAAATCAATATAAAGTCCACCTACAGTACCCGTCACGGAATTAAAGTGCACACGTCCACTATCGAGGATTACAACGCCATGGCGCACTACCTAAAGAAGGCCAACATCCAACACCACACCTACACCCCTGTTGGGGAGAGAGACCTCCAGATCGTCGTTCGCGGCGCCTACCTGGACCTCCGGCTGCAGGATGTGGTAGAGGACCTTAAAGCACGGGGCTTCAAACCCAGTCGTGTCATCTGGATGAAACATCCAAAAACAAGAGCAGAGATGCCGCTGCTTCTAATAGACATACCCAAAGACCAAGACAACAACTTCGCCATCACCGATCTGTGTGGACTTAAGGTCAGCACGGAGGAACGGAAGCGCCCACCATTACCAGGTCAATGCCGTCGATGTCTGACCTACGGCCACTCATCAACAAAATGCTACGCCACCCAGAAATGTGTACACTGTGCCAAAGATCATATAGACCAGTGTACCAACCTCGAACAGCCCCCCGAATGCGCTGCCTGCGGTGAAAATTACAGAGGGAGCTACAGAGGATGTCCCGAGGCGCCCAGACCACGAAAACTGAGCAGCACGTCCAAGCCAAACACTCAAGCCACGCCCACTTCACCGATCCCAAGTTCTAAACCCATAAGCCCCGCCCACAAATGCTACTCCGTTCGCACTTATGCCCAAACAACTGCTCAAAGCCCGTCACTGCCAGCCACCTTAACTCCGCCCACAAATTTTCCGCACCTGCACAATATCCTTCAACAGTTCGTCCTAGAAATCCAATCCAGCATATCCACACTAGCAGCAAGCTTCTACCAAACACAAACCAATTGCGCGGCTACTATTGCGCAACCAATGCATCACGTCGAGGCATAAAGGGTTTTCCCTTGCCTCTGAACAGAAAATCATCAAGTTAGGCAGGACCACATTAGTCGTTAGCAGCGGATGCATTATAAGTAATTGGTCGAAACATTATCGCCCTATCGACGACTTTCCTATTAGCGTGATTCCCAAACTCGTGTCGGCTGTGTTGTGCCGGTTCAGTCTTACGACTGGCCGTTGCACGCCGCACGGGCGGATTGGGCATCGCGACGGTAGTCGTCGATACGCAACCAGAATATCCTTTTAGTTTTCCTATTTCCCCGACGAATTCGGCGTTTTTAGTTCATTTTTCCCAAGCACGTGCTCCAGTTATTTTTTATTTCTTTTCATTTTCCCGTGGTTACCAAGCCACGCCCCCCGGCAGCCCTAGGCTCCGCTTTCTGCCACGACCTCGCACGCACGCCACTCGGCACTAGCTAGTGTTGCGTTTTCCCCCTGCCATCAGTATGGCTTCCAACAACCACGATTTTATGGACGCCGACCCCGTATCTCCGCACCAGCCAGCACCGCAGGACATCCTTAGCGAAGCGACCAAGGCTTTAATCATGTTGGACCCCGCCGATATGATGGCTTACATAAACATGCTGACGCAAATTGCACTGGACGTCACCAGGGAGTCCGAGGACTCCTTTGATGACAACATCAACACGGACTCTGACAACTCCGTCAGTTCAGTGACCACCAAGCTGTCCAAAATGAGGAAAGTCGCTCCCTCCGCTACCAAACCCCCAGCTTCCTGCAGCAAACCATCCGGCAAGCATTTACCTTCCCCGCAACCTCCCCGGTATCCGGAACATCATCGGGTACCGATACCCATCATCAAGCCCCGCCCACTACCATCAAACCTCAAAAGTCGACTACTCACCCATCCCCCCCCCCTATCGTTCTCCGTCAGAAGGACGTTTGGATGGACGTCAGGAAGAATCTCCAGGATGCCGGCATACGAACAAAGTCAGCTACGAACACACAGGCAGGAATTCGCATCGTGCCAGCCAGCCTGAAAGACCACGCCTCCATCATCAAACAACTAAACTCCAAAGCCACGCCCTTCCCACATTTTCAACGCCCGAGAACCGGGAGTTGAATATTGTGATACGGAAACTGCCGCTGGAAATTCCTATCGAGGAGATTGCGACTGACCTCAGGGCGCAAGGTTTCACTCCGTCTCGCGTCCTGAGAATGAAGAACCCGTTTACCAGAGCCATCATGCCATTGATACTCGTCTCCGTGCCAAGAGCCCAGCAAAAGTTATATAACATCACCGACGTATGTGGTATACTGTTTGAAACTGAACCACTTAAGAAGTCTCCGTCAATCAGCAAGTGCCACCGCTGCAAGCTATTCGGGCATGGGTCTACCTATTGCCAAGCCGCACCACCGATTGTAAGGTCCCAGAAGAAGCACCGAACAAATGCTGCAATTGCGCCGGTAACCACCGCGCGAGGTACCGCGGGTGTCCGCGATCTCCCAAGCGGAGACTTGTTCCTGCACAACCATCGCAAAACCGAGCCACCCAAAGCGCACCCTAGCGCAGCGCACCAGGCTAACCCAGCCAAATCGTATGCCATGTCAGTCAAAGGCCCCGCCCCCACTCAGACAGCCGAACCGCCCACCACCACTTCTTCCCTCAGCTTCAAGGATTTATACCTTGAGCTGAAAGAACTCAATGTCAAACTTGTTCGTTTGGCAAACGCATTCACGACCCTATGTGCCGAACAAAATATCCCTATCCAATTATAATCCCACGTGTCTCCAAAACTCTTCCCTCTTACCGTTTTTCCTCCGTTATAAAGAAATATCCCGTCATGTCCTTCCACCAAAATCCTCCTCCATGTTTTTGGAGTTCCTTACCCACTACCGGGGATAAAAAGCGAAAACTTATCAAGAATCACGATGTACCTAGTCAGGACCACGCACAAGCCACACAACAGGCAGTCACATCATAGAGAGCAGACGTCCCAAGACCGCAGCTACCTACGAGACCCCGAGTACCTACGAGATCCCGTAAACCAAACTCCGGACATGCCAGACATTTGATAAGGATGGGAAAGGGGAGAGAAGACCTGAAAGAGATAAATGAAACGAGCATTCGTTGAATACAGATTTTATTAATAAATTGGTCGAGTACATATATATATATATAGTAATCGTTATGATAAAAAACGCAATAACAAATATTTCATACTTATGCGTTCGAAAGATTTGTGCTGAACTTGCAAGGTTAGTTAGAGAAACAATTGTGTATGTAAGTCAACTTGTGTTATGCTTAGGTGTGGATATTACGATACAATGTCAAGTTTACTATTTTGCTACCTTGCGCTGGTTAATTGTGGATATTACGAAATAAACATTGTTTAAGATTAAACAAGCTGCGGCCTGCAAGAGATGGATCTGATGATAACAAAAACATAAAAAACAAAATAATTTAAAAACTTAACTAGCATAACAGTGACGTTGTCGTCCCGCTTTGGAGCCAGGATGTTCTGTTTGGTTTTTATGATGCAGTCCTGAGATATTTGGACCACGGCAGTTAGATTGAGGGCGACGTCTCAGATTGTATGTTTTCTGCTTTGCGTGTCCATTTGAATCTTTGCTGCAAGCCGCCGAGGTATTCTGTGAGCCACGCATGCCAGAAGGCCTTTCCCATTCTCGTTATTAGTTTCCATGTTGTCGATAGATCCTTGTTGATAATGGTTGATATTGAGTCCGTGGGTAACAGTAACGGCCTTCCAATCAGGAAATGAGCAGGAACGAACACTGCGTCATCGCTGGGATCGTTGCTTAACGGACATAGAGGTCGGGAATTGAGAGCCGCTTCAATTCGATAGACGAGTGTTGTTAGCTCTTCGAACGTCAATGTGGTATCTCCAACAATACGTTTTAAGTGATGCTTCATAGACTTCACTCCCGGTTCCCATATTCCTCCGAAGTGAGGAGCTGCGGGTGGGATGAAATGCAATCGCGCCCCACAGGTAAGTATTGCATCTCGTACCGATGACTGGTACCGCATTGTCTTAGTACATGTACCTGCAATGTCCTCTTCGAGCAGTGAACCTCTGGAAAGCGGCTATGAATGTGTCTGTAGTGCTGTCGCTGACAGCTTCAACATGGATCGCCTTTGTGGAAAGGCACAAAAACAATTGTTGATGCAGGTGACGTGCTTCGGAAATGGAATCAGCACCCGAAAATACGTCGTTCCACGTAGAAGTCTTGTAAGTTCACTTCGGAAAAGTTTTCTGCTTCATTTAGAGCCAGTTTTTGCAAAGTTTTTACCGCAAGATATGGTGCTGCTGTCGTTCCATACGTGACAGTTCTTAGTTTGTATTCCAGTATTGGCTGACTGGATTGAACGTCCATAGGATTCGATGATAATCCTGATCATCTTCGTTGAGTCGTATCTGACGATACATTTTTTCTACGTTGGCTGAAAATACTATTGGATGTTTTCTCCATTGCAATAGTATATCCGCTAATTATCGCTGAAGTCTCGGTATATGTATAAATTCGTTCAAGTTCCTGCCGTTTGAAGTTTTACTGGAGGCGTCAAATACGACACGAAGTTTTGTGGTAGTGCTTGATGGCCTAATTACCGCTTGATATGGGATGTAGTATTTGCCTGGATTGTCATGATGTGTGATTTTCTTCATGTGTCCGAACTTTAAATACTCTTCAATGAGTTCATCATATTGGCTTTTTTGTTCTATATTTTTGTTAAGACGTTTCTCTAGTTGATGTAACCGCGCTATCGGCCGGGGTTTGGAAGATCCTAATGCTGACAGCTGTGTAATAATTGCTATTATTCTGTTTATGGGGACCACCGTTATCGCGCGTTCGTCTGCGGGATACAATATCATCACATATACCATATTCTTGGCGGTCAATTATGCGCCTGTAATCTATATTTTTCTGTGTGAGATTGATTGTTCTACGCGAGCGTGTAAAGCGCGTTGGTCACTATGAAACTTTTTAACGATGTTTATTTCAATACATATAGAGGTTTTCTTTCATAAAAGATTTACGAGTTTCATAAATTTGTATATTTTACTACTTGGTTACTGATTAGTGTATTTTCAAGCGAGTGCATATTTACATCTTATCTATGTTTTTATTTTTCGGTTTGATTTATCGTGTGGGAATATTGTTTTTTCGATGGCGTATGACATCGTGGGGAGGAAGGGTTTGGATTCATAGGTAGTTTGTATACTATTTGTCAGTTTACTGTATATATATATTTATTTTTCTAGTTATGCGGTTGATTTAATGTATGTGTAATTTAAAAAATCTATTGATGTGTTGTTGTTACTGTACAACTACACTTAAGATAACTTAAGATGACCATCCTAGCAAGCATATTGTGCGGATTCCTTCTATCGAGCGTATCAGCACTGATAGCCTATGATTGCCAAAACCAGAACATGAATATCTCCACCTTCAGCCTCACGGAGATCGGTACCTGCAAAACCCCTGCAAAGCGAGTTGCCGAGACCAAAGAGTTGATGCAGCTGGTGCAGCTCAATGAAGTGGAAGAAATTCCAATATATCAATGAAAAATCCACATTACCAGGCACATTTCATATTGTGGTATGCACTCCCATTTATCCGCGGTTCGTGATGGTCTAGCATCGTTCATTTACCCAGTGAGCAGAGACATGTGCTTGGAAATGCATCATACCAGACTAATATTGAACTTCTTTGGAAAAACTGTTGAAGGCATTGTCGTAAACGGCACTACATTCACTACGGCTACCATGGCCGGGAGGATATCGACTGACAGTTCCTGCAGTGGTGAAGATTACGAGGACCATAAAGGGAGATGGCAAAATGTGGTTGTACAGGCAGCTCTGGAAATTACCCTCCACGAAAGGATTGTACCCGCGAGGATTACAGAAAACCAAATTATACTCCCTGGTGGAATTGCATGCCCATATAAAGAAAAGTCTTGCGTCGATACAATGTATGGGTATACCTTTTGGGATCACGTGGACAGCAGAAGGTGTTCTCGGAACAAGTATGATGTCTTGTTCGAGGGATTAGCCAAGAAGCTAACACCTACCAATCTCACCCAGTCGAATTATGACACTGTGGTGTATACTGTGGACCAGGGAGAGACAGTTTTTGCAATGCCCACTGCGAGACCAACAACGATATGCGGGCAGAGCGCCTACGAGACAGACCACCCAAGGTTTTTTATAATATATAACCGTCAGAGAATGGTAAATTCTATTTTTCCAGAGGGAAAATGAGTCTTTTCAATATGGACCCTACAACGTACGTCAATACGAAGATTGTTTTTGTTGAGAAGCACATTCAGAGGCAGATAACCGCTCTGTATGCTGATGTTATTGCACAGCGCTGCAGTCTGGAACAACCAGTTTTAAGAAACCTGCAAACGCTGGCTGTTACATCTCCAATGGAGTTTGCTTTTGCAAAAATTAAAACCCCGGGATATATGGCCGTTAACCATGGAGAAGTTGTGCACGTTATCCAATGTACTCCCGTGGAGGTGCAGGTTAGAAAAACCGCCAGATGCTATCATGAACTACCTGTACAGTTCGACAATAAAATATACTTCATGTCTCCAAGAAGTCATGTATTGCAAAAGTATGGGACAGAAATTGGTTGCAATTCCTTTCTGTATTCAGCTTTTAAGATGGGCGACAAATGGTACAAGATCTCACAAAATATTCATGAGATCCCCACTCCGGAAGTGATGGAACCCAATAACGACAACAAGTGGAAATACACTAGCCCAAGTAATTTATTCACTGGCGGCTTATAGGATATGGATAAGCTGCGAGAACATATCATCCTGCCCAGTGAGCGAGTAGCAGTCGCAACTATTGTCACAAATGGAATGATGGGTGTTCATATCGATCTGCAGGGAACGTCATTTGCGCCTCTGATAACCGAGGAAACATTAAGGTCATGGGTTTCTGCGTTTCTGGGTGACCTGTTTTCTTACTTCACCTTGTTTGGAACAGTTTCGTCAGGATTACTGGGACTCTATATGTGTATCCGAGCATTTAAGTTTGCAGTGGACACTATCGTACACGGTGTGGTACTGTATGAACTATTCGGGTGGAGTGTAAAACTGATTGGTGCGGTATGGGACAGTGTGACAATGTTCTGCGTTCACCATCATCATAAACACCAAAGAAACCAGACGAGTGTGAGTGAAATCGCGACGGGCCAACGAGTGGAAACTGAGTCGCGAATTGACACTGTGGTGACAAAATCTGAGGAATCAACAACATTGAACGTGTACCCATCAGTGCCAACTATGCCGGATGAAAAACAAGAATGGTTACGCTAGGATGATATACAGACTTTTATTTGTAATTATAGTATCTTTTTGTGTAGTACTTTAGTTGTTGTTTAAGATATAAATAATTGTAGTTTTGTAATAATTATTTTATTGGCTCTCACCAGGGCGGTTGCAAATAAGACAGTGTCATCTGTCTTCATAGCGCAGTTTTTCTCTTCTTGAGATATGTATTTTGATGTGGATACAAGTGCGATCTTCTGGGTGGATCTTGGACTTGCGAAATTTTTGTTTTCTTCTTGATGCAGCCAGTAACTATGTGGTTTGCTGCAGATTGTGCACTGGTACCTAGACATGCACCTTTTTGCTATGTCACGATTCAAACAAATAAGGCACAGTGACCTAGAACCTAGAATAAATTCTACCCTTGCTGAGACGGACAGACTTCGAAAATCCAAGCAGCTCATCACTGAATGATTAATATCTTAACAGTATCTGCATCGATGTTGATGCTGGTCCATACTGGTAGGGGGAGGTTGATAGATCTTCTTCTGTGAGTCGCTAATTGCTTCTAGCGATTGAAATCTCATCTTAAGGAAGTCCATTAATGATTTAAATTCTTGAATATTATTTGGTTGTTTCAGCGTCAGCCCGTAAAGTTTGTTGGTTTCGTTGTCCCATTTCTTTACGAGTATTCTGCCTACAATCGGTCCTCACGAATCGGTGGGAATACCGAGCTTATTTATAGCTTGAAGACACTCAGGTGTAGTGTCGTGCACTCATGGACGTACGTGCACAAGGACACGAGCCGTATGGGGCTTACCGCCTTCGAATGGGTTCCACAAGACTGCCAATACCGCTAATCTTGGTATCCCTGAGGAAAACAGCCGAAGTTAAGATCTTCGACACCAAGACCCTACTCGAACTGGAAGTAACTCTGGAATCTGCACGAAGGAAGACGGAAGTGGGTCAGTGCCACAGATGCCTAGCGTTCGGACACGCCCAGCGAGGATGCAACCGTGAAAAAGTGTGTGTTAAGTGCAGTGGTGATCATTGAGTGCAGTGGATTGCATTAAGTGCAGTGGATTGCGACGCCCCAGCGGAAGCCCCTCCCAAGTGCGTAAACTGCGGATCCAAACACACGGCTAACTTCCCGGGATGCGTAAAACATCGCAAAAACAGCCAGGTAAGTGGATTAAGTTACGCTAATGTAGTGTCCTCTAACACCCACGTGGCGGCGAAGCAATCAACTGTGAAAGCGGCGGAGCTGACCCGAGACAAAGCCCGACTAAAACCAAACCCAATCGCGGCAAGGCAACCGACCGGCGCAAGATTTGCCTAACAAATCCCAAACACCCATCCCGCCGTGTTCGCAGGTACCAACGGCAAGCTCCTCGGGAAATACAGAAAGGTCGAAAACCAGGAAGAACAGTGCTAAGAACCAAGAGTCAAATAAACAATTGAATTGTGAAAAAGTGACGAGAACGCAAACATTCTGCAGGTTTTACTTAAACACGCATCGGAGTTGCAGAACGCCTTCAAACGTTAATGGAGAGAAGACTAAGAATCCCACCTTACAGTTGGTATTTTGGAACGCGAATTCAGTTGTAACCGTGTTGCGGAACTACGCGAACTTGCGGAGAGGTTTAGCCCCGACGCAATCCTAATTTGCGAGACGCACATGCGGGCTGGCGACAATCCACGCGTACCAAACTACCGATTGTACAGAAAGGACCGAGAGGGTGCGAGAGGAGGCGGTACTGCAATCTTCGTCAGAACAAGCTTGGACCACTACGACCACCAACTCCCAGAGCTCGAACATCTAGAAGCGAACGCTATCGTTGTGAAGACTACTACCGGTCTTTTGAGATTGGTAGCGGCCTACAACGCCCCCGCGAGACGCATCTTAGAGGATGACCTCAGGGCAATTTTGGACACGGATAAAGGAGTAATCGTCGCCGGAGACCTGAACTCGAATCACCCAAGTTGGAACCAAAATGGTAGGATACTTCACGACTTCGTAGAATCCTGGGACATTCAAGCCGACGCACCACCGGAACCAACGTATTTTTTTTGAATGATAGAATTTTTCTTTATTAAACAATATATATAATATACACAATGGGCAAAAAAAACGGTACAAACTTTTAATCACTCGTATTTCCAATAATATTTAGTCAATTCAAATATTTCTTTTAAAAACAAATTGCTTGTAGTGTGAAGATTGAAACCATACCATATTCACAATAACAGAACGTTTCAATCCAAAGTTATGTTGCTTTATGTTTGGCTATGCAACATTTCTGATAACATCGGGCAAATTTAATGTGAAATGAAAGGTGTAATAAAAATAATAGGTAATGACATTTGTTTTCTTTTGGTCAAAAGGGACAGTACAGATTTTATGGCATAGTGTACAGGGTGATTTTTCTCGTATACCGGGTGAAATTTTGAATCGTCGTTTTTTGCTGTTTTTATTCAAAAAAGAAGTGGAATGGCGAATATGGTTTGTTTTCAATCCTCACAACATACGCAATTAGTTTTTCAAAGAAATGTTTACTTGAATTTACTTAAAATCTTTGGAAACATGAGTAATTAGCATTTGTACCGTTTTTTTTTGCCCACAGTGTATATGCACATCACAACTCATGTATATAATAAACAATCATATGTCATGGTAGGTGAAACTCTTCTCCCTCTAACTTCACCTCGGGATTGGAATAAGACCTCCATCTCGGGCTAATGGTATCGACGGTACAGTTGTTTTGGATTGTTTGAGCTGGTAATAACGTCCTATATTTTTCTTTGCAATTGCAATGCTTTTATTTTCGTCTTGAAAGGTCTATACTCTAGTTGTCTTATATCATTTGGTAGCTTGTTGTACATTGTCAGTGTATTGCCTTTGGATAAAAGGAGCATATCGAGAAGTTCTAGATCTCTCTGATCGAATGTGGGTCATGTTTCTTGTTTTGTGTCCTTGGATTTGATCTGATTTTGTTACCTTTATCTCAGTTTTTATAGTTTGTTTGTCAATTTTGTAAATAAGAATTATTTTGGTTCTTAGTGTGTCAATGTGTGCGTCCCAGCTGAGGTTGTCTCTTATTAACAGGCCCAAATATTTGACTTTCTTAGTTTGTGTAATAAGCGTGTTATTGAATACTATGTTTAGCTGTACGTCTTGTTTCTTGCCTGTAAATATCATATACTCCGTCTTTTTTCGTTACTGGTTAGTAGATTGGAATTGAACCAAGTCCTCCATTTTCTGTATGTCCTCGCTTATTGCACTTTGTAGTTGTTCTTCGGTTTTTGCGGAGTAAAGGATGCAAGTGTCATCAGCATACATGTATGCCGAGCCTTTCAGAGGTAATTCGAAGAAATCATTTGTGTAAAGAATGTACAAAGATGGTGGTAAAATTCCTCCTTGGGGCATCCCATACTCCGCATAGGCCGTTTGACTGCAGCTCTTATTTATTTTGGTAATTTGCGGGCGGTGTCTCAAGTACGTGTGTATAATGTGTAGGAACTTTCCCTCTACGACGATTTTGTTGAGCTTTTCTATTATTTTGTCTTTCGATATTGTATTTCCCGACAAACGGAAGACCGGATGTACTGGACTTGGTATTACGCGTGATGTAGGATTGGGGCACCAATTAACAACGCTGAATGAGCTAAGCGGGGACCACAACCCAGTTCTACTGGATTTGGGAGATATCCAGGAAACCTGATTCCGGTAATAAAGAACGTCATAGCTTGGCCGGCCTACACCGAACACTTGGAGGATACGATTGGACCGATTCGACTCATAGAAGATATCCCGGAACTGGCACAAGCTGTAGAAAGCTTTACGGAACGGTTAGAGGCCTCTCTTCGATCGGCTACGAACTGAATCCCCGTACGGAACCTACGGCGCGCCCTCCCAGCGGCAGTAAGAACACTGATACGCGAGAAAAACAGGGCCAGAAGAACGTGGCAATGAAATTGGGACCCAGTCGAGAGGGAAACATACGAGCGTCTCACAAGACATGTCCGGCAGGATCTGGACGAATGTCGATTCGCTGCTTTCGATGCCAAACTGGACGCCCTGAACGAAGAGGACCAAAACTCGACGTGGAAATTGATCCGATCGCTGAAAAGCGGCACCCGAACGATGCGACCCATACACGGCCCTGCCGGAATGGCGTTTACTAACGAGGATAAAGCGGAGGCCTTCGCAGACACCTTCGAGACAGTTCAGTCTGAACGACGACAACGATGACGAGCACATCGACAACGTTGATTGCCTAGTAAGACAAAGAATGTCCTTGGAAGATGATCAGCCGATCGCCTCTGCCAGTCCCACCGAAGTTAAACAGGCTATCGCCAGGTGCAATGAACGGAAGTCTCCAGGAGCTGACGGGATCGGGAACGCTGCGTTGAAAGTCATGCCTAAGAAGGCTATTGTCGCCGGACCGGTATTGTGAATGCAGTATCGCGCCTCCGCCATTTCCCTGAAAAGTTGAAGTGCGCGGATGTGATTGCTATTCCCAAGCCCGGTCAGAGCCTCACTTTCCCGCAGAACTACCGACCAATCAGTCTACTACCAAAGCTCGGCAAAATCACGGAACGGATAATCCTAACAAGGCTACAAGACGTCGAAGAACTTGAGATCATACCAGACGAACAGTTCGGATTTCGCTCAGGACACTCCACCTCCCTTCAGGTACTACGCCTCGTGGAACACATCTCGGACGCATACAACCGCCGCGAGCACACGGTCGCGGTATTCCTGGATATCTCGAAAGCATTCGATAAGGTGTAACGAACTTCGTCAATTCGTATTGTAAATTAGCTTAAATATTATAGCGGTTATCTTTCGTTGTATTAAACCCATCTTTAAATCGAATTTACGCTGGACTGGAAGACCTGTATGTCCATTCTATGTCTATGCGTGCCGCTATACGAGTGCTTTTTTTATAACCAGTGTGGAGGGGTGCTGGTACCCGGCACCGGTTATACGTGGAGAAGGGGGTAAGATTTCGGTATATATGACCCAGCAAACCGCGACGAAGCAGGCAGAGTGGTGCTGATTTTATATTGGCTGCTAGTTTCAGTGAGATTAGCGTTCATCGTTCCCGCCGGACCCGAGGCTGCCCGATAGAGTCCACGGCCGAACGTACCGTCCAAGACGCATCAGCTGTCGAACGCACCAGCTTGTCTAGACGACTCCGTACTCGACGACTCGACGAGGACCGGGTTGTAGCCAGATATATTTTGACTAGTTATTATTCCGGAGAATGTTTTCTTTGAATATATTTCTATCGGTGCTATTTTTATCGACGAATGTTTATTTTCTTTTGTAAATATTTTTCATAGTGAATGCCGTTTATTTTCTTTAATGTATATTTTTCTCTTTTACATCAATAAAGCTTTTATTTGAATTGAACTCCGTATACCGTTTGATTTATTTCGAAGAACATTGGATATCCAACTGAAGCAACCCGATGAGGTAGGACGAAGGGACTAATCGAACCGACGTCGTTACATACTTGGCGCGCGAGCAGGAACCCAAAACCGTAACAACAATAAGAAGGTCGATACGCACTTTCTAACAATGCCGAATTCTGAAGGTGGATCAGCCACCGAAAAAAAGACCGGCAAAAACGCCACGCCAGTCGCATGGATATATGCACTACCGAAATCCGAGCTTGAAAGCATTCTGACAGGCTTAAATATCGACGCCTCTGGAACCCAAGATGAGTTGACGAAGCGGTTCAAAACCTATATAAAGGGAAAAGGACCAACCACGTCCAAAGACGAAGAACAAGAGCCAGGCAACCGAGTATGAATTAATACGCGAGGAACAGCATAAGAGTACCAGAAATCGGTATTCATAAAGATGTGGGATCGAGAAATGTATGTCCCCTGAAATTAATATGTCCAGTAGTACACCAGCAAATCCGAGACACGATGACGGAAAGATAGTGAAATTGATGAATCCCGAAAGACTATGCTGCCGTCCAACGGTAAAACGCCGTATGTACATACACAAAATTGCTACAATTTTTCAGTTTCAATGCAAAAACCACGCACATTTTTTTCATTTTAAACAATTTACCTTAGCCTAGCATGTTACCTAACTATTTGTACGTAAAACAGGCTAATTTGTTTTAACTTTTAACGTCATATTTAAGAGAAAACGGGAAATATTTCAATCAATGTCATTTATGTACATACGGCACTTTACCATTGGAGGGCAGTATGCTGGAGATGTGGTCGAGAGGGCCATAATCGCCTACACTGTAAGAATCAGGACCGACTATTCTGTGCACGCTGTGGACGTCTGAACATACTTAGTAGGGATTGCACGTGCCCGGGAAACGCCAGAGCGAACGGTCCCCGGGGTTAAACCGTTCCGAAACCGAAGAAGTGCCCCAGGCTTGCCAAGTCCAACGTCCCGCTCATGGCCAGGATCGAAAACTGTGGGCCGATGTAAAAATATTTGGAGAGAGATTCAAAGGGCTAGTAGATACCAGAGCCACGACGTCTCTTATTGCCGCCGAATTGGTAAGAAGACTCTCCACAAGGGGATTATCAAAGCCAAGAAGCCCGAATACCGTAATCCGTATTGCAAATGGCGATCTAGTAAAATCCCGGGGAAGTCTGAACGTCGAATTAATAGTAGAACGGGTGCAAATAAAAACCACATTTACCGTCATGCCTCGAAGTGCACATGCGATCATTTTGGGCATGGACCTCCTATGTGCGCTAGGAGCACTGGTAGACATGGGCAAGCGTCATCTCGCGATACAGAAAACACCACATCAAGGTTCGTGCTTTTCAACTACCATAAAAAATCCGACAAATAAAAGCGACCTTCAATGGAATAAATTCTTGAACACCGAGTTAAACAAATTTGTGGGGATCAAAGGACGTGCTAACTCAATACGACATACCATTCGACTGATGCCCGGCTACGTTCCTATTAAACTGCGATATTATCCCTGTGTTGCGTCCAAGCCAACATATTTCTGGATATTTATTTATTTTCAAAGGTTGTTCTGGTTTTTCTTCTTGACCTCCACCATACATACACCTGCATACGGAACGTGAACGTGTACCCGTTATGAGTACACCGTCGACGCTTATCACGTACAAGTGTTATTGTGAGATCAAGAATCCCTCCCGCGTGTGACGCATATGTTAATTCTTGCTTCTACCTGGCTTTACGCACCCCCTTTGACTCAAACTAAGTGTATCTGTGTATGTGACATATATTGTGCCGTTTAGTGAAAAATACATTTCCCGGACAACTCTCTCGCGTGTGCCGCATTTAAGTGATCCCAGCCGTATTGTGAAACTCATTGTTTTGTGTACAAATCACGACCCAACCCCTACAGGAGGATCAAGTTTGAAAGACGGCCAAGGTGACCTCAGAACAACCTATCGGTGAGTCCAATTCCCTTTTATACAGTCCACTTATTTCAAACAAAACCACCAGCCAGAACAACCGGCATATTCCCGCAAAATTCGACTTTGTCGCTACACCCTGTAATCCAAGGAAACAATCAATGATCAACTAAGTGGTCGAAAAGATGTTGAAATACGGGGTAATTGAGCCAAGCCATAGTCCTTGGAGCTCTCCGATCGTGTTAGTACCGAAAAAGTCAGGCGAAGTACGGTTCTGTGTGGATTTTAGGAAGGTAAATTCCGTGACCATTAAGGACTCCTACCCGTTGCCATAAAGATCCAATATCCTGGACAAACTACGAAATAGCAAGCTTTTCTCTACGATAGATTTCAAGAATGCATCGAATTAGAAACCGCTAGCCGGCCAATAACCGCGTTCACCGTTCGTGGAGAGGGTTTCTTCCAGTTCAGATGCTTGCGTTTTGGATTGCATTCAGCCGGGGCTACGTTTCAACGATTTCTAGATGCTAAGGACCAGAATTCGACAAAATCGCATTCGTGTACCTAGATGATATTGTGACGACCACGTCTTTGGGGGGGTAGCTTTAACTCAGACACACTTCGTTCTTGACGGAATACTTATTTATTGAGTATAGTTACAAAGGTAGTTATCTCGATGTTAGTTCAACTAATACTAATTATACAATTATCTGTGCTTGTGGCACCTTCCCGCGGCGAGTCCGTTCAGTTGCTTCTTCGACCAATGGCAGCTCTCCACGCGATTCCACGTACTTCACGTGACATCACATGGTTTCTGGAACTCAACTATGGCTCCATGGTTTCTAGCCTGAAACTTGACTCTTTCAAGGCCTCAAAAGTGCGCTCATTGCTACAATATCATCGTGCTAGGCGAAGACGTGCAACAACATAAGGAAAATTTACGAAAACTTTTCGACCGACTGCGAAAAGCTGGACTGCAGTTCAATCCTGAAAAATGTAAGTTCGGACAGACAAGCATAAAATATCTCGGGCATGTGGTCACGCCAGAACGAATACGAACCGACCCCGATAAAATTTCAGCTATTATGGATATTGCACCTCCGCAAACTAAGAAGGAAGTACGGAGCATTCTTGGTAGCGCCTCTTGGTATCGGCGTTTCGTCCCGAATTTCGCTCAGATATCCGCACCGCTGGTTCATTTAACCAAGGAAAATGAGCGTTGGAACTGGGGTGCGGAACAAGAAACGTCATTCAAGGAGTTGAAGATGGTTCTGATCAACAGTCCTGTTCTGGTATGTCCTAACTTTGCAAAACCCTTCCAACTGCATACCGACGCCAGTAAGAAAGGATTGGGAGCTGCACTAATTCAAGTACACGATGGCCAAGAACGAGTCGTAGCATACGCCAGTAGAACATTCAGTCGAGCTGAGGCTAAGGTTTTTACCACCAGGCTGTGGTTTATGGAATCCGAAAATTCCGAGATTATTTAGAAGGGTACCTGTTTGAAGTAGTGACCGATCATCAATGCCTACATTGGTTAGCGGAGTTAAAAACCCCATCGGGAAGACTTAGCAGATGGGCAGTTGATTTACAACAGTACGATTTCACCGTCCGGCATCGGAGTGGATCCATGAATACACTAGCGAATTCTCTTTCCCGAAACCCGTTGCCGTACCGCCCAGAAGACGTAGAAGAGAATTTGACCGTTCGAAGATCCACATTGTCAATGGTACAACGAGATGAGGTAGGACGAAGGGACTAACCGAACCGACGTCGTTACAAAGGTATGGCACAATGATTTACTTAAGAAAATGTTTATTTCAGGTAATCCCCCCGTTTAGTTCAATTAGTCAGATCATACATCTCCTGTAGGTCTTTCCGAACTAAGCTGAACCGAACGAGGTCAAGCGAACGAATCCTAACTGCCGGAGTCCCTCAGGGCTCGTTGGTTTCGCCGTTACTTTACCGTATCTACGTTAGTGACTTGCCTCGTACGCAGGGAACCGAGTTAGCGATGTACGCCGACGACGTTTGCATTTTTGCGCGCTCAATGGCTCCTGACCGTGCAGCGCGAAGAGTGCAAACCGCCCTCTCGGCGCTGGAGCGCTTCTTCGTGACTTGGAGAGTCAAGGTGCATGCGACAAAAAGTACCTCGGTACTTTTTACTTGTAGGAACCAAGGCAACCTAGAGCCGCTAGTTCTGCACGAGGAGGAGGTTCCATGGCAAACACAAGCGAAGTACTTGGGTGTCATTCTGGACCGACAGCTGAACTGGAGTCCGTACGTCAAAGCCCTGGCGAACCCAGCGAAAGCTGCGTTACTCGCCCTCTATTCTCTGATAAACAGAGAATAGAGGGCGAGGGTGAGGGCGTAGGCCGTTATCAGGCCTACGATGACTTACGCTTGCCCAGCTTGGGGATATGCGGCTAAGACACATATGCGACAACTACAGGTCATCCAAAACAAGTGTCTCAGAATGGCATTCGATGCTCCGTGGTTTGTCAGGAACACCACTCTTCACGAGGACGCCCAGATGATCGCCATCGACGACTTCGTGCGAGGGACTGCTGAAAAAATGTACTCGAACCTCGAGGAACATTCGAATCCCCTGTTACGGGGGATGTTACCGTACGACACAGGAAACTTGCGGTATAAACGCCCAAGGGTTCTGCTCGATCGTCCGGTGTAAACCCACTCAGATTTATATTCTTCTAGCCCAGATTCCGATACACTTTTTCTTAAAATTTTCTAATATCAATTACTATTTTAGATGCTCAAACCCAACACTTTGACAATATTTTTCTAGTCCGGCATTCAAGTGCCCACCCCCCAAACAAACATCAGTAATGATTCCAGTTGAAAGTGCAATCCCAGCACCCCTTTTTATACTTCCATCTTCGTTAACAATTACTTTAGATTAAGAGCGTTTTTTAGGTACCTCGATTTCTCGTTTGTTCAAAGGTCAGAACTCATTCGATCAGCAGCTTTATCACCGACTAGACGTCTAGTACTACAGTCCAGATGACCACAAGCCAGCCGTCGAACCGACCTTCCGCAGCCCCGAAGACAACGCCGCCTGGAACGTCAAATACTATTTTATTCATATTCTTACGTTTTATTTCAATATACCTATTTAAACAATGTCGAATGAATGAGTTTTATTGTCGCTGCTCCAAAAACCGCTTGAACAACGGTAACAGTAACAACGGTAACATACTAGGTACTTGACCTATGTCTCCAGTAGCTTCACAAAAGTAAGGGATTGTTTCGTTTAGGAATATCTCAGAAGCGTCGTAAAACCATAAGTAGGGTGATAAATCGATCACAATGGCCAACCTCTCTAAACTCGTAACCCTTTTTTGTGTTAGATTTAATACTTGTTTGTAAAGGAGCTTTCCCTATTTGTTTTATTTTTGGTTGTTAATATATATTGTTTTGAAAGCAACCGTCTTTTAATTAAGAATTACAGAGGGTCAATTAGCGAGAAGCGCATAAGATAATTGGATAAGTATTGAATTTTAGTAAACAGTTAACGCTACCAGTATTATTATTGTTGCTACTATTTTTCAACAAGATTCCAGGACAAGAACCCATAAATATAATATCCCAGAGCACGCTTAAGCTAAGTATTTCTCGTTGCTCACAAACCGCGAGGAGTCGCTTTAAGGGTTACAGTATTTTTAGTTAGTCACATAATCCAGTTAGGTTACTTCTCGTAAAGGAAGACGGACGTACCCAATACCACACTGTTAAGCGGTAATTTTTTAAAGCAATATTTTCTTTTATTAGATATAGAACTGTGCCAGAGGAGATCGGCTCATCATGCTCAGCTGGCCTATCATCAACAGCCCCCAGCGGCCATCACACCCGTGACCCTGCAAGTAAAATACAAGAAATAGAAGATCGTATTAGATCGTAAACCTAATAATAACAAAGGTTCTGACGAGGAATTTGAAGCAGTTCTTAACGAAAGAGATAGAATTGACACGTAATTGTAAATATTGTTATATTATTACTAGTTCAAAGAATAGTTACATTATTTTAGACCTGTATGAGGCGAGAGAACCCGAACTCAAGGGGTGCACACTGGTAGAAACATTTTCAAAAGTAGTAGTACTGTTGTAGAGCTAAGGGAGTTGAGAAAAATAGAAGAGTGGACATGAAGCTGGCAGAAGAACGCTTCATATTTAAAAAACAACTTGCCGACACCAGTACGCGCCAAATTGATGAGTCTTAGATCTAAAAAGGCAACAATTTATACATAAGGTTTACTTTCTAATGTTTTAATTGAATAGATAGATATTCATGCGTGGTCATAAAAGCAAGACATTGTATTGCAATCGTATCACGTTTGCATGCCAAATTTTACGCTATATGGTCACCAGTGTGGATCACACTGTATAGTCCTCTAATAAAAGGCAGTTTCTTTAATTTAATCTTTAATCACATTAAACAACTAACAAGAAACACTGAATCATTAAATATGTGCAACTAAATATAAATCAATATTATCTATTCAGATACAACTATTCACATACGTCATTACGTAAGGTAGGTGCTTCAATATTAATAGCTTCTAATAGCTTCAACTGATTCTGCATCTGGTTGATCGTTCTCCAACTGGTTGATCGTCCAGCTGCTCTTCTAAATAAAAGTCGGAGTTGTGAGCCAAGCTGTGCAATACACAGCATGCCCTAATAAAATTGCACATTCTCGGCAAGTGACGTCATATTATATAACTATTTTCCATTGAGTAACGCTGTGAACATTATAATTTTTAGATTGATTTAATTTTAATGAAATTTTGTCTCCTCATGAGTATATAGACACTTTTGGAAATCATCAAACGTAATTATATGTTTAACGATATTCTTCTTAATTCCTTTTAGCTTTTGATCTTTATCCTTACCACGCTCTACTCTGTAAGCATACATCTTTGACCTTACTCATAGCTTTACCATTGCTTTCATCTTTCATCATCCCTAAAGCCCTTTTATTGACACGACGAATATCGTAAATATTATCTATGGAATAATGACTGGTGTCGACGCGCTCTGATACATCACGTTGTATTAGTTCATATAAATCAGGACATTCAACTTGAACAGTCTGTATCTGTGTAACAGATTTTTGCATGATCTCCAACTGTAGATCTCACGTAGCCATAATGAAAATCGTATATTTTCAAATTTGATATGTCGAGTCATAACTACATACCGGGTGATTCAATTTTGAGCCTCACCATGGGGATCTCGCTTATTAGTGGAGATAGAGCCTATGTTTAAATTTGGCAATGTTTCGCATTTTTGTGCTAATCAACTATCTGAAAAGAAATTTAAGTTATCATTTTTCATTCTGAAGATATCCACAAAAAAAACTAAAATGTTAAGATATCGTTTTTAATGTTTTATTCATAACCAAATGTAGCTAAACATTTGAAACAAAAATATTCTAGAGGTAGTTTTTAACAAGGAATGGAGTGTTATTTTTGAATTTGAAATAACACCAAAGATGGCGGCGTAACAATGGCCAACTTTTGTTTTTCTTTTGGGCGCCATGTTGAATTTTGGCATTTTCCGATAGTCGTGTTTTTTCTCACTTCCGCAATGTCTCTCATGTTACCGTTCTTTTTTAAAATAATGGTGCAATAATCAAAAACCTTCAGGTACCCAACTGGAGCTTGGTTACAAACCACCGCAGTCGTTGCCAAGCAACGCCAACAAATTTCACTTGGATCAAGCGGCGCTCTCAGCGTTAGGTTTGCCATTTAACCAAATAAACCTTAATTGTGGTTGATTGTGGATGTAAAATTCCGTTTACCAATAACGAAAAGCGTGATACAGTTAAGAGTTTAATTGAATTTTGACATTTTCCGATAGCCGTGACTTTTCTCATTTTCGAAATGTATAACATGGCACAATTTTTTAAAACAATGACTTAAAAATAAAAAACACGTTCTTTTTCTTGTTGTTTGTCGTGCTTATCAAGTAACCAACTGCAGCTGGTTACAGACCAGCGGACTGACCAAGTGTGCTTTGGATTAAAAACATTCAGATTGTAAAAGAAGGAACTTTATACAACATAAAGATTATTTTTTAAGTAAATGTTAAAATTGGCCGCTATTTTCTTGAAGGCATAAAAGCGTGCCCGCTTTTCTACATGTTGTTATGCTCTTCTAACTGTTCTTCCCGGAATAGCATTGACCGCATCTGTTATTCGATCCCGCAGATCGTCGATATTTCTGGGAGTATCGTGATAAATTTCGTCGTTCACAGTTCTCCAAAGAAAATAGTCCAGAGGACTTAAATCAGGGGATCCAGCACTCTACCATTACCAATTCAGCTATTTGGAAATTGTTGATTTAAATAATTTCGTACAATTGCAAAGTTTGACTTGTGTGGGGTTTGTACGGTTTCAATTTCTTTGTTCGTAAAGGTCTGCAATCATGTGTTTGCGGCAATTCCAAATTAAGGGCTACTTCCCGCTTAGAAATCGGAGGATCGTCATTTATCTAAAAACCAGTACTTGAAGCATTGCAATTTATGGTAATTTAAGGTTTAAGATTTCTAAAATACCTCTTTCATCAGTATCAACATTTCCATGAGGATTATAAGAATTGCAAGATTTACTAAACGACCCATGGTCAGCTAAATTGCCGTCCAATGTTAGGAATATTGTACGATGAGATATTTCTAAGAGAACCATAATAAACCCTTATTATATCACGCTTTTCGTTATTGGTAAGCAGCATTTTACATCCACAATCAACCATAATTAAGGTTTATTTGGTTAAATGGCAAACCTAACGCTAAGGGCGCCGCTTAATCCAAGTGCATTTTGTTGGCGTTGCTTGGCAACGACTCCGGCGGTCTGTAACTAAGCTCCAGTTGGGTCCCTGAAGGATTTTTGATTATTAGACGAAATCTTAACATTTCACTTTTTTGTGGATATCTTAAAAATGAAAAATGATAACTTAAATTTCTTTTCAGATAGTTGATTAGCACAAAAATACGAAACTTTGCCAAATTTAAACATAGGCTCTATCTCCGCTAATAAGCAGATCCCCATGGTGAGGCTCGAAATTGAATCACCCGGTATATTGGTTTAATGAAATATATCTCAGTTTTATTTCATTCTATTGCACCTAAACTTTCACTGAAGAGTGTAGAAGACTTAAAATTTGGTTTATCAATCAACGACACAGCACCATACCTGCCCTCCCACATAGTTAACAATTTTAGGATAGAGTGTTTAGTTTACGAATATTCTCCATTGTTTTACCAAACCCCGCGTTATTCATTAACTTTAAGAGGTTGTTTTCAAAATCGCCAACAGCATCCGTTCGCAATTTTGTAGTTAAATCTATATAAGATTTTAACCAATCGGACTGTTTAAATTTCACCACTGTCTGAATTAATTTTAACCCGTTTTCTAAAACCTGTTGTAAGTTGCGATAATGGAGAACATAACGTTTTTTGTCGGTGAGAGTAGCTAATAATTTTGTATCACGTGAATTAGGTGGAGCTAAATGCTCTGCGCAAAATGGAACAGCAATGTGAAACATGTATGGATTCGAGATATTCAATATCAACTTCAAGAATGTAACCATCACTATTATGTTTTGGAACAGTCAAGTTCTAATCCACCATATGGTAGGTACTGGGACATTGCCCAACCATACTGATGATTAATATCAAAATATCTAAGAAATGTATTTGGTTTACTGGGACCATATTTAGACATGTATTTATTATTGGCTTTAGTGTGCCGCTTTGACACTGAGTTAGCCCATTACGGATAGCACGTTCCATAAACATAACCGTATCAATATCGGACAAAAGTTGTAAATTAACTTGTACACTCAAGTTAATTTACAACTTTTGTCATATTGAGTCATTTTGAGCATATAATCCCATGTATATCAAGGTAAGGTATAATAATGAGCTGGATCTAACTTGTATGTTTTGAGAGCTTGCTCTGAAAGTTACAAATACATGAAATACATCAGGTAATAACAATCTATCTGTTCTGAGGTATAGATCTGAGTACACTCCTAAATTTTGACAGGCAAAGGAATTCCTAAGTTTCAAAGCGTGTGCATAATCCTCATCGTTGATATCTACATCATTTAGTTTATTATAAAATTCTGACTTTTTTGGTAAGTTTGCATAATTTATTTTGCCCAACCCGGATTTCCGTTATTTGAAATGGCTTCTCACAAATGTGGCAATTGACGATTGACTGGAACTCAACTTCTTCAACAGGAGATAACGATTCCATGGGTAAAGAGCAAAGGAAGACAGTCACTACATCATCTGTAAGCAGCTTCATTTTTCTTGCACACCACTCTTCTCAATTTTCACTAGTATATGATCTGATGATGATGATATATGGTCTGATGATCGATATTGTGATCGAACGGCTGCACTAGGCGGTCGTGGATAGCCATTAAACTGGAAGATATTTTAAATGCCCAATTTTAAGTCATTAAATGCTAGTCGTCGAGGGTGTTGTTTATGCACAGATTAAATGTCACTCTTTTACTATAAGTCGAGGGATTATATCATTCACTAAGAAAACGGTAGCCGGTCTGACATTCCAGCTAACTGCTCTTTAGTTCTTATGGTGCCCGGAATAAAATAGAAATGGAAACAGCCAGTTTTATACTACTTGATATACAATTCTTGTCAGGTTAAATATATATATATATATATATATTTTTTTTATTTTTACCACCGCAGAAAAATTACTAGAAAATCATTTAAATGTGAGAGCTACAGTATTGGATCACGGTTCTAACTTGTACAAATTCACAAATTAAATCAATATTACAATAGAAAACCCATACTTTTTGTCAACATAAAAATTTTTCTTTAAATATACGTTTAGTAGTGACAAAGGACTATGTGAGAAGAAGTTTTTAACCACTTTGAACGATTACGGATTAGACCGTCTAAGGTCTAAACTTACAGAAAAACATAAGAAATATAACAATTTTCAGGAAATAAGTGTCTTTTGCTGCATAAATATTGAGCAGAACTGTTTTTACATCAACATGCGAGCAAAACTATAAACTTTATGAATAACATGGTTATGTAATTTGATATTTTAAATTCCATTAGTTTAAAGACCCTAACTTTTTAAGGAGACGGAACAAGGGCAGCACGGAGCAAATGTAGCACTTGTTGATAAATAAATGCTCTTTTTGCAGAATTGAAAATTCCTACTGATAATAAGAAAACATTAGAAATAAATTTATGTTTTATAGAGGTTAGCAAGTTACCATCAATGCTGTGGGAAGATTACAAACACGATATCAATTTTTTACAACATTTTTAAAATTTTAAATTTTATAAATTTTTTACAAATTTTTTATGTACACCTAAATTGTAGACTTCCGCGGTCTGAGCCAATGATATATTGAGTTCCGGGTGGAAACCGCGTTGAGGACTTTCAAGCAGTCGACGTTTCGCGCTCTGGTGCAAGAGGCATCGTCAGGACTAAGTTATCAAACCAAGCGCAAGAGACATATATAAAGAAGACATATATAAAGACCCACCCCAACAGACGACAGTATCTTCTTAGCGCTTGGTTTGATAACTTAGTCCTGAAGATGCCTCTTGCAATAGAGCGCGAAACGTCGACTGCTTCAAAGTCCTCAACGCGGTTTCCACCCGGAAATCAAAATATCACTTTTTATGTAAAGTAAAGTAAAGTTTATTCACCCATCTCAGAAGACAGTACAATTCAGAGCTAACAAAATCAAAAATAAGAACAAGGAAAATAATACAAAATTACATAACATTACAAGCTACAATAACATGTTCACAATAGGTCCGTCAAAAATGCGCAATTTTAGGAGAAAGGGACATAAATAAATATTTATAACTATCTAACTGGCGTTCCAGTTAAATTCCAGGAACTCATCTAGCGTGTAAAATGCCTTAGCTATAAATACATTTTTCAGTCTACGCCGGAACAACGGTATGGAGGCTACATCCCGAATTTGTGTCGGCAGCGTATTATAGTAATATTTGGCCATGTAGAACAGCGAATTTCTACAGAGGGCCGACGTCGGCTTAGGCAAGGCAAGATCTCCGCGCCTCCTTGTGTAATGAGAATGAAAGGCTCCCCTCGCACCCATACTGTCCCGCCCTCTATGGACGCTCGTGAGCACTTCCAACAAAAACAAAGCGTACACAGTCAAGATACCAGTGGCCGTGAAAAGCTCACGGCAGTGGCACCGTTGATGTCGTTTGCACAAGAAACGAAGTGCTCGCTTTTGGACCCTGAAGAGGTCAGTCAGCAAGTTTGAGGACGTAAACCCCCAAACTCCGATGCAGTACCGCAGCCGAGACTCAAATAGGGAATGGTACACTACCTTGGCTGCGTCAAAACCCACATCAGCCCTAACAACACGCACAGCAAAACACACCGACGCCAGCTTTGATGTCAGTTCCATCACATGGGCGGTCCAACCCAGGTCGGAACCCAAAGTAACGCCGAGAATTCTAGCCGCGTTAACCCTGTCGATCGACTCATCTCCAACATGGAGCCTCAGACTCAAAAAGTTGTTGCGGAATAAAATATATTTTCTTTTATCTAGATTGAGACAAAGCTTATTGACGTCAAACCATGATTTAATTTTGGTCAAATCGGAATTTATGTCAGCCTCAAGATTTTTCGCTCCAACCGCAGCCCATGTAAACGTCGTGTCGTATGTACACGTTACTTAACCAAGATTGCTACTTGCGACACAATGAGCAATCAAACTGTATTGATTTAAATTACCTCCTTCATAAAGTTTTTTATTTGAAAAAGCATGCAGAAATTTTCGGAAAAACTATTTACTTTGTATACACGTATGATATTGTATTGCAAATTATAATAGAGACTTCATCTCCCAACATAATAAACACAAAAAATTATAAATATTAAACCCATAAATAAAATTATTATATTGCTCCGTGCTGCTGTTTAATTTGATGTATTGCTTGTTTCTTAAATATGAAAAATAATGTGATTAAACAACAACTTTTAACGCGTTTCTCTCAAAACACCCTTTTTTCCTGCTTGGTACACTAAAATAAGCATAACTAAGAAACTTTTTAAGATATCAACTTTGTTTTGGTGTAAAAATATTCAAAATTTACTGTTTTACTAAGAACAAAATAATAACTAAAATTTGACTTTTTTAGACAACTGGTCCCTTTTTGCTTTCCACATCACATATTACATTGTAGATACCGCGAGAACCAGGAAACTATGCATAGCCGCCTCTTTTACGCAAACTGAAGAGGTCGATATTTTTGGATAGTGTCCAACCCAACAGGGACTTACAAAATCGACTATGTGGTTGCGAGGATATCCTTCAAGGCTTAAATTGTGATTATTATTGTTATGAAATAAAATTATTATCAAATATACGCATTATAGCTAAGCTCACCTGAATTTATTTACCAACTTATCTGTACATTGTAGATACCACGGGAACCAGGAAACTATTCCAAGCCGCCTCTTTTACGCAAACTGAAGAGGTCGATAATTTTTGGATAGTGTCCAACCCAATAGGGATTTACAAAATCTACTATGTGGTCGCGAGGGTATGCTTGAAGGATTATATTGCGTTTATTATTGTTATGAAATAAAATTAAGATATTATGAGAAATCTTAAAAGGATGCAATACAAATGATGTCAAGCAATTCGACGTTCACGAAAAAAATTACTTCGTGTGCATATTCATGAATAGGGAAACAAAATTATTTCCAAATATACGCATTATAGCTAAGCTCACATGAATGTATTTACCCACTTATCTGTACATTGTAGATACCGCGAGAACCAGGAAACTATGCATAGCCGCCTCTTTTACGCAAACTGAAGAGGTCGATATTTTTGGATAGTGTCCAACCCAACAGGGATTTACAAAATCGACTATGTGGTTGCGAGGATATCCTTCAAGGCTTAAATTGTGATTATTATTGTTATGAAATAAAATTATTATCAAATATACGCATTATAGCTAAGCTCACCTGAATTTATTTACCAACTTATCTGTACATTGTAGATACCACGGGAACCAGGAAACTATTCCAAGCCGCCTCTTTTACGCAAACTGAAGAGGTCGATAATTTTTGGATAGTGTCCAACCCAACAGGGATTTACAAAATCTACTATGTGGTCGCGAGGGTATGCTTGAAGGATTATATTGTGTTTATTATTGTTATGAAATAAAATTAAGATATTATGAGAAATCTTAAAAGGATGCAATTCAAATGACGTCAAGCAATTCGACGTTGACGAAAAAAATTACTTCGTGTGCATATTCATGAATAGGGAAACAAAATTATTTCCAAATATACGCATTATAGCTAAGCTCACATGAATGTATTTACCCACTTATCTGTACATTGTAGATACCGCGAGAACCAGGAAACTATGCATAGCCGCCTCTTTTACGCAAACTGAAGAGGTCGATATTTTTGGATAGTGTCCAACCCAACAGGGATTTACAAAATAGACTATGTGGTTGCGAGGATATCCTTCAAGGCTTAAATTGTGATTATTATTGTTATGAAATAGAATTATTATCAAATATACGCATTATAGCTAAGCTCACCTGAATTTATTTACCAACTTATCTGTACATTGTAGATACCACGGGAACCAGGAAACTATTCCAAGCCGCCTCTTTTACGCAAACTGAAGAGGTCGATAATTTTTGGATAGTGTCCAACCCAATAGGCATTTACAAAATCTACTATGTGGTCGCGAGGGTATGCTTGAAGGATTATATTGCGTTTATTATTGTTATGAAATAAAATTAAGATATTATGAGAAATCTTAAAAGGATGCAATACAAATGATGTCAAGCTATTCGACGTTCACGAAAAAAATTACTTCGTGTGCATATTCATGAATAGGGAAACAAAATTATTTCCAAATATACGCATTATAGCTAAGCTCACATGAATGTATTTACCCACTTATCTGTACATTGTAGATACCGCGAGAACCAGGAAACTATGCATAGCCGCCTCTTTTACGCAAACTGAAGAGGTCGATATTTTTGGATAGTGTCCAACCCAACAGGGATTTACAAAATCGACTATGTGGTTGCGAGGATATCCTTCAAGGCTTAAATTGTGATTATTATTGTTATGAAATAAAATTATTATCAAATATACGCATTATAGCTAAGTTCACCTGAATTTATTTACCAACTTATCTGTACATTGTAGATACCACGGGAACCAGGAAACTATTCCAAGCCGCCTCTTTTACGCAAACTGAAGAGGTCGATAATTTTTGGATAGTGTCCAACCCAACAGGGATTTACAAAGTCTACTATGTGGTCGCGAGGGTATGCTTGAAGGATTATATTGCGTTTATTATTGTTATGAAATAAAATTAAGATATGAGAAATCTTAAAAGGATGCAATTCAAATGACGTCAAGCAATTCGACGTTGACGAAAAAAATTACTTCGTGTGCATATTCATGAATAGGGAAACAAAATTATTTCCAAATACAGTAGAACTCCAATTATCCGGACCTCGATTATCCGGATATCTGATTATCCGGATTAGAGAAAATTGTTCAAACTAAAATTGTTCATAACTAAAAAAAATATTTGAATTATTAATAGATGCAACGTTAGAATACTAAATAAATATATATTTGTAACAAAACGTTCTTTGTTCAGCTTATCCAAATAAAAGCAACTATGTAGCTAATTTAGAACGATCCATTCCTGTAATCCCGCGATATATATCGCACGTCGCGTATATACGCGACGTGCGCATATCGCAGTTCCAACACATATTTAGGGGAACTCCCCAACATGTGATACATAACCACACATTGTCAGCTTTTCGTGGGGTGTTTTTAACTTTCGTTGTGACCTGTGGTGCCGTTTTGAAATTTCTTTAATTATTAAATTGTGGCTGAGAGATGGCGCCAAAAAGAAAACGTGTTGTTTTAACCGTGACGGAGAAAATGAGTATCGTTGATCGTCTAGCAAAAGGTGAATCTGGGAAGATGTTGGCGGACGAGTATGGTGTCGGCACTTCAACGATTTCAGATATAAAAAGATGCGGATTCAAAAAAAAGTTTGTTTCCAAAATTGAAAATGAAGAAGGATGTTCATGTAGAAAATCAATGAAAGGTCCTGTAAACAATAAACTTGAGAATGCGGTTTATACGTGGTTTGTGCAAAAACGTTCTCAAGGCCAGCCGATATCTGGACCTATTCTTTCCGAAAAGGCATTAATTTTTAATGAAAAATTAGGAGGGGATCCGCAATTCCAGGCAAGTCAAGGTTGGCTTAGAAATTTTAAAGAAAGGCACGGAGTTCGCGAGCTTGAAATTCACGGCGAAAAAATGTTTGCCGACCAGCATGCCGCTGTCACATTTGTTTCCGAATTTACAGCAAAGTTTTCAGGAGAATTCGATAAAGATTTTATTTACAATGCTGATGAAACTGGTTTGTATTGGAAAGCCCTGCCTAGCAGAACTCTGGTTTCAAAAAAGGATCTTACGGCACCTGGCTATAAGATGAGCAAAGACCGTGTTACTATTTTGACTTGTGGAAATTCGACAGGAACTCACAAACTTCCACTGCTTATGATAGGAAAATCAAAGAAACCTAGGGCCTTCAAGAACGTTAAAAACCTTCCAGTGGTGTACATGAACCAACAGCGAGGTTGGATGAACTGTGACGTGTTTGTAGAGTGGTACGACAAAAGTTTTATTCCACAAGTCAAAATATTCCAGAAAAGTATCGGTAAAAAAGGAAAGGTTTTACTGCTCCTAGATAACGCTCCATCTCACCCGTCGTCTGAAAGTTTAGAGCGAGCAAATGGACAGTTTTCAGTGGTCTTTCTACCACCAAATGTAACAAGTCTCATACAGCCGATGGACTAAGGCATTATCGAGTGTATGAAACGCCATTACAGAAAAATACTCCTTCGTAAACTACTTCTCACCGATGACGTAGATCAAGTTATGGATTTCTATAAGCGTATAGACCTGAAAGAATGTGCTTACATGGCTGCAGATGCTTGGAATCAACTCAAACCAGTAACATTGAAGAGAGCGTGGAGAAAAATTATGAGCGACATAGAAAATGAAAGTGATGAAGAATCAGAAATCACTAGTAATGAACTAGCTAATATGGTCACCCAAATTCCTGGTTCATCACAATGTGAGGTTGAAGATGTGAACAACTGGCTGACATCTGACTTCTCCGATCCCGGCTACCAAATCATGACTGACGACGAAATTGTGGATGATCTCGTAAATGTGGATACATCGGATGGGGAAAGTGAAAACGAGGAAGAAATAGAAAAGCGAAACGTGCCTTCTCACAGCGATGCATTTCATGCTTTGGAAGTAGCATTAGTGTGGATGGAAAATCAAGAAGACTGCGACGCTATTCAACTGCTTCATCTTAAAAGAATTCGCGACTTGGCAGCTAAAAAGCGATGTAGCTCATTGAAACAAAAATTAATAACAGACATGTTTCAAATGTAAAAAAACGTATAATGTAAATAAAATATGTAAATGTAAATGAAATGTAATATGACTAAAATGTATAGGTACAGACAGAAATACATTAATATAATATACTAACACAAAGTTTTTAATATTTTCTCTTCTTAAAGTAATATTAAAATCATCTCTACTAGATTACAATGAAAAATCCAATTATCCGGATTTTTTATTATCCGGATGGGGTCTGGTCCCAATTAATCCGGATAATTGGAGTTCTACTGTATACGCATTATAGCTAAGCTCACATGAATGTATTTACCCACTTATCTGTACATTGTAAATACCGCGAGAACCAGGAAACTATGCATAGCCGCCTCTTTTACGCAAACTGAAGAGGTCGATATTTTTGGATAGTGTCCAACCCAACAGGGATTTACAAAATAGACTATGTGGTTGCGAGGATATCCTTCAAGGCTTAAATTGTGATTATTATTGTTATGAAATAAAATTATTATCAAATATACGCATTATAGCTAAGCTCACCTGAATTTATTTACCAACTTAGCTGTACATTGTAGATACCACGGGAACCAGGAAACTATTCCAAGCCGCCTCTTTTACGCAAACTGAAGAGGTCGATAATTTTTGGATAGTGTCCAACCCAATAGGCATTTACAAAATCTACTATGTGGTCGCGAGGGTATGCTTGAAGGATTATATTGCGTTTATTATTGTTATGAAATAAAATTAAGATATTACGAGAAATCTTAAAAGGATGCAATACAAATGATGTCAAGCAATTCGACGTTCACGAAAAAAATTACTTCGTGTGCATATTCATGAATAGGGAAACAAAATTATTTCCAAATATACGCATTATAGCTAAGCTCACATGAATGTATTTACCCACTTATCTGTACATTGTAGATACCGCGAGAACCAGGAAACTATGCATAGCCGCCTCTTTTACGCAAACTGAAGAGGTCGATATTTTTGGATAGTGTCCAACCCAACAGGGATTTACAAAATCGACTATGTGGTTGCGAGGATATCCTTCAAGGCTTAAATTGTGATTATTATTGTTATGAAATAAAATTATTATCAAATATACGCATCATAGCTAAGTTCACCTGAATTTATTTATCAACTTATCTGTACATTGTAGATACCACGGGAACCAGGAAACTATTCCAAGCCGCCTCTTTTACGCAAACTGAAGAGGTCGATAATTTTTGGATAGTGTCCAACCCAACAGGGATTTACAAAGTCTATGTGGTCGCGAGGGTATGCTTGAAGGATTATATTGCGTTTATTATTGTTATGAAATAAAATTAAGATATGAGAAATCTTAAAAGGATGCAATTCAAATGATGTCAAGCAATTCGACGTTGACGAAAAAAATTACTTCGTGTGCATATTCATGAATAGGGAAACAAAATTATTTCCAAATATACGCATTATAGCTAAGCTCACATGAATGTATTTACCCACTTATCTGTACATTGTAGATACCGCGAGAACCAGGAAACTATGCATAGCCGCCTCTTTTACGCAAACTGAAGAGGTCGATATTTTTGGATAGTGTCCAACCCAACAGGGATTTACAAAATCGACTATGTGGTTGCGAGGATATCCTTCAAGGCTTAAATTGTGATTATTATTGTTATGAAATAAAATTATTATCAAATATACGCATTATAGCTAAGTTCACCTGAATTTATTTACCAACTTATCTGTACATTGTAGATACCACGGGAACCAGGAAACTATTCCAAGCCGCCTCTTTTACGCAAACTGAAGAGGTCGATAATTTTTGGATAGTGTCCAACCCAACAGGGATTTACAAAGTCTATGTGGTCGCGAGGGTATGCTTGAAGGATTATATTGCGTTTATTATTGTTATGAAATAAAATTAAGATATGAGAAATCTTAAAAGGATGCAATTCAAATGATGTCAAGCAATTCGACGTTGACGAAAAAAATTACTTCGTGTGCATATTCATGAATAGGGAAACAAAATTATTTCCAAATATACGCATTATAGCTAAGCTCACATGAATGTATTTACCCACTTATCTGTACATTGTAGATACCGCGAGAACCAGGAAACTATGCATAGCCGCCTCTTTTACGCAAACTGAAGAGGTCGATATTTTTGGATAGTGTCCAACCCAACAGGGATTTACAAAATCGACTATGTGGTTGCGAGGATATCCTTCAAGGCTTAAATTGAGATTATTATTGTTATGAAATAAAATTATTATCAAATATACGCATTATAGCTAAGCTCACCTGAATTTATTTACCAACTTATCTGTACATTGTAGATACTACGGGAACCAGGAAACTATTCCAAGCCGCATCTTTTACGCAAACTGAAGAGGTCGATAATTTTTGGATAGTGTCCAACCCAACAGGGATTTACAAAATCTACTATGTGGTCGCGAGGGTATGCTTGAAGGATTATATTGCGTTTATTATTGTTATGAAATAAAATTAAGATATTATGAGAAATCTTAAAAGGATGCAATTCAAATGATGTCAAACAATTCGACGTTGACGAAAAAAATTACTTCGTGTGCATATTCATGAATAAGGAAACAAAATTATTTCCAAATATACGCATTATAGCTAAGCTCACATGAATGTATTTACCCACTTATCTGTACATTGTAGATACCACGAGAACCAGGAAACTACTAATAGCCGCCTCTTTTACGCAATCTGAAGAGGTCAAGAATTTTTGGATAGTGTCTAACACAATACGGATTTCAAAAATCGACTATGAGGTCGCTAGGATTTCCTTCAAGGATTAAATTGTGATTATTATTGTTATGAAATAAAATTATCGAGAACCAGGAAACTATTCCAAGCCGCCTCTTTTACGCAAACTGAAGAGGTCGAGATATTTTGGATAGTGTCCAACCCAAGAGGGATTTATAAAATCGACTATGTGGTCGCGAGGGTATCGTTCAAGGATTATATTGTGATTAATATTGTTATGAAATAAAATTATAATCAAATATGCGCATAGCTAAGATCACCTGAATGTAGTTACCATCTTATCTGTACATTGTTGTTACATATAGTATTGATTTATAATAGTATTACTGTTGTAACATAAATGTACTTTATACATAAATGTACTATTGACGAAAAGAATTACTTCATGTGCATCTTCATGAATAGAGAAAAGATCAGTCCTGAACATCAATGTATACAGTTTGACAGAAGACATCCCATTTATTTTCTCGATAACCAAAAATGTGGCCAGTATCGAAAATTTTACCATGAAAATGAGCCATTTAATAGCAAACAGTTCAACAGTTCAACTCAACTCCCGCATATACAAGCCTCGGTGACACCGGTGGATGCTCATGCAATGCTGGTAGCACCATCACTGCTCAGATTGCTGAGGTATTGGTAACAGCAACACAATAACAATAACATAGCATGATTTATCGTGTCAAGCTGCCGGCAAATCGAAGAACATTGCCGCGACGTGACGGCGCTGATCAACATGTGAAAGGACCGTCGTAACTGCGTCAAACAGAGCCACATCGCAGGATAGTCCTGACAAGATACCAAACTGACTCGCCGAGATAACCGAATTGGCTGACCAAAATTCATACAATCTGTTATACAAGATTCTCGGACACTTTAGAGAATGCCGGTGAAATGGACATTGGATGGTAACTATCGACATTATCCCGGGACCAACGTTTATGGACAGGAATCAGAATCGCCGGTTTCAGTCCGTTGGGGAAGACACCCTGTTGGAACATTACGTTTATCAAGTGACTGATCACAGGTGAGACAAATTCGGCTGATAATTTAACAATGTAGGCTGGAATTCCGTCAACGCCACATGAAAACTTTGGCGACATGTAATTCAGCACTTCCATTACTCCTTCGCAAGTGGCCGGGTAGAGAAAAATAGTCACTGCAACCCCAACGGTTTCAACAGAAAAATTTGTCATGGATAGCTTCCACAACCATTTGCGGATGATCGACAGTAACCCCATCACCAAAATTGGTGAGCCATATGGAACCCCTGGTTTGCGCTCGATACTTGCCCCCTTTATTATACCCCACACGGTACGACTTTTGTTTCCTGATTGCATTAAATTTGGACTCATTGTAAAGTCTTTTCGCATCTCTAATTGCTTGCTTCAGAGTTCTCTTTCTTATCTTGTATTCAGTGCAGAGCAGCGATTCATTAGCACGGTTACAGATTGCAAAACAATCTAACCACTAGCCGACTGAGCACGTATAGCCCCATTGTACCACGGGTAACTGCATGCCTTTCGGGGGCGGACCCTAGTCAGCGGAAAATTGTAATTAAAATGATAAGAAAATGTGTCTAGAAATATATTGTCCACTTTATTAACTTGTTCGTTCTCTCCCGAGTTGAACAAGTATGTCGACCAAAATGCACTTTAAAATCTCCACAAACAATAATACAATCAAATCTTTCACATACAATTTCCAGGAAATTGGTCAAACCATTTCAAAACACAACAATGTTACCTGTAGGAGCTCTATATACACATACACACAGCCATCTTCTATTTTCACATTTGAGCGTGGGGGGGGGGGGCCGGAACGCACAGACCTGTCACGGGCACGAGCATTTCACTCGGTCACCTGTTCAGGTGCATTCACGAGTCTCTGTTAGTATGACTTGTGGCAACGCGAATGGCAATTTGCTCCCATTAATGTATAAGGCTATGCATTTATATGAGAACTGCACGCAGGATGGTCCTCATGGTACGATATATGCCAACAGTGTCAGTGGATGCTACGGCATGAATTTATTTGAAATGTGGTTTTCAATCCCTATTGCCGCACATTCAATCTATTTGGACTTGTGATGAAAAAGTGGTGGTGGTAGGAGATAATCTAGCCAGTCATTTCTTCCAAAAATCATCCTTCCGTGCAAAGAGAGAATCTTTTCACCATTCCCACCTAATGCAATTCACCTCATGCAACCACTGGATGTAGCCGTATTTGAACAAAAAACTCCAACGAAAAAAAAATGGTGAGAGATTTTGGACAAATGTAGAAGGGAAAGCCGGTATTCAGGATGCATAGCAGAGGAACAATTTCCGCACTAGCTAAAAAACTGTGGGATGGGATTAGTGGAACTGCGAGCCAAAATTTAAAGTCCGGCTCTAGGGCTACCGGATTGCACCCACTAAACCCAGATGATGTTCTAAAGTGCATTCTTGAATTTGAAAATCAGCCAAAAATAGCCTTACCGAGGTCAAAGGTACAATGCATATTGTTTCATCTCCGTATGAGTTAAACTTATCAATATATAAGTAGGTAGGCTTCCACGGCCAGAATCATTTAGAAAATAAACTACTTCCGGGTTATGCCGTGTGTCGAGATTTGTAAATGCTGATGTTTTGCGAACCATGTTGCTCGCTTCTTCAGTATTCAATTGGCTTTTTTGAAGAAGCGAGCAACACGGTTCACGAAACGTCAGCATTTACAAATCTTGACACACGACTTAACCCGGAAGTAGTGTATTTTCTTATCATTATATGTTAAAAAATGTCTCAAAAAGGGTTCAAGTAGCCCAGTTTGACGGTACTACATGTCCCATGGTTTACCATATTTCACGTATCATGGCAGATTTTACATAGATAGTAAATAACATGAACTTTTCTCAGAAAAATACAACTTTACAACTGCCAAATAATTGTCTGTGATAGGTATGTTGACGACATTTTTATAATTTTAAAAAGCAATAACGCCACATACTGACTCTTCACATCTTAGCAACCGTAAATTCATAATTGAAAAAGAGAATAACAGTGAAGTATAGTTCCTTGATTTAGAAATATGTCAGAATTTGGCAACCAGAAAACAAGTTACATCCATTCTTCGGACCACCGAGGTCGTGAGTAGATGCAGTAGATGCTCTTGTTATTGGTGGTGAACGCGCGCAGTTTATAAAATATTTGCAGAGAAATCAACTCCTTCAAAACCGAAAGTGAAGTGTTTACGAGTCATATATAAAGGGTTTAGGGATTTCCGCGCGAATTGAGTGACCGGGGCACGTGTTTTACATCGTCTGAATTTCGCGATTTTTGTGTTCAGTTTGGGATACGACTACGACCACGATATCGCGACACCCACAGTCGAATGAGTCGGTGACCGCGCGGTGAGGTCGATGGTTTGGCAACAACTGTAGAAGACCACAGGGCTTGAAACACAGTTTTACTACGAATTGAGCATGGGATGAACAGACTATTCAGTAAAGTAACCAGGATGTCTGCATAGCGAGCGTTGATGGGATACCAACCGGAGTTTGTGGATGTCAACATGGAAGAATTGCCGGAGGGTTCCGATCAGCGATCGTGGACGTCAGCGGAAGATATCTAGAGCAGCTCAAGTGATAAAATACAAGCAAACTAGCGATTGTATAAGAGGCATTACGACGAAATACCGATGTGGACGCGATAAGTACCAACCAGGGAGTCTAGTTTTATCATATTTTTTAAGCGAATACGAGACTTTTCGAATGGTTACGTGAGACGGAGTGGGGATATCGGCGCTTGCCCTCTGTTTGGAACGTATCTATTAGCAAGTTTGCTTCTTCTGCCAATAGGGCGCGTGCGTTATTGTTCGTAGCGACAGTTTGACAAAACTAACCTATAAATTTTTGCGTTACGTTTTGCATGCTATGTTGCGGCGCTTGAAGCATAATCAACCGGCTTGGATTAAATATACTAGCGAAGGCTTGAAGAAACGCTTGGTAAGTATCTCACAGTTACACGTTGTTATTATTAAATGTGCAGTAAAATGGACGAACTCCCGCAAATTCAAGTTATCAAAGAGCGTGAATATGTAGAAGCAGCAATAAGGCTACAAGTTGATAAAAATGACGTTGCGAAACCTCTTGAAGTGCTCACAGATACACAATTTATTACAATGTTCCCATTAAGCAAGGAATTGTTTGGGAATTTTGGCGAACTCTTGCGACCATTTCTGAAGGAAGAGGTTGGAGAAACAGTTTTGGTTGTCGAAAGGAGAGTAAGAACCCTAGCCTGAGCGTCGATTTTTTTTTTAATAAGCATATTGTGCTTCACATATTGAAACTAATCTGAAAGATTAACCATCAATTTAAATCTGAATTCTTAAAACTAGGTACTTGTCTCTAATAGGCTATCCACTGATGTCCTATATTAACTTTGTCCTAAACAAGAAGCACTAACACTTCACGCACTGTGCTCTGCTTTTTCACATTTCACTGAGTCACTAGTTCGAAGGGTTGATGGCCAAAAAATTCTTTCACTAATTCGTAGAATAAAAGCTGGCTTTTGAGCAAAATCATCCCCTTCTTGAAGTGCTCACAGATACCCAATTTGTTACAATGTGCCGACTAAGCAACTAATTGTTTGGTAATCTTGTCGTACACTTTCGATCATTTCTGAAGGAGTAGGTCAGAGAAACAGATTTGGATGTCGAAACGAGAGTAAGAAAATCCTAGCGTTGATGGCCAAAAAATTCATTAACTAATTCATAGAATAAAAGCTGGCCTTCGCGCAAAATCATTCCCATGGCATCAAACATCCAAACAGAATGTTGTACTAATGATTGGTACAAAAGGCATTCTTCGAAGGAAAACTGTTAAGAAGATGCAAAGGCAATTCAAGCATCTTTTGAACGTCTTAAAAAATAGCCATTCCGATTTTTTTTTAATTTATACAATTCCTGACTGCAAAAGATTTCGCAGACATTTTGCTATTGTGAAAACTCTTCAATAAAACCCACGGTTCATAAAGAATTTTGTTTATTTTACGCGTTACGCATTTCTTGTCCAGTAAACGCATAAAATTATTTAATTGTTAAGTTTTATTAAGGTAATGTCCTCAGTATAATAGATAATTTGACCTGCCATTAAGAAATATTTCATCAAAGTTGCCTGAAGACGAAATTATTGTATCTCGAAACATGTAGCCACAAGAACAAGTAAAAGTAACATTGGAAATATTCACGCCTTTTATTTATTATTTTATAGAATGAACTTTTTCTAATATGTCAATACAAAATATTTGTATGTCGATGTCAATACTATAATAACAATATATCTAAGCAACAAATTGTCGTATTGTTCAACTATATTTGTAATTTTCTACAGGTACGTATTCAATAATGCTGTATCCCAGAATTTTGTAGACAAAACATTATTTTAGGATTACAATACGTTTAGGCGAGAAATTTGTGATATATGTATAAGGTAGAAAATAAACTGCTTCCGGGATATGCCGTGTGTCAAAATTTGTTAATGTTGACGTTTCGCGAACCACTTTGCTCGCTTCTTCAAAGCTAATTAAATACTGCTAATTGAATAGGTATAAGGTGTTTGGATGTTTATAGTTTTGTTATAAACCAACCATATCCAGCATTTAAGAGGTTAGTCATACAAAATAAAAGTATCTTGCACTATTATAATACCACTTGCTAATACAAGAGTAAAGGTGCATACAGACCTGACGCGCCACGACCGCGACGCGCCCGCGCCGCGCCTACCGTGAGTAGACCGAGGTAGGCGCGCGCGCCACCCGCGCGCCGGCCGCAGTGGGCGCGCGCGCCACCCGCGCGCCGGTCGTAGTGGGCGCGCGCGCCTGTCATGGTTGGCGCGCGTGCCAGTCCCAGTTGGCGCGCGGGTATATCACGGCTCTTGACCATGCGCTTTACCCTCTCTCTACGAGGGAGGGAAGTCCGACGATTATTGCGGTTTGTAGTTGTATTTTGTCTGGCTTTTCAACGTCGTCATCCACCTAGTGGATTTGGTGATTGTGTGATAAAGTTGTAAGATACTACATGTACAAAAATTGGTTTTACGAAATTTTAAGATAGGCTTGCAGTTGCGTTTACTTAACAAACAAGTAAATATCTCAGATACATTTTGAAATACAACTTCCTTAGTATTAATAATAATATATAAAAGGCATTCCATAAAAAAGTATAGTTTCTTCATGTACCTACATGTACTGTATAACTAAAAATAATTTTGTGTACGTTTCTTTATAGATAATTGATCAACATTAACGCATAGCTTTTGAATCGTTTTTTGAGACCGAGATCCCTTTGCATTTGCACAAACGGCCATTCTGTTTTAACGGTTCATTCACATAACCATGCTGACATTTATATTTGCTTTAAACACCCTGAATAGCCAAATAAACATACATCCACAAATAAATGTAGATACTATATCCTTGGTAACATGTGCCAGTAATAAAAATTGATTTAACTAACCATCAATTGGTTGTTTTACACGAAACTTAAGTTTTCCTGTCCATACACTCTTTTCTACTTTCGCTCGGTCCTTCCTGTAGATAGACAATAAACTATCAATTTTTTAAAATGTAAGCTGGCATCATCTGTCCACCCTGCAGACGACATGGCTCTCCGTTGACGTCCCAAGTTCTACTGCGAGAGCGAGACTCTTTGCGCTCGAACAACAAAATCATGGGACTTGCTGGCGGCTGGTCTCGGCGAACGCTGCCCGAGATAGGCGCGCGGTTGGCGCGTCGCGGGAGAGGAGCGCGCGCTTCGCGTTGTAGGCGCGGGAGAGGAGCGCGCGCCTGGCGCGCGCGCTTAAATTGCCCGCGCGCCTGTACTTTTCCGACGCGCCAGGCGCGGCGCGGGAGCGTCGCAGGCGTTGCGCGGCAGATTTGTATGCACCTTAAGACTATTAGATTATTCATCGAAAAGCAGACCAAATGGCGCATGTAGATCGTCTGATCCGCATATAAAGTATTCACGTGGTTAGTGCCACAGAAGAAATATTGGCAAAGCTAGTCATAATCCAGGAAGAGGATGACGAAACTGTATAGTTGCAGTAAGTTATTCAGAGAGAGGATACAGAGGTCATTCAAAAGGGATATTTCGTTCATTTGATATAAAACAATTTATGGACTGACATTCCTATAGACACAACTATAAAAAAATAAACAATTTATTGCTTGATAATTTACACAAACAAGATCATCTCAAAACCAAAACGTTTTCTTCTTCAAAGCTAAATGTTACTACATGTCCCATGGTTTACCTTATTTCAGGTATCATGGCAGATTTGACGTACTATCGTGGCCATATATTATGTCCCTTCTTTTGACGTCGATTTTCTCGCAAATCTAGGGGCGAAAAAATTCTGATGCTGTCCTTGATTAACATGCTACAACTCATAAAAATTAGAAAGTTGTATATGTTGGCGTTTTCCCGATTTTTCCAAATAAAGAAGAATTGGCGCTGCTTCAGCCCCGTAAATTTCATTCGTTTAATTTAAGCAATTAATTACTCCGGAAATAATCCATAGATTTTAACGAATTAAAAAGTAAAATTACCTGTGGAATGCTAGCTTTCAATGTGCCGCTTTGTAAAATCATTGGATTAGTGGTTGGCCCACAAAAAGCTATACTATGTAATGCCAGCAATTCCGTTATTAGAAGAGATATAGACTATAGGCTACCCAATAATTCATAGGTTTAAAGTTTATTACATAATGATTGTTTATCTTGCATTTTTCATACAAAAGATCGTGCTGAAACTCTGTGTGACTTCCGACGCTCTACGGTCTTTGGTGTGCTGCGGGGAAGGGAGGCGTTAGCGGTGCGGTCATGTCGGAGAGAACCGACACAGCTGAGAGAACCGGGCAGCTTATTATCAATACACAAAAAAAAACGATAACTTGTCAAGGTAGTTGTAGTATATAGTTAGTTGTAGTACTTTGTAACAGTTCTCTGTAAGTCCGTATAAGAAGGTCACCGTTAGATGGCGTTACTCTCTTATGTATTGTGTGAACCATGATTGTGAACTAAGCGTTTGTATTACAGTCAGTTAATAAAGAACTACGTTAGAGGAAGGACGTGTTTTTATTAGACTCAACATGGTGACAGCGGAATCATAGAAAAAGAGTTGCAGCCCGGCGATATTTGACCGTAGCAGTGAGAAGAATAGAAGAAAAATAGAGAATACAGTGAGACTTGTGATAAAATGCATAAAAGAAATAAAAATGGAGGACACAAAGGAAAAGATGGACAGAATGGTGTACACGGTCAACGTAGGCCGAAACTGGTTAAAATTCAAAAGCAAGTACGAACTATATGTAGAAGCATTTTGTTCAGAAACAATAACAGTAAAAAGAAAGATCGCACTGTTGTTATATGCGATGGGCGACGAAGGCCAAGAAATATACAAATCCTTCAAGATAGAAGAAGACGAAAAGACAATATAAAAGATCATAGAACGTTTCGATAAGCATTTCATACCAAAGACCAATATAACGTATGAGCTATGTGTTTTTCAACCGAAAACAACTAGAGAGCAAAACATATGACCAATATGTTACAGTATTACTGAATCTAAGTGAAAGTTGCAATTTTTGAACTTTAAAGGCAAAATTGGTAAAAGACATTTTTGTCAGTGGAATAAAAAAACCAACACTTAAAAGAACAACTCTTGCGTATGGAAAATTTGACAATAGATAAGGCACTAGAATTATCACAAGTGAAAGAAATAGCAGAAAAACAAGCAGAGGCATTAGACGTGAAGCACGAAATAGATGTATTGAAGAAAAACAAGATTACCAGAACCGGTGGAACTGTAAGAAATGTCAACAAGAGCACGAGTGGAAAAAGTGTCCAGCGTACGGAAAGACGTGTTACCGGTGCGGTAAGTCCAACCACTTTGAGGGTGCAATGTACCAATCAGCGGCGGCGACGGCGAAAAAGGCAAAGCGGCGGCAACATCAAAGGACGTCAACGGCGACTAGCTGTCAGAACAGAGGCGGCGGCACGAGCGGCAAATCTGGTCACAAAGGAATCCGGTCATTAGAAACAGATATGTACCATAGTGAAAACGATAGATCAGACTCTGAGCATACAATAGAAACAGTGACAAAATATGTAGATAGTGTTAGTTCGTGGTTTGAAAAAATTAAAATAAATGACAAATTCTTGCGTTTCTAAATAGATTCGGAAGCAGATTGTAATTTAATATCATTGGACGATTATTTAAAGTTGGGTTTAAATGATCATGCATATGCATGATTTTATCAGTACTTATACTAAGGAAAAAATACCAATGGTGGGTTATGCTAAAATTAAATGTAGCTTTAAGGAAAATGGGTAATCCTGCATTTAACGTGGATGAAGCGGGCATGCGCCTACTCACTAGAACTGCGCATGCGCTCTGTTTGAATTCACGCGTTGTTGCCGCATCTGTAACTGTTTACTGTTTGGTACACAATTCGAGGTTAAGTCGTGTTGTTCGTCTCGATTGTTAGCACAGTTATTAGCAAGTTAGTTTTGTGATAATGGCTGTACGCGTTGTGGAGGCACCCACAGTAATAGTGAATATTGGCGAGATCCTGGACGACGCTGCCATTCGTGCAGAAGATCTCCTACATTGGGATTTAAAATTCCCAGATGTACCCCTATTCTTGGAGTGGCTAGCGAAGCGACGGTTAATAACAAATTCCGTGTTATGTGTTGATTGTGATGTAGGTTTTTATGTAAAGAAAACAGCCTAAACCAACAAAATCATTTCAGATTCCGATGTAATTTGTCCGAAATGGTCAAATTTCGGATAGGCATGCTTGGCGATGCCTGAATTGTAGAAAGCAATGTTCAATCAGGAAGGACTCCTTTTTTTGCACGCAGTCGGTTAACATTAGCACAGATCATACAAGTAATTTATTTATGGGCGGAGGATTGTCCGCAAACATTCATTGCCCGCCAAGCTCGTCTTGGTTCCGCAACTACCCACACTGTTATAGATTGGTGTAACTTCTGCCGTGTAGTTCCTAATATATGTTTAGGTACATTTATCCTGGAACACGCATTGTTTCCGATGGATGGGCGGCGTACGCTGGTATAGCTCAGTTGGAAGGAGGGATTTATGAGCATCAGGTGATCGTGCATGAGCACAATTTTGTAGACCCCGACAACGAAGCGATACATACGCAGAACATCGAAAATGTATGGATGCGTGCAAACCGTAAATTAAGGCGCCAGTTTGGTACATCAAGGCCGTTATTTACATCGTACTTTCACGAATTTGTCTTTCGGAATAAATTCCGGAATTCAGTCTCCATATTTCCGGAGTTTTTGCTAGCTATTACGCAGTAGTACCCCATTTAATTCTGAAATATTGCTAATGGTGATTTAGTACATTTAAAGAGTTACTCTGAAGCAGTATCATTTTTCAGTTAATTAGTTATCAGATCACTTAATTTTATGACGAACATTTCACTTTAAAAATAAAAAGCAAGAGAAAAGTTAGGTACCTACTTAGCTACGCTTTTTAAAGACATAACAATCAGCTGTTATTGTGTTATTAATTGTGAACTGCTATAAAGTAATTCCCGCGACTGCATGTGCATAAGTAGACATCAAGCGTAAGTATAAACACATTAAAACAATAGGCAATGAATAATTAAAATTGCGTACTAATTCACGCGATCGGATAATTATCTGGTATAAAGTAAGTATAAAGACATCAGCATTGATTAATAAAAATTACGCCTACTGCTAATAGAAAATCTACAGCTATAAAGTAATTCAGTCGACTATTTTGAAATCCACACCAACTGACAGATGTGATGTAAATAAAGTATACGTGACAACGTTGCTTGTATGACACGACCCACGGCGCATGACCGCTTCATCCACGTTAAATGCAGGATTACCGGAAAATGTATACAAAATAAAGTTTTATATAACTGAAGGGACATTTAACAGCGTTTTGGGTTTGTGCACCTGTATCAAATTAAATATCTTAAAAAAGTGAATGTATTAAACTTGAATTAATATGCAGATTTGTTAGAGAAAGAGATAGGGTGTATTGATACTGAGGTAAAGTTAGTGTTAGATGAAAACGTAAAACCTAAAATCGCGCCATTTAGACGAATCCCATTTAGCGTGAGAGACCAATTGAAGACTGAATTAGATAGATTAGTAAAAAAAGAAATTATAAAACCAATAGACGAGCCAACGGAGTGGGTGAGCAACATCGTAATAGTGAAGAAAAATAATGGGAAACTAAGAATTTGCTTAGATACTCAACAACTAAATAGAGCCATTAAACGACGCCATTTTCCATTACCAACATTAGAATTGGCGGCGAAACTGAACGGCTCTAAATATTTCACGAAACTAGATGCGAACTCTGGCTACTGGATGGTACTATTGGAGAGAAAGAGTTCAAAGCTGTGCACGTTCCAGACACCTTTCGGAAGATACCGATTTTCCAGGTTACCATTTGGATTAAACTGTTCAGGTGTAATTTTTCACAGAATTATTTCTCAGTATTTTGAAAATATAGAAGGCGTGGTTACATTCCAAGATGACATCTTAATATATGCTGGAGATAGCGAAACATTAGAAAAACGAACTATAAAGGTATTAGAAAGGGCAAGAGAGAAAAAGATAAAATTAAACAAGGCAAAATGTCAGTTTAATGTGAAAGAACATTTCTGGGGCATGAATTTGGTGAATATGGTACAAAAGTTGACGAAGAAAAGATGAAAGGTGTACAAAATATAAAGACACCCAAAAATAGAAAACAATTGCGACGCATTTTAGGATTTTTCAACTATCTAAACAAATATGTACCAAATTTTGCAAACCACACGCAGAATATGAGAGACTCCTAAAGCAAGAAAATGAATTTGCTTGGAATTGTCATCTACAAAAGGAATTAGACGAAATAAGAAGAATAATAATAAACTCACCGGAATTGAGGTATTTCAATGAAAACGAAAAGATTACCTTAACAGTAGATGCTAGCTCTAAGGGAGTGGGGGCTGCACTTCTGCACGGTGGAAGACCGGTGGCATTTGCGTCGAAAGCATTAAACAATACCCAACAAGGATATGCGCAGATAGAAAAAAAAACTACTGGCAGTAGTATTTGGTTGTGATAAATTCAGGCAATATGTGCATGGCAAAATCATCGTCGTAGAAACCGACCAGAAACCAAAAATACCAATATCGAAAAAGCCCTTAGATAAATTAATACCACGAATAAAACTAATGATGTTTAAATTACAAGAATACACATTTGAATTGGTGTACAAACAAGGAAAGCATATGTATATACCAGATACCCTATCGAGAGACACAGAAAATCCAGTCGAGGAAGACAACGAAACTAAAGAGATGGATATACAGGTAGACTTTGTAACCAAAACAATGCCCATATGAGAAAACGTGTGGAGAATGATAAAACACGAATCTGTCAAAGACGACTCATTGACCAAACTAAGACAAGCAATCAGAAAAAGATGGCCAAAATATTACGGAGATGTTCCAGATGAGATTAAGAAATATTATCATTTACGCCATGAACTGACGATAAGTGATAGTATAATATTGGTGAACAATGGAATACTTATACCCGAAGTTCTGAAAAATATCATGCTAGAAAAGCTACACACGGGTCATCCAGGCGTAGTAAGAACTAAAAGTAGAGCCGAAACATCTATGTATTGGATAGGAATTAACCAAGACATAACAAGATTTGTCAATGAATGCGAAGTTTGCAATAAATTTCAACCAAACAAACAGAAAAAACAACTGAGTTTAAGAGAAATACCTGTTCTACCATGGCAAGAAGTATGGACGTGTTTGTACATGGTCGTCGTAGACTACCTGTCGAATTTTATAGAAATTGAAAGATTAAAAGATTTAAAAAGTAGCACTATAATAAAAAAGTCGAAAGCAATCTTCGCAAGACATGGAATGCCGATAAAAGTCTTTACTGATGGTGCATTATACTACAATAGTAAAGAGTTTAAAACTTTTGCTAAGGAGTGGGACTTCACACATATACTATCAAGTCCCCATTATGCACACTCTAATGGAATGGCCGAATCAGCCGTAAAAAGAATAAAAAAACATCTTAAAAAATGCAAAGACGACAACTCAGACGTGCACTTAGCATTACTGAATATGCGAAATACTAAACGAGGAAAAATAAGTTCTCCAGCTGAAATATTATACAGCAGGAATTTAAGAACTAACATACCCACTACCCTAAAAGCACTAAAACCTAAAATTACATAAAAAGCAAAAAATTGTACAAAAAAGATTATGACAAAAACGCAAATAAAAATGAAGAGAACTTTAGAGATAATGAAGAAATATACTTCAAAAAGAGTCGAATAAAAAGAGTCCAATCTCGATGGAGATTGGAAAAAAGGAACGATAAAAGCAAAACTTTCAGAACCAAGATCATATCTGTTCGTTAGGAAATCACACGTATAGAAGAAATGAAAAATATATATAAAACGAGCCAATAGGAAACTCTTACTAACAACGGCGAAAAAGAAACTAATTTAAGAGACGACGAAAATATCGATAAAGACACAGCACCGCAAAATAACCTACTTAATGAAAACAACATACCTGTTGAAGAAGAAAATATATTGACTAATATGAATACATATAAAACAAAATCTGGTCGGGTTGTCCGTAACAAATATCAATAGAACTATTCATAAACTACTTGATTTTGATTTTAAATAAACCATTTATATAATATAAGTGTTTACTTACTATTTATGATTTTCTATTTTGTATTTGTGAACATGTTTAAAAAAAGGAGTTGTAGTATATAGTTAGTTGTAGTAGTTTGTAACAGTTCTCTGTAAGTCCGTATAAGAAGTTCACCGTTAGATGGCGTTACTCTCTTATGTATTGTGTGAACCATGATTGTGAACTAAGCGTTTGTATTACAGTCAGTTAATATAGAACTACGTTAGAGGAAGGACGTGTTTTTATTATACTCAACAGTAGTAATTTTACCTATGTAACAATTAAATTCTTAATTTTTGCATATTTTGATTATAATATGTGACCCGGTACGAGAGAAATCTCTTCTATCAATTGGCGTTTTTGTTTTCTTCAGTTTTTATACAATAAGGTTGTAAACAAGCTTTTGATGGAAGCGGATAGATCTAATAATATGGAGTTAGCAGATTTTCCGATTAGTAGTGAATACTAAATTAAGTTTGCTTGATAAACCCAAAAAATATTTAAAAAGTATGCTTATGTTTTATTATATAAATATTCAAGCTATTATAACAGTTTATTTATTAATAATATTGTGACGATCTTAACAGCCGCGAAAACGCCAGAAGTTCTAGGTTATTCCGGAGTATTATTCCATCGAGGCAGCGAAGTGCAAGTAGCGACCGCTCTGGGCAAACGTAGAAAACTCGGGAACATTCCAGAGTATCGATCGATAGGTATATAAGAGAAACTGCCTTGCTCGCTAACCAGTATAATTCAGAGTGCAGTCGGAGCGCGGGCGCGATTATTGATCGACATAAATAGTTCGAAATAAATACAGTGAAGATAAATTTATAGTAGCTTTAAGTGACAGTTAGTTTTTAGTGTTCGTGTTTAATAATTAGGTAATAAGACTGTAATAGTGTTAAATAAATTAGTTGACTATTTTAATATACCGAGTGTTTTAATTCACACCTTAACGAACGAAAAACGCTACATTGGTGTCAGGTGTGGGGTGTGAATTGGACATTAGTGAAAATAAAATTGAAGTGAAACAAATCGGACTAATTAGCGTGCGTGAAAATGGCGAAACTAGCGGACTTAAAAGTTAGTGAGCTGAAAAAGGAGCTGGAGGAAAGGGACTGCGATACGACGGGGAAGAAAGCGGACTTGCAGGAGCGGCTTCGTAAAGCATTAATTGAAGAAGGCAATGACCCGGACAACTTTGTTTTTGCAAGTGCAAGTGATATCGGCCAAATGCTGCAATGTTTGGAGTCTAAGTTGCTAGAAAATTCCATCGACCTGGCTAAAGTGTTGGAAAATTCCGCCGACCTAGAGGCTAAATTGCTAGAAAATTCCGCCGACCTGGCTAAAGTGCTGGAAAATTCCGCCGACCTGGAGGCTAAATTGCTAGAAAATTCCGCCAACCTAGAGGCTAAATTGCTAGAAAATTCCGCCGACCTGGAGGTTAAAGTGTGCGAGCTTGGGGAAAAGCTAGAAGAGAATTCTGCCAAACTAGAAAAAAAGATGTTAGAAAACAATGTCAACTTAAAAACGGAATTACAGGAAGAAATTTTAACAAAATCTTCTACACTCGAAGAGCGAATTCTTTTGATTTTGGAAGGCAAGATCCAGGAAGTTCAGAACAAAATCACAACGTTGGACATCAACACCTTCAAGGAGTTGCCCTATCAACCTTCAGCAACGGACAACAAGAGCAAAGTTAGTGGCAATCAGGATTCCGTTGGGCTGATGCGCCTCAAACCACCGCAATTTGATGGTTCAACGTCGTGGAATGTTTATCAGCGTCAGTTTGAAGCGGCTGCAAAAGCGAACGGTTGGTCATCAAGGGAGAAGGCGACCGCCCTTACGTTGGCTTTGAGAGGAGATGCTGCTGCTATCTTGCAAAGAATGTCCCCGGAAGAGCAAGAAGTCTACGACCACCTGGTGAGACACTTGGAGACGCGTTATGGCCAGTCACACCTGGAACATGTCTACCACACTCAGTTGAAAAATCGGTGCCAGAAGTCAGGGGAGCCCTTACAGGAATTTGAGGCAGATATTGCACGTTTGGTTCGACTGGCATATCCAGATGCCCAGGAAAAGATCATGGAACGTTTGGCGGTTCAAGCATTCTTGGACGGACTCCGTGATGGTGAAATGAAGCAAGCCTTACTACTAGCACATCCACCTAAGCTAGTTGATGCACTAACACGGGCCCTTGAGTTCGAAGCTGCCAAGAACACAAGTCAAGCTCGTGTCCCACAAGTGATTCCAGGAGAGGACGACTTCGAAGAATCAGTCAAGCGGATCGTCAGGGAGATCGATAAAGAATGTAGCCGCCAGGACCGGAAGTTGGAGTGCTGGAAATGTGGCAAGGCAGGCCACATAAGAAGACGCTGTCCAGAAGGCGTCAGTCCCACTTCCGCCAATCCGGAAAACAAAAAAAAGGTCGATGCGAGGGGGCAAACGTCGACCTGTATTCAGCAAGCCCCAGCAAATACCGCCCAGGTCTCCTCACTGCAACACCATGCCAACAGTGTTTTCGTCGACGCGTGCGTGGATGGAACCCTCCGCACTGTGCTGCTGGATACAGGTGCGACAAAGACAATCATAAGGCCGGACATAATAAAATCTGCAGCTAAGGTTCGGCAATCAAAATGGCGTCTACGCACAGCAACGGGAGATCAAGCAAAAGTGCATGGTGAAACAAATGTCATGTTTACCATCGGGAAAACCACGTTTGACCATCCTGTGATAGTGGCTGAGATTGAGGATGAGGTGATCATCGGGACAGACATAATGGACACCAAGGGCTTCGAGTTAAGCTTTAGGCGGGGAGTTCTGCGGGTAGATGACGAGGAAGTTGTTTTACATCGAGAAAAGAATTTAAGTGTTCGGGTCCTACTCCCGGAGGAGACACTGATACCAGAACGGAGCGAGATTGTTTTGGACGGCTGCATTGATGGCAAGACCACAGATGGTGAGATAGTCATGTTCGAACCCGTAATGCATGACGAGGCTGTTGGTCGAGGAATAGCGGTCGGAAAGGCCCTTGTGCGGGCTGGCAGGAGTATTCCTGTGAGGATAATGAACATCAATCATTATCCTGTGTTATTAAAGGAGGGCACGGAGTTAGGACACTGCTCTGGAGTTTCAGCGATACTGCGACAGGTTGCGGCCGTGGAAACCAGCCGGGAAGCCATTCCAAAGGAATTAGAAGTGCTGGTATCGTCGTCAGGCACCGGTCTAAGGCCAGACCAAAGAAGGAGGCTGAGACATTTGGTCCATAAGTATCGAGATATTTTTGATACTGGGAAGAAAGGGAGGACAAATATAATCCAGCATAAAATCAATACGGAAAATGCTCGTCCCATTCGGCAGACAGCTAGAAGGCTACCGCTGGCTAAGAGAGAGGAGGCTGACAAGATTATTGAAAGTATGGTCGAGGAAGGAATCATAGAACCATCCAGCAGTCCATGGTCTTCACCGGTAGTACTGGTAAAGAAGAAAGACGGCTCGACCAGATTCTGCGTTGACTACCGGCTGCTTAATAATGTGACCAAAAAGGACAGCTATCCTCTTCCTCGCATCGATGACACTTTGGACACCCTGGCCGGATCGAAGATCTTTTCCACGCTGGATTTGAAGAGCGGGTACTGGCAAGTTGAATTGGCCCCCGAAGATCGGGAAAAGACAGCTTTCACGGTAGGTGCTGGATTATGGCAATTTAACGTGATGCCATTTGGATTGTGCAATGCTCCTGCTACTTTCGAACGACTGATGGAAACGATTTTAAGAGGACTGTCCTGGAAGACATGTCTGGTCTATCTTGACGACATTATTGTAGTAGGAAAATCGTTTGAAGACCACATGCGAAACCTAGAAGAAGTGTTCCTGAGGCTACGAGGTTCAGCACTGAAATTGAGCCCAAAGAAATGTCACCTATTTCAAAGAGCTGTGCAGTACCTGGGTCACGTTGTTTCCAGTCAAGGAGTGGCGGTTGACACGGCAAAGATCCAGACTGTCAAAGATTGGCCAGTTCCCAATGACAAACATGAGCTGCGCAGCTTCTTGGGATTATGCACATACTACCGACGCTATGTGAATGGATTTGCCAACATCGCAAAACCATTAACCAGGCTCACCGAAGGAGAACGAAAATTCCAGTGGTCCCAGGAATGTCAAGAAGCTTTCGATCACCTAAAAGGGGCTCTGATAAGCGCACCTATCTTGAGCTATCCCCTACCTGAAGGAAAATTTGTACTGGACACCGACGCTAGCAATGTGGGCATAGGAGCCGTGCTGTCCCAAATTCAGGATGGACAAGAAGAAAAAGTCATAGGCTATTTTAGTAAAACGTTGTCCAAGCCAGAGCGTAACTACTGCGTCACCCGCCGAGAGTTGCTAGCTGTTGTGAAAGCGATGGAGCACTTTTACAAGTACCTCTACGGAAGGACCTGCTACGAACAGACCACGCAGCTTTAAAATGGCTCCTTCAGTTTAAAAGTCCAGAGGGACAAGTGGCAAGATGGATAGAGAGGCTACAGGAGTTTGACTTCGACACCGAGCACCGAGCAGGGAGAATCCATGGAAATGCAGATGCCCTATCAAGAAGACCCTGTCCACGGGACTGCAAGCCTTGCCAGCGGGCAGAGGAAAAAGACGCTGACTTGTTACGAACCACCATAGTCGACGATACTTGGCAAAATAAAGATCTTATAAAAGACCAAGAGGAAGATCCCGATATCCAGATAGTCCTAAACTGGATGAAAGAGGAGAAGAAGCCAACCTGGGGAGAAGTTGCCAAGTATCCTCCTAACATCAAGTCGTATTGGGCACAATGGGACTCCCTAATTCTGGAAGATGGACTCCTGCGGCGGAAAATAATTGACCACGACGGCCAAGAGGAAAAAAGGCAAATTGTTGTGCCCAAATGTCGGATTGCGGAATTGCTAGAAGAACTCCATGCTGGTGTGTCAGGAGGACATTTCGGAGTGACAAAGACGCTGGGAAGGGTGAGGGAAAGATTTTACTGGGTCAATAGCAAGGAAGACGTAAGGGACTGGTGCAGAAAATGCGTTGTATGTGCGGCAAGTAATGGGCCGCAGAGAAAGCAGAAGGCTTTGATGCGCCAGTACAACGTGGGAAGTCCCTTTGAAAGGATTGCTATTGACGTAGCCGGCCCGTTTCCCGAATCCGAAGCTGGAAATAAGTACATCGTGGTCGTGATGGACTACTTCAGCAAATGGGTTGAGGCATACGCTCTACCAAACCAGGAAGCCTCAACAATTGCCGACACCTTGGTGAAAGAATGGATTTGCCGATTTGGCGTACCTTTGGAGCTACATTCGGACCAAGGGCGAAATTTTGAATCCAGCTTGTTCCAGAACATCTGTAAGGCGCTCGGAATCAAGAAAACAAGAACTACTGCGTTACACCCGCAGTCAGATGGAATGGTGGAGCGCATGAATAGAACCATTAATCGGTATTTGGCCAAAGTGGTCTCCGACCATCAAAGAGACTGGGATGGCTTTCTTCATTTGTTCCTCCTGGCTTATCGATCAGCCGTCCACGAAAGCACGGGAGAATCTCCGGCTCGGATAGTTATGGGAAGAGAACTCCGTCTCCCATGCGATCTGAAGTTTGGTTGCCCGCCAGGAACTGATGTCGCCGGGGAGGACTACGTCAGTGAACTGCGAAGAAGAATGGATGCCATTCATAGCCAAGTTCGCATTTCCATTCAACATGCCAGTACTCGGATGAAGGACACATACGATGTCAATGCCAAGGACCGCAGGTACAATGCCGGTGATATGGTTTGGCTCTACGACCCTAAGAGACGAAAGGGACTGTCACCAAAACTTCAAACATCCTGGGATGGCCCATACAAAATTCTGGAAGTTATCAACGACGTCCTTTACCGGATACAAAAGCCACCGCGGGGTAAAGCTCGAGTCATTCACTTCAACCGACTGGCTCCTTACTACGGAGACCACGAAGACGCGGAGCTGCGGCAAATCCAACCAGAGCCGGATTTGACATTCGACGAATTCATGGCCCATCATTCTAATGGTCAAAAGAGTCGGTTCGGTGTGACCTGTGAAGTGCAGCGGGACCTGTTTACTGCTCCAGCTGGCTACGCACTGGCACATTGTGTGGCTAAGGACTTGCAAATGTCTAGAGGGATAGCCAAGGTTTTCCGCGGGAAGTTTGGAAATATTCCAGAGCTGCGTCGGTCTAACCCCAGAGTCGGACAAGCACTCAAGGCAACCGACGAAAAGACCGGCAGAAAGATCTTCCACTTGGTTACCAAAGAGACGTCCGATCAGAAGCCAACCTATAGAGATGTTTGGGACACTTTGTGTTCTCTAAAGGAAGAATTGCTAGCCGAGGACCTGAGAAGCCTGGCGATTCCCAAGCTGGCATGCGGACTCGATGGCTTGGACTGGAGGATGATTCGCAGCATGTTGGAAGCACTCTTCAGGTTGACGGGCGTACAAATTCTGGTGTGCTGTTATAGCCCTCAACGTCGTTCCCTGGAGAGAACCGTGGACTGTTACTTCCACAAGAGATCCTGCTGCAAGAAGGGAGCTTTTTGCCGATATCGACATCCACCATCTTTGGAATCATTTCGGGACGAAACGAGCTTAGGAGGGGGGCAGTGTGACGATCTTAACAGCCGCGAAAACGCCAGAAGTTCTAGGTTATTCCGGAGTATTATTCCATCGAGGCAGCGAAGTGCAAGTAGCGACCGCTCTGGGCAAACGTAGAAAACTCGGAAAACTCGAGTATCGATCTATAGGTATATAAGAGAAACTGCCTTGCTCGCTAACCAGTATAATTCAGAGTGCAGTCGGAGCGCGGGCGCGATTATTGATCGACATAAATAGTTCGAAATAAATACAGTGAAGATAAATTTATAGTAGCTTTAAGTGACAGTTAGTTTTTAGTGTTCGTGTTTAATAATTAGGTAATAAGACTGTAATAGTGTTAAATAAATTAGTTGACTATTTTAATATACCGAGTGTTTTAATTCACACCTTAACGAACGAAAAACGCTACAATATTTAAATACATGTACAAACAATATAAAATAAATACAACTCTTGATATATTACTTATTATTATTAATGGATTTACACGAACAACTGCAAATTACTAAATATAAAATGGACCCTGAAATACAATTATTAAATGATCAATTATTATTTAATAATAAACCTTTGTTCATGTACCTGGATTTAAAATAGAGTATTAATTTAAATATATTTTTCTATTCACACCACCATAGTTACACGAGTGCAACATTGGTTGCATACAACGCACACTAACAATTCATTCAGAATACCGAAACAAGATGTCCGCTGTTATCTTTCGACCACGACAACGTAAACACGTATAATTAAAGGAGCCCCCATTAGATTCGCTGCCAAGATCATTAACAATTCCCGAAACCTTGATTATGGTGGTTAGTAGTTTCACGATTGACTGTAAGTGTATTTTAAATGTTTTTAGAAATGTAAAGTTTATACACATGTGTTTGTAGATTTAGGACCGATGATGGCTGAAATAAAGCCGAAACATGTCTCATAAGTAAATTAATAAAGAACAATGCAAGGATAAGAGGCTTTTTATTACATCGAATATATGAACAAACCTTGCAATATGGATCCAAATCAATATTACATGTATTACAAAGCTCAGCTCAGAACGTATAAAATTTAAAAAATTCAAAAAGCTTTTACAAATTTAGCATCGTAAATTTGTAGACACGTAAAATATTTTGCAGATCACTCATTAATTTTAAATGGCTCTTATATTTTATATTCCAGCTCTTCTAACAAAGAAATTGCTGGCATTCCGTAATATAGCGTTTTGTGGGTCAAACACTAATCCAATGATTTTACAAAAATGCACATTCAAAGCTAGCATTCCGCAGGTAATTTTACTTTTTAATTCGTTGACACGTTGACGCGTGATAATAGTAGATATAGTAGATGGCTGATGTGTGTGAGAAGTGTCCGTATAGTGTGCCAAATTTAAAGAGAACAACTGAAGAAAAATAGCCGAATCCGATACTGGTGGATAGAGGAAATTTTAGTGCACCCATCTACCCTACTGTATTACCTCCAAAGAGAACGGGAGGAGAGAAAATAGGGGGTGAGTGTTTAAACATTTACTGTACTGAGGTCAGTCAGGCGTTATTGCCAAGCTGGCGACCGGTCTTTTCGCGCCAAAACCGGTGTTTTCGGCCGGAGCATACCAGTGAACCTAAAACAATTTCCCACACCAATCTCCGCGGCCTCCTAAAGTCTGTGTTTAAGTCACCTAGAACGGCTCCTAGCGTGTGAAAAGTTTGTTACCCAGCCCTTGTCCTGACCCTATTGTACACCCCCCACCAAAAAAAAAAACAAACAAAAAGGAAAAAAAAAACAAAAAAAAGCGATCGAGGAACAAAGCAGGCATGGAAAAATTGCAACAAAGAAGCTCAAGGATGGAGGATAAGCTGGACGGAATACAAACAGAAATAAATATCATAAAGGGAGAAAAAAGTTGCTTAAAAAAAGAAAATGGACAACTGCGAGACATGATCAAAAGGCAGGAAAATAGAATAGAAAGATTGGAACTGGAGCAAAAGAAGAGGAATTTGGTAATAATTGGAATAGAAGAGTCAGAACAGGAGAACAGCACCGAGATGAACAGAAAGCTGAAGCTACTTATTGAGAAGATGGAGATAAACGCCGACGTCGATGAATACATAAAGAATGCTGAGAGAATGGGACAAAGGCGACAGGGTAGAGATAGACCAATTTTGGTGGAAATGATGATTCTGGGAAGAAAGATTGAAATACTGAAAGGAAAAAAGAAGCTGAAAGGCACCAGGGTGTACATTGAAGAGGAAATGCCAAGAGAAATGCTACAAATTAGAAAACAACTAATACCGCATATGATAAGAGAAAGAAAAGCGGGAAACAAAGCACTGCTAATATACGGCAAACTGAAAATAGGTGGACACGTACACGTTGGAGGATATGAACAACCGTAGGAGAGTGGACGATGAAGAGGAGGCAGAGAATCGAAACAGGAAAGAAAGAGGGGGTGATAATAAGAAGGGAAGAACTATAAGCGAAAGGTCTCCAGGCGGAAGGGAAGAAAACCGAGCTAAGCAATTTAAGGAATCATTCCATAGCAGACGCGAGGGCTCAAAAAACTAAAAGATGGGGGGGGGGGGGGGGTGAGAGGGACTGTTGGGCACGGGAGACATGGCAAAGAACACGGATTACGAGAGAAAGCGGGTATCACGAGAACAAGCTAAAGAAGACACAAGACAAAAAAACCGAAACAGTAAAACGAGGAAAGAGTGGGAGGACGAAAGATATGATAAAGATCGAAACGTGGAATGTGCGAACAATGCTTAAACCGGGAAAGATGATAGAAATAGCGAAGGAAATGAAACGATACAAAATAGACATCCTAGCGCTCCAGGAAGTTAGCTGGAAGGATAGCGGAAGGGTCGATAAAAATGAATTCACCCTATACTACTCAGGCGAAAACAAGCAAGGAAGAAACGGCACAGCATATGGTAAGCTCAAGAATGAGGGACCGAGTGATGAGCTTTCAGGCAGTAAACGATAGACTGTCAACTATCCGAATACAGAACAAGCAAGCTAATATAACAATGATAAACGCGTATGCACCTACAGAAGAATCAAAAGAGGAACAAAAGAAATGGACGCGAATAATTAATGATACAAGATCTTACAGAGGAGCAAACGCAGACACGGATCATCTTCTGGTAGTGACCAAAATGAAGATGAGGATGATGAGAACGGCGAATTGCAGACACAGGGGGATACAATGGAACATTGAAAGACTGAAGGACGCAAATATTAGAGACGACCATGTAAAGGAGATAAACCGTGGAACACTAGAGGAGAACCCTGACAATATAGAACAGGAGTGGACGAACATAAAGAACATTATTTGGAGCGCAGGGAACAAAAAAATAGGGCAGGCCGGAAGGACTAGACTTAAACATTGGTTCGACAACGAATGTGCAGACAACACCAAGGAAAGAAATCATGCAAGAAGAAGCTGGATAGCGACGGGAAGAGATACAGAGAGAAAAAGAAAAAAGCATGTAAATGCTGCCAAAGGAAGAAGGAAGAGTGGATCAACGAGATGATGAAGTGTATGGAAGAAAACAGCAAGGATAATAGAAAGCTCTTCCAGCAAATAAAAAACCAGAACAAGAAAAACAAGACAACAGCAAATATAAGCAAGACAGAATGGGAAGAATATTACACAGACTACTTCAGGGAAACCGACACTATCAACGAAAACTGTGAGGAAGCCGGAAGCAACGAAGAACACGAAGAAGAACCACCTACATACGAAGAGTACCAACAACTGATAAAACATCTGAAGCAAAATAAAGCGGCAGGAGAGGACACAATAGTGAACGAACTGATAAAGAATGCAGGAGAAAAACTACTAACTAAAATCTACAATCTTATTACGAAAATATGGAAAAAAGAACAAATGCCAGAAGAATGGAATGCAGGACTGATTGTACCGATCTTCAAGAAGGGGGTTCAAACAAAGTGTCTAAACTACCGTGGTATAACGCTCCTAAATGCTGCATACAAAATACTAACAATACTGATACGAGAAAAAATAACAAAATATACCGAAGCGAAACTGGGGGACTACCAGTTTGGTTTCAGAAAAGGAAAATCTACGATTGACGCCATACACGTAATGACACAGACAATAGAAAAAAATTACGAACACGGGAGTGATTTACACATAATATTTGCTGACTTCAGGCAGGCCTTTGACAGTATAAATCGACGAACATTGGTAGAAGATATGAGAAAAATGGGAACACCCCGCAAATTGATAAGTCTGGTGGAGATGACCACACAAAAATCTCGGGCCAAAGTAATTACAGCGGAAGGATACTCAACGAAATTACGGTGAGCAAGGGAGTGAGACAGGGAGACGCACTATCGCCGGTACTGTTTAATGTGGCACTCGACGCAGCCGTCAAGGAGATAGAAGTGGAAAAAACAATAACAAAAAACATGACACAGATTGTGGGATATGCGGATGATCGCAAGAGACCGACGAAGCTTGGATCAACTCCTGTCAGATCTGTTGACGGCGACAAAGAGCAGAGGTTTAGAAATAAACGAAGAAAAGACAAAATACATGGTGGTTAGCAGAAGGAATACAGAAAATATAAAAAACATAGATATACTAGGCTACAACTTTAGGAAGGTTAGTAATTTCAAATACCTCGGAGTAGGGGAGACCCACGTCAATTGTAACAGGCCGTCAAATGTAACATAACACTTTTGCGCGCCATCTATGGGCCGAATTCGAAGGGATTGTCAGGGTAGGTTCCACTTGTTCCATTCTAAGATATGACAGAAGTTCGGCGCGGTCGGTTGCTTATTTACAAAGTTATCATTTAAAGTGTATATTCTACTGTCTCAGGTAAGTTTTAACTGTTATATTAAACAGGTAATAACTCAGTTGATGCTGCACGTTTTTCTGCTTTACTGGTATTGTTTGAAAGAGCATCTTTTAAGCTTCCAAATGTGATATAAACCGGTCTCAAAAAGTAGGGTTATGTTGTTTCATTTGCGGTGTAGAACAAATTTCTGCGGGTGGTCACGTTTATAACACTCAATGTGGGTCTCAATTGTAACATGTTACAATTGATACCCACCACCTTTTTAAATTATTTTAAGCATTGTAATCAAAATTTTTGTACAATTTAGTTTAAATGCTTGCAGAAATGGTCAAACGAAGAAATAGGAAAACAACAAGAGGGCTAATTCCTCAAGAACTCTACGAAGAGGCTGCTGAAAAAGTAAATACACATAACTTTACCGTTAGAGGGGCCGCAAAAGCTCATGGTTTATGTCATGTTTCGCTAGGCCGATTCATAAAAGCTTTGAATAATAACAAATCTCCGAAAGTCGGTTATCATCCTCACAACAGAGTCTTCTCCAAAGAACAAGAACTGGAGCTGGTAGAATATTGCAAATGTTCGGCAAAACTTTATTATGGACTCTCTACTAAAGAGCTGCGAAAACTGTCTTTTCAGTTTGCTAAAGCTAATCAATGCAAATATCCCGAACAGTGGAATATAACGAATTCGGCAACTGAAAATTGGTTAACAAATTTTCTCAAACGTAACCCCGAACTATCTATTTGTACACCCGAATCGACGAGCTTAGCAAGAGCAATGAATTTTAATAAACACAACGTCGAAAAATTTTTCCACAATTCGGCGGACGTTTTGGATCGATTTAAATTTGAACCGTCAAACATATACAATGTTGACGAGACTGGATGCACAACGGTTCAGAAACCGAACAAGATAATTGCCGAAAAAGGTGTAAAGCAAATCGGGGCTATTACTTCCCAGGAAAGAGGAACTTTGGTTACCCTGTGCATAGCTGTGAATGCTATAGGGAATGCCCTTCCTCCAATGTTTATATTTCCCCTGAAAAGGTACAACGAACATTTTGTACGAGATGGTCCCGAGAGCTGTATTGGCAGTGGGAATAAAAGTGGCTGGATGCAAGAGGAGGACTTTTATTTGTTCATGAAACATTTCGTGAAGTATGCTAAACCAAACGTAGAGAACAATGTGTTACTTATCCTAGATAACCATAGCTCTCATTTATACCTACCAACGATTCAATATTGCAAAGATAATCACATAACGTTGTTGTCCTTCCCACCACATACTTCACACAAATTGCAACCCCTTGATAGGGGGGTTTTCGGGCCATTTAAGCGTTATTACAATGCCGCTTGTGACCAATGGATAAAAAACAACCCAGGAAAGCGCATGGTTATTTATAATATACCGCAAATTGTTAGAGATGCACTTCCTTTAGCTATAACTCCGAAAAATATTATGGCAGGATTCTCATGCACTGGAGTGTGGCCATTTAACAAAAATATATTTTCGGACGCCGAATTCTTACCAGCTCAGGTCACAGACCGGCCTCTGACCATTGAAGCGGTAGCTAATGCAGATCCAAATGTCGCAGAAGAAGAAAATACTTCGAAAAATGATCCTGCAGAAGACGGATTAAAATCTCTTTCAACGACACCACCCGTTTCTGTTCAAATTAACCATCCTCCACCTTTACCGCAGCAGATGAGTGCAACTACATCTCCGGCTGACATCAGGCCCTTTCCTTGAGCAGATTTTTCTAAGCCAAAGACGAATCGAAATAAAGGAAAAACTACCATCCTTACCGACACACCTGAGAAAGACGAGATCGCTGAAAAATATTACAAAAAGCAGATCTTACTGGCAAAGAAACAAATAGCTACTAAAGAAAGGGTTTAAAGGAGCAAGCACACTACGAAGCGAAGGAAGACACGCGAAACTGCAAACGATTCTTCATCGGATGAAGATGAAACAATATGTCTCAAATGTTGCGGATCCTACAGGAACAGCAAGGAGGACTGGCTACAGTGTCGCCTATGCAAGAACTGGGCACACTTCACTTGTGCGAATAATGACCCTTTCTTCGTTTGCAACAATTGTGAATCAGACTAGGCAGATTAATATAGGTATATTGTTATTTCTTATTACATATTCTAAGACCAGAATACTTTAATGTTTTGTTTTTAAGGAATATATGTTTATTTTTGTACTTTCCCATGAATATTTACATATGTTGTTATATTTATCAGAAATAAAACTTTCTTTTTGTTTGTATTTGATTGTTGTTACAATTGACACCGTGTACTGTAACAATTGACACCTGCCCGGTTTCAGTTGTTACATATGTCATGCTTGAATATTTCTTTTTTTCTACGACGACTGTACGCAATTTTTCCAATATAAAAATAAAACTGTCATTCACCACAGTCAGAACAAAATAAAAAAAAATAAAAAAGCATTCTAATGCCTCCGCGTTATGGCGTATTAAATAAAAACGAAAAAGTGTTACAATTGACATGGGTCTCCCCTAGTGATAAACGAAAAAAATGACAGGTCTATAGAAATAGAGGAAAGAACGAAAGCAGGAAACAGAGCCTACTGGAGGTATCGCAAACTTGCAACTTACTTAAAGACAAAAACCTCAGCACAAATACCAAACTGAGAATATATAAAGCCACGATAAGACCTACAATAATGTATGCTGCAGAGACAATGGTTATGACAAGCAAAAACGAAGAATCCTTGAGAATAAACGAGAGGAGAGTACTGCGGAAGATATTCGGACCAGTGAGGAGGGAGACCTAAGGAAACTGATGAATCATGAAATCAGTAAAAGAGACAAAGAACGAAGATATTGTGAGATGCATAAAGACGCAGCGTTTGAGATGATATGGACACATACAAAGAAGAGAACCAAACACTCAAATCACCAGCTGGAGACCAACAATAGGAAGACCAAGGGGGAGACCAAGGACAAGGTGGGAAGATCAGATCCACGCAGATATGGGAAACCTAGGAATGGAAGGATGGAGAAATGACGTCGGGAACAGGAAGAAGTGGCAAAAAATAACAGAGCAAGCAAATCAGACTATAAAGAGTACAAAAAAAAGATCTAAAGTAAAAGAAAAGAAAAAGGAAAGAAAAAAATAAATAAAAAACATAAAAATGCTTTGCAAAGAAATAAGCAAAGAAAAAAAGAAAAAAAAACTTTTATATATGAATAATGAGAAAAGAATAAATAAAAAAAGAGAAAAGCAAAGAAAAAAAATACAAGTAAATAAAATTCGTTGACATGTATGGATTATTTCCGGAGTTAAAGTTAAACGAATGGAATTTACGGGGCAAAATCAGCGCCCATTCTTCTTAATTTGGAAAAATTGAGAAAACGCCAATATATACAGCTTTCTAATTTTTATGAGTTGTAGCATATTAATCAAGGACAGCATAAGAATTTTTTCAAATTTTTTCACCCCTGGATTTGCGAGAAAATGGACGTCAAAAGAAGGGATATAATATATGGCCACGATAGTACATCGTATAAAAAATGAACTTTTCTCAGAAAAATACAAGTTTATAACTGCCAAATAATCCTCATTTATAATAATCGACATTATTATAATTATAATTTTATAATTTTATATTTTTTTATAATTTTAAAAGGGAATAATGCCCACAGACTGGCTTTTTACAACATGTTCATCATTATCAAAACTTCGGTGTAATAAAAGCCTCGTATCTTTGCAAATTTCAATTTTATTTACTTAGGAGACGTTGATCAATGTCGAACCACCATCAGGACGACATTACATTGTTCGATCTCTAATGGTATATCTTACCAGGGCAACTATCAACAAGAAATTACTGTTTGTTAGCAGGTTTACGAATGACTATTTAGGACCGATGATGGTTTTTACAAAACCAAAACAAGTCTCCTAAGTAAATAAAATTGAAATTTTCAAAGATAAAAGACTTTTATTACACCCAAAATTACGAAAACTTTGCGATATGGATCCAACACAGTATCTTTAATAATATTAGGAACATTAAATTCACAATTGAAAAAGAGAATAACAATACCTCACTGTTAGTTACTAGTCCCTTGACTAAGAATGTGACAACCAGAAATTAAGTTACAAGTTGCATACATTGCCCATACCACCGAGATCATCGGCACCACCGAGACCATCTATATTGGGACTCCCGCGCGAATCGTGAGTGACCGCGGCACGTATTTGTAGAAGACGACTGGGCTTGGGACACAGTTTTACTACGAATTGACCAGGGGATGGACAGCTGCTTCAGTAACATAACCCGGACGCGTAAAGCCAAAGGCCCGTATGGTACAGAGCGGCGATGCTCTGCACTATGCGAGACTTTGTTTATGAAAACGCTGCGTTTCGTCAGACAAATCCCAGTGCGATACAGAGCAACCTTAAAAGTTTCACGCGTACGCTGATTAGCCGATATTCCCGCCCGATTTGTTGCCATGCAAATAGACGCCGCCCTGTTTTAGATTCATTCGCCATTTGCTAGGCTTTTAGTTAGTATATAGTCGCCTATTTAGAGGTTGGAAACGCAGTATTTAATTATCCGATACCAACAAATTTTAGAGCCTTACATAGTTTTTTGGGATTAGCTTCATAGTTTAGACGTTACATCCAGAATTTTGCTTTGATGGCTATACCTCTTTATGATCTTTTGAAACTAAATGGATTTTATGAGGAACAGTTGAAAGCGTTTCAGAATTTTAAATACATGTTTTCAGACCAGTGTTAAGAATTTATATCCACATTTAGAGACTGACAGACAGTGACAGACAGACAGTGATGCCAAGATGATGGTAAATTTCATCCAGTATTTTACTTTAGTAAACGCACAACACCAGCTGAGTCTAAATATTACAGTTTTGCAATAGAAGGGCTAAATATTATTATCTATGCCGTAGACCGGTTTAGGACCTATTTACAAGGAATTAGATTCAAAATTGTAACGTGAACCCCGTATTTTTCGTTGGATACTTGTTCTACAGAATTACGATTATACCTTGGAACACGGAAAAGCTGAAAGAATGAGGCACGTTGATGCCCTGAGCAGATGTGTCTTGCTTTTTACAGAAAACACTTTTGGGGTAAACTTAAATATATTCCAAAATAAAGACGATGATATGAGAATCCGTTGCAACAGTTGCAACGTGCTGAGAGCCCTATTTTTGAACTACGAAACGAAATTGTGTATCGTAAGCTCAACAACAAACTACTATTTTATGTCCCAAAAAGTATCCGGAAAAATGTTCTATATACACTTCATGATGAAGTAGGACACACTGGAATTGACAAAACAATCGAGTTCTGTTTGCTGACCTATTGATTCCCTAATATGAAACTTGTCGTGAAAGAATATATTTAACATTGTTTAAAGTGCTTTATTTACTCCCCTCATGCCGAAAAAAGGTAATCTCCCCCCTATTCCAAAGGCGAATTGTCCATTTGAAGTTGTACTTATTGATCATTATGGACCCTTAGAACAAATCTGCAGAACAAATATTTTTTAGGGGTGATGGTTTTACCAAGTTTATTAAATTATATGCGTGTTGTACCACAAATACTAAAGAAGTGATCCAATGTAGGACTGGAGAGTGGGGGATCGACGGCGCAGGCCTCGATAGGATCAGCTGATCGAGGGAAAGAACAGCGACAGAGTTAGGATTATTTTGATGCGAAGTGGTTGTAGTAGTTGTTCCGAGAAATGTACGTTTAGTTATCTGGAAACTCGGTGTTTATATTGTTAGGCTGACACCAACATGTAATTAATATCTTATTTCCAAAATTATAGTCGACCTATAAAAATAATAGCAGACCAAGGATCTTGTTTTTGGTCAGAAAATTTGGGATCTATGTGTGCTGGTTTGCTCTGTGACCGTAGATTTGTTTCGATGAGTAATTGACCTGTACTTGTGGCTTTTCATTGATATTTTGGGCGTTTGTTGTTTTTTTCCGCCAAGCGAGCAGCGTATGCGTGTTTTTCGCTATCACAGACCGGTTGGAAACGGGACGTATACGATACTCGTGCCCTGTGTTTATTTGGGAATGTTTTGATTTACAAACTCTTTGGTTTATGTCGTTGTTTACTTTTGTTTTTTCCACATTTAATCCTTCCGTTGCCCATTTTTCCCTTGTTTGTCTTAATAAAGTCGCTACGACGGGCACCGTTAGCGTGAAGTTTGTGTCCCTGTTCTTCCTAAATTCTGCGCGGCTTTTGCCGATTTCTTTTATCAATTCTTTCATATAATACAGGCCTGCTCGTGTTGCAATGCACCGGCCGAAAATCGTCATCTTGTTCACTGTTCATTATGTAAAAATATATATATAAAAAAATTATATATAAATATATAAGTATGGCCGAGGTTAGAAAGATCCGTGCAAATTCTTGCCTTACGTGGTGGTGCAAACGACGTTTGCATCTGGGCAATGATTTCAATGTGCTTAAGGCTGTTATTTTAAATCTGCAGACTGAGATTATGGAGCTTAAATCTGCGAGAGCTCAGTGTATATCTGGGGGTACGGTTGCACCAGCGGAGTTTGAGAAAATTGTTCAGGAGGTATGTGAGCGTGCGAAGCGCAAAAAGAACATACTCGTATTTGGTTTGCCAGAGTCCGATGGTTGCAACAGAGACCAGCAAGCGGATCTGGATGTTGCTGCGGTGGGAGATATACTTTCCGTGCTAAGTGTGGCGGCGCCTACCGTTAAGCCGTTTCGGATCGTATGATCTTACCAAGCAGCAAAGGGCACGCCCTCTGAAGGTGCAGCTATTGTCTGAAAACGACGCTATTATGTATTTTCGTAACGTAGGTAAAATCAAAGACAATGCACGTTGGAATGGTGTTTCAGTAGTCTCCGACAATACTCCTCTACAGCGGACATTCTTCCAGTCTGTTAGATCTTACCCTTGATTCTCGTATAGCCAATGGAGAGAAGGACCTTCGATTGATCTATAAGAATGGAGTGCGTACCATTATAAACACTGTTTAAGATCCGGAAAACTAAAGTTGCCCAACAGAGTACCTATTTCTTTACATGTTTTTTATCAAAATTGTCGTGGTCTGCGTTCGAAACTTGATGTGTTTTATAATAATGTTTACATGTTCGATTATGATGTTATCGTTATTACCGAATCTTGGTTGTGTGAATCTGTTCGTGTGAATCTGTTCCTGATTCGTTTTCTTTATTATGATGTTAGAAGATCAGATAGAGATTTCGCTGCTGTTAATAAATCTATGGGTGGAGGTGTTCTCATTGCCTTCAGAAATTGCTATGTTTGTCAACTTTTGGATACATCCCATATAGCACAGCTGTTCCCAGACATTGATCATGTCCTATGCCGACATACAATGCATTCTAAGTCTTTCGTTTTGTTAGTTTTAAATATACCCTCCCATACAGAATCTGGCTTAATTGAGTTATTTTTCGATGCCATTCTTTCGATGATTATAGACTGCCCCGTATTCATCGCTGGTGACTTCAACATACCGGCTTTCATCGATGGGACTTCTGCTTGGGCAAGTTGGGCCATGTGAAACAGTTCGCCGATGTACTCAACCTAAAGCAATTTAATTCTGTGCCTAACTCCAATATTAGACTATTAGACTTGATTTTTTCGAATGTCGAGGCAAATGTTGTTCTAACTCGTGCGGACTACCCTCTTCTTCCAGAGGACTTGCATCATCCGGCTTTGAGCAACATCATATTCCATCAAAACGGAAAAGGTTTGGCATAAAAATGTTTGCGTTGTGCGAAAGTAGTACAGGATACATGTTCAATTTCATAATTTACACCGGTGCTGATACAGATTATAGAGCCAAATATTTAGAAGGACCAATAACTTCTAGAATTGTACTATCACTAGCTGATTCTTTACTCAACAAAGGATATACATTTTTCTTAGACAACTACTATACCAGTATTGATTTAGTTGATAAATTAGTCAAGAATAGGACGGACTGCATTGGTACAATGCGAATCAACAGGAAAGGTATACCATGTGAATTAAAAACAAAACAACTGAAAAAAGGGGAGATAGTAGCTATGTATAGGAGAAAACTGATGGTTTTGAAATGGAAAGATAAAAAAGATGTTGTCATGATCAGCACTGTTGACGACAATAGTACCGAAAAGGTTATGACATAATGGTGAAATTCAAAAACCCACTTGAACCCACGTACTTGAATACAATCAAAAGATGGGAGGTGTTGACTTGTCAGATAACTACCTTCATTTTTATGGAACAGCAACCAGTGGAGTGAATAAGTATTACATGAAAATATTTCGGCATTTCCTAAGTGTGACAACACTAAATTCATTTCATATTTATAAAAAAGGTGGTGCAAAACTCACAAGATTGAATTTTTTGATAGCACTTGGGGAGAAACTTGTAGAAAAATACAGCAGACCAATAGAAGTACGAAGAAGAAGATCAAGCCTATGCCTATGCCAACTCAACACACCTATGCCAACTCGATTCACTGAACGACACTTTCCAGCGTTTATTCCACCCACAACCAAGGCAAAACCAACAAAAAGGTAACTTGTGGGCATTATAATCGCTGTCATTTTTTTTCAAGGTGTGTCGTTTGCTCTGAACAAAAAATCGAAAGGAAATTCGATAGTGGTGCCGGGAATGCCACACTGGTTTATGTCCGGCGCCATTCTTCGGCATATATCACACCAAACAATGAAATTTCATAAACTTTACACTAAATAAACTTTTTGGTTTACTTATGTTATTATTTTAAAAATATTACTAGTTTTGGTTTAATTATTTTGTGAAGTTGTTTGTTGCATACTTATAATAACAAAAATAAATATTTTCCTTTGATAAGGACCCTTTTTTTATTGTACAAGGTATGACGCAAAGATACGTAAAAATGTTACGAACTGGTGGACATGACGAGTATATACGTCAATCTTGGACATGGTGTTGGCGATGACGGATATATCCGCATGCGGTAAATTTGCTGGCCACGTGGGATAGAGCTACCGGATGTCATTCCGAACACTTAAGGTTAATACAAAATCACGTAAAAGCGTTGTTCAATTTAGAGCCAATAGGTAGGGAATCTTCCGCAAAATTACGTTCGTTACTAGATTCACTTACACAAAACTTGAGAGCACTTGAGCAATTGAAAGTGCCTGTTGACCAGTGGGATTCACTTCTAATTCATTTAGTAATCACAAAACTAGATACATTTTCGGAAAGAGAGTGGGAAAGTTTCAAAACTACAAACGATGACCGTCGCGTTACATTGCAAGACATATTTACGAAACAGAGCTGACTTTTTAGAAGCAACTCTACCCAAAAACAAAACTCATCCTCGAGGGGTTTAGTGTCAACTGACAAAATTCAAGGCAATGCATTTTGTTTTTTGCAAACGTGATAAACATTACATTTATTAGAATAAAATAGGCAAAAAATCAACACAAGTTAAGTTATTAATTAGATACAAAGTTGCGCAGAATTTTAAAAATTGTCAAGAGCCGAAAGACAGAAAATTGTGCGTCAACTGCCTAAGAGCTGGACATTTTGTCCACACGTCCCGTTCTTCCCTTTGCAAGGCGTGTAATAAAAAACATCTTACATTGCTGCACATAGACGAAAAACCAGAAGTAAGTCCGCCAAAGGCACGCAACCAAACTACTTGTACCTCAGTTCAACATGCGCATCACTTGTTACTATCCACCGCATTAATACATATTTTTGATAACTATAGAGAAATACACAGTCCGAGATTTGCTGGACAACGGATCACAATCTAATTGCATAACCACTGAACTATGTAAGAAACTTAGTTTGAACTTTTTAATCATACCATATCGGGTATCAATCAAACAACATCTAAAATAGAGCCAAAATGTAAGGTAAAAATACAGTCTCAATATAATACATACTCAATAGATTTGGTATGTTACACCCTAGCTGAAATAACAGGATATTTACCGAATGTGGAGATTGACGTGAAACATCTCAATATTCCAAATACAATCAAGCTAGCTGATCCATCATTTTACAGACCTGACAAAATCGATGTTATTGGGATCGGAAATTATTGGGATTGGAAAATGTATAATCACGAAGTGGAGCCTGAGTACAAAGTCAATTATGGCTATTTCCATAAAATATTTTCTACTCAGTTCGATTTGGGATTTGGTTCACCTTCCACAGACGTCTGTAGTTACTGTGAACGCATGAAATACGTAATAAAAAAAAACCAGAAGACGGTGATTTTAAACGAGATTTAGTAGTGCACAAGGTAAAGGCAAAATAATTCAATTTGTTAATGAATGAAGAAGACGATAATTCAGTAACATTTTGCTTCGATTTGCAGCAGGTCCAGAATTTGCCTGAAATACCAATTCAAGAGACGTACTATTCTCTTCAAATTGCTTATTACTGTTTTTGTGTTGTTGATGTTCGAACAAAAAATCCAAACTTCTTCTCAAACTTCTCAAACTTCTGGACAGAAGACATTGGTTCTCGTGGTTCAAAAGAAATTGGTTCTGCACTTTTGCACTTCCTCAAAAATTTCAATTTTAGATCATCCATATCAAAAGTTAGACTCTTTTGTGATGGCTGTGGTGGCCAAAACAAAAATAGCCACATTTTACATGTTTTGATGTTTTGGTTGTACAACTATGCCCCAAAAAATATTCTCGAAATAGTACTTACCTACCCTGTTAGAGGTCACTCATATCTGCCAGCAGATCGTGTATTCGGTTGGATAGAAAAATAACTACACAAACACGATCGAATTGTTCTCCCAAGTGAATACACCGATATTTACAAGAGATTTGGAAAAGTGCATGAATTGGATAAGCATTGGTGTCTATACAATTTAAAAGACCTGCTTAATGTAATGAAAAAGTACGATGGCATTAGTGAACAGAAAATAGTGACGATTACAAAAAGCACAACCAAGAAAAAGGTTGAAGTACTTGTGAATGCTCAAGTATTCTATAGTAATAATGATCCATCGAAAAAAAGCACAACCTTGCTCAAAAGAGGGCAAACATTGAAGAATATGAGAATGTCGAAAATTAAAGAAAAGCCTAAATTATCTGTTGATAAAGCAAAAGCTGTAAAAACTGTTGATTGCTTCTTTCGGGGAAGATTGGCGACTAGAGGCCAACCTATCTTATTATTTTCAGGCACTGAGCTCCGATTTGTCGGAAAGAAATGAAACTAGTGTAGAAGAACCCTGCCTCTGTACTCAAGAGGAAACAGAACTCAAAAAGGGACATATATTCTTATTTGCAATCGTCTAAACGTTTAAGAATTTTTGAAGAATTTCAGTCCTTCCTCAGTATAAAGCCACATAAAATTTTACAATTATCGCAAGTTCGTTGGCTATCCCATCCCTGTGTGGTAAATCGTATATTGGAGCAACATGATGCGGTAGAATAATTCTTTACATCCTAATGGTTTGCATACAAAGACGAAAGAGCGCATGAATTAGCCAACTTGTTGAAAACCCGAGTAAACAAACTCTACTTGGAATTTCTCCAATTTATACTACCAGTTATTGTTGACGGAAAATTAGAATTTCAATCTGAAAGCACAAGAATACATGCTGTTTACAATAAAATGGTAATAGTGTACAAACTCATTTTAGGATGTTATAAGAAGGACCATTATCTCAAAAATGCCGAGATTGAAAACATAGAATATAGAAACCCGCATAACTATAAAGCGTTCGATACTGTCTATTTTGGAGCAAAAGTTGCTGTCACATTAAGACCCAGTTCTACCTGTGCTAAAACGCGTTTTATATTAACAGCGTTATTTATGGTTCAAAATTGATGAAATTCTCAGTGTCAATTTTTAGATAAATAACGAGTTAGGCTAGGCCAAAAATAATTTTTTGGTAAGGTAAAAATGAATTTAACTCCTACATCTTTCCCTTTTTTCAAATATAATACCCCTAGCCGAAGTCACAATACAATAATAGATTTTTTATATAGGTACAATTTCAACCCAAACATTATAACTTTTCCGCTAACCGAAAAATGTGATAATTGTCAGATATGTATACAATGGCCATATTTCGGCTGTTATGTATGGCCAGCTCATCGCAGACACTATAAGCTTTAATCGATACGTAAACCACGACATAGACGCGCACCCCGACAGGAAAACATCGAAAGTAGGTATGGGATCGGTTCTGCCGCGCATGCGCGAACATCGGTCCTGCCCCGCATGCGCGAACTTTTGGCGTCAAAATTTGAATAGGCGCATGGCGAAATATTTGAAATTTCTAGATGGCCGACTTCCGGAAGACGACCATTTTGAAAACGTCAGACCGCAAGTCGGCCATTTTGGCGGGAAAATTTGAAATTTCAAGATGTCCGACTTCCTTGGCGGGAAATTTTGAATTTTCAAAATGGCCACCGGAAGTCAACCATTTTGGCGGGGAAATTTGAAAATTTCAAGATGGCCGTAACGAGTCCAAGTCGGGGGCAGTCCCGCGACCCCCAACCTGGCGCGCCGGTGTGAAGTTAGCCCCGGCCGTAACGCGCCGAAGTCGGTCACCCCCAGCGTAGCACCGGCACACCGGTGCGAAGTTAGCCCGGAAGTGAAAGGTCACCCCGAATTCAGGTCGGCCATTTTGAACCGGAAGTCGGCCAATTTGAACCGGAAGTAGGCCATTTTGAACCGGAAGTAGGCTGTTTTCAACCGGAAGTAGGCTATTTTTAACCGGAAGTAGGCTATTTTGAACCGGAAGTCGGCCATTTTGAACCGGAAGTCGGTCATTTTTAACCGGAAGTCAACCATTTTGAGGCGGGAAATTTTTTAAATTTTACAAGGAAATCTTGGAGTGCCCTTTTGGTCTTTTTTGAACCGGAAGTCGGCCATTTTGAACCGGAAGTCGGCCATTTGGAACCGGAAGTCGGCCATTTTGAACCGAAATTTCAAGATGTCCGCCGGAAGTCGGCCAATTTGAAATTTCAAGAAGGCCGCCGGAAGTCGCTCATTTTGGAGAGGGAAAATTTGAAATTTCAAGATGGCCGACCTGAAGTCAGCCATTTTGGACCATAAAATTGTATCCACGATAAATATAAGGAAATGTTCTCACCAACAAGTATTGTGAACAACCACACGTATGAAACTGCACTAAACCATCTTGGCCACGTATAAAAAACCGCACTTGCTTCACTTATCATTTCACATTCACATCTGTAATAAGCACACTATTTATTTTGGTACCTCTTACCAGAGCTAGATTGTCTCGTGAACATCGTGTGTTGAAAACACGGTTCGCACGGATCAAATAAACTGCTTTACCTTCAGTTACAAGAAGATCCCATACAGAGCCTCTGTGACGTCAATCGACCTCACGCGTCTGCTGTCGCGATATGTAATCAACATTCCGACATTCCAGCATTCCAACATTCCAGCAAATGTTTCGAAGAAAGAAATATGTTGGTTTCTTATCAGTTGCTGACGTCAGAGATAAGAATAGTTATAACATGAATTTATTACGTAAAACAAAAGAAATTCCATATTTTCTTACAATGTATATATATGCATAAATAATTACATAGATAAAAAGTTATTTTGCAACGGCGACATTGCTAAACGCGATAACGCTAACGAATTTTTTCACATTGCTAACGAATATCATTCTTATCAGTCCTTAAAAAATGTAGTATGTACACGCGTAGATATTACATAAAACAAAAGAAATTCCATATTTTTCTTACAATGTATGTATAATATGTATAAATAATGTAAAGTAATTTTGCAACGGTAACGAATTTTTTCACGTTGCTGTTTATTTTAATTGTGGGGAAACGATATATGTTGGTATCTTATCAGTTGCTGACGTCAGATATAAGAATTTGTTCGCGATAACAACTGCTATATAACCGGTGATAGCCAGTGGAGAAAATCAGTCTACGTAATCAACTAACTACATCAACAATGTTTACTATTACAAAGGATGTAACCACGACCATTAAACGGTTCAATATGCAGGAACGCACAATGGAGTTTAAAATAAACTCAATACCTGGTAAGTAATGTTTTTCTATTTTAATTGTATGTGCTAAATAAGTTTTTCTTAGATAACGCTGAACCCGTAAGGTGGGTTCGAGATGCCATCAACAAGGCCATACAATCGGCAACGGAGCAGCTCAACCCAAATGACCAGGTGGGCATGAGTATCTGCAGTAAAGGATTTGCCAAAGGAGAAGGATGGGTACGATTTCGGGAGGCCTCTGCATTGAACACCGACGATGTTTGGAACGTACTTGTCTCACTGTTCCAGTCAAATTCAATGGAGTTCAGTACAGACACCTTTTGTCTTGGAGTGACATCCGTACGTATGCCTGTAGGGAGAGGAGGAGGAGGAAAGCGGGTCGTTACCTACAACTCTTTCACCGAAGAGTGCAACAGGCGTAAAGGTATCGTAACCATCAAGAATACTGATAACCTTTGCCTACCCCGCGCTCTGGTTGTCGCCATGGCTAACGTTAACAAGAACCCCGATTATACAGCTATTAGGAAGGACAGCAGAAAGATGCAGACCATGAAGGCACAAACCCTGATACGCGATGCTGATGTCCCCATACCTGAAGACGGCTGCGGAATTCCGGAGCTTCAAAGGTTCCAAGAATTCCTCAAAGACTACACCATCTGCGTCTATCTGTATGGCAACAAAGCTCGTGACGTTATGTTTCAAGGGTTAAAGAAAGATAAAAACATTAACCTCCTCTATCATAAGGGACATTACAACGTAATTACATCGCTGACTGCTGCCTTTACATGCGTATACTTCTGCGAGGACTGCCACATCCCATACAACAATAAAAACAGACATAGATGTGGACGGAGTTGTCGTGGATGCCAACAGTCACCCGCATGTCCCCGAGAAGTCAGACTAAAGTGTCCCGATTGCCATCGAACCTTCAACAGTCAAACCTGTCTCGATAACCATACGAGAAAGGGTATCAACGATGGGCCGAGTGTATGCGAAACAATACTGCAATGCGAAAAGTGCTTAAAGACGGTGAGAACCGAAAGAGAGCACATTTGTGGAGAAATATATTGCAAGATTTGCAAAAAAACATCTACCGCAAACACATCAATGCCATATGCTACCCGACAAAGGCAAACCACAATTGAAAGACTGTGTTTGTCTTTTACGATCTGGAGACCATACAGGAGGAGATAATAAACGATAAAGGATCGCGCTTACACAGGCCGAATTTGTGCGTTTATAAAACCTGCTGTCAAGAATGTATTGACTCCGGGCATAAAAACTGTGGTCATTGTGGACACTGGTCTGACTCTAGCAGAGTAGGAATTTCCTCCGACTACGAATATAACAGTTCGGAAATGGATCCTGTGGACTGGCTGGTAGACTTTATATTAACTAGCCGGCAACGGTATAAAACAGTTGTCGTAATTGCCCACAATGGTCAAAGTTTTGACCACCAATTTATACTAAATTATATTATAACCAAAACCGACAACTCCTGAATTAATAATGCGAGGAACGAAATTAGTTCAGATGACCATAGGGAATGTGAAGTTGATAGATTCCCTAAACTATTTCCCAATGGCGTTATCAAAATTACCGAAAGCATTCGGGCTACCGGACATTTTTAAAAAGGGATACTTCCCTCATATGTTTAATACTGCTGCCAACAGTGAATATGTAGGACCCCTTCCTGCTTTGGAAAATTACTCCCCCGACACCATGATGGGTACGGATGACGACGACAACATGGATGAGAGAATGCACTTTCTAGTGGTATGAAGAACATAGGGAGGATGTTTTTGATTTCAAGAAAGAATTGGTGGAGTACTGCGTTAGTGATGTGGAAATTCTAACGGAAGCATGTCTGAAGTTTAGGAGGGAAATGCTTACAACTTCGAAGGTATGTCCGTTCACTGAAGCCTGCACTATTGCATCAACCTGCAACAAAGTGTTCGGCAGAAACTTTCTACGAAGATTTACCATTGGAATAATACCTAAAGGCGGTTACCGATATCGTGATAACCAGTCACAAATAGCAATTCAGTGGCTTGTGTGGGAGGAACATCAACGAGGCATTGATATAGCTCATGCTGCAAAAGGACGGGAGAGAATAATTGGAGGATTAAAAGTTGATGGATTTTGTGCTGAATCCAATAAGGTCTTTGAATTCCATGGGTGCTACTATCATGGTTGTGAAAAATGTTTTAAATTTAATCGTGATAACCTTTTACACGATGAAGGTACGCTTAATTTAAGGCATGAGTCAACCATAGCAAAGACAGAATGATTAAAACAGCTAGGATAGGAAGTGCATGAGATGTGGGAGTGTGAATTTCGACGTTGTTTGGTTGCCAACCCCGAAATACAAGCGTACATATTTAATCATCCAATGGTTCAAACATCACCGCTTAATCCCCGCGATGCCTTCTACGGAGGAAGAACTGGAAATTGTGTTACCTATTACGAATGTCAATCAGGGGAAAAAATCAAAGTATGTCGATATATGCTCCTTGTACCCCTGGGTATGCAAGTATGGGAAATTTCCCGTTGGCCATCCTAAGGTTCATGTAGGAGACGATTGTTTAAAGCTGCAAATACCCAATACAGAAGGATTGATCAAATGCACAATACTACCGCCACAGGATTTGTATCACCCAGTCTTACCGGTTAAAATGAACAATAAACTTATGTTTGTTCTGTGTAAGACTTGTGGTGAGGTTAGGAGTTCCGACGAATGTAACCACACTGAGGAGGAGCGTGCTTTATCGGGGACCTGGGTGATCGACGAAGTCCGAAAAGCATTGGAGATGGGATACCAAATTTTGAAAATACATGAAATTTGGAAGTATAATCAAATTTCGCGGTATGATCCTGAACGGAAGTCCGGCGGTCTGTTTACCGAAATGATGAATGAATTCATTCGCATTAAACAGCAGGCGTCGGGCTGGCCCGGAAATTGTGTATCGGATAAGGAAAAGAACGACTTCATCGAAGAATTTTTCAAAAGAGAAGGTATTAAGCTCAATTTTGATCAAATTGTAAGTAACCCCGGACATAGATCTTTGGCTAAGTTAATCCTGAACTTGTTTTGGGGAAAACTTGGCCAAAGAGAAAATCAACCGAAAACGGTTATTCTCAATCAACCGGAGGACTTATTTTCTCTTTTAACAAACCCCTCTCTATACGTTAACGGGATTGTTCCTATTAACGAAGATGTAGTAGTAGTAAACTACGAATTTAGAGAAGAAACATACGATTCCTTAACCACCGTTAACGTTGCGCTTGCGGCTTACACAACTGCGCAAGCCCGGCTGAAACTGTACAGCTATCTTCAAAGATTGGACAACAGAGTTCTTTACTATGATACGGACTCAGTCATCTATATCTCCAGAGATGACGAGGCAGATATCCCAACAGGTAGTTTCCTCGGCGATATGACAGACGAGTTGGAAGAATACGGCAAGAGTAGTTACATAACACGTTTCGTATCCGGTGGACCAAAGAACTACGCATACGAGGTTTACGCTACCAAGAAGAACACTCTAAAAACAGTGGTAAAAGTGAAGGGTATCAGAATCAATTACGAAATCTCCAAATTAATCAATTTTCACTCTATAAAAGACATGATAATTCAAGAACTTCCTCCCCTCGAAGTAACATCTACAAGTTTTCGAAGAACTAAATGTCATGAGATTGTGACTGGTTGAGGAAAAGAAAAAGTATAGACCCAATTCGTCAAAAAGCCGGTTTGGTGAAGATTTCGACTCTGTACCTTACGGCTACAAAAGACAACGCAACTAATGGTTAAACAATTTCCCCTCTCCACAACATCCTTTCCTATAAATAGGGTCATTATTTAACATTAGTCAGTAGTTCACAACTAGATTCCAACAGTAACATCAACTGCAGCAGCAAACAATATGTCATCTAGACTGTCCGAGTTGGGTCTTTGCGAGATGAAGCCAAAGAAGAAGATATCAGAGCTAGACATCGATACACCGTATCCAATTAAATCAGCGAAAATAATTACAAAGTGTCAATGGCCGTCGGTTCTTGTGGAGTTTGAAAATTTCGTAACATTCCTTCCGAAGAGATTAGCCGAAGCCATCACCACTGAAGACCAACTCCAGAGTCTGTCATCAATGGCAATGGTATACAAGGGCGAAAAAACGTTGGAATGCCTACTAATGCTCAACTAATAACTTTTGTAGATTTATAAATTGTATGCTAAATAAAATTACTTAATTGAATTGATCTGCATTTTTATTTTTATTGAGTAAATATCATGTTTAAACATGTCTACATGATGACGCCATAATCAATGTTGAAATCATGAAATATCTGTTTTGAGTATAAGATCGTGTTTGAGTTTAACATGATAACGTCATAATCAGTGTTCTAATCATGAAATATATTGAGCGTAAAATCGTGATTGAACATGTTTACCATGATGACGTAATAATCAGTCTTCTAATTTATTTACCGTATTGGCTTTAATCTTATATCACTTCTTAACCTATGTAATAAAATACACAAGAAATTCGTTTAATGCATTTATTTCGTTATAATGGTAAAGTTGACATAATATAACTATATAGTAGTTTACAATTATTCATGGCACAAACTGCGCTAATATTATTTTTTGTATGAAACTTGCATGGTGTAAACTTCTCCATGAGGGGTGGCGGGGATACCAGGATTCAATCCCTTCCAGATTGATGTGTGGTTGAAACTTCATATTGGTCAAATGTTGTAATAGTACTCGATATTTTTGAGCACCTTTTACATAGACGCGATCCACATCGCTGAGATGTAATTCCAAGACGTTGGATAGTTTGCTCAGCTCGATGAAGCCTCCGCAGTAGTCGAGACCATGACGATGTTTTGAGAGATGACGGATAGTTTTCTTTTCCAGCTCGTTTAGCTCTTCATATTTGGTGGATGGTATGAATAAATGGTTAGCTCGATATTTACCATCGTAAATGCACAATTCTTTTACTATAAAATCGTCAGACCTGAGTTGAAAACCTTGGATGTCGACCACGACGATTTTCATTTTGAATGTTTTGATTTGGTGGTAAACTGGAAACTAAATGAATTTATTATAACCTACTAATATATACTTTTTTCCCCACCTATTGCGTAATGTCGATTGTTTCAAACTTCTTCACAAAACTGTACATTGCAATAGTTCCATTTAAATCCTCCAGTTCTGACACGAATAACTTTAATTGGTCGCGTAACACTTGCTGCTTCCGTTTAAGAGCACTTAATTTCTTATATACTGCTTTAGCCGGCATCGTTGATGGGAGTAGGAATTAAACTGAGCTAAATTCTCCATCAGCAAAATCCCCCACTGCTACTATCTAATTTGACGGGTGAGCTCATGCATAGGAATGTATTCAACAATGCTATCGTGAACGATAATACTATAAGCTTTAGTATTATCGGGCAATTGCTTGGAACTTTGAAATTCAAGTTTGATGTCGCAGGTTGATGGGAGCACAACTTCTGAACTATGTTTAGATGTGTCCAGCACGTTAAATCTTTATAATTTAGCAGAGGTTCGGGGTGACTACGACCCAAGAAACTAGTCTGAAAGTTTAAATACATCTGGAATGCTTCGGTGTATCTCTTTTCATCAAAATTTAGACGTATAGACTCATACGGATAGCAGTCGGAATTTAAATACACCCTCAGATCCGTGATGTTCAGATGATCAAAGTATGATATGTAACTCTTAATGTTATCTCTCCTATTTGTTTGGAATGCAACAATAACGAATCGCGGTCTCTCGAGGGCGACTTGTCTTTACTGCCCATATATCGTTGTTGGTATTCCTAAGACTCGGTAGCTCATGTAATTCCCACTTATGGAAGGGTATTAGTATGGCTTTGTCACGCTTAAGTTCCTCATAAATTTCTAATTTTACGATATCTGAGGGGATTATATGTTTTGCTTTTAATGGAAAGCTGGTGAGATTTATTTTCAAAGTTTTCGAATCGGTTGCATCCTTATTGGCTTTTGGGAGAACAATTTGATAGCAATCATTATCAGATTTAGCACGTACTAAACGCAGCTTATGACGTCCGCAAATAACACGTCTATAGTTATTAAAAATACCCAGCAGAAAACTTAGAGGGACACGAAGAGAGAATTTGTTATCCTCGTGCATCGTATACATGTTTTTATCAAGCGGGTATGTGAGTCCAGCAATTTGAAGAGCTTTACACTCATTTTCACTTAAGCACAAGTAGGCATTTAGGAGCGTCGTAATTCCTGGATTTTCAACTCTATCAATCTCAATACCGTTGAGTTCATAGCTGATACTTCCGAAGAGGAACGCACCCAGATTGTTTGTAATCCTAACAGTACCCTTCCCCGTAGCTGGATGCTCAATATTTCCCTCAATGTACAGAGCGCTCTCATACATCGAGACCAGAACAACTTTCTGATTGATTGTGATCTCAATTTCATCATTCGGCTGAAAGATTTAGTTGTGGGATGGTAAGTGTGGATCACTTCTCGCGCTATGGAAGTATCAAATTCGGGGTTTCCGAATAACGATAGTTTTTCTGACATGATATCCTAGAGAACGTAAAAACTGAATATTTTCTGCGGATAATGTGGAAGAGCGCTTAATCGATGATGGTTGTACTACTACTGTCGGTCGAACACTAACTGATCCTGCTTGAAAATGTTGCTTGTTTATATACCTTCCAGGTAGTTGGGTATTGAAAACCAATCCCATGTTAGTTGAGTTTTCTCAATTCCAATCTAATGACAATCTTCTCACCCCGAAAGTTGACCAATTCCTCACTCTGATCGAGTAAATTTATCGTGATATTGGATATGGAATGCTGATTTATTACGGGTAGGTATACTAAATTACTTGGTTCTATATCGATACTATAGGATCTACGGTTGGAGCAAACTCATACAACGTATGCGAGGTTTTATCGTTATAATACGAGCCGTGGATAATATTGCACTCAACACGTATCGTAACAACCTTACTTATATTTACCGGTAAGTCGGATTGATATTTAGTTTTCGGTATAAGTACTTTCGGTGAAAACCCCAACACTCGTCCAATGGAATTCTCACTAGTAAAGTTGATTCGTAGTTCACTTTTCACTTCGCACCAGCAGACGATGTAATTCGTATCATGGGGATAAAACGTCGAGCAGCACTTAATCCAGTTATTATTTTCACATTTTCTACATCATAGCACGACTCGTTGATGAATCGCGTTTCATTTTTTATAGCCTCTTCATATTTGGTATACAACCTATCGATTGTCGACCAGTAGTTGCACGGACTATTTATCATTATCATCTTTCACTCAACTGATCTATGAGACGGTGGCTGCCTGAATTTATGATTACCCCACTACATTATGTTTGACTTTGGGATCCAGCTGTTGTGGGTGTTATCAAAACCAAGCCACTTTACAAATACTTTACCCCCTCATTTTCTTAAAATTTTCTCCACAAGATACACATCGGGTAAGTTCGTTTTTAACAATTCTGATTCGTAGAATGCCCCCTTTATTGGTCGACCTTCCATATGATTCAGCATATACGTCACAGAATTTGTTATTCTAACTGACGTAATTTTAAACAATTCCGTTGTCCACTTCGGTAAATACCCTTTGGTAAAAACATGTTTGAACTTGCTTATGCGGACTATATCGCCAATTTTAAATTTACCCTTACCAGCGATTTTAATGTGATTGTAAACGGTTCCGAGTAGTACAGCTTCCACTTGTTTTGAATTTACGTCTACGGGTTTTTTCCTATGGTTCTATGTTTTGAATTATTATACTTTGATGTGACAGTTGGTACTAGATGATACCATTTGTAATTTCCGTATAGGCTAAATAATCGCGCGTTCAACTATGGCCGCCTTCATTACAGTAAAGGTTGAGTAATGATTGATTGAATACTTTTTCATTAACGAACTAAACTGGCCGCTATAGAATTCAGTACCGTTATCGGTTTGCAGATTCTTTGGAATACGTTGTTGTGAATTCTTCAATATTAATGCCATGGCACGTGACACTTCACTCGATGACTTATTCTTAATCGGCTCCATTCATACGAATTTTGAAAAACAATCAATTACAATTAGTATATATTTAAATCCTCAATTGAAGCGGGAATATTTGATGAGCTCGATTAGATCTGCCTGCCAAAGATCATCTATACCGTGTAGAATAGTTCTTCGTCTAGGAAACTTATTGCGAGCCAGCTTATGTAGCTCGTTTACAACAGTCTCCTTTGCCTTGCTAAATTGCTCATTTTATAAAGTTTACGGTGTGACGGTAGAGGTTGTACTGAACTTTAACTTGTGCTCGAGAGATGATACGCGTTTTTCTATATCTGAGACCTCACTTCTAGTGAGTTGGGCAAACGATCGCAAATCCTTATTTACTTCTGTACTAGCATGATTAAGAAACACTATTTTTGCGCGGTGTTTTCGCAATTCCTTCCATATTTCTTTCTGTTTTTCTTCTAATTCGTCGGTTTTAGATGCCCCCGATTTGATGTCGTTGGTGGCGATACTTTTAAAAGAATCGATGTGAGATTGTGTTGTAGTAATATTATCATTAATAGAGGTAATTTCATTATTAACATAACTTCGAATATCGCTATCCAGTTTCGTCAACTTATCGGGGATTGCTTTTTGCATCAACGTCTTCAATTCCTTCTTTGTAAAATTGATGGATTCTAGAATTCCGGTGTCAGCGTATTGTTTGTGAACGCTATCGTGATCATTTATGGGAGCCCCGATATTGCTCAACTTACGACTTTGAATATCATAACCCCCATCTTTAGTTAGTGGGAACATTGTTGCTCGCTGACCTTGTCGGCTAGTAGTAGATCTAGGCGATCTTCCAAATTTATCTACACCCATGTTAGAAAATTACTTCAACTTCTCTCAGTTCTTCGATAATAGAGGCAATTTCGTTAGTATGAGAATTATTTCCAGCAGCTTGTGAAGCGGTCAATAGCTTTAATCGTTCTATCAATTCGTTGATGTCGTCAAAGTATATATACTCCACCTTCTTATTATTGAAGTCCATCACCACTCTTTTTCGTTTTTGTTATAGGACTATCCGGATTAGTTGCCTTTTCAAGCAAGGGCTTTATTATTTTAATGTATTTGAATGATCTACTCCCTCTATTTTGAGCATCCTCCTCAAATTTACGTTTATGCACACTCGTTAAATTTATGATTTCGCCGTACGTTACATTAAAATCTTTTGACGTATAGCCGATCGGTTTCTTTAGAAATATTAATTCATATAACCCTTTACTTCCGCGAAAAGTATTTCGATTATCGATAATGATTTTATCTCCCGAAAATTCTATGGGTTTAGAGCCTAAGGTCCAAGTATTGGTAGCGTTATTGTATTGTACTCCATAGCTCGTATCTAATCGCCCTTTTACACCGGTTTCATATAATTCTCTAATTTCGGCTGGAATTGTTGATAAGTCCATTGTTTCATACTTTTTCACCTTTGAATCTTCTGTCTTAACGTCTTCTTCGTGTTTAATATTTTCTTGTTTAATATCTTCCTCGTTTTTAATGTTTTTCTTCAGTAAATTTAATGTGTTGGATGAAATGTCTTTTAAAGAGTTAGTTATGGGTTTTACAACACGCTCAATTGTTTCTGCATCATGTTCACGCCCCAATCTCAATGCTAGATATTTTTTTCTTACAACATTTGCAATTTCACTAATTCGTCGCTTAATGTGTTTTCCATCTCGCTGAAGTAGTCATCGCTTTTTGAGATTGCCTTATCTCAACTGGTTCTTCTTCTTCATCATCATTGTTCTTCTACACAATGGTTTATTGATACAGATGATATTTTCTATGATACCACTAATATATACTGGTCAAACCCCATTGTGTATCGACCATCTTTATTTCAAAATCTTTCATTATTACTAATGCATTATGTTTTCCTTCTTTCCAACACTCTGAACACATTTCTCGAAACTTTTCAAAATTCATATCCGTGGAAGCATACTTATCATATATATGATGTAAATTCAGAACATCTTGTGGGAATAAAACTATTACGTTCGCATTATCACGCACCAAATGTTTGGGAACTCATGTGTAAGTCTGTGTTAAGTAGAACGCATCAACAAGTTTATGTCGCCCCATGCAGAAATATGACCGTATTTTATCCTGTTTATCACATGCTATGTCATCGAAAATAAATACAGAGTTGTTTTTACCATCTTCAGGATCCACAATTTCATCATTGTTACTATAGTTAAAGATTTCAATTTCTGGTATTTCATTGATTATGTTATTTAAAAATTCATATTCTGGTTGATATAATGTCTTGGAAAAGATGTAAATATTCTCGAAGCGTACCCCGTTTTCCTCAAATAGCAAACTAAGTAGAGAGTGCAATAAGAGCGTTGGAAAGAGGGTTTAACGTGGAAAACATAAACAGAATGAAATTACTTTGATATATGTATTGATGTTTTATTAATTTAGAGCATATGGTAAGGTATGAATAATTTATCTTATAAACCAGTTTGCAGTTCACTGTTAAGGTTGAAAAACCATCATACTGTTTGTGTTAATATTAAAAATAACTTACAAATTGTTACTAACATAATCTGTGGAGAATCATTCTCCAACATCCTAACTAATGCCTAATGGGTCTATGCATTATATAAATAGCAAAATCAGTTACTTAAAAAAGTTAATATAGGTATTTCGTTAAATGATTGATCCATATACGCGGTTCTTGCTGTTATCGCATAACAGCCGCTCGCGTCTAGATGTTTATATACAGCATGATTGCTGCAACGTTGAGTGCGCGTACGTACAGTGTGATTGCTGCAACTTTGAACCCATACGAAAAAAGTTTCTTGCTACTTAAAGAGTATAAAGCCAACAGTCCTGGTGCGAGAGGTGTTTGAAAACTACCAGATAGCTGTATACATACCAACAGCTCTAGCGTGAGAGGCGTTTGAAAACTAACAGCTATAGTCGTGACGCAGGCGTGAGATAGTCGTGAGGCAGGCGTGAGATAGCTGTGAGGTGATAAACCAACAACAGATAGCTGTATACATACCAACAGCTCGGATGTGAGAGGCATTTCAAAACTACCAGATAGCTGTATACATACCAAAAGCTCTAGCGTAAGAGGCGTTTGAAGACTACCAGATAGCTGTATACATACCAACAGCTCTGGTGTGAGAGGCGTTTGAAAACTACCAGATAGCTGTATACATACCAACAGCTCTGGCGTGAGAGGCGTTTGAAAACTACCAGATAGCTGTATACATACCAACAGCTCTGGCGTGAGAGGCGTTTGAAAACTACCAGATAGCTGTATACATTCCAACAGCACGATCCAGCTGTTATGAATGTTATCAAAACCGAGCCATTTTACGAACACTTTACTCCCCCTCTTTCTTAAAACTTTTTCTACGAGATACACATCGGGTAATTTCGTTTTTAATAATTCTGATTCGTAGAACGCTCCTTTTATTGGTTGACCATTCATATCATCCAGCATATATGTTACTGGATTGGATAATCGAACTTCTACGATTTTAAACAACTCTGTGGTCCAACTTGCTAGATATCCTTTGCTAAAGACGTGTTTAAACTTGCTTAAGCGTACTACGTCGCCCGCAGCCAAGGAAGTCGGCCATCTTGAAATTTCAAATTTTACCCTATGTAATTATTTATACATATACATACATTGTAAGAAAACATGGAATTTCTTTTGTTTTACGTAATAAATTCATGTTATAACTATTCTTATCTCTGACGTCAGCAACTGATAAGAAACCAACATATTTCTTTCTTCGAAACATTTGCTGGAATGTTGGAATGCTGGAATGTCGGAATGTTGATTACATATCGCGACAGCAGACGCGTGAGGTCGATTGACGTCACAGATGCTCTGTATGGGATATTCTTGTAACTGAAGGTAAAGCAGTGCGAACCGTGTTTTCAACACACGATGTTCACGAGACCATCTAGCTCTGGTAAGAGGTACCAAAATAAATAGTGTGTTTATTACAGATGTGAATTTGAAATGATAAGTGAAGCAAGTGCGGTTTTTTATACGTGGCTAAGATGGTTTAGTGCAGTTTCATACGTGCGGTTGTGCACAATACTTGTTGGTGAGAACATTTCCTTATATTTATCGTGGATTCAATTTTATGGTCCAAATGGCTGACTTCAGGTCGGCCATCTTGAAATTTCAAATTTTCCCTCCCAAAATGACCGACTTCCGGCGGCCATGGCCGACTTCCGGTTCAAAAAAGGCCAAAAGGGCACTCTAAGAATTTCTTGTAAAATTTAAAAAATTTCCCGCCTCAAAATGGTTGGCTTCAGGTTAAAAATGCCCGACTTCCGGTTCAAAATGGCCGACTTCCGGTTCAAAATGACCGACTTCCGGTTAAAAATAGCCTACTTCCGATTCAAAATGGCCGACTTCCGGGTCAAAATGGTCGACTTCCGGTTCAAAATGGCCGACTTCCGGTTCAGAATGGCCGACCTGAATTCGGGGGTGACCTTTTCACTTCCGGGGCTAACTTCGCACCGGTGCGCCGGTGCTACGCTGGGGGTGGCCGTCTTCGGCGCGTTACGGACAAATTCGCACCGGTGCGCCAGTGTTAGGCAAATTCGCACCGGTGCGCCGGTGTTAGGTTGGCCGACTTGTGATCGTTACGGCCAAAATGGCCGACTTCCGGTTAAAAATGGTCGACTTCCGGTTCAAAATGGTCGACGGAAGTGTCGAACGGAAATCTGGACAGGAAATGAAAATTTGAGACCGGAAGTCCCGACCGGAAATCTGGACCGGAAATGAAAAATGGCGACCGGAAGTGCCGACCTGAAGTATCGACCGGAAGTGACAAAAGGGGCTGACATTTTAAAATAAGAAGATAGTGTTCTCGGCCCCGGTTCAAAATGGCCTCGATGGTGCGATGGTCGCGCTAAAAGTTCGTGGGTCGCGGCTGAATAGACCTCATACCTACTATCGAATCTAAACATTTTGTTTCATAGTTGCGATGTTTTTACAACGGAGCCTTAAAATAATTACCTCATCTTCTCCCATTCCGCTGCGTATAGAACACAGGACTTTCTTGCGTTCGTTGGATTACGTCCTACGCAAACCATAAATTTTTTTGTATGTCGTTTTCGGTGACTTGAGGAGGCTTTACCGCTTCCAGGGCTTTGCAGATCTTCTGCAGGGCCTTACTACGTAGGTTTTTGTTGTGATAATCAAATAAGCACGGGTGCTTAGCGTACTCTTCTATTAACACAGTAATTTGTTCGTGGTTCCACGACATCTGTAGATACAAACAAAACAATGATTAAAATATTTTTTTATAGGTAGTTACTTTATACTGTTTATAGGCACTAACTGCACTAATACCATTTTGTAAAACTTCAATATCCCGCATTCAAACGTATGGAGTGCCGCTCTTTTCTCCAAAGCTTCCAAGAAAAATGTCTCTAGATGTAGATGGCGCTACTAATACCGAATCTTATTTTGGTCGGTAAGATGGCGAAAAGCTACCTCGCTATGTAAATAATTATGTTATAAACTAAAACGTTATTATTGTTTTAGTGTTAGAGATGTCCAGCCAATCATCGAACAATCTGATGAGGCAAATATGTATTGGAGATGACTACTGAACATTCTGATTGGTTTGGATTTTATTTTGATACTCTGTAATTTTAACTTGTAGTCCAGTCATTCTAGATTTTGATATGGAAATTCAACTGCAGTCGATGAAACTGACACTAATCGATAGCTAGATTCAAGTAGTAACATATCGACCCATGCAACGAAGGCTGTAGTAACTACATAGAGATTTAACTTGAGTTACGATAGTCTTCGTTGCATGGGTCGATATTAAAAAGTTGAGAATCATAGTTAATAGGAAATTTTTTAATTAAAGAAAAACCAACGAAAATTTGATAGCAAAATAGCAAATTTTATTCGCTACAATGTGGCATTTTTTGTTTAGCGATTAATTTAGTGGAGTGAAGGATTAAAATCTGACGGGCACAATTTTTCAATGGTTTTAAATTATAGGTCTATGAAAAATGTATCGTTTAAATTACACGCGCTTATTGTTTGCCTAATGCATGGCCATATATGGGTATATCCCAAAAAAGGTCAACCGTAAGCGAAAAATTCAGAGTAGTCCGAATTGTATTTTGTTACTTAACAATTAAGCTTAAATTTATATATGTTGTATATGTTTCGCTCATTTTGTGATGGGCACAGGCATATATTTATGCCTGTGATTTTTATATTTTTTTATTGAACGTTTTGGCTAATAATATTAGCTTTTAATAAACTTTTCTTTATGTATTTAACTTACTATAATCATATTGTTGTTATTTCGACTTTCTCTACCAACAACAACATTTATCATCAGAATATAAAAAGAACGAAGCAACAGCGGCTAATTTTGAAATTTGATCTTACCTATATCCTAATGTCGCGTCCGTTACCAAAAACCATATTAATTGTTGTCATTAGTAGACAAGCATTTGAAATTCATGTAACATTCAGTTACAAAGCCAGTTTATCAATTCGTATCAACAACAAAAAAAAATTCTCACGACAAATGAACTTTTACACAACTTTTACGACAAATTTTATTTATGTTTGCAATTTGTCGCGTCCGTAACCGTAACACAAACAAGCTGGACGTTGGAACGGTTGTGCCTTGAAACAGTCCCGATTTCAAATCAAGTAGGTATCCTTACGTTGTGACTGATCTCGTACTCTCGTAGTAACTCGATCGGTCGGTATAGTAGCGTGTAGTAACCCAATTTTGACTGATTTTGACAGTTTAAATTGCAGAATTAACAACGGTAAGTGTAAATAGTAAATTTTGCGTTATTTTCGGTTTTTTGCTGTTGATTTTTGAGGAACAAACATCAGGTAAATAATTTTCCACTTAGCAACTGTTGCAATTGTGTTGCAATTATTACGGTATTTTATTATGAGTGTGAAATATCTGGTTCTAATCTCAGACCGCAGTAACATTATTGTAAAATACTGTACCTTGGAACGTTACAACAGTTGCACTTTGGAACATGCATAATGTCTTCTGAGGTATAAGACATAGTGTTTTAAGGTACAAGAAGTGAATGCTTAATCATTTTTGGATGCGCGCAGCGCAACCTTGTTGGAGTCAATATTTTGTATATCTCAGGAGAACAAATTGAGAAAATTAGTCCCCAATTGTCTAAACTATGGCAAAATGTTACAAATATTTTAGGTATTAAAACTTTTCATACCTTTTCACACATCGACAGTCATTTTATTGAGGTTGCCCGAAAAGCTTATTCGTTGAAGAAAAAAAAATATAACGCGCTAAAAGCTTGTAACCTAATGTTTATCTTTTTGTCATCCTATACTATATGACAAATAATTGAATTAATTGAAATTAATTGTCATAAAAGTGTAAAAGTGTAATTAATTGAAATAAACATTATTGTATTTTATTCTTTGGGAAAAAACTGTCGCGTCCGTAATGTCGCGTCCGAACTCGTACTCTACGTCATAAAAAAGCTGAGAAATATTTCCCTTATTTATTAAGTCTACTGACAAAAGACATTCTTTTGCCTTCCTGCGCACATTAAAAACAAACTTCCATTTTTTTGTCGCGTCCGAACAGTTTTGTATTTGCTTGTATATTTGCATTTAACTATTTATCCTTCCATTTTTGTTTTGTTTAATATAGCACTCTACTAGTACTTTGCACTAATTAAAATATGCATACGAATTTTGCGTTTCTTTCGTATTATAATTTTTGTCAAACGAGTACGAATGTCGCGTCCGTTACCCAGGATATACCCATATGGCTATAAGAATGATGCTGCACGCTGATTGGTAGAACGGTCTGCACACAGCGCGTAGCAACTCTTGGAATCAGTCTTCGGGTACTAGCGGTCGGGAGCGGACGTTTGTAACCGTGCAATCAACTAGGTACCCTGTAATTAAGTGACAGTGTTAGTTTTATTTAACCACGCCGAGTCCATCGTTAACATTTTCAGAAGTGGGATTCGGTTCCTCAGAGTGGACGCGGAGAAATTCGCAGGACTAATAGTGCGTAGTTGTGTGCGTGCAACGGGACCAGTTTCGACAAGATTTAGTATAGAATAAGTACAGAAGATTCGCGTGTCTTTGAGCGGGACTATTTACGCTAAGGGCATGGATACCAAGGAGTAGTCAGTTCAATACGGGACTATGGAAGTGACGAGCCATCCGTTGGGGGCCACACTGGGGTCCGTTTGGAATGAAAGCCGCAGCGAGAATTCACCGGACGAGGGCGCTGGAGCGGCACTCGCGGGCGGAGTGTGTACGTCTGTGAGTGAAGTGAGTTGCGGATTATTGCCGGGAGATGGCGTGCAAGATGGTGGATTGACAGCTGTTGCTAAAGGTATGCAATGTAAACAACACACAGAGTCGGTGACGGAAACTTTGCTGGCCCGAATGGTGCGATTATTGACAGTTGTCGAAGACAGATCGGGACCAACGCCAGTGGGCTCGATGCCAGCTACGTTAGGGAAGTTTGATGGGGAAAACGTTTTCGTACGAGCGGAAGATTGGTTGGACCTGGTCAATAGCAGTGCCTTATTGAATCATTGGACGGATACCTATAAACTGGAAGCAGCTCGATTACACTTAGTTGGTGCACCACGAGACTGGTACGCTACGAGACGGTGTCAGCTGACGACGTAGTGTGAGTTTGAGGCGGCCTTTCGGCGTTAGTAGAGGAAGCAAGCCGATTGGGGAACCTCCTCCGTTACCTTGACCTTGTCACGGAGGAGGTTCCCCAATGGGCTTGCTGTTAAAATGAGGAAGTTCAGAAAACAACTCCTCAACCTTAACTTCATATGCAAGGTATTCAAGGTTGTGGAGGAGATACTCGAACGGCTCTCTGTAAAAAAATGATGATGCTTCTAAAGCAGCTTTATTTTAAAATGAGGAGGCTTGTTAATCGGTTTAGATAACATAGGACTCCGAAAACAAGTTGTTGTGATGCAAATGAGGAGGAGAGGTGGCCGACGCGGCATAATGTAAATAACATAGGGGACTCCGAAAACAAGTTGTTGTAACACAAATGAGGAGGAGGTTGCCAAATCGGCATAATGTAAATGATGATGTGTCCAAATGGAATGCTAATGGGCGGTAGGGTTCGCGTATAAAAGGTATTGTGGGAGTTGTGGTGTGCACAGTATAACAGCAGCAGCGAACCAGTGAGACAGTGAAGCAGTGGAAAAGTAAGATTGGTAATCTTGAAGAAACCTAATATCAATAGAAACGAATATTTTTAGTGTCAACAACACCAATACAAAGTGGAGGACAGGGTGGTGGAATACTTGATGCTCCAAAGAAGATACGAAGAAAACGTAGTACACACGCGCAACCAACGAATTTATTAGCAATGTTTAATGGACCCAAAAGGGAACAAGTAGAGTTCGCAACACTGAATCCATTAGATCTTAGTATGGCTACATCACAAATATGTAACAACGTCAATGATGTGAAAGTGCAACCAACGCCTAGTACTGATGGATCTGGTGTGCCAAACATGGTGCAAGAAGTGACCGTATATGATCTAAACGTGCAAAATCCAAAAAACCCCAAGCCGTTTCTTTGTCAACACGCGTATTCTTTGAACAAGAGTAACACAAAATATTTGGCTGTAGGTTTTAAAATGGAATCGGGTTTCGATCCAGCAGTGCGCATATTCGGAAGGGGGCGACAAAACGTAACATTTACAGGAGAACAGTGGAATGAATTTGTGAAACATGAACATATAATTACACAATATTTAATTAATATGCAAACTGAAGAAGTGTGTCCGGCAATGCAAAATTTGGGTTTTAGAATTACTTGTGAATGGATAGAGCACTATATCAAAGTATTGAAAATTTATCATGGGGAAGAATGGTTGTATTTATCGTTGGATGGACTGAAAGAAATGTGGCAACATAAGGAAATAATTCGTACTCGTTTGGCATACTTGAAAGCTCTAAACATGGGCAGTTATTATAATCAGATCTTGAGTAGAACCGCTTCCATGGATGGTGATATACTGACCAATTTATTGGCAACAATGAATGGTGAACTTTCGGAACAATTTTGCACTATGAAAGAATTCATCACTCTTGGTTTTGAAAAGATCAAGTTTGATTGTGAGATACGTCAAATGTTTTTACCTTAAAGAAGAATAATAACGCAATGTATCTATAATGTAATGTAGTTGTAAGTCCATGTATTAATGAAGTATTGATAATAAAGTCATCATGAAAACATAATGTGTAATTTATTGGTGGGGATATAGAAAACGTTGAAAATTGTAAACAGCAATTAAATGTCTGATTTATAAGATCAGTAATATATCATCATATATAGTGGAACAATTACAAAGAATTGTATGTGAAGAGCACTAACCAAAAGATCTTGGGGATATGTTTTATCATTTATATAGAGAAAATTGTGGAGAATGTCACAGTCTACATAAACTTGTCGTGAGACATCTGTAGTATTAAATGTACGGTTCGGGGACAAAACAGAGTATTCATCGTCGGAGAGGCAAAAGAGTAGGTCAAGGATTGATCAATAAGCTAATTAATAAGCTTCCATTCGAATTACACATACCAGGATATAATTTTTGCGGACCAGGAACGAAGCTTCGAGAAAGATTAGAGAAAGGTCATACAGGTGTGAATAGGCTAGACGAAGCGTGTAAGGAGCACGATATCGCATACTCTCAAAGTGATACTTTAAGTCATCGACACAAAGCTGACCATCAATTGTATGAGAGAGCGGTTGAACGGATAAAAAGTAAAGACGGAAGATTTGGAGAAAAGATAGCAGCATCCACCGTTGCAGCAATAATGAAAGGAAAAACAAAATTGGGAATGGGCACTTCAAGGAGGAGAAAGGGGTTAAAAAAGAGAAAAGCGAGAGGAGGTGCGTTAAGTTTCACGCAAGCAATGAAGGTAGCTAGAAACGCCATCTCCCGCGGTGGTAAAAGCAGAAGTTTATTATCAAATGTAAACATCGCATATGGAAAACTAAGGAAGAAAAATATTGCTTCCTCGCGACGTCGAATAATACCCATTCCAAAAACTGGTGGGTTTTTCCCATTGATACCACTGTTCGCAGCTTTGGGAGCATTAGGTTCATTAGGTGGTGGAGCAGCAGCAATAGCAAAAACTGTTAATCAAGCAAAAGTGGCTCGGGAACAGATGGAAGAGGCTAAACGACATAATCGCGCGCTGGAGGCACAAAGAATTTCGGGTAGCGGTTATTATTTGAAACCGTATAAGGCAGGATGTGGCTTATATTTACCATCTATTTCAAAAAACTGATTAGGTCCCTTCCCCATCAACCGCTAACCAACATTCAGTTACTGAAATATGTTAAAAAGTTAAAAATACCATATTTTAGAGGTATTTTTATGAAAGATAAGTTACCAAAACGGATTCGTAATGTTGAAAGCGGTATAATTAATTTGAATGACGATGATGGTGAAGGAACTCATTGGACGAGTTACGTGAAAGATGGTGATCATATCTCGTATTTCGATAGTTTCGGTGATTTACAACCGCCCATAGCAGTTCAACAGTATCTATTGTCGCGAGGTGGAGGAACTATTCATTATAACTATGATCGCTATCAGAAAAGGAACACGTTCAATTGCGGTCATTTATGTTTACAATTTTTGATAAATCAATATGAGAAGTTGTAAATATTGTAGTAGAAGGTTTGTTGGTGAGTTGTAAACATTCTTATACGTTCACTTTAACTGGTGCAAGTTCAGAATTAGGCTGCAATTTTTACCCTGCAATAAATTTGAAAGATGAAGTGGATTATGAGTTAGCACTTTTGAATTTTGACGCGTATAATTCAATTGCGAATGTGACCGAAGATAATAATTTATTGCATTATGGTGATAAGAAAGAGAGAATTGAAATTCCCACTGGAGCATATGATGTAGATGACCTTGTAGATCATATAACAAGTGAACTGAAGAATAAAACAGTTAAGATCCAAATCCGCGGAAATCCTAATACTCAAACGGTTAGCATTAAATGTGCCGAGGATATCCATTTTGACAAAGAGCGATCGATCGGTCCATTGTTAGGATTTACACGGAGGAAACTTGTAAAGAATGTGAATTATATCAGTGAATATAGAGTAAATATTAACCCCGTAAACGCTCTACAGATTTATTGTAATTTGGTCAGCAGCTCTTACAACAACGGACAGCAAGTCCACGTGTTGCACCATTTTCTCCAAACGTTCCAGCTGGATTTAAAATAGTAGAAAGTCCACAGCCGCCGATCTATTTACCAGTGCTGATCAAAGATATCACAAGTTTGTCCGTGAAGGTTTTAGTTCAGCACGGAAAGGTTGTAAAGTTTGGCGAAAAAGAAGAAATAACAATTCGGATACATCTGCAGGAAGTTAAAGGATAAAATGAAGATAGGTTTACAAAAGCGACGGAGGCAGAGGAAGGGTGTCAGTATACCCCAAATAATTAGTGGTAAATGTAATCGTAAATATAAATGTGAGACCTTAGCGAATAGAAGGAACAGTAGTACCAGAGCTGTGAAGACATTAACAGTCACCAATAAGAAATTTCTCCAGACGCTAGGATATAGAGTCCGTTAAGTAATGGAAATCTTAAGTGTGATCCCAGAGTTTTAATAATTCCGATGAAGTAAGAATCACCATTCCAGAAGTTGATAGTTTTACACTGCCCGCAGAAAGTTATTTATATGTAGAAGGACGTATAAATTTGCTAGATGATGATGGAACCGTGCAAAAAGCAACCAAAAAAGCAGATGGAAGCATTGAAGGTGTTCCTAAATCAACTAAATTCATATGCAATCCTACCGCTTTTCTCTTTAGCGACATTCGATACATTTTAAATGGAGTGCAAGTAGATTCTGTACGATATGTAGGGCTTTCCTCCGTAATGAAAGGATACTTTTCATACACCCCTAACGATTTGGTGAGATTGAAAAATGCCGGTTGGAATGTGGATGATGATCATACTAGCGACATTGTAGACAGCATGGGAAATTTTAGTGTTTGCGTACCGTTAAAATCATTGCTGGGATTTGCAGAAGATTACAAAAAGGTTATACTGAATGCAAGACAGGAACTAGTATTAATCAGATGTAACGACGATACTGATGCGATAGTTGCAAAGGTCATACCCAGCATAAATCAGAATGAAAAGGTGCGCATAACAATGGAGAAAGTAGTGTGGCGAGTTCCTCACGTCAATGTTGGTTTAGGAATGGCAATACATTTAGGGAACATAATGAAAAGAAATACGGAAATTCAATTACCGTTTAGAAGCTGGGAAATGCATGAATATCCATCTCTTCCAGAAACGACCAAACATTCATGGTCCGTTAAAACTGCTACACAAACTGAAACTCCTAGATTTATCATCATTGGTTTTCAAACCGATCGAAAAGGGCAAACGAAAACCAATATGAGCAAATTTGACATAAACATAAACTTAACAAATTTAACCGTATTTTTAAATGGCGAACGATTCCCGTACGATAATTTAAATATCGAGTATAAAAATAATCGTTACGCAATATTATATGAAATGTATTCCCGTTTTCAAGAAATATATTACGGGATAGATAGCGAACCAGTGTTTAAACCTTCTATATTCAAAGAGAATGCACCATTAATAGGGATCGATTGCTCACATCAAAAGGATGCTCTTCATAAGGGTGGTGTGGAAATAAGAATTGAATTTTCAACAAGCGAAAATGTTCCGAAAGACACAGCAGCTTATTGCCTAATTCTTCATCATCGCACATTTCAGTATAATACAATTAGTAAATTTGTGACCCAAGTGGTTTAACGCGTTTGTACATATAAGGAAATTACAATTATAAAATTACTTAGTAAGGATCGGAAGTTGTTGTGATGAAGTATGCAATCGTTTACGTGCAAGGGTTCCGGATAGGCGGACTCTTCATACCAAAGGAATTAGCAGTTGTAAGTTATGACTGGAAGACGAGCCATTTCGTATTCGAACCCCCCGCGCCATTAAATTTACTATCTTGGAGGGATCAACGGACCGCTGAATGGTTAACGGAATTTCATCATTGTATCAATTGGACTGCAGGATATCTTCCATCCAGTAAAATACATCACATAATTGGCGAACTATCTAAGAAGTATGAAAAAATTTACGTGCGGGGTGAAGAGAAATCTAAGTATATACAACAATTTGTTTCAAATAAATCTATAATTGAAACGTTGGATAATTCAAATAGTTGTCGAATTGAGAGACAAGTTCCAATGTGTTCATTTCATGAAAAAGATGTATGCATTTGCGCGGTCAATAATGTTTATTCACTAAAAATGTATTGTGATGCAATAGTACATGATAAAGAAGTGTTTTGTTAAATAAATTTTTTTTTTGTAATAATAAGTATGAGAGTGAGTTTGTGTTTCAATAATACCCTCCCTTCCCTAACCCCCTCCCGAATTTAAGATGATTGGTAATGTATTAAATGTGGAAGGTGAATTGAAGGAAATCACTAATAGTAGAAAGTCTGTTGGATAAGGAACGTGCGAAGATGTCAGTCATAAAAATGGTTTTAAGTCTTCTGTTGAAATTTGGAATTGTGAAGTATGTGGTAAATAAAAATGCGGAAGTGTTGGGGTCCTATGAAAGTCATGGATCTTTTATACCTCTATCAAAAGAAGATTTTAATTACATTCCCTTACCATTCATAAGAAGTAGAGTGTATTGTTATGAATTGGTGCAAATATGGGAGTAGCTACTAAATCGATATCAGAAGGATGAAAGTTTACGAAGAAAACTTCCATATTACGATATGAATAATCGAAGTGATCATTGCGTTGGAATTGATACTCCTTATTGAACATGTTTAAAAATAAGGATGTTATCATGATGTGAAAAAGGTTGTCATCACAAATTATAATAAATAGAATGTACCACCTTTTAGTTGTAAGTCTTGTGTAAGGTATTTGTTATCTACTAGCAAAATAAATGTTTTCCATTGTTTTAAGACATTTTTTTATAAAAGATTGGTGTTACCCCTAGATCGTCATTACACTTTCATCCTAAGAATGAAACCATACCAATTTTGTGATATGAAGTTTGTTACACATACGCTCACATTGCCAGTGCAAAATTTTGATGAAAAATGTGATTTGAGAACATTTCAACGCCATAGTGACCTCTTTGGAGGTTTTTGTAAGCGAGCAATTATCGTTGGTGGTTCGGGAACGGGAAAAACAAACATCTTGCTGACACTACTAACACATCCAAATGGATTACGTTTTCAAAATGTTTACCTCTGCTCCAAATCGCTCAATCAACCTAAGTATGAATATTTACGCTGTTTGATGAAACCAATGCATGAATTCTTGTATTTTGAGTGTTCAGATGTAGATGATATGGTTACACCCTGTGCAGTAAAAGAGTATTCCATTGTCATTTTTGATGATGTTCAATGCACGCCGCAAAATGTTATAAAGGAATATTTTTCCTTCGGACGACATAAGAACGTTGATTGTTTTTATTTATGTCAATCTTACGGTGCAATACCAAAGCATTTATTGAGGGACAATTGTAACCTCATTGTAGCTTTCCGTCAAGATGTTACGAATTTGAAACACATTTTCGACGATCATGTTGGTGCAGATATGACTTTTGATAAATTTCAAGACATTTGTCGTCAATGTTGGACTGACACATATGGTTTCCTAGTAGTTGACCTGGACTGTGCAAAAAACAGTGGTCGGTATCGCAAAGGATTTGACACATATATACAACTCTAATACCTAGAACGGACAGTTGAAATTAATTTGTAATTCATTCAACATGGACAATCAACTTGCTAAAAAATTATTGCACGTCCGTGAAGGATTGCGTAATAAGCTTAAATTGTTAAAAGCTGAAATTGCAGCAACCAGACAAAGTGCGGAAACAGCTTATTCACCAATAACTGAACCTTTGAAAGCTATTGCAGATCGGTTACAAACGGTGCAAATCATGCCAAAACTGGAGCAATCATACGGAGAAGATGAGTCATTTACGAAAGATGCTAAAAAAAAAGGAAAGCATCTAAATATGAATCATATGAACCAGATGAGACATTCATACCGCATGATAAACCAAAACTAAAAATTTCTAAATTTCAATCTCTAATTGATACTTCAACCCCAATACAATCGCGACGAAAGAAGACACCTAAATTTCTAAAACTTGACGAAATTGGATCTCTGTCAACTGCAACTGAAATGGATGCGCCGGAAATTGTTATCTCCGATGATGAAATAGAAGTTGAAGATGATAGCAGCTTTGATTTAGATGAATTGAGTCGTGATGTTACACAACGTCTCCACGAAACCAAGAAGAGGTTATCCGAATCTATGCAACAACCTGAGGTACAAGCAGCCTTAGCACAATTTCATCGATTACCTCGCGCTTACATTGAAGAGTATAATACGGATGTTGAGGATAAATTCGACAAAAAGTATGGAGTTCGAGTAGACGAAGGTGATCTTTACATAGGAAATAGCAAAGTTGATTTTGTTGGTCCCAACGTAAACGTTGCCGGTTTTGAATATAAAGGAACTCCTGGATTTTATGAATTAGTATTTAAGAAGAAGCCAGGAAAGTTTACACCTCAAGATCTTCGTGAGTACAGAGATTTATTGAGACGAACAAATGCTGCTAGACTGCAATATAATCCGGAATTACGAATATCTGCCAACAAAGGGTACAAGTACATGCATATTATCAAACCTACATTAGCTGGTAAAGTGCCGAATGTATGGTGGACCAAATCATGGAAAACTGGTTCGGGATATATTCAGAAACAGTTTAAACCAAATACAAAGGTGCAACTGCAATATTGGGACAATCCGAACGAACTTGTCAATCGCTTACGTCTTCTCATAGCTTCTGAATCGGCCGGTCGCAATGGACATAATAATGAAATTATTTCAATTATTGAAGAATTAAAAGAAGCGAACATTATATATTGAGTATACAGCATTCATTTATAAAGCTACACACAATCCAGATAGCTTCATTCGTTACATTTTTGTTCTATCACATCAATTAACATGACCATTGATCGTTTGGGACGACATTTAATTCATAAGAAATACATTGCAAAACACAGAGCTTTACATATTGAGCAAAAAAGTGATTACGTTATTACATTTTCTGGAGATGGCACGCTTTCATCCACATACAATTTAATAATTAACAACAAGGCTTCCAAGGATCTCTATCAAAATCGTGTTTACCAAGGAACTATAAGACTTGTGAACATTCCTCCAAGCATGACACTCATCATCAACGGTGCTGTCGTTGTAGATCCTATTGGATATAAAATTAAGCCTGGTGACTCGTTTTCAGTGAGATATATTTCAAAACGTACAAGACCTAAAGAATCCTACTTTGTTGAAATATTACTATCCAACGATGAGTTCAGTTAAAAGGATTTGATCAATGAAATTCACGCTGCTGTTCGAATAAATTTTCCGAGGCGAAAAGTTATTATCAAAGGATTAAAGGATCTTTTGCAAGCGGACTTGGTTGAAATGATTCCATATTCAACAGAAAACAAAGGATATAAGTATATATTAGTTGTTATTAACACATTTTCCAAATATGCGTGGGCTAAACCGTTAAAGACCAAAACTGGTTACAAAGTTTCAGAACAGATGAACAAGATTTTTCTCGAAAAGAGGCAGAATATACCGAAGAATCTTCAAACCCATATCGGAAAGAATTCTACAATGCATCATTCCAAAACTTAAGGAAACGTTATGGAATAAATCATTACAGTACATACTCCAATCTGAAAAGTTCAATCGTTGAAAGGTTGAATCGAACGTTGAAGGAAAAAATGTGGAAAGAGTTTTCCATGCAGGGGAATTATCAATGGTTGAATTTACTACCGGAAATAGTGAAAACCTATAACAATACTGTTCACAGTACAACTGGATTTAAACCAGTAAAAGTGAATCAGAAAAATGCTAAAACCATTCTTAAAAATACATATAATTCCTTAAAAGTTATGGATCCTAAACGTGCAAAGTCAATGTTGGCGACTACATTCGCATCAGTAAACATCGTCAAGCCTTCACTAAAAACTATACGCCAAACTGGTCTAATGAAATTTTCACCATCTCTAGAATTCAAAATACATTTCCCAGAACTTACCTGTTAAAAGATTCACTAGGAGAAGAAATATTAGGAGGTTTTTACGAATACGAGTTGCATAAGGTTCAACATCCGAACGTTTTTTTGGTTGAAAAGATTATTAAACAAAAAGGAAACAAAGTCCTCGTCAAATGGATGGGTCTCAGCGATGCACATAATTCCTGGATAGCGAAAAACAATGTATTGTAAACATAAATTGTTTTTTTTTTGGTAAAATTAATAAAACACTTTTTTTTTATTCAGAACGTTTTTTATTTACCAGTTATTTATACAGCTGTATAAGACATTAGTTATTTTCATAGAACATAGTTACTAATTCATCAAGCACTAAATTTGCCTCAGGATTAAGAATTTTATAATGTCCCCATGCTAATGTATTGCAATTGTCATTGAGAAGGTATCGCTTATCATCTTTCGCTGATAACGCAATTTTGTTCTTCAATTCAGTGTACATTGTATGTAAGTATGATCGGAATACATACATTTTCTTAAGTATCTGCCCCCCATCATTCACAATCCGCTTATAGTCATCAACAGTTAATTGTTTGTCTATAACATACTTTTTCACTCCTTTAGCTTTTTTAACATCTTCTGTAACATTTAAATCCTTTCCTGCAACTTGTATGCAATAAGCTTTGGCACCTGTACCGTAAAATGATTCAATTATTCGTCCGCCATACTCATCTTTCATTTTACCTATAATAGACTCGTTTCGTGGAATTTGATGAATATTAGACATAGGGTAATTAGAGGTATCAAATTTATGAACATTCTCTTTTATATCATTGAATTCATTGAGTTCAGCTTTAATAGATACAATTAAAGAATCTGTATCTGTATATAAGAGACATACACGATCTCCATACTTCGTTTTAAGGAAATCATAATAGAAATCATACATAACACTTTTGGAAATTTCCAATACACTGAAACCTACATACAATGGTTTCTTGTAATGAACTTCTACAATTTTCATTTCAACCGCAACCAAACTTTCACTAAAAATTTTTGCCGACTTAAAATTCGGTTTCGCTATAAAAACCTCTGCTCCAACTTTTCTATGTCGTGACTCGAAATGTGTTAATAACTTTATGTCTACCCGATTCTCCACATTCTCCATTGTCTTACCGAATATGCTGTTGTTCATTAATTTGTAAAAATTTTTGATAAATTCATTTATATTTTCATTTCTTCTACAGGTGTTAAAATCTATATAAGGTTTTAACCAATTACTTTGCTCGAATTTGAGAATTCGATAAATTTGTCCAAGTTCAAGTCCATGCTCGATACACTGAATTAAATTTGAATAATGAATTATATACTTTGTTTTTGAACATAAAGTGTTTAATAGTTTACGATTTTTTTAACCTAAGGGTGTTGTGCTTTCCGCACAGAATGGAAAATCATTATGATCGTCATGTAAATTAGCAGGATAATCCAAGTCTACTTCCAACACATAACCAACATTAGGATCATTATGCAGGTTTGCAACGTTTATAGTATCGATTTCTTCTTTCGTTAACCATCGAAATGATCCTAAAGGAAGATTTTGACACATTGCATGTCCATATAAATTTGTAGCATCTAAATATAGTATGTATGATGTTTCCTTAGTATCATCATAATTGGTAAGAAATGGATTATTTGCTATTTCTTTTCGTTTCGTGCACATACTAACACCTCCTCGAATACCATTTTGAAAAAATAGTAACATGTCAATATCTGTTAATAGATCTAATTTAACACCAGTCATACGCAACATTGTATCCCAACTCAACCCTGGGGCGGTAAAATACTGTGCCGGATCAAGTTTATAATCTTTCATACATATATCGCGGAAATTTTCAAAAACATCAGCTAAAAGAAGCACATCCGATGTTAAATATACATCTGCGTAATCACCAAGTGTTTTACATTCAAATGTACGCCAGACATGTTGGGCACGTTCATAATTTTTCACATCTACGCTTCTATCCGACAATATATCAAAAAATTGATCAGCAGTAGGCAGTTGCGGATAATCTAATTTTTCAAATGAATCTACAAAAGAATATGGAAAAACTCCTTTCTGCCGAAGTAACATAAATTTTGTATCATCTTTTAAATACGTTCTTAATTCTCTACAACTATCATCTACCAAATACGATGCTAATTTCTCTAACGATGATGCCATAAACTTAAAGGTATCTAAGAATCTAAGTTTTACAAATAATTTTTTAAATTTTCCTCTAGCATCAAGCATATGTCCAACACCTATTTATTTTGTAAATGAAATATATTTTTCTTTATTTTGAGCAATAACATCTATTCGTTCTTGTTTTAACGCCATTGTTTTCACAAATAGATGGGAGTCATAATTACTTAGATTATAAAAAAAAAACTGGTACAAATTTTGGAATTTTGTAATGAATGTTGCAGATGGAATGTGCTACACCTGTGAAAGCTCCTGTTAGGTGGTCGTGGTCGCGTACATTATCTTTAACATCCACAGATTTATCACAAATATGACATGTATTTGTCTCACTGAATAAACGATTTTCCTCATCAGTTAATTTTTTCATTGGTTTTACTATACCCAAATGTTTTTTATGGATTCTCTGCACATCGCTTTCTAATTGATTCATAAATTCTGTAGCGGCATGCTTCCCTCTGTATTTTACAAATTTGGACAATGAATCATCATACGAACATTTAATATAATATGCAAAGGCGTAAGGTTCGTGCTCATAACATTTGGTTGTAAATGAAGCTGACTCATCTAATTCTGTATCATTATTATGGGTAGGTTTCAACAATGCTTCAAAATCAGCATAGATAACAAACGGTACCTTCAATTGTTTTTCATAATTTTCAAATTGTAAAATATTTTCCTTCACTGTTTCCCCATACTTATTTATTCTTAGCGATTCGGTTGGTAAAACCGCCTTAACACGTTTACAATCTTCCCTCATATGTCGTTCCAATTTATTTTCTTCTGAAAAATATACCAAACACCCTTCACAAATATATTTTTCATGACCATTTCGCGATAACTGACTAGATACAAGTCGTGACAAATTTTTAATCCAACATTAATGATTATTACCACTATCGTCACTTGTGATTAACAAATTTAAATTGAGGCGCAGCGCTAATAACTACAGTACATCCTACAGTGCCTCTACCTCAACAACCAGCAACCAACGGTAAGTTCTAGCATGACTATTATTAATACCTTCTAAGAATGTATGCTTTTCCTTAGCCATGTCTCTCCCAACGAACCATGATTTAAGTGCGGCTATGTTTAGCCAACAAATGGAGGAATTCTTGAGCACGGCGCCACCAACTCTGCCTGGACCGTCTACCACTCAGCCGGAGTCGCAGGTACAGCATCCAGAGGCGAAAACGAGAATGAGTAATGCAGATGTGATGCGCAGCCTGCGATTCCGGTTGAACAAGACTGGGAAAGATGTGATGGAGATGGATGATGAAGTCGACGAGTACTTGATCACGGTATCACCAATTCTACCTGACCCATCCACAAGTCAGCCCGAACCGTCCGGGCAGGTAGCGGTATCACCAATTCTAGCTGGCCCATCCACAAGTCAGCCCGAACCGTCCGGGCAGGTAGCCCAATCGTTGAAACCTAAGCCGAAGCCTTTCAAAACCAGGATGAGCCGTGCAGATGTAGTGAAAAGCCTACGTCTGCGGGTGAAGAGTGAGTCTCGTTTTGAAGGTGTTTCGGCTAAAGCAGAGGGACCGCGGACGTATGAGGCAGCACCATTGTCTGGACCGGATACAGCATCGCTTGCTGGATCTAGCCCGCCAATGGTGTTGAGCCCATATGTTGAGGGTTCGTCAGAAGTTGGGATGGTAAAAAGAATTACCATACCATCGTAAGTTTTGCACCCACCTTCTGACGGCCTACCTGGCACTTCGACCCTGGAGCAATCAACAAGTGTCCAACAGATCCAGGAGCCCTCAACAAGTATCCAACCCTCTGCTGTGTTGCAGCACACCCCGCCACATGCTGACGTATGGCATCGCCCGCATATGGAACAATGTATTGCCGGCATGAAGACGTCATTCCTTTCCAGGAATGATGATTCCTACCGGCAAATTATAAGTTTCATCGAAACAAATATTGAAAGGTATAGTGTATACCTGAGGTATTTGAATTCGTTGCGAGATGCGGAGGTTGGGTCCGCATTTAACTGTTGTTTGAGAGATCTTGACGATCTCAAAAACGTGGTTGAAGTGGACGTTAATGTCCTGCGAGGTATCCGGGGGGGGGGGGTGTGCTGCATTTAATGAGAGAAAAGGAGAAGGATGTTGGATTGAAAAAATAATTTTTTACATCTGATTTCTTCGATGTTTTTATTTACCTTTAGTTGAGTTTCATTTTCAGGAATAGTGTTATTGACAGGTAAGTAAAGTAAGAAGACCAAGGTGAGTTTAAAATTATTTATAATGCAAAAATAATAAAAAAAAATTGTTTTTAAAAGTTTACTTTGTTGTACACGAATTTTCTAAATACGTATAGGCACATATATAAGGTGTTCTAATAAAAACTAAATGTTTATATGATGTATGATTTATTTTACAACAAGTACGTCCAAACGACTTTGGAGTAATGTTATGTGGATCTGGTCACTTAGCTCTTTACATATACTGAATAATAAATCCGAGCTTTGCATTTTTTCTATGAATATGTTCATAGATATTTTATCGGTCAGATATTCATCACAATAATCAATACCAAATAAAATTGGTTGAAGTTGCCATTGCAGATGCATGGTTTCCTCCCAACGGTAAGCGTATGTGTTCGGTAAAACAAAATTTTGAATTTCATCTAATAGACTCCGACGTTGAAGATCGTAATGTTGTCGTTGCAATTGAATTGTCTGTTTCAGGTTTGTACAAGTTGACACAATTGCTAACAAAAGATAAACAATTATTAGCTTTATATTAGATTATTAAAAGAAGGTACATACTTAATATATTCATAAGTTCACTGACGTAAGTTAACTACGCTGATTCGTTTGCGAGGACTTCAAATTCACACAACTTTTAATAGTAATCCAGCCGTTACATATATAGTGCTTTGAGTTGGAAGGGGTTCCAAACCATACACAAAGTCATTATAACCTTGACCAGTCGCTGACCTCCTACAACTATAGCGCTCCTCCTCATCTGTGTTACAACAACTTGTTTTCGGAGTCTCCTATGTTATTTACATTATGCCGAGTCGGCCACCTCCTCCTCATTTGTGTCACAACAACTTGTTTTCGAAGTCCTATGTTATCTAAACCGATTAACAAGCCTCCTTATTTTAAAATAAAGCTGATTTAGAAGCATCATCATTTTTTTACAGAGAGCCGTTCGAGTATCTCCTCCACAACCTTGAATACCTTGCATATGAAGTCATGGTTGAGGAGTCGTTTTCTGAACTTCCTCATTTTAACAGCAAGCCCATTGGGGAACCTCCTCCGTGACAAGGTCAAGGTCACGGAGGAGGTTCCCCAATCGGCTTGCTTCCTCTACTGGCGTTCGTTTATATCAACAGTAAGTACAACAAACCGGTGGAATCGCATGCAGGCGCGAGTGCAGGGGCGGCGGGAAACCATAACCGCGTACATCCACGCGAAGCATGTATTGTGTCGGGCCGTGCGACTGTCATTCGCGGAAACTAAAGAACAAATAGTGCGTGGTTTGCACGATTCGAATAGTGCTATGGGATTATTAGTCAAGCAACATGATAACGTGGACGAACTCGTAGATGATCTGCTGATTATTAAACGGATGAGATCAGGTGGAAACGCGCGCGTCATCAATAATGAAATCAACCGGTGAAGTGGCGGTGAAAACCAAACCATTGGTAAAAACGAACCTTCGAGTAACGAGCGTACGTGTTACCGGTGCAAAACGTCAGGGCATCTCGCAAAGGTTTGTCCTTAAAAATGACAAGAACTGTTACAAGTGCAAGGAACCGGGTCATTTCGCGAAGGACTGTCCCAGTAAGGTCATGGCAATCGGTAGTTCGGGAACGAAGGATGATCTGGCGAAGTTCCTACATGTTGTTGACGTGGACGGACATAAGTTTAGGGCTCTAATCGACCCTGGTAGCGCAGTTTGCATAATTAAGCAAACACTAGTGATGGGTAAAGACTTTTTATTCCGTGAAAGGCCACAAAAACTTTACGGTTTCGGCAATAATGCGCAAGCGGTAGTAAATAGTGCGCGAGTCGTGGTTGTAGATGTTAAGTTGGACGAGGTGCGGATTGAACGCGTAGAGCTTTTAGTGGTGCCAGATCGGGTGCAATCGTTGGTCGTCATCATCGGGAGGACCCTCACTGACAGGCCTGAGATACCTTATGCTCGGGTGGGCGGTGAGTTGGTGTTTGGATGGAGCGATGCAGTCCCTTTCAAGGACATGGAGGATCAGGATTTGCCACAGCGAAGTGTGAAGAGTATGTATTGTTATATTGTATGTATAAGATGTGTACCCATGCGCTAGTTTTCGGTTCCCGTTTTGGTAATCGAGTTTATTTTGGAAAAACAGATTGAGTTAGAGAGTTATAAGCGATACATGTGTATGGTGATTAGGTGAAGAATAAAGGTACCTTACTAAGTCTAAAAGTATGTTATTCGTAGACTAAGGAAACACAACAGTAGCGACGAGGAAAAAGAGTTGCATAACAAGAGAAATTAAGAAGAAGTTGAGTAGAAGAGAAGGAAATCGAATCAATAAAGAAGACCTAGAGCAAGACTGCAAACACGTGCATGACAGAATAAAATGAAAAATAACGCGAAGATGTTGGGGAATTTATATCTGTATGTGCTTGGTGACGACTTTGATGAATATTTGGAAAGGTCGGAACAATTTCTGTTGCTAACCGAGGTAAAAGAAGAAAAGAAAGTACCATATTTATTAACGTTCATTGGACAGGAAGCGTACTCCATCGTAAAAGAATTGATAGTACCAGATGAACCATCTACAAAAACATTCCAAGTGCTAGCATCGACGCTACAACAACAGTATAAACCAAAAGTAAATGAAATTGCGGAGCATTTTAGATTTCATAAAGTGGACCAGAAGACAGGTCAACCAGTGAACGAGTACTTCGTTCAGTTAAAGGCATTAGCACAAACCTGTAAGTTTCAACATTTTCTGTCTGAAGCATTGAGAGATCGGTTAGTATTTGGGATCTGTGATAGCAAACTGAGAGCAAAATTATTAAAAGAAGAAAAATTGACATTCGAGAAAGCGTGTAGAATTGCAAGTAGTTGGGAAAAGGCGGAAAACAGAACAAAAAGAAGAATTATAGGAACGAGTCGTTGGTCAGGTCAAAAAAGGGAGTTCCAGCGGTTCCAATCGTAAATTCTACAACCCAAACATCAGCCAATAAGTCAAGAGTCCATCAAATTACGAATGTTTTCGTTGCGGAGCCCAGCACAATGCAAACTTATGTCCAACAAGGAATTGGAATTGCAGAAATTGCGGAAGAACGGGTCATATTGCAAGAAAATACCCACCATCGAAGAAACAATTTCGAAGGACGTCCGTCAGTTGGCCGAGGAAGATCAAGTAGAAGAAATAAATGGTATCGTGGATCGATCATGTTTATAACAAAGATAAAGTGGTTAAAAATGAGAACAAAAATTTTAAAAGAGGAGAGAGATATGGTACAAATAACATTTTAAGACATACTTTAAGTGGGCGGAGGAAACCGTAGAAACCCAGACGAGTAACTATTTATATGTAATAAATGTTAAGAATCGGTTGCGAACTGTTCACATAAATCAAATTCGTAAAAGACAAGTCGAAAAAAATAATGTCGAAATGATACCGATTCCGGCGAGAAACGAAAGGGGAATTCCACCCGTAAATGTGGATGAGGGAAATCATAGAATTCCACGTCGTTCAGAGAGAATAGGAAATGTACCGTTCAAATTTAAAGATTATTTGGTGGAGTTGCCTGCTAGAATTCAGGATTCTTATTAGTTACCATGTAAGTCGTGTTAAGAAATTTATTATGTTTTGAATTGTTAACTTTAGTTAAAAGGGGGAAGATGTAATGTATTGTTATATTGTATGTATAAGTTGTGTACGCATGTGCTAGGTTTCGGTGGGGTTTTGGGAAACGAGTTTATTTTGGAAGATCAGATTGAGTTAGAGAGTTATAAGCGATGAATGGGTAGCTGGTTACGCGAAGGCAAAAACACAAATAACTGGGCGGCAGAGGAAAATTGACAGGCAAAATAATTGATAAGCAAACTGTGTATTATGGACTGGCTATACGCCGACATTGCGATTTAGTGCAAGGCATGAAGAACGCGATATGGGCAACTTATCATCATTACAGCTCGAAAAACGAAATCCGCAACATCAGTATTGCCGAGCTGGAACAGTCATGGTGTCATTGGCAGCGCGTTTTATCACAGTTAAAAGATAAAAGCAAAATACAAGATTTTTTACAGGACTACCACGCATTACCAACTGATGTTTTAAGTGCTATTAGACCCATTTATGAAGATTTGAGTAAGGCAGAATTATTGCAAAGATGTCTCGGTGGATTCACACAAAATAACAACGAATGTTATAATCAACTTCTTTGTAAAATCAGCCCAAAACATATTCCTTGTGAGTGATGAAGTCTCCATGTTCGTCAGTATTAAATAAATAAAATAAAACAGTAGTCCAAGATGGAGTCGTTTTTAATCGTTTTTAACCGTTTTATCGTTTTTGAACACATAAAGAAAAACGATTCGGCTCTGGGAAAACATTTATTTCTAAAAGGACACGAGCCTAATTCAAGTGAACCAACCATTCACCGAGCTGGGAAATCGTACAAACTTAGTCTCCTTGAGAGATATGAAATTCATAAACACATGAAAGGTGGCCAAAATCTCCTCAACGGACGCTACACTCTTCCCGGAGTCTCATTTATTTAAAATGATATAATATAATTCTTTCAGTCTGGACCGGCGTAATATTTAACCTTAACACGCGACCTTTCCCTATGAGAAAACATTACAGTTATCTACACCCTAAACTGCAATACATTGTTTTTTAAAATCGACAGATGTCACCACACGGACATTTCACTGATATTCTTATACATGAGCAAGTGGCTATTCCTTTCTTCCCCGCCTCCGCGTATTCCTTGTCTGTCACCGATGCGATGTACACGCACGCTATGGTGTTCCAACCTCTGTATTTTATCAACACTTGCAAAATCTTTATGCCCTCCGCCTGATAACTGCTGACGGTGAGTAGTGTGTTTGATTTGTTTTGTTTTTCGTTTTTATTGTCTGTGCGAGACCATTGCTGGAAAAGCCTTCGGTGCCTGCGTTTTGAATTTTTTGCTTCCCTGTACAGTGAAAGATGGCGACATTTTTCTTTAACTCTTTATTTTGTATATATGATGTATGTACTTGGTCATTATAGTCATGTTTGTATACGTTCTTTCAGCCTCACCCGTAGATGTTCCCAACGGGGAACGAAATCGATAGTAAATTAGTATAATTTTTATGCGTCAGAAAAGGACCAATCAATCTTGGACTTCTGTTTTATTTTATTTATATTCCTAGTGGTTCCATAACTGTTCAGTTAGCGGCTTATATAGCAGCCTGCACTTTTAACGAGGGGTCAATAGCTTTAGTGCAAATTTTGGAGTCGTTGTTAGATTACAATTGTTTTTTATCAAGTCAATTGTTCATTAAGGGGCTGTAATAATTGGCATTATTTTTGTAATGATTATTTTGTTTAACGGGGGAGGAATGTGATAGTTGCTCTTACTCTGAGTAGATATACACAGTTGGTCTTGAATCACTTAGGTACCTGAGCCTGCCTGCTCCAGAGGGTAATTAAAATTAGGTGTTAGAAATGAATCATCAATAATTATTATATGTAATAAATTATATATTTTTATTGACAACTCAAATCAATTAATTTATATAAAAATAGAATTTGCCTGTTAAGACATGATCCCTCGGTATATTAAAAATGTCATGTGAGGTGAATGTCCTCCATTAACCTCAAGCATACTGACTGCAATTTTATCCAGGTAATTACAGTCAAGTTAATATCTTTTACATTGGAAGCAATACTTTTTTATGTATCACGCATAAGTTAGTATAATAATACTTTGTACGTTGGTAATTTGTATTTATGTGGGTATATAAGTTTGCAGGTACGCAAAAATAACTGTAATAAAAAACATTAAGTTTAATCTGCTCGGAGCGAATTATTTTTATGTATTCCCATATAAGTTTGCATGTGTCCAATTATATAGGAGATATGTTGTTATTACAGTACATATGATTCAAACTTTACGGTACATTACTGTATGGTATGTATGAGATATGCCATAAATTTGCAGTCTTTACTAGCGCATTGCAATTTTATCAAGTAGTTATTTTTATGTATCCCCATATAAGTTGCATTATATCGGATATAAAAATATTTGTAGCCAGGTATGCAGTGTTTATTATGAGATAAATTTAAGGATTTTACGTGATAATGCGGTTACTGTAGTAATAATGAGGAAAGTGGGTATATAAATTTGCAGGTAAGCAACAATATCTGTTAAAAAACATTAAGTTTAACATCGTCTATTTTTAGCGAGGTATGCTGACATTACAGTACATATGATATAAATTTTCAGACTTTACGGTTTAGTGTGATTATAATGGTCAAAGTGGGTATATGCGATTTGCAGGTATGCAATTATAGCTGTACTGAAAAGTATTAAGTTTAACCAGCAGGGTAGTAAATTACTTTTTATATATTTCCCATATATAAGTTTGCATGTGTTCAATTATATATAGGAGATGAAAAATGCGATTTAACCTGACAGATTATTTTTATGGATGAGATATACCATAAATTTGCAGTCATTACGAGCTATTATTGGTTGAAATGGTGGTGGAAGTTAGTATAAATGTAGTATGATCCTGCAGAATATTCAGTTTCGCTCAACAGTCTCCGTCTCAGCTCCAGTTCCTAGCAGAAGCAGCAGCAGCAGCAAGAATCTACTAGAACCAACTCCAGCAGCAGCTACTACCCCCGACACCGGCACCACGAGAATAATACAAGCTAGCATCACTACCTCTACAAACACCAAAAGAAAAAAATGGATTCCTTGAAACAACTGAACAACTGCTCCACTGGATTCAAAAAAATTGCGGCTCTGGAGATTAATAGAAGGTATAAGATAAACAAATTTTCGTCAATAAACACTAGATTTGGGGTGGCGGTGTTAGTACATCTGGAGGAGGAAGGATCGTTTATCCTTCCAGCCCGGTTTTCGGGACTCAGTGAAAAGTTGGACGATTTAAACAGTGATGTTAGCGTCAAAACTATTTATTTAATAAAGAGAGAAGCGCAGGGAAAATATGTTCCCATTGAGTTTACTGAATAATTTCACTAAATTCAATGGGATATAATCAGTACCTACATATAATTGTAATAATTGAAATTTTATTATTATTTATTGAAAATCTCTGATACATCTCATTAAATATTTGAAACCTAGATAATATAATTTAGATATAACATATAAATACTAAACTTACACTAATAATTTTGAAAAGTAATAAAGATGATCAGGGCAAATTGGTAGTACCGAGCTTCGCTGAAGCCTAGGGTACTCCCTTTGCGGGTATCACTGCAGCTCTACCCAATTTTGAAAAACACAAGGCCATTTATGCTTTGCAAAGAAAAATTTCATTTTTCTTTGCAAAGCAAAGGAAAACTGCAGAAAACCCTTGCAGCCTCGTGCAAAGGTCATTAAAAACACACACACGCACTCACACACACACACAGACACACATTTATTAATAGACAATATACATTAAAAGAAGGTAAAGATGAAATATTAAGCAGCAAATTTAGGGTTCTTTATGATAAAACTCTCCTCAAAATATTTGCGCTTCCCAAAACCGCAATTTCTTGAATTTCCCAGGGCGAAATTTTGCACGGCAACTCTTTAACATGTTTACTATAGTTTAGACTAACTGCTCCCAATGCACCTACAATCACCGGAACAATGTTCACTTTCATTCCCCACATACGTCCAACTTCTATTGCGAGATCCTTATATTTAAGTTGTTTTTCAAGCTCCTTCCTTACAACATTCGCATCAGCAGGTACCGAGATTTCAATAAACGTGCACACCTTCCTCTGGAAATCCTTTACCACGATATCTGGCTTATTAGCATCAAGCATTCTATCAGTGACAACAGGCATGTTCCATAATATGGTAATATGATCATTACTCACAACAGGAGATGGGATGTGGTCATACCACCGAGACACATCCATTGCTAAACCTAGTTGGGAACATAAATTATAATGTATATATGTTCCCACCCTATCATGCCTAGCAATGTAATGCGACTCAGCTAAGACTGGACAAGCCGCCAATAAGTGGTAGACATGTTCCGGAGCCTGATGACACAATCTACAGCTCCCATCATGAGCAACTTTCATAATCTTCTGTTCATGATATCTGGTACGAATTGCCTGATCTTGCGCCGCAACAATAGAGGATTCCGTTTCAGCCTTAATGTTCCCATGACAAAGCCAAGATAAAGACCCAGATTTTGAAATACCATCACCCTCCACAATTCTTAAAAATTGACCATGCATTGGCTTACTAACATAATCCTCCCTCATTTTCCGATTCATTCTTAACTTAATCTCCCGCTTTAAACTCGCCACCGAAGTTTTATTTCCGTAATTTTCTAGTTCTTCGACCTGAAATTTTTCTAAAATTAGTTTATGTTTACTAATTATTGACTTACCAGAAATATCCCTAATTAATTGTTTAATAACTTTATCTTCCTTGTTGGCCTTTATAAAATTTCCTAAATTTAACATTTCCAAATCATAAATATTTTCCAATTGCTGCAAACCACGACCTCCATCTATTATTATTATTATTCTTATTATTATTATTATTATTATTATTATTATTATTATTATTATTATTATTATTATTAATATTATTATTAGTTAGTGTGCAATTTTTATTATTCTTTTGTGATTTAATAAAATTGTAAAAAAAAACTTTTATTTTTCTTTTACATAAGAAGAAAGAGACTGCAGAAGAAGCTATTATATACATCTTTGTCCTTGGATGCAAAACTAAAATTGTACAAGATTATCCTTCAATTAAAACAAATTGATTTAAATAAAAAATAAATCGATATACTTATATGTATGTTTATTATTTTTCCTTATCCTGTCCATATAAAATATGGTGATTGAATTTTATACTGCAGTGTAATTGAACATCTAAGATATTGAACACGCACACAAGAAAATGAGTGGAGTAAGATTTAATGACAATCTAGAGTACTGTTATATGGATGATCACGATGGAAATTACAAGGAAGCAAGGAAGGGAGAAGTGTGGATTATCGCTGCAGCAGACAGATTAAGATTTCAGAAACGAATACAAGACTGTTCATTGATAATAGAAAAAGTGCTCAAAATTAAACTGTATGAAATAAAAAACTCACATATAATTTGTAAAAAAGTATATTGAAGTAAATTTATCAATACATATCATTTCACATCTTTTCTTTTTAATTTTTAATTATCTTATGTTGTTTCTTATTTAGAAGAGAATTTACAACCCACCTACCCTACGTTGCAATGTTTATTAGCATTATTATCATTATACTAAACTATTTTATACTAAATCATTATTATTAATCCAACTCTTCTCATCAAGACCTAACCACTTGACATACAGGCGATTTCCCTTTTTTCTTAATATTTTTTCAACCAGTTGAACGTCTGGATACTTAGCTCGTTGTAATTCTTGTTCATAAAAGGATCCTGAAATTGATTGACCACTAAGGTCTCGCAGCAAGTATGTAGTAGGATTAGTGTACTGGATCTTATCTATGATAAATATTTCGTTAGTCCAATTTGGATTGTAACCTTTGGCAAATATACTACGATGTTTTGAAATGCGTACATGATCGTTACGTTTAAATTTATTAATTAAATTGCTGAGTTTAATATGACTATAGACGGACTTCAATAACCGTTTTTCCTGTTCTGAATTTACATTAACTGGTTTCATTCTAATTGTTGAGTGAATAGTGTTGTTGTATTTTGTAACAATTTCAGGCAACAATTTTAACCATTTATAGGACCCTTGCATACTAAACTCCTTCCACATCATAGCTTTTAACGTTCTATTTACACGTTCCACCACAGATGCTTTCATTGAACTAAATGTTGAGTAATGATTTATGTTTAAGTTTTTCATAAGTGAAGAGAAATTTTTATTAAAAAATTCAGTACCCATATCTGTTTGTAAATTTACTGGTGGTTTTAAAGATAAAATTTTTTTCATTGCAGTTGTTACATCTTTTGCAGACTTTGTTTTAAGTGGACTGGTCCAAACAAACTTACTAAATACATCAATAACAACCAGAATATACTTATATCCACCATTCTGTCGAGCATACGGAATCATTTCAACTAAATCTGCCTGATATAAATCATTTAAACCTTTTACTATAACTCGTCTTCGCTTAAATATCTTCCTAGCTGGTTTGTGCAGCTCCTCGACCACTTCTCTCTTTATACTCTTGTCTTATCAGATGTTATATTGATCAATATCAATCACAACAAGCAATTCGACTAAGAATGGTGGCGATCTTTTTATTTTTGGGTTTCCAACATATTTTAAGTACATAACATCTTCTGGTTTTAACTGATTATTCGTATTACTATATGGATATCCGTTAATATACAAGGTGATATCAGGATCTGTTGAAATCACTTCTTTTATTATTCCTCTATAAAATTTATTTTTATAGTTTTGTTTATTACCTTTGCTCCGAATAAGTAAGTCACTACTTGTCGTATGATAACCATCACCAGCTAAACTTATTACTGTATATCCTTTGATAGGTTTCTTATCTGTAATATGCTGACCAAACTTATCAAGAGTCATTGTAAGACTAAAATGAACAAATACAAACAATGAATTTATATGATTATACGTGCTTCACGTAACTCTTCTACTATACTATGAATTTCGTTTGCATGCGAATCATTTCCTGCATTTTGAGATGCAATCAATAATCGTAATCTGTCGCAAAGTTCATCAGCGTCATTCCAGTATGTAAATTGTACAGGTTTAGTGTTGTATTGCATTAAGCCATTACCAAGCCTGGACCTTAAACTAGTACTTCTCAATCGTGCAGCTACAGTTCGCGAACTTGTTGGTGTTTCTGAGACAGAAACTGATCTCCTTTGTAGGAGTGGAGCTACAATTTGTGTATATTTTCGAGACTTGTTACCTGCAATTTGTTTGCTAGGATCATGATTTACTCTTGCAGCATCTGAAGTTAAAATAATTTCTCGATAGTTTTTCTCGTCTTCCAACTTGATATCTGTTGGAATCTTTTTAAAAATCAATTCATATAATCCTGGAGTACCTTTGTACTCTATCCCATTTACAACTATATTATAATTTTTTGCGTTAAATTGCAGTTCTGCGTTTCCAATATAAAATTTATCCTGCACCACATCATGACGAACACCCATGCGACTAGTATCATATTCATTTTCAGTATCTTTGATTAAACCTTCAATATAGTATCTAGCTAAAGGAGCAAATTGTTGTAGATATTCCGCAAATGAACGTTGGTTATATATTGGAGTACTCTGAATGGTAGTTAAATCCTCAGATTCAGGTTCAGTATATGCTTCAAAAACCTCATCATGTGGTTGATCAGTAGCAATATTAAACATATCTTCATCCTCTTCCTGCAAGGGCAATGATGTTCGACCTCGATGTTTCTCCTTCTTTTTCTTCTTCTTAGCCGGAGAATCATCCTTAGGTAGGGTTTTTATTTGATCATCCTTATCTAGGTTGGGATTTTGTTCAATTTTAACAGGAGTTGATGTAATAATATTTCGCAGAGATTCTGTTAACGGGTTATATGTTCTTTTAAGGAACTCTTCCGATCTCAATTTATTAGCTTTAAGTGCAGCTAGTTTCCGTTTGATATTTTTCTTAGCTTTTATTAATCTAATAGTTGTGTCATCGGAATTCATGATAACCACTTAGGAACCGTTAACAATAGCTTACGAACCGTTAACAAACGCTTACGAACCGTTAACAACCGCTTACGAACCGTTAACAACCGCTTAAGAACCACTCAGGAACCGTTCACAACCGCTTAAGAACCACTCAGGAACCGTTCACAACCAGTTAAGACACGTTAACAACCGCTAACAACCGCTAACAACTGCTATGAACCGTTAATAACCACATAGATATGAAGGTTTTGTTACACTAATTGATTGTCATATTACGATGACTTTATATAGAAATGGAAACCTTTTCTATAGCGTCCGTTGTTTATATCACTATCCTTGTCTATTACTAAAAAACCATACTTCTCATTCCAACATAATTCAGCCATTTTTTTAAAATCGGAAAAGCTTATGTCACCAAGTACGTGATCTGAGAAAATCTTCTGAAGATTAAGTTGGTCGATTTTAAAAATTATCAACAAATTTGCGTTATCTCGTATTAAATGCTTTGGAATATGTGCATAAGTTTGACATAAGTAGAAACTATCGATTGACTTATGTCGACCCATGCTAAAGAAGTCACGAATAATGGACTGTTTTTGACATGCAACATCATCAAAGATAAATATTGATTTCTCTTTCGCATTTGATGGATGAATTATTTCCGAATCATCAGAGAATTCATGATAGCCAATTGCAGGAGACAATTCATGAAACAAATTTCTCAAGTACTCATACTTTGATTGATATAGAGATTTTGAATATACATATACGTTTTCGAATCGTAACCCATTTAGATCTTCTAAAAGACTAATCATGACGTTTGTTTTACCACAGTTGGATGGGCCGCAAATTATACAACGAATACTTGATGGTAAAAGTTCACCATGTTTTCGGCAGGCATCCGGTTTAACAACGTCAACATTATTCACATGAAGACAGCACTTTTGTTTGATCAGCTTCATGTTCAACTTAACACTGAATTGATATTTTATTTGATGATTATTTTAAAAGCATCCATTTAACTTTCAACTGTTGAAGTGACAAGTTTAGTTATGACAGCTCGTGGTAAAGGTAATGTAAGAAAGAGGAAGATGATTGTGAAGAGGAAGAGAATAATACCAACCCCAAAAATAGGAGGATTTTTACCTCTAATACCACTTTTTGCAGGATTGAGTGCTTTGGGTACTCTTGCAGGTGGAGCTGCAGCAATTAGTAAGGCAGTCAATGAAAACAAAGGTTTAAAATCTCAGCAAAAGGAACATGAACGTCATAATAAGACTATGGAGGCAATTGCAATGGGTAAAGGATTGTTCTTGAAACCTTATAAAAAAGGTAGTGGTTTAAAAACGAGTAGTAGAGCTTCAAAAAAAAAATTTCTTCATCGTCGTCATCCTCGAAACCGTTACCAAACTTTGATTTAGAAAAGTACGCTAGGGGAATATTAAATTTTCGTGGTGTGTTTATGAGCAATAATCTACCCAAACATATTAAAAAGAATGAACGTGGTATAATTAATTTAGATGTTACAGAAGGACCAGGTACTCATTGGACTGCTTACATTAAAAAAGGAAAACTTGTTAAATATTTTGATAGTTTTGGTAATTTAAAACCAAGCACTGAAATTGTAAATTATTTTAAAAGTGCTGGTGATGATGTTATAATTAAATATAATCACAAATCCTATCAGTCATACAATACCAGTAACTGTGGTCAGTTGTGTTTAAAATTTCTTCAAAGTGAGTAATTTAACCATTTGTATATAAACAGTGTTGCAATGCATACCTTTACTCTCTCTGCTCGAACGTCTATTTTGCAAGCTCACTATAACCCTCCTATTGACTTAGATGGTAATTATGAGCTAGGGTTAATAAATTTTGAAACATATAATGCGATTCCAAATGTTGATGAAAATAATAATAAGCTTAAAATAGATGGAGATTTAATTGAAATTCCAGTTGGATCCTATGAACTTTCAGATATTAGTAGCACGATTAATATAATACTCCAAAAAAATAAAGCAAATGTAAAGTTTAATATTTCTGCTAATAATAATACTTTAAAGTGTATAATTAAATGTGATAAAAATATTGACTTTAACGTAAATAATTCAATAGGACCTTTACTTGGATTTAAACCAAAAACACTACTTGAATCAGTCGAGTCACCACACATGTCTGAACATGTTGTCGACATTCTTAGAGTTAATACTATTAAAATCGAATGTAATATAATACATGGTGCATTCAATAACAGTCAGTCTGCTCATACAATACATGAGTTTTTTCCTTCAGTACCACCTGGTTTTAAAATAATTGAAACACCACGTAATGTCATTTATATGCCACTAAATACAAACCGTATTGATAATATCATCCTTAAAATACTCGATCAAGATGGGAAAATGGTTAATTTCAGAGAAGAAGTCGTGACAATAAGACTACACTTACGTCTACAAGATAGCAATGGTTCTTAAACTTACTAATAGTTATATAAAACCCAAAAAATTATCAACAACAATCAGTTACCCGTCAACATTGAAACAGTTAACACCAAGAAATAGACATTTTTTAGAATCGTTAGGCTTTCGATTGGTTAACAATGGATATTTTAAACGTCACTGAATCAGCTGAATTCGATAATTCAATTGCAAAAGCAGAGGTTTTTTCTCATTTACCCTATTCTTCAAATTCTTACGATCTGAACGATGAAATTCGAATACCTATACAGAATCAGGATTTGTATACTATTCCTAGCCAGAGCTGCATTTACATTGAAGGTAAACTATTGAGAGCCGATGGTAAACCGTCACCTACAGCCAAAATAATTAATAATGGATTTGCTCACTTATTTCAAGAGATTCGTTATGAAATTGGTGGAAAAGTTGTTGATCGCGTTAGAAATCCTGGTATTACAAGCACACTAAAAGCTCTTGCATCATTCAATAAAAATGAAATGGATGTTGCAGCTATGTCTGGTTTTAAATTTAACCTGTATGATGAAATGGATGAGACAACTGGATTTTTTAACGTTTGCATTCCTCTAAAATATTTACTCGGTGTTATGGAAGATTTTGAAAAGATTCTTTTGAACGTTCATCAAGAAATAGTGTTGGTACGCAGCAGCACAGATCAAAATGCTATTTACAGCAATGATGCAGCTGAAGAATTAAAAATTAAGTTGAGTAAAATTACTTGGAGAGTACCTCACATAACAGTAGCTGACTCAGAACGTATAAATCTTTTAAACTATATATCGAGTGGTGCAGAACTGGATCTTGCTTTCCGCAGTTGGGATCTATATGAATACCCGATTCTTCCAAAATCAAGACAACATACATGGACGATAAAATCTAGCTCACAATTGGAAAAACCGCGATATGTAATTGTAGCATTTCAGACAGACAGAAAAAATAGCTTCCAAAAGAATAATAGTCTGTTTGATCATTGTAATTTGACTAATATCAAATTATGTCTTAATAGTGAATCATATCCATATGAATCAGTCAATACTAATTTTAAACAGAAGCAGTTTATTATTCTCTATGATATGTACTCCAAATTCCAAGCTTCATATTATAATCGAAAAAGTGAACCACTATTGACACCTCAGAAATATGTTGGTGAGCATACAATAATGATAATTGATTGTTCTAAACAAAACGAAATATTAAACACTGGTACAGTTGACATACGCTTAGAGTTTGAGACTAGTGATGATATTGCAGACAAAACATCACTCTATTGTTTAATTCTCCACGATCGTGTTTTAAAATATACTCCTTTAACTGGAACGGTTAGATCGATGTAAGTTCAGTTTATTATCGACCATCATGTCGAACACTTGGCTTCTAGACGTGCAAGGTTTTCAATTAAACGATAGTGATTTTATTTGTAAAGAACTGGCATTGTTGAGACTTAGTTCCTGCTGTTGTGAAGTACATAAGTTTTTTAAATACTTTATAAAATTTAATCACTTAGAGGAATCGTTACAAAAGCAAGTACAATACTTAACTACATATATCCACGGACTAACTTGGCGAAAACAAAGAGAAAATTATCACAAAGACTGTGATTTGGAAGATGAAGAATACGCAAACTTGTCTACATTATTACTAAATTCTGGAATTACCAAAAAATCGCATATTTTTGTGAAAGGGTTGCAAAAGAAACGGTGGTTGGAAAAGCTACTACCGGATATTTCTATTTTCAATATTGAAGATATAGGCTGTCCTGCACTTTCTAAATTGAAGAATGATGTTAAAACATATCATTGCTGCGCATGCAATTAATAATTTACAATGCGCACATCAAAATGTACACCTGATTCGTGATTGGTTGAAAGCTCAGTCACCAATATACTATAAAGAAGATGATTATGTATAATTTTAAGCATTTCAATATGTGGTTGTATTACGTGACATCATATGGAGCTCTGGTAGCTCTCAGCGTTCAAGATATACTAAAATTGGCTGAGTGTTTCTTGAAATCTCCGGAACCGCTAGATTCACTATTGACTCTACAAATGGAATGGTTACATCGAATAAATATAAGTACAAATTTATTGGATGCAGCCAATCAACTTCAATACAGTGGGAATAGCAATAACAACAACAGTATCTGCAATGATCCTGTTGAACTTCCTGAAGAATATGTGACTACTTTTTTGCAAGATAACTACTAAATGATATATATATATATATATATATATATATATATATATATATATATATATATATATATATATATATATATATATATATATATATAGATATGTATATTTGTCTTAATAAAACTGTTCTATAAGCATTAATATGTTTTATTATACCTACCTTGTAGCTATCAATATAGACCTGTAAGGGATTAAAAGAAGGTAAAGAAATAAAACAATATTGATAGTGAGAATATTATATTCAGAAAGCATATATTATTAATTTATAATGTAAGATTTAAATTTGTAAACGATTCAAGTAAAGCAAGAGTATTTATGTAATCTTGCCCATCATGAGATGGCCATCTGCCTGAATCTGGTCCAGACTGCCAACCAACTTGCTCACCCCTTTCTGCTTTTTTTACATTGGTTACCAACCATTTCATAATATCTTTATGTGAGATTCGAGTAGTCGGTTCAAATCTAAATTCATAATTTTTGCTTTTACCAAGTTGTAATAGTTTGTGTACAAACAAAGTGTCGGCATAATATAGTGCATCACACATTATTTTATCAAAGAAGAATCGTGTATTTTTATAATTACAGATAAGATTACTGACAGAATATGAATCATCGCTTCTGAGTAAAGTTAAAATTATATACATTTTATAGTTTTCATCTGTGAATTTACAGTCAACTCTTTTAGATAAACAATCAATATCTTTAAATGAAATTTCATCAAACAGTGTAACAAGATTTAATGTTTCCTCAGCAAGAGTATCCAATTGTCTCATTGAATCGAAAAAATGTTCAAGTATTTCACTTGATGAATTATGTAAATATCTATAAACTAATAACTCTTGCGGCACAAACACTTTTTTTAATAAATACACTACACCCTCACAATTAGATTCACGAATAAATTTTTTTAGATGATCAATATAAGTATATTTAAGCTTTTTAAAAACATCATATTGAATATTAAAATAAACCAATTCAGAGGACATGTTTAACTGATAAAACTTAACGCACAACTAACATTTTTTAGACTCCTTTACCAATACCACCACTACCACTACCACTACTCTCTCCCCCACTGCAATGCTTTTCTAAGTACCCCCATGGAACAGATTCATTGTTAAAGTAATTAATATTTCTTTTATCGTCATATGGTGTTAATACTAATTTATCAGTTTCGATGGTAGAAATGGTGTGTTTATTTGATCGAATTAAACGTTGTTTTGCTGAAAATGTGCGTTGATTGTTTAAACATTCTATGTAATCGTTAAATGTGATTGTTTTTAAACTAGATTTTGTAACTCCCTTACTTTTTTTCTTTTCTTCTTTAACGGTTCTATAGGAGTACAGTTTGGATCTCAAACCAACAAACTCCAACATAATATCACCAGCTAATTCATCTTTCATTACTCCAATTTTTTTCTTATTCACTCTAGGTATTCCATAAACATTATTATCAGTATAATCAGAAGTATCATATTTATGAATATCACGTTTTATTATTTCATATATATCACAATTGAAATCATATATTAGGCTGTCAGTATCGGTATACATTAACTTAGCTTTCGATCCGAGTTCCCTTTTAATATAATTGTAATGGAAATCATAGACGAAGGTTTTTGAAATATCTAACACACAAAAACCAACGTAAATCGGTTTCGTAAATTTGACTTTTTCTTTGTCCAGTTCAATAACAACAATTCCCTTTTCAGCATCAAATATTGTTGAACTGTGAAATCTAGGATTTGAAATTAGCGATTTTGCACCATAACGACCTTCCCATTTATTCACCAATTTTATATTTTTATACTTACGGACATTCTCCATTGTCTTCCCGTATCCCGAATTAATGCAGGCCTTAAATAACCCTTTTTCGAAGTTATTGGTTGCATTAACTCGAAGTTGAGTAATTAAATCAATATATGGTTTCAACCATGCAGACTGAGCAAATTTTAAAATTTTATGTATCTTTGTTAATTTCATACCTAAACTTAAATAAATCTTCAATATTGCGTAATGTATAATATAATTTTCTTTTGGATAAAATGTTGTTAGTAGTTTTGAATATTTTGAAGATTGCATCGGTGGAATTCGTCGTTCTGGACATAGAGGAAAATCTTTATGGTTTTTATGCAACTCTTCAGGATAATCTAAATCTACTGCAAATATGTATCCAACATCAGAACTATCGCTTAAATTTAAAATTGTATTGACATCATTAAAACAGTTCACATTAATCCACTCGAATGATCCATAGGGTAAATATGAAGACATTGCTGCTCCATATAAATTATTAATATCAAAATACATAAGAAATGAGTCTGGTTTAGCAGGATCATAATCTGGAAGATATTTGTTGTTTGCCTTTGCATATCTATTGCAACATTGTGACATTCCCCCTCGAATACCCTTTTCCACAAACAACAACATATCAATATCAGTCAGAAGCTCCAATTTTATTCCAGTGAACTTCAAAAGCGCATCCCATGTGTAACCAGGTAATGAGTAATAATGTGCAGGATCAAGACTATATGTTTTCATACTAAAATGACGAAAATTTTCAAATACATCTGCTAATAGAAGTACATCTGTTTTTAGATATATATCGGAATATTCACCCAAATTTTTTATATTAAAGTTATTCCAAATAGTATGAGCATGTTGATAATCGGCACTACTAATATCCGAATCGTTCAGTAAACTGTGAAAAGCAGAAATTGAAGGTAATGAAGTCTCCTCGAGCTTTTGCCAACTATCAACATATTCATAAGGATAAACACCTTTTCTCGTTAACAGTGTAAAATCAGCTTCGGAGTTAGCAAAAGATTTTGTAATTAATTTCTGTGAATTATTTAAATATGATGCTAGTTTTTCCAAGCCCTCAGGTAGAAACCGATAGGAGTCTATAAATTTCAATATCAAGTTGGAACCTTCAATATATTTGGAAAAAGAAATGTACTTCTCTTTATTTATTGGTAAAAGAGATACATTTCTTTTAATAATACTACATAATTCAATAATAAATAAATGAGCATCATATCCACTAAGATTGTGCATCACAACTGGGACTTTATGATTTATTTTATAATTTAGGTTGCAACTATTATGACTCGGTCCACGATATAATCCAGTCGTGTGATCGTGATCTTTTATTCTAATATCAGACATATTAAACTTTTTTTCACAGATGTGACAAACGGTTGCAGTTAAATGGAGTTGTTGTTCCCGTATTGATAATGGTTTCATTGGAACAACTGTATTATAGTGAATTTCGATTGATTTAACAATATTATATAACTCCATTATAAACCATTTTACACAGTCTTGACCTCTATATAAATTGAATTTCGATAGTGAATTATCAAAACTACATTTTACATAATAAGCTACACTCATGGGGATGTGCTTCTGATATTTATGTAAATCGTTTGTTTTCTCCAAAATACATTCAAAATCTGCATAAATAACAAATGGAGCCTTTTCCTTGTTTGAATAATTTTTAAACTCTACATACTTTTCATGATCTTCAGGCATTTCTAATCTTAAATTTGTATTCTGGCATATTTTCGAATGTTTTTCAAGATATGCTGGAGTGGTAAAATGATTCAAACAAAAATTACAAATGAATGATTTATTAGTGTTTTTTGTATATTGAGATGATATTAACCCAGATAAATTTTTGATTAATGTATAATGTTTTAATCTACCTTCCTCAATAAGTAGCAAATTCACATGGGTCTCACTTTTGAAACTGCTCAGTCTATATGGTAAAACCTCATGTTCTAAACTGTTATTTATTCGATTCAATGAATATACGTTGGTCCTAATATTATTTTGCAATTCTAATTTAGACATGTCCTCTATTGAAACTGGAAATGAAATATCTTCATATTTTAGAATTTTTTTAAAATCAGGATAGGATGATTTGCGGTTAACATTTTGTTTTGCTGGGTAAAGTGCTGCACAAATACAATATAATACACAAAAATTATCGTTACTTTTAATATTTATAACAGCCTTTTTATTTTTAATGTTGGGTGGTAAATCAATAAATGTACCGATAGTTATTGGGTGATATTGGTTTATATTTACTTTAAGATGCATAATTTCAAGAAGAGACCATCCTGAGTTCCTCTCCTCAAACCCTTCGAGTTTTACTAAATGTTTATCTAAGACATTTTCATCGTACCATTTTTTAATATTTGTTGATCTATCAATTACATTATTTCGAGTATTAAACGATTTTGTTTCTACAATATTTTGTGATTGGTGGAAAAATCTTCCGTAAAGTACTGTATTTACTTTTAACAATGATTTTAATGATGATTTAATTTTTTTTGAAAAACTACGAAATGCATACCTTAAAAACTCTCTGGGATCCTTGAATTTCAGATTTGTTATAACACCAGTGCACATTCTACCATTAAAACACGATTCAACATTCTGCCAGCAGTAACCTTTCACTTTAACACCATTCTTCTTCTGATTCAACTTTTCTTTATAGAATTTTAGCACTGATAAATTGCTTTCTAATTTTGATTGTACACTATAATATTCTTTGGTTTTGATAAAGCGCGATAAAAGACTAATAAATTTTTTAATTTGTCGACTAAATTTGTCTACTTCATTTTCTGTTTTAATTAAATCGTAACTTTTGTTTAAATTTACAATAATTTGATCGGTTATTTCAGCAAGTTTAGTCGACATGTTGGCAACTTGAATAAAACGTTTCCGTTGCGCTTTCTTACTTATACTCAAGTACCACGGACACCACCACCACCACTCTGCATTGTAAGTGGGGTACTGGAAATAGCTACCTTATGTGAATGCTTTCGAATAATGTAAAATATCTCTGATCATTATTATTTCTTTTAATTTAACTCTTTATATTTTCATTCGATTCTAAAATAAACAACAAACATTTATGTTAAGTAATAATCTTTATTAGAGGTTTATTAACAACTAAGTCGAAAAAATATAGCTAATAATAATAATAATGATAATAATAATAATGATAATATATTACACAACATTAAAACTTTATAAATTTTAATTGGTCCCCAATTCTCTCTATTCCAAATTGAGAGTAACCCCCTCGCCTGTACATATCGATGATTCTATCATCTATCGTGGTTGATATTCTTCTCGGCAGTACAATTCTGCAATGCTCCAACTCAACAATAACAGATGAATCGCCGGTTCTCATCATGTCCAGAATGAGATATATTTCAACTTCCACTAAATGGCAGAATTTTGGTCGAAGTTCCATAATGAACTGTTTCTTGGATTGTGATGATGATTAATTTTCTTGCTGTTTTGGTTGCAGTTGAGAGTATCTTGACTATACTGAATAATCTTTATTATATTAACGTTCTTATATGCAAACACCGAGTTGGATTGAACACATACATGCAAACTTATATATGGGAAATATATAAAAAGTAATTTACTACCCTGCTGGTTAAACTTAATACTTTTCAGTACAGCTATAATTGCATACCTGCAAATCGCATATACCCACTTTGACCATTATAATCACACTAAACCGTAAAGTCTGAAATAAAGTCTGTACTGTACAGACTGTAAAGACTGTACTGTACAGTAAAGTCTGTACTGTAATATCAGCATACCTCGCTAAAAATAGACGATGTTAAACTTAATGTTTTTTAACAGATATTGTTGCTTACCTGCAAATTTATATACCCACTTTCCTCATTATTACTACAGTAACCGCATTATCACGTAAAATCCTTAAATTTATCTCATAAAAAACACTGCATACCTGGCTACAAATATTTTTATATCCGATATAATGCAACTTATATGGGGATACATAAAAATAACTACTTGATAAAATTGCAATGCGCTAGTAAAGACTGCAAATTTATGGCATATCTCATACATACCATACAGTAATGTACCGTAAAGTTTGAATCATATGTACTGTAATAACAACATATCTCCTATATAATTGGACACATGCAAACTTATATGGGAATACATAAAAATAATTCGCTCCGAGCAGATTAAACTTAATGTTGTTTATTACAGTTATTTTTGCGTACCTGCAAATTTATATACCCACATAAATACAAATTACCAACGTACAGTCATGGAAAAAAGTATGTTCGTATCGCTATCGCAGGATTTGAAAATAGTATGTCGGTTATATATTCGGTTATATATTCCCTCGGCCCGGCCGCTTCGCAAAAAGTTGTCCGACACGAGGTGGTTTTTCGATGGATGTAATGTAACGGAATTTAGTTTATTTTGAGCGTGTCCGATCTTTTCCTTAATGTGATACCTTCATTGCAATGTAATAAATGTAATATGACCACAACATTTAAGTTTACGAGTAGTGCATTTAAATAAATATAAAATTACTTTTATAATAATATTAATAAACATGAAATTTGATAATATGATACGAAAATCTGATATTAAGATATTGCGTAATATCACGACACATTATTTAAATTTATTTTATCTAATACACATATTAATTGCGTAAGTAAATGCCTTTGCCCAGCAGTGGGATGACGGGCTTAAGTAAGTAAATGCACAAATCATCTTGTTGCCAAGGATTATCACTGAATATAGACTATTTCAGAATTTTAATATTAAAATATATTCACTAAATGTAAATAAATTCTCTAAATTTAATTTAAATTCATATTTAGGACGGAGCATGTATTTTGTATGAAAGGACAATAGAAATATATCTGTATTTACCTTATAGCAGTTAATGTTTCAATTATCTTTCATGAGATCTAATACATGCTTGACAACCAAAATAATATAAAATTATAGCAATAATATATGCAGGCTGTCCCACGTTTCTTCTGCAAAACATTTTTTCAGTAAGCAAATTACTTTTTCAATTCATTAAAAAGTTACAGCAGTTTGAATTATTAACAATATCTTATTTTAAACGGCTCCAACTTCTGAAGGAACAGAGAAAACCAATAAAACCATATGAAACTTATTACTTTCTACTTTCTAGAAAAAAAAAACATTCTAGTTTCATCTTTTGTTCATTTATAATTCGAATTATAATTAATTAACTAATTACTTAAGAATACTGAAAATTAGGTTATTATGTCAGTAATGATTAATGTCAAATCTTTTTTCAAATCTCAAATCTGGAGTAGTTTTGGACATAGAGGGAACTAATTTTAACAATAATGTCATCTAAATGTTCTTTTAGATGGTCGTATATTTTGGTTTATTTATTTTTAATAATAATTATTTCATATTTACATTCCATCAAAATTCGTCGAAAATTTAGAGCTTGCTTCTACAAGCAATTATCAATTTTTGTAAATTAGTGATATACATAATTGTCCTTATTTTCAGTTGTCAGATAATTGAAAAATATTGCTGTAAAGTAAATACAAAATAATAATATAAAAAGATTGTAATGATACATTCATGCTATACAAAATACATCCTTTCTGGTTATTAAGTTAAACTGCAAAATATCGTTGAAGCTAAATATCTCGAAAATACCAGTAAATCACAAGTAACAAATTACCATAAATACAAATTTAAAGCAATTTAATTTTATTAATTTATTTCTATATTGTGAATAAAATGTTAATACATAAAAGTTCTGAAATAACCTTCAGTAAAAATATTCACCACAAGAAATTGAATTTTGTATTTATTAACGAAAAAAGCTATTAGATGCAATAAGTTTGTATAGTTTGTTGTGTTTTATGCAATATCTTGAAATGAAATTTTCATTTTATGTTATAAAATAAATTATATTTAATAAAAACACAATTACATTGCAATGTAGGAATTACATTAATTTATTACACATTAGGCTAATAAATAGAAATATATAAATCATTATAAACCAATTCAAAGCATTCGAACAAGGTTTCTCAAATAATAAATTTCCGATATACGAGTATGCAGCGTAACCGGACAATTTTTTGCACTTTGCGGCCGACCGGCCGACTAGAGTAACAAAAAACTCGTACATGGATATAACATCGACACACTGCTGAAATACGGATCAGAACATACTTTATTCCACGAGTGTACAAAGTATTATTATACTAACTTATGCGTGATACATAAAAAAGTATTGCTTCCAATGTAAAAGATATTAACTTGACTGTAATTACCTGGATAAAATTGCAGTCAGTATGCTTGAGGTTAATGGAGGACATTCACCTCACATGACATTTTTAATATACCGAGGGATCATGTCTTAACAGGCAAATTCTATTTTTATATAAATTAATTGATTTGAGTTGACAATAAAAATATATAATTTATTACATATAATAATTATTGATGATTCATTTCTAACACCTAATTTTAATTACCCTCTGGAGCAGGCAGGCTCAGGTACCTAAGTGATTCAAGACCAACTGTGTATATCTACTACTCTGTTTATGAGATCAACGTTATCGCGCGTCGGTCTGTGAGATACATTCAACGTGTAATCTTATCACTTTTTGATGGTTTTTGTTCTCATGCATCTAAGTGCGTTCTCTGGTAATAGATTGTGGTGATCACTCCTGTTATAGAATCATGTATGTTTGGAGAATCCACTTACCATGGATTCGGTGTAATTTTGGGATAATATAGATACAGTTATTGACTTGTGTCTCATTGAAAATAGTAGTTCTGTAAAATATATTTAGAACTCCTCAATTGGTGACCCCGACGTGATTCCTCTGACCAACGGACTTAACACGTAATTTTGTACCATTTTGTATTTTGATAAGACGAGTATGACCACAATAAATGAAAATACCGTCTCTACAACAGTGACAATGACTACATCAACGTCAACTGCAAATCAATCTTTGGAAGCGATGCCAGAAAATTTTGCATCTACAACTTTCCCAGGAATTGATCGTGTGGGTGTATGTATTCCCCCCTTCTGGCCTAATGTTCCAGAATTATGGTTTGCTCAAGTAGAAACTCAGTTTGCTTTGGCTAAAATTACATTGGATGAGACTCAATTTAATCATGTGGCTGGCAATCTTGATACAAAATACGCAACAGAAGTGCGTGATATTCTGACTTCTTCGCCAGGACCAGACACGACGTATCTTAAGTTGAAAACAGAGCTTATTAGCCGACTGAGTGTTTCTCAAGATCATAAAATGAGACGATTGCTGGAACGTGAGGAAATAGGGGACAGAAAACCTTCTCAGTACTTGCGACACCTTCGCTGTTTGCAGGCAATGTAGTTCCGGTATGTTCTTAGACCATTCTGTGGTGGGACTCTGTGCACTGTCGCTTCGAGGCGATATATCGCTTTCTACCTTGTCGGCACTCTGTGCCTATTTCGACTATCGTTTTGATTCCCCCTTCTACTACCCAACTGTCGCCTAGAGGCGACAGCTAGAGAGGTGTCGCTATAGAGAGAGACATTGTCGCTTTGGTACCGCGTTATATGTGGGATAAAGATAGAACACACGTGGTGGAGTTTAGTAAACACGCGAAATTTGTGCGGAAAATGAAAGTTAATCAAAATCACTGGAATTTTTTTCTTGACATCGCGGAGACACGTCCGGAATTAATTACTGGACGTTTCGTTGGCGTGGCAGGACGGGAAAAGGGAAAAATTTTGTGGAACGATGTTTCGAATAAGTTGAATGCGTTGGGGTTTGGACAAAAAACCACAGATGAATGGAGAAGGGTATGAAATAATAACACATTTTAATGTATTATCAGTTACATTATATTTATCATACAACCGTAGGCAGTGACCGATTGGAAGAGTAAAGTGAAGGGGAAAGCGGCAAAATTGCAGCAAGAACGTAGCCTAACAGGGGGAGGTGAAGCAGTCCACCCTCCTCTGTCTACAATTGAGGAGAGGTTGCTACAAATAATGGGACGAAAGGCGGTGACTGGCGATAATGTGGTAGAATTAGGAGTGGAAGATGTAAAAAATGTATCTAATTAATGATATATTCTTGTTGAATTTAAAATAACATTTTCAGATGCCAAATCATGACAACAATGATGTACAGCCTTCTCGTCCACCTGTAGCAAACGAGCGGGAGGACCATATTGCGCTCAATGATATGTCACCTGCAGATGGTCTTAATCCACCAAAGCGCAGGAAAATACAGCGAACAGCGCTGCGTCGCAAGCCACAGTCATTAGACAAACTTCTGTCCATGAATGAAAAGACAATAGAGATTTTATCCATGATAAACAATAATTTGACAACAATCAGTCAAGGAGTTTTATCTATGGCTGAGACACTAAAAAATATGAACCAGTAAATAGAAGGATTAATTACTTGTTATTTTTTAAATTAAAAAATTAAGAGTTTTATATTTAGAATAAAGGTTTTGTTTTATTTTGCACCAGTGTTTTTACTTGCATCTCTTAGCCTTCTGCGCTCAACGTTATGCAGTCGCACTTCTTCGAGGTGATCATCCTCCGCAGCAGCAATCGCATTTAACGCGTAAATTGCAAGCATTCTAACTCTTTTTAAAGCAAAACAACAACAAACAACCGCGCCGCGAAGAGGTTAGGTTAATACACTAAACGTATAACACCAACCTTGTAGTCTTAAAATCACTAAACATTTGAACCAATAAACCAAACATAACCATATATTTGCGAAGGCACCCGAAGGCTTGGCGATGTTGTCACGGAGTGCCAATAACGGCGAATGTCGCTGGCGATTATCGGTTGCGATAGTAGAAAGCAATATGTTGATATCGACAGTGCACAGAGTCCCACCACTGGCTTGGCCGCCTGCCTACGTCTACACAAGGAATTCTAGTACTCAGGATCAGACAGAGCTGTTAGTTAATATAGTTTCTTGCAATATATAAATAAGTTTAATTTCTAATAAATGTTGATTTGTTATATTTACTTAATTTTTTCGCAATTCAGTCCATTTTGTATTCTATACTGGAAAGTATGTATCTCCCCTGGCTACAGTATTTCCCCTGATCTATTTTAAAATGCCTAAAAAATAATAAAATGACCCGCCTTCTCATAAACTTACATCTAGGAACTGTTAAGAAGATAAACATGTCAAAATAAGCCAAAATTGTCAATTTGCCACAAAATCTAACTAAGCTTTGTGACCTCTTATCGTAGAATCACCCATATATTATACCTACATGTGTAAAAAATAAATAAGTATCTAATTAATGTATTTTTTCTCAACACCTACATATAATAAATCTCATACAGAGGAAATGGAGCAACGATTACTTAGTGATAAAAAATAATTTGAAATAAAAGTAATTAGCCACGAGAATTAAGATCTTAAAGAAAGTAATGAATATTAGAAATCTTTTAGATTACAATATGTGGAAATGTTTGACACGTCATCATGAGAATCTCTCTTCGATAAGCTAGCAAAATTTACTCTATCACAATCTAGACAAAAACCGGAATAAAACCACTATTTGTGACCTTGCTCCTTCTCAGCATCTACATGTACCGATGTCTTCTCTATTGGGACATCCTCCGGTGTATGACGGTTGAAAACATGACGTAATAACCCGTAAATTAAGTACGCAGATATGCTGAGGCTGTACATTCCTAGGAGTAGATTAAGAATAGTATATGGGTGAATGCCCCGAAATGTGCGAAAAAGTTATTCAATTTTGGTCCAAAAAGAGAAACATTATTTTGAAGGGAAAACTGGCGGTAAAGCTGGGTTAACCAAGAAAAAAACAAACTTTTGCAAGAGTCGCTTCATTTTTGTCATTATTTTTGATTTTATTCAGTTTTTTTTTAATTAAATTAAATTAAAACGGTACTTCCAGGGAAATGACATAATAACTCAAACTGGATAGTATAGTAAGCAATATAATAAGAAAATTAAAACGCTTTTCTTTAACAAATAATTACATACCTTAACAAAATGCACACATATTAACAATAAACAAAAATAAGAATTTCTCATTAACGAATAAAACACAGAGTTACTTAGCTCCTACCTACTAACTAAAATACGCATATTATTTTTGTTCGAAAACATTTACACACCGCGAAAACTTAAAAAATTGTTTTTTATTCTTTTCAAAGATTGCAGGCTGTGGCATTATTTCCAGAATGTCCTCAAAGTTTACATAGTAAATGTCCTTTTCGTCCGCCAAAAATGTGTCACATTTTTTGTCAACAGCCCTTAAACTCATAACGGAAACTTCTCCATCTTCTTCCACATTTCTTTGACAAACAGTAACATAGCGATACTGCTTTTTTTATTTGTAACAAAATTAGTTAGGATGAATGTTCCTATTTTTATGTTTTTTTTCTGTTACGTTGTAAGGTGAAATTGCATCATCAGAGTAATGCAGTCGCTTGTTATTATTTGAAGTTGATGGTGTTATGTTTACGCTTTTGTTGGAATACTGTTCACTAGACTCATTACCATAACAGAGTGTCCCCATTTCATAGTGGATACAATCATTTTTAAATTTAAAAAAAAAAAAAAACTTTTTTTCCACCTACAAGCCGAAAGGCCAGACCGGCTGACGAAACGAGTTTCCTTGTTGGCGGGAATTTCCCAGTAGATATTAATACATTAATATCCTGCACTATATCCCCACTATACCTCACTGCATCCTCCGTGGCCCTCTAGTACTGTAATTAAATTAGTCACCTAGAACGGCCCCTAGTGTGTGAAGAACTGTGATCCCGTTGTTATTTTCTTGTACCTATACCTCTCTCTAAACTTCAACCTACACCAAAAAAAATATAACCAAAAAAATAAAATTAAAAAATATGCCTAAACTACGAGGAACCAAAAACAACACCCAAGCAAGCGAAGACGAAGAAGATGAGATTGGAGATTTGAACGAAATCAAGAAGATGCTCAGAGATCTCCAAAAGTCTGTGACGGAAAAGTTTGAGGAAATACAAAAGGACCAACTAGAGATAAAGAGAATTCTGAAACAAGACAAGATGGAGAAGGAGCAAATGAGGGAACGCATCGCGGTTCTGGAAAACATTGTGGAGGCAAACGAAAGAGAGAAGATACGCAAGAACGTCATTATAACAGGCATCGAACAACAAGACAGAAAGAACGAAGATACGTCGAAGATAATTGCAAAAGTTGCTAAGGGTTTAAACATAAAACTGGAGGAAGATGATATAATAAAATCATATCGCAAAACTGAGAACGGTCCGATAATAGCAGAATTTAAAACGATTGAAACCAAAAGAAAACTGATGGAAGCACGAAAAACTATAGGATCAGTGACCGTAAAGGAATGCGAACTGAAAGGAAAGGAGGCGGAGATATATATAAATGATGAACTAACAGCATACACCAACAGTATCTTCTACAAAGCCAGAGAGGCAAAGAAAAATAAACAATATAGTTTTGCATGGAGCCGCGATGGCATAGTATATATGAAAAAAACCAAAACTAGCAAAAAAATAAAGATCAGAAACCTAGAAGATCTAGAAAATTTGCAATAACAACAAAAAGACGACAGCAAAAGAAACATAAAAGCACCCGAAAAGAGAAATACCACAGAAATATACTTGCACAATTACCGAAGCCTGAGAAATAAATTGGACGAACTAGAACTTACAGCCGAATTGCACAGTCCCGATATAATAGCAATTACAGAAACATGGCTCCACCCACATGATGAAAAACTTTATAACCTAAACGGATATTCTAGAATAACAAGAGGAGGAGGGCTGGCTATTTATATAAAAAAAGGAATAAACTACAAAGTACTGCAGAAACACACAGTAAAGGAAATCGAAATACTAAGAGTACTACTGACGAACAACGACATGGCGATATCACTAATATATAAACCACCTCATGTAACTCTCCAGTCACTCCTTGACACACTTCAAAGCAATGTGATAAATCGCAGAAAGAGTCACATGATAATTGGGGACATCAACATAAATTTACTGGAAAAAAATAAAGTAACGAAAGACTACATAAGAATACTGACAGAGCACAATTATAAGATAATCAACAAAATTACGAACAAACATTGTACAAGACACGATACAACAGGCTCAGGATCAATTATAGACCACGTAATAACGAACAGAACGCAACAAATAGAACAAATAAAAATAATTCCAACCGATATTTCCGACCATAATGCTATTTTAACCACAATAGGGAAAACAACAAAGCAAAAGACCGAATATGAGATATATCACAAAACCAGAGATAATAATAAAGCAATCGAAAAAGAAATCTCGAAGTTCCTGCCATCAACAGTGAATAGCTACGACAAGCTCTTGAAACGACTTAAAGAAACAATACAGAACAACCAAATACACACAACAATCAAACGACGAGAAAGAAACGAATGGGTAAACGAAAAGATTATCCAAGAGATAAAAGAAAGAAATAAATTATACAAACGACTGAAGAGAAATCCGAACAACAACTACCTTCAAGAAGTGTACCATAGGAAAAAACAGACCACAAAGAAAAGTATCCAGACAACCAAAAGACAATACTTTTTAAACAAGTTTTTCCTCAACAAAAACAGTCCAAGAAATATGTGGACGATAGTAAACAAGATTGCTAATAACAAAAGACAGAAGCAACATATAGAATGTATGACCAAACAAGATGGTACAATAACAAAAGACGCGCAAGAAATAGCAAACACAATAAACGACTATTTCACAGATGTCGGAAAGGAATTAGCAGAATTACAAATAAAAAGCAAACAAATAAAACCAATAGCAACAACAACTTCAAATAAAAACGCAGTAGAAGCAGTATTTCAATACACAAACGAGAAGGAGATAAACGATATCATTGGAAAACTAAAAAATAACACTGCACCAGGACACGACAAAATAACAACAACTATAATAAAAAACAACATAAAAACATTAACGCCGATACTGGTTAAAGCAACCAACGATGTCATAGACAGCGGAGAGTACCCAGACTGCCTCAAGATAACAGCAATCCAACCAATCTACAAATCGGGAGAAAAAAACCAACCAGAGAACTATCGTCCAATAGCCCTCTCATCGACACTAAACAAAATTTTAGAAAAACCTATTCAAAGCCGTTTAACAGAACATCTACAAAAGGATGGCATCATAGACAGTCAGCAATATGCATACCAAAAAAATTCTGGCACGACATCGGCAGCATACGATATGATCAACGAAATAAAATGCAGACTAGACGAGGGAAAATTAGTAGTAGCACTATTTGTCGACCTAAAGAAGGCATTCAACACCATCTCAAAGGAAAACCTACTCAAGAAACTTAAAGCTATAAACATCACAGGAAAATATCTAAGTCTAATCGATACGTACCTGACAAACAGACCCCAATACACGAGCACAAATGCAGCAACAAGCAAGACGCAATACTCAGGAGAGTACGGAATTCCACAGGGAGGAAACCTACCACCCACGCTGTACATCATATATACAAACGACCTAGCCGAAATAAATCTACACGCAACGCACTATATGTATGCAGACGATACATGTTTCATATATGCCGGAAAAACCCATCAAGAAGTCCAAACAAGTATAGACAGCGACATGGAAACACTCTCACAGTGGTTTTACGACAATTTGCTAACAATAAATGAAAACAAGTGCGAATACATGGTGTTTGAAAGCGGAAGAATAAGCAATAGTAAAACAATAGAAGTCAAAATAAATAACATCACCATCAAAGAAGTCAGAGATGTCAAATACTTGGGATTAACTGTTCAGAACAATCTAAAATGGGACAAACACATACACAGGCTACTAAAAGATAACTCAAGAACAATAGCAACAATTTGGAAACTGAGAGACCTAGTACCGCACTCAATGAAGAAAGCTATCTACCATTGCCTGTTTACATCGAAAAACAACTACCTAATTCACGTGTGGGGAAACACAACATCAGCTAACATACACAAACTTCAAATCCAACAGAATAAAATACTTAAAACTATGTACTCAATAGATAGATTAACACCAACCACAGCTCTCTATAACATGACAAAGGTATTGAACGTGAGAAAGAGCATTGCATTCAATAATTTGACACTGATACACAAGATAAGACGAAATGAAATCAAAACAAACATTAAACTAAAAATGAACGACGACTTTCACCATTACAAAACTAGAACTTGCACACACATAAGAACCCACAAATACTACAAAAGTAAATATACACAAACATTGCTAACAAATACCATCAACAAATACAACCAACTACCGGACCACCTAAAGAAGTTACCAGTGATAACCTTCAAAATAAAAATTAAGAAAATGCTCATAGAGGACAAAATATAGAGACAAACAACGAACGGAAGCAAATGTACCCTAAATACCGTTACCCGAGGAATGGAGACCCAGACACTTTGGTTTGGGAAAACCCAACCCCGTGGCGAGGAAAGAGGGAAGACAGCGACTGTGTTTATATTGTAACGCGGCGAATTGTTCTGCGTGATTTGTTTGATATTCCGTATGGGTAGCGCCATCTATCGCTGTCTAGGGCAACTTGGTGGAGCTCGGCAGGAACTCGGCAGGGTGTGAAACGCTGCTAGCATCGGGTTTCCGCGCGCAAAATTGCCGAGGCCACGCCCCCGTCATTTACATTTAATTAGATCCCACGGTTTTTACTGTTTGGATTCACGGAATTTTGTCTTGCAAAATCGTTGTTTACTTTGTACTATAGTTCGCCGCTGTTACTTGGTTTAACTTTCCCTTGGTTTCCCTATTCCGACAGAAATTCTAGGTTTCCGTTTTTTCTGCGTTTCCGGCCGTTATTTTTCGTGGCCGTAGTGCGGCTTGCAGCGTGCTTTTCCGGCGTCTTGTCTTGTCAATCATCTTGGAGTGTACACGTGTGATAGATTTTTGGAAGCCCGTTGAGAATTATAGGAGAGGATTTTGGTAGTTTGGAGGTCCCCCTTATCGCCGTAGTGCGGATTTATCTCGACCAGGCTTCAACAGGTGTCCAGGTTGTTGATTTAGTGGAAATCTGGCCACCACGCCATTGTGCGGATTTAAACGAACTTCTATCACGTTCACGTAGGCCCAGTGTCCATCTATTTTTGGGTAAGCTCTCTTTAGATTCGATGAGATTGTCTGGTGGCAATTGGTGGGTCGATTCTACGACTATTTCCTCTTTTTTTAGGCACCAAGTATGAGGCGGGAGACCCCTCGAGGGTTCGTAGTCACCTAATACGAGGCCGGAGACCCCTCGAACGTTCGTAGTCACCTAGCACGAAGCGAGAGACCCTTCGTAAGTCAGTAGTCACCTGGTACGAGGCAAGAGACCCTGCGTAGGTCCTTCGACATCTAGTACGAGACCTTTTCGAAGTATATCGAGTCGGAGTTGGTGGCACCGTGACGGGACCGGCACGTGCGGTGATTATTATCCGTCGTGGAGGATCCAACGCTAGCGTCGGAGCGTCTGTAGGTGGCCAACAGTGTCTCGAAGCTCCGGATAAAGGTCAGAGGTCCTATATTTTTCCGATCAGCTGTGGCGGACGCTCGTTGTCCATCGAAGGAGCAGGCAGCTCGTATATCTTCTTTTGGTTGTGCCTTTTGTTGATTAGTAGTTAGTATCGCTACGATTGTGTAATCGTTACCCGTCGAGGAGCCTTCCGCTCGCACACCCTTTTATGGTGGCGCATTTGATTAGTAGTAGATTAGTGTGGCTACGATTTAGTAATCGTTGTCCATTCCGGAGCCTTCAGCTCAGTGTTATTGATTGTTAAGTGTTTAATTATCCGAAGATATCGCTCGGACCATCGGTGCTCAACCCGTAGGTGTTATTAATTACCTTTTTCTTTAATTTCGAGTTTGGTTTACGTACTCGTAATTTTGATTACCCGTTACAGTATTTATCTTTGTGGATTCTGAATTTAATTCGGATAAATGGTATCCTCTGGTATAATTTCCTTTGATCGTTCAAGATTTTTTAACGGAAGCCGTTTGTTAGCCAAGTTGAGTGCCGATGGGAATTTCATTTCCTTTTGGGACGGGTTGCCGTCTTGGCTATTGATTGCCTTTTATATTAATGTTGTTTGTTATCAACTTTTCAACATAGACGTTTGTTGCGGTAATTTTCTGGGGATTTTACCCAAATCTACAGCGAGTCGCGGCGCGGTTTGGCCAAGCTTCGTGTCGGTCGCTATTATTTCTTTTTTTTTTTGGTACGATTTGCGGTTTGGGCTCGAAGCCCTTAAGTGTGTTGAATTGTTTGAGTTGTTATTGTTTTGTTTGTGTGCATTCCCAATTATAAGCAAGCCTTCGGCGTAGCATCTGCGTGGTACTTTTTGGCTGTACCACGAATTATTGTGTACCTGTATACCGATGCAAATTATATTGGTGATTTCCTCGTTGCCGTTTGGAGGCTAATAAATTGGTTGAGGATACATTTGCTTTGCTTGTTCCCTGTGTTGCCTTTATTTCAGCTGCACTTTCGTAGTCAAGTGCTGTTTCTCCAACGGATTAAGACTGACGTGGCGCCCTAGAACATCGTATTAAGGAACCGTTTGGTTACTGTCCCACGACCACCTCCCTGGTTGGCCGGAGCATCCGGGAGAAACGCATGAGCAGCACAGGTTTGGTAGAAGTCGACGTATTTTGGTGTTTCTTCGGCAACTTTAGGTCTTTGGTATTTTTGTGAAAAAAAAAGGCGTTACATTGGCGCCCAACGTGGGGCCCTTAATCATTAATTAGGAGGAGCTAATTGGGTGGTGACCTATGCTGGTTGGGTTGTATATTTTTTTTTCCCTCTCCTTTTTTTTTCTCCCGCCTTGTTTTCAATCTTGGCCTTGTTTCACGGGTTGGGGACCTGGTCTCATTGGTTCGGGACTTGGTTTCATTTAGCTGGCCAGTGTGTGGTTTGAGTCCGTCACTATGTCCGCTCCCACCATGAAGTTACACCATCTGAAGAAGGATGAATTAGAATATGAGCTTCGTTCCCGCGGGATGGACCCCACCGAGATGACGGTGGTCGATATGCGGGCAAGCCTGAGGTCGCTGACCAGGTTGGAGCAGGCTCAGCGCGCGGTTCGATACTCGGATTACGAGTTTGATGCCAAGAAGGACTTGGATGCCATTGCTGCGAAGTTTGAGGAATTGGATACCTTGGTGACGGGGTTGGGCGATGATCGGGTTAGTCCTGCGCATCAGCGATGTTGTTCGAGAGTGTTGCATTTGCTGGGCCGAGTGGGTGGAATTTCCACGGCGACCGGGGATGCTGAGGTCATCCGGGAGCGTAGTGCGTGGCTGGCGAGGGTGTCCGCGTTGCTGACTCGCTTGCGGAGGAGCCGACATCGTTCTCGGGATCTGGATGTGAGTGAGGGCTTGTTGGATGCGGCGCTAGATGGCGAGGAGTCTGGTTCTAGTAGCGGCTCTGAGGTTGTGGAACCCGAGACCGCGGCGCGTGTCACTGGTGCGTCCCAGTCGCCATTCCGGTCGAGGGATTACGTTGTCCCTGTCTATAAGTGGAATGTGCATTTCTCGGGTGACCCAAGGTCGATGTCCGTGATGGATTTTTTGGATCGAGTGACCGAGTTGCGGAGAGCGCGAGGATGTACCGAGGCAGATTTGTTTCGATCGTCGTTGGATTTGTTTCAGGGCAAGGCACTATTGTGGTATCGGTCGGCGATACGTAAGTGTAGCACGTGGCGGGAGTTATCAGATCTTCTGATGAAGCACTATTTGCCTCCGGACTATAAGAGTCGTCTGTTCCAGGAGATTATGGGTAGAACCCAGGGACTTCAGGAACCTATCGTCGAGTATCTCGCGTGCATGCAGGCTTTGTTTGACCGCTATGGGCGAATGTCTCGGGAGGTCCAACTGGACATCCTAAAGAAGAATCTGGCACCCTTTTACCTTATGCAGTTGCCGTCAGTCCGTACCGTCGAGGAGTTGGAGACCGAATGCTTGCAGCTGGAGACGAAAAAGTATCGAGCCGATCATTACCATGCACCTCCTAGGAAGAGTCGGGAATGTGTGGAGCCCGAGTTGGCCTGTCTTTATTCCTGTTCGGAGACTGCCGCCGTGTCGTCGCCTGCCGTTCGACCCCCACCGGGAGCGCGACAACTGGAGTGTTTCCGTTGCCGCAAGGTTGGTCATTTCGCCCGGGATTGTCGACTGAAGCAGGGTGGCATTTGGTGTTATCGCTGTGGGCAGCCGGATGTTACGACCAATACTTGCCCTAAGTGTTCGCCGCGGTCGGAAAACCCCGATCGGAGGGCCTGAGTGGTCGTCAGCCACCCTCCCAGCATTCTTCCCGGACCAAGGACCCTGCCCATAAAATACTTATAGACTATATAATTTCCCACGCTTCCGGTGATTGCCGACCGTACTTGAACGTTTCCATTTTGGGGCAGAATATGCTCGGCCTCTTGGATTCTGGAGCAACCCATACGATTGTTGGGGACTCCGGATATCGACTGTTGCTGGCTCTGGGACTGACTTTGGACTGTGCTTCGCGACGGAGTTGCGCTGTGGCGAACGGGGAGGTTTGCTCCTCATTGGGCACCGTGGCCGTCCCTTTCACTCTGCTGAATAAAACTCGCCTGTTGAATGTTATGGTGGTTCCTTCCCTTCCCCATAGGCTGATCCTAGGTATGGATTTCTGGCGGGAGATGGGTATTGTCCCGGATCTTCGGCAGGACGTCTGGCGATTCGGCGAGGAGTTGGCCGATCTTTGCGACGTGCAGGCTGGTGACGAGCTAACGCAGGCGCAGCGTACCGCCTTGGATGAGTTGGTCGGTCGGACCTTTCCGTCGGTGGGATCTTGCCCGCTGGGTACGGTTACGTCCGTAGAGCATGAGATTGTCACGGATTCCCCTCCCATAAAGCTTAGATACTATCCTGTTTCGCCCGCCAAGCAGAGGATCATTGATGAGGAGCTGACAAAGTTGCTGGAGCAGGGAGTGGTAGAGCCTTCCAGGAGCGCGTGGTCGTCCCCTGTTCTTCTCGTCCCGAAGAAGGACCGAAGTTACCGTTTCTGCATTGACTTTCGGCGCCTCAATCAGGTTACTAAGAAGGACGCGTATCCTTTGCCCTACATTTCTTCTATTTTAGACCGTCTCCGAAACGCCCGGTACCTGAGCTCATTGGATATTAAGTCGGCCTACTGGCAGGTGCCTGTCGCAGCCTCCTCAAGAGAGTTTACGGCTTTCACGGTTCCCGGACGCGGCCTGTTCCAGTTTCGGCGGATGCCGATGGGGTTGACCAACGCCCCGGCCACTTGGCAGCGGTTGATTGACGGTATTTTGGGAGCAGATTTGGAGCCCCATGTGTTGGTTTACCTGGACGATATTGTGGTGATCTCCCCGGACTTCGACACCCATCTCACGATACTGGAGAAGGTTTTGGATCGGCTACGGACTGCCGGCTTGACAGTTAGCCGGGAGAAGTGCCAATTCTGCCGACCACAACTTAAGTACTTGGGATACATCGTGGACCGGCATGGACTCCGCGTGGATCCGGAGAAGGTAGAGGCCATCTTAAATATTCCCGCCCCGCGAACGGTGTCGGAGGTTCGTCGCTTCGCCGGGATGGCTAGTTGGTACCGACGCTTTGTACCCGATTTCGCTTCCGTAATGGCACCTCTTACCCAGCTTACCCGGAGGGGCGTAAAATTTGACTGGACTCCGGAATGTGATCGGGCTCTGACCTCCGTGAAGCAGTATTTGGTGACGGCGCCTATTTTAACGTGTCCTGATTTCGAGCGGCCTTTTACTTTGCAGACAGACGCCTCCGCATATGGTCTCGGTGCCGTCCTCACACAACGCCTTGAGGGTGAGGAAAAAGTGATTGCCTTTCTGTCACGCTCTCTGACTTCCCAGGAGAGGAATTACTCTACCACTGAACGTGAGTGCCTAGGCGTGATTTGGGCCGTGGAGAAGCTGCGCCACTACCTGGAGGGAGCGAGATTCACGGTGGTTACCGACCATGCTTCGCTCGTTTGGCTGAATCGTCTGAAGGACCCGACTGGTCGTCTGGCAAGATGGGCCGTGAGGCTACAGCCTTTCGACTTTGACATTGTGCATCGTAAGGGACGTGATTTGGTTGTCCCGGACTGTTTGTCTCGAGCGGTGCCCGTGTTGACGGATGCCGTGCACCTCGTCCCCGCTGGATTCGACTTTTCCTCGACAAAGGACCCTTGGTATCTTGGCATGATTGCCCGCGTCGAGAGAGCTTTGCACCGGTATCCGCAGTGGCGAGTCGAGGGGGGCTTGCTGTACAAGCATGTTCGGTCGGCGCATTTGGGTGTGTCGGACGTGGGCGAGGAGTGGAAGTTGGTGGTTCCGGGGGATCGTAGGGCTGCACTGTTGGGTCGGTACCATGATGACCCTCGAGCAGGTCATGTTGGTGGATATAAGGTGTATTGGCGACTTCGAGAGCGCTACACGTGGCCTAAGATGTATGTAGACGTTGCCAAGTATGTCCGGCGTTGTGGAGTATGTGCGGCGCAGAAGCCGGAGCAGCGAGCCCCGGCGGGATTGATGGGTACACGCCCGGACGTGTCCCGGCCCTGGCAGATGGTGAGCCTCGATTTTGTGGGCCCATTGCCCCGATCCTCGCGAGGAAATACCTCGATCCTGGTGGTCAGCGACTACTTTAGTAAGTATGTATTACTGTTTGCGCTTCGGTCCGCTACGGCTAAGAGTTTGACCCGACTTCTGGAGGACCATGTTTTTTTGGTTTACGGAGCCCCCCAGTTTTTGATATGCGACAACGGCGTCCAGATGAGGAGTAAAGAATTTCGATCTTTGTGTGCATCGTATGGCACCCGGATATCCTACACTCCGCTGTATTACCCTCGGGCCGACCCTGTTGAGCGAGTCAATCGTGTAGTCAAGACTATGTTGGGTTGTTATGTCAAAGACAACCAGCGACGATGGGATGACTATTTGGGTCCGATTGGCTGCGCTATTCGAGCCTCGCGAAGTGAGACCACGGGGTACTCGCCCTTTTATGTTAACTTCGGCCGTCATTATGTGGGTTGTGGTCGCACTTTTGAGCAGGTTCTCACTCCGGATGCTGCGCCTCCGGATGTTCCTGCGCGCATCGAAGGATTTCAACAGTTGTTTCAGCGAGTTCGCAAGCAGCTTGCGTCGGCGCAGGAGCGACATCGACGGGTTTACAATTTACGCAGGCGCCCCGTCCAGTACGTCGTTGGCCAATCGGTTTGGCGTCGCAATAAGGTCCTGTCCAGTGCGGCAAATTTTGTTAATGCTAAGTTGGCAGCTAAATTCGTTGGACCTTTTCGCGTAAGGAAAAAGTTGGGTTCCTGGACGTATGAGTTGGAGAGTGAGGATGGTGCTTCGAAAGGCGTATGGCATGTCCAAGATCTTAAGCCGGCCTATGAGTTGGATGAGGCTCGGTAAAACACCAGCGCTCTGTGTTCCGGGGCTTACAGAATACGGACACGGCGAACCTGCCACCAGTAAGAGTCTGGTAAAAGGCCACGGAAGACTTCCACCTACCATCATCTCTTGTAGGGATCGGGAAAGGGAGCGTCTCACAATGCGTGAGGACTCCTCATCGTTGCAAAACGATTTCGGCTAGGTTGTTAGCTTTGTCGTCATTTTGACGTTATACTTCGGTTGGCGGTATTTCGGTTGATTGGCCGTCTTCCTTAGTTTTGGGATTTCTCTGTTTGTTAGTACCACCACCCCAGGGGTTTGTTCTGGTGTCCCCTGGGTTTTTCCTTGCTTATCGTAGTTTCTTTTTGTTGTTGGGTGGTACCCTTTTTGTTGAGAGCTGTGGTCAGCTCTATTTTTTGTTTTCGGGGCGCGAGTCGTCGGTGCCTGGTGTTGGGGTTGTGCGGTGGCAGCAGTGGTGAGTTCCTTGGTTCCTGTCCCTATGTGTTATTGCTGGTTTCCAGTGCTGTCGATGGGTACGAACGAGGTTTGATGCACTTTTCCGCATCTTACGCAACTGCCCGTCCCTTCCTTCTTTTGTGTTGTCCTCTCCCCATACCTTTTCCCCTCCCTACTGTTGTCGTTGCACCGCCTTGGCATCTGGTGCTGGCCCCTCAAGCTTTTTTATTGCTTGGTAGTTGAGTTGTTGGTGTGGAGGCATCGTTGGACACACGGGTTTGCAGTTTGATGCGTTCGGTTCGCTCCTTTGGATCTGGGTCGGAAACTTTCGTGGAAATTTTCCTCTGTGAGAGGAGAGGGGGAGTGTAACGCGGCGAATTGTTCTGCGTGATTTGTTTGATATTCCGTATGGGTAGCGCCATCTATCGCTGTCTAGGGCAACTTGGTGGAGCTCGGCAGGAACTCGGCAGGGTGTGAAACGCTGCTAGCATCGGGTTTCCGCGCGCAAAATTGCCGAGGCCACGCCCCCGTCATTTACATTTAATTAGATCCCACGGTTTTTACTGTTTGGATTCACGGAATTTTGTCTTGCAAAATCGTTGTTTACTTTGTACTATAGTTCGCCGCTGTTACTTGGTTTAACTTTCCCTTGGTTTCCCTATTCCGACAGAAATTCTAGGTTTCCGTTTTTTCTGCGTTTCCGGCCGTTATTTTTCGTGGCCGTAGTGCGGCTTGCAGCGTGCTTTTCCGGCGTCTTGTCTTGTCAATCATCTTGGAGTGTACACGTGTGATAGATTTTTGGAAGCCCGTTGAGAATTATAGGAGAGGATTTTGGTAGTTTGGAGGTCCCCCTTATCGCCGTAGTGCGGATTTATCTCGACCAGGCTTCAACAGGTGTCCAGGTTGTTGATTTAGTGGAAATCTGGCCACCACGCCATTGTGCGGATTTAAACGAACTTCTATCACGTTCACGTAGGCCCAGTGTCCATCTATTTTTGGGTAAGCTCTCTTTAGATTCGATGAGATTGTCTGGTGGCAATTGGTGGGTCGATTCTACGACTATTTCCTCTTTTTTTAGGCACCAAGTATGAGGCGGGAGACCCCTCGAGGGTTCGTAGTCACCTAATACGAGGCCGGAGACCCCTCGAACGTTCGTAGTCACCTAGCACGAAGCGAGAGACCCTTCGTAAGTCAGTAGTCACCTGGTACGAGGCAAGAGACCCTGCGTAGGTCCTTCGACATCTAGTACGAGACCTTTTCGAAGTATATCGAGTCGGAGTTGGTGGCACCGTGACGGGACCGGCACGTGCGGTGATTATTATCCGTCGTGGAGGATCCAACGCTAGCGTCGGAGCGTCTGTAGGTGGCAAACAGTGTCTCGAAGCTCCGGATAAAGGTCAGAGGTCCTATATTTTTCCGATCAGCTGTGGCGGACGCTCGTTGTCCATCGAAGGAGCAGGCAGCTCGTATATCTTCTTTTGGTTGTGCCTTTTGTTGATTAGTAGTTAGTATCGCTACGATTGTGTAATCGTTACCCGTCGAGGAGCCTTCCGCTCGCACACCCTTTTATGGTGGCGCATTTGATTAGTAGTAGATTAGTGTGGCTACGATTTAGTAATCGTTGTCCATTCCGGAGCCTTCAGCTCAGTGTTATTGATTGTTAAGTGTTTAATTATCCGAAGATATCGCTCGGACCATCGGTGCTCAACCCGTAGGTGTTATTAATTACCTTTTTCTTTAATTTCGAGTTTGGTTTACGTACTCGTAATTTTGATTACCCGTTACAGTATTTATCTTTGTGGATTCTGAATTTAATTCGGATAAATGGTATCCTCTGGTATAATTTCCTTTGATCGTTCAAGATTTTTTAACGGAAGCCGTTTGTTAGCCAAGTTGAGTGCCGATGGGAATTTAATTTTATTTTGGGACGGGTTGCCGTCTTGGCTATTGATTGCCTTTTATATTAATGTTGTTTGTTATCAACTTTTCAACATAGACGTTTGTTGCGGTAATTTTCTGGGGATTTTACCCAAATCTACAGCGAGTCGCGGCGCGGTTTGGCCAAGCTTCGTGTCGGTCGCTATTATTTCTTTTTTTTTTTGGTACGATTTGCGGTTTGGGCTCGAAGCCCTTAAGTGTGTTGAATTGTTTGAGTTGTTATTGTTTTGTTTGTGTGCATTCCCAATTATAAGCAAGCCTTCGGCGTAGCATCTGCGTGGTACTTTTTGGCTGTACCACGAATTATTGTGTACCTGTATACCGATGCAAATTATATTGGTGATTTCCTCGTTGCCGTTTGGAGGCTAATAAATTGGTTGAGGATACATTTGCTTTGCTTGTTCCCTGTGTTGCCTTTATTTCAGCTGCACTTTCGTAGTCAAGTGCTGTTTCTCCAACGGATTAAGACTGACGTGGCGCCCTAGAACATCGTATTAAGGAACCGTTTGGTTACTGTCCCACGACCACCTCCCTGGTTGGCCGGAGCATCCGGGAGAAACGCATGAGCAGCACAGGTTTGGTAGAAGTCGACGTATTTTGGTGTTTCTTCGGCAACTTTAGGTCTTTGGTATTTTTGTGAAAAAAAAAGGCGTTACAATATTTTACTGCCGTATTTTGTGAACATATGTACAAGTTAAATTGTAGTTTATTGCATTACAATTAATAAAGAAACTTATTATTAAATCCACATTTCAAACAGCTCAATTTTCGAAATCGCAAAATGCTTGCTAAAAAATGTAATTATTTGTACCTATTATTACAGTAATACAGAAAATAGATGCGATATATCTTGCCTACCTGCATTTCAGCAGCATCTTCAACATCTGAGCACGGAAGTGTGTTTTCATTTATAAATTATTGGGTTCGCATCTCAGTTTTCTGTCTTCTCTGTATCGTTTTGCACGTTTCCTCCATTTTTTTTTTCGCTGCACTCTCTGTTGTCTGTTGGTCATTTCAGCGATTGACAGAACCGCTTTCTTTTCCTTTTTTCTTAGATACTTCAATCTTTCTTTTTCTTTCATAATTTTTATCAGCCATTATTTGCCTATATCTTTCTTTCTCTGCTTCTCGTCTTCTTTAATGTTGCCTCCCGGTGTTTCGTTTTTGGTTTGCCCATTTTTGTTCTACAAAATTTCTCCAATTAAAAAACACTACATACTTTCGACGTTATGTTTCATATTGCTCATTCCGCTGGAAGAATATCATTCCCCTGTAATTGCTGTTCCAGGGTAATGATACCAGGGGAATGACGAAAAACGATGTTATGTTCAATTATAATTAAACGCGCCAAGAGGCATTGTAACGGTTACACACAGACACGCAGATAAACTGCTTATCCTTGTATTCAAAATTTTGTCTATAGAGTACTAACTTATCGACTATTACGATGGACTTCCGGTTTTAGCGACAAAAGCACTATATCTCGACAACTAAGGCCCTGAGTGAAAAAATAATTGAATATTCTGTCCGATTTTATATACACGAACAAGATGGCGTTATGGTCTTTGCCGCAACGGCATTAGATCTATCATTTTCAAAACAGTATGACTTATCCACACGTAACTCACACGTCACTGTTCGAGAGAGAACGCACTAGAGTTTTCCATATCCTTTGCGGTCACAGCAGTCCAGATGAGATGCGAGTTGCTAAATCCTGCGGTCACGCGTAAGAAATTTAAATGCAAACTCCGTATAATTCCATCATTCATACATCATCCTGAATCCAAAAGGAATCATTGACGACATCCCTGAAATCAATGACTTCATCACCGACATCAAAAGACAACATCCTGAATCATACGCGTAATTATTCACAGCTTCATGACAAACGATAATGAGAACGTGATGTTCTAGAACATTCCACCCCAAAATAGAACAGAGGAGCAATGCAAAGATGTGAACTTGGTAAGTTCAGCGCGTTCGATTTGAAGGCCCTTGTCAGTACCGTCTAGATTACAAACATTTGAACTTGGGGTGTAAATTTACAAATTTGTCAAATACCTGCAATGATAAAATAATAATAATTAATAAAATCGTCTTGTCAGACCTGGACCCCTCCTTATTAATGATTACCCATGCATAGGCAAATCGACAGTGTCGGAAGCTGTATCGAACCTAAACATTTGTTTTTCACATAACAGTTAAGGGAATGTATGCACGACATTGAGAATCGTGTTACTTTTATGAGCATTGAAAAGGACCCAACAAAATACTTCTTTGATAAAATACCTAACAATGCAGACAATAAAATTGCAAAATCTATAATGGAAATTCAAAAAAAAAAAAAAACAGTAAACGTTTGTACCTATTTTTAGATGCGTTTGATGAAATACTGTCATTACATTCCGGGAGAAAAATATCGTCATCGATGACAACAATTTTAAACAATACATTAGACCCTCAAATCACCTATACATCCGACAAAATACCTGGAAAACTCCATGGCCCTAAGCACTGATACGTTCTGACAGGATGTCTTCGAAGAAAAACATTTAAATGCAGGCTATGTGGGGAAGTACAGCGCGTTCGATTTGAAGGCCCGTCCCAGTACCGTTTAGAATACATACATTTGAACTTGGGGTGTAAATTTACAAATTTGCCAAATACGTGCAATGATAAAATAATAATTAATAAAATCGTCTTGTCGGGCCTGGACTCCTCATTATTAACGATGACCCATGCATAGGCAAATCGACAGTGTCGCAAGCTGTATCGAACCTAAAAAGTTGTGATTTACATAACAATTAAGGGAATGTATGCACGACATTGAGAATCGTGTTACTTTTACGAGCATTGAAAAGGATCCAATAAAATACTTCTTTGATAAAATACCTAACAATACTGACAATAAAATTGCAAAATCTTTAAACGAAATTTAAAAAAAAAAACAGGAAAAGTTTGTACCTATTTTTAGATGCGTTTGATGAAATACTGTCATTACATTCCGAGAGGAAAATATCGTCATCTATGACAACAATTTTAAACAATGCAGTAGACCCTCAAATCCCCTTTACATTCGACAAAATACGTGGACAACTCCATGGGCCTAAGCACTGATACGTTCTGACAGGATGTCTTCGAAGAAAAACATTTAAATGCAGGCTATGTGGGGAAGTTCAACGCGTTCGATTTGAAGGCCCGTCCCAGTACCGTTTAGAATACATACATTTGAACTTGGGGTGTAAATTTACAAATTTGCCAAATACGTGCAATGATAAAATAATAATTAATAAAATCGTCTTGTCAGACCTGGACCCCTCATGATTAATGATGACCCATGCATAGGCAAATCGACAGTGTCGGAAGCTGTATCGAACCTAAACATTTGTTTTTCACATAACAGTTAAGGGAATGTATGCACGACATTGAGAATCGTGTTACTTTTACGAGCATTGAAAAGGACCCAATAAAATACTTCTTTGATAAAATACCTAACAATACTGACAATAAAATTGGAAAATCTATAATGGAAATTCAAAAAAAAAGTAAACATTTGTACCTATTTTTAGATGCGTTTGATGAAATACTGTCATTACATTCCGGGAGAAAAATATCGTCATCGATGACAACAATTTTAAACAATACATTAGACCCTCAAATCACCTATACATCCGACAAAATCCGTGGAAAACTCCATGGGCCTAAGCACTGATACGTTCTGACAGGATGTCTTCGAAGAAAAACATTTAAATGCAGGCTATGTGGGGAAGTACAGCGCGTTCGATTTGAAGGCCCATCCCAGTACCGTTTAGAATACATACATTTGAACTTGGGGTGTAAATTTACAAATTTGCCAAATACGTGCAATGATAAAATAATAATTAATAAAATCGTCTTGTCGTGCCTGGACTCCTCATTATTAACGATGACCCATGCATAGGCAAATCGACAGTGTCGGAAGCTGTATCGAACCTAAAAATTTGTGATTTACATAACAATTACGGGAATGTATGCACGACATTGAGAATCGTTTTACTTTTACGAGCATTGAAAACGACCCAATAAAATACTTCTTTGATAAAATACCTAACAATACTGACAATAAAATTACAAAATCTTTAAACGAAATTAAAAAAAAAAAAACAGGAAACGTTTGTACCTATTTTTAGATGCGTTTGATGAAATACTGTCATTACATTCCGAGAGGAAAATATCGTCATCTATGACAACAACTTTAAACAATACATTAGACCCTCAAATCCCCTTTACATCCGACAAAATACGTGGACAACTCCATGGGCCTAAGCACTGATACGTTCTGACAGGATGTCTTCGAAGAAAAACATTTAAATGCAGGCTATGTGGGGAAGTACAGCGCGTTCGATTTGAAGGCCCGTCCCAGTACCGTTTAGAATACATACATTTGAACTTGGGGTGTAAATTTACAAATTTGCCAAATACGTGCAATGATAAAATAATAATTAATAAAATCGTCTTGTCGGGCCTGGACTCCTCATTATTAACGATGACCCATGCATAGGCAAATCGACAGTGTCGTAAGCTGTACCGAACCTAAAAATTTGTGACTTACATAACAATTAAGGGAATGTATGCACGACATTGAGAATCGTGTTACTTTTACGAGCATTGAAAAGGATCCAATAAAATACTTCTTTGATAAAATACCTAACAATACTGACAATAAAATTGCAAAATCCTTAAACGAAATTAAAAAAAAAAACAGGAAAAGTTTGTACCTATTTTTAGATGCGTTTGATGAAATACTGTCATTACATTCCGAGAGGAAAATATTGTCATCTATGACAACAATTTTAAACAATACAGTAGACCCTCAAATCCACTTTACATCCGACAAAATACGTGGACAACTCCATGGGCCTAAGCACTGATACGTTCTGACAGGATGTCTTCGAAGAAAAACATTTAAATGCAGGCTATGTGGGGAAGTACAGCGCGTTCGATTTGAAGGCCCGTCCCAGTACCGTTTAGAATACATACATTTGAACTTGGGGTGTAAATTTACAAATTTGCCAAATACGTGCAATGATAAAATAATAATTAATAAAATCGTCTTGTCGGGCCTGGACTCCTCATTATTAACGATGACCCATGGATAGGCAAATCGACAGTGTCGGAAGCTGTATCGAACCTAAAAATTTGTGATTTACATAACAATTACGGGAATGTATGCACGATATTGCGAATCGTTTTACTTTTACGAGCATTGAAAACGACCCAATAAAATACTTCTTTGATAAAATACCTAACAATACTGACAATAAAATTACAAAATCTTTAAACGAAATTAAAAAAAAAACAGGGTACGTTTGTACCTATTTTTAGATGCGTTTGATGAAATACTGTCATTACATTCCGAGAGGAAAATATCGTCATCTATGACAACAATTTTAAACAATACAGTAGACCCTCAAATCCCCTTTACATCCGACAAAATACGTGGACAACTCCATGGGCCTAAGCACTGATACGTTCTGACAGGATGTCTTCGAAGAAAAACATTTAAATGCAGGGTATGTGGGGAAGTTCAACGCGTTCGATTTGAAGGCCCGTCCCAGTACCGTTTAGAATACATACATTTGAACTTGGGGTGTAAATTTACAAATTTGCCAAATACGTGCAATGATAAAATAATAATTAATAAAATCGTCTTGTCAGACCTGGACCCCTCATGATTAATGATGACCCATGCATAGGCAAATCGACAGGGTCGGAAGCTGTATCGAACCTAAACATTTGTTTTTCACATAACAGTTAAGGGAATGTATGCACGACATTGAGAATCGTGTTACTTTTACGAGCATTGAAAAGGACCCAACAAAATACTTCTTTGATAAAATACCTAACAATACTGACAATAAAATTGGAAAATCTATAATGGAAATTCAAAAAAAAAGTAAACGTTTGTACCTATTTTTAGATGCGTTTGATGAAATACTGTCATTACATTCCGAGAGGAAAATATCGTCATCTATGACAACAATTTTAAACAATACATTAGACCCTCAAATCCCCTTTACATCCGACAAAATACGTGGACAACTCCATGGGCCTAAGCACTGATACGTTCTGACAGGATGTCTTCGAAGAAAAACATTTAAATGCAGGCTATGTGGGGAAGTACAGCGCGTTCGATTTGAAGGCCCGTCCCAGTACCGTTTAGAATACATACATTTGAACTTGGGGTGTAAATTTACAAATTTGCCAAATACGTGCAATGATAAAATAATAATTAATAAAATCGTCTTGTCGGGCCTGGACTCCTCATTATTAACGATGACCCATGCATAGGCAAATCGACAGTGTCGTAAGCTGTACCGAACCTAAAAATTTGTGACTTACATAACAATCAAGGGAATGTATGCACGACATTGAGAATCGTGTTACTTTTACGAGCATTGAAAAGGATCCAATAAAATACTTCTTTGATAAAATACCTAACAATACTGACAATAATTTTTTTTTTAAACAATACAGTAGACCCTCAAATCCCCTTTACATCCGACAAAATACGTGGACAACTCCATGGGCCTAAGCACTGATACGTTCTGACAGGATGTCTTCGAAGAAAAACATTTAAATGCAGGGTATGTGGGGAAGTTCAACGCGTTCGATTTGAAGGCCCGTCCCCGTACCGTTTAGAATACATACATTTGAACTTGGGGTGTAAATTTACAAATTTGCCAAATACGTGCAATGATAAAATAATAATTAATAAAATCGTCTTGTCAGACCTGGACCCCTCATGATTAATGATGACCCATGCATAGGCAAATCGACAGTGTCGGAAGCTGTATCGAACCTAAACATTTGTTTTTCACATAACAGTTAAGGGAATGTATGCACGACATTGAGAATCGTGTTACTTTTACGAGCATTGAAAAGGACCCAACAAAATACTTCTTTGATAAAATACCTAACAATGCAGACAATAAAATTGCAAAATCTATAATGGAAATTAAAAAAAAAAAAAAAACAGTAAACTTTTGTACCTATTTTTAGATGCGTTTGATGAAATACTGTCATTACATTCCGGGAGAAAAATATCGTCATCGATGACAACAATTTTAAACAATACATTAGACCCTCAAATCACCTATACATCCGACAAAATACCTGGAAAACTCCATGGCCCTAAGCACTGATACGTTCTGACAGGATGTCTTCGAAGAAAAACATTTAAATGCAGCCTATGTGGGGAAGTACAGCGCGTTCGATTTGAAGGCCCGTCCCAGTACCGTTTAGAATACATACATTTGAACTTGGGGTGTAAATTTACAAATTTGCCAAATACGTGCAATGATAAAATAATAATTAATAAAATCGTCTTGTCGGGCCTGGACTCTTCATTATTAACGATGACCCATGCATAGGCAAATCGACAGTGTCGCAAGCTGTATCGAACCTAAAAAGTTGTGATTTACATAACAATTAAGGGAATGTATGCACGACATTGAGAATCGTGTTACTTTTACGAGCATTGAAAAGGATCCAATAAAATACTTCTTTGATAAAATACCTAACAATACTGACAATAAAATTGCAAAATCTTTAAACGAAATTTAAAAAAAAAAAACAGGAAAGCTTTGTACCTATTTTTAGATGCGTTTGATGAAATACTGTCATTACATTCCGAGAGGAAAATATCGTCATCTATGACAACAATTTTAAACAATACAGTAGACCCTCAAATCCCCTTTACATCCGACAAAATACGTGGACAACTCCATGGGCCTAAGCACTGATACGTTCTGACAGGATGTCTTCGAAGAAAAACATTTAAATGCAGGGTATGTGGGGAAGTTCAACGCGTTCGATTTGAAGGCCCGTCCCCGTACCGTTTAGAATACATACATTTGAACTTGGGGTGTAAATTTACAAATTTGCCAAATACGTGCAATGATAAAATAATAATTAATAAAATCGTCTTGTCAGACCTGGACCCCTCATGATTAATGATGACCCATGCATAGGCAAATCGACAGTGTCGGAAGCTGTATCGAACCTAAACATTTGTTTTTCACATAACAGTTAAGGGAATGTATGCACGACATTGAGAATCGTGTTACTTTTACGAGCATTGAAAAGGACCCAATAAAATACTTCTTTGATAAAATACCTAACAATACTGACAATAAAATTGGAAAATCTATAATGGAAATTCAAAAAAAAGTAAACGTTTGTACCTATTTTTAGATGCGTTTGATGAAATACTGTCATTACATTCCGGGAGAAAAATATCGTCATCGATGACAACAATTTTAAACAATACATTAGACCCTCAAATCACCTATACATCCGACAAAATCCGTGGAAAACTCCATGGGCCTAAGCACTGATACGTTCTGACAGGATGTCTTCGAAGAAAAACATTTAAATGCAGGCTATGTGGGGAAGTACAGCGCGTTCGATTTGAAGGCCCGTCCCAGTACCGTTTAGAATACATACATTTGAACTTGGGGTGTAAATTTACAAATTTGCCAAATACGTGCAATGATAAAATAATAATTAATAAAATCGTCTTGTCGGGCCTGGACTCCTCATTATTAACGATGACCCATGCATAGGCAAATCGACAGTGTCGGAAGCTGTATCGAACCTAAAAATTTGTGATTTACGTAACAATTACGGGAATGTATGCACGACATTGAGAATCGTTTTACTATTACGAGCATTGAAAACGACCCAATAAAATACTTCTTTGATAAAATACCTAACAATACTGACAATAAAATTACAAAATCTTTAAACGAAATTGAAAAAAAAAACAGGAAACGTTTGTACCTATTTTTAGATGCGTTTGATGAAATACTGTCATTACATTCCGAGAGGAAAATATCGTCATCTATGACAACAATTTTAAACAATACATTAGACCCTCAAATCCCCTTTACATCCGACAAAATACGTGGACAACTCCATGGGCCTAAGCACTGATACGTTCTGACAGGATGTCTTCGAAGAAAAACATTTAAATGCAGGCTATGTGGGGAAGTACAGCGCGTTCGATTTGAAGGCCCGTCCCAGTACCGTTTAGAATACATACATTTGAACTTGGGGTGTAAATTTACAAATTTGCCAAATACGTGCAATGATAAAATAATAATTAATAAAATCGTCTTGTCGGGCCTGGACTCAGACATGACCCATGCATAGGCAAATCGACAGTGTCCCAAGCTGTATCGAACCTAAAAATTTGTGATTTACATAACAATTAAGGGAATGTATGCACGACATTGAGAATCGTGTTACGTTTACGAGCATTGAAAAGGACCCAATAAAATACTTCTTTGATAAAATACCTAACAATACTGACAATAAAATTGCAAAATCTTTAAATGAAATTAAAAAAAAAAAAACAGGGAACGTTTGTACCTATTTTTAGATGCGTTTGATGAAATACTGTCATTACATTCCGAGAGGAAAATATCGTCATGTATGACAACAATTTTAAACAATACATTAGACCCTCAAATCCCCTTTACATTCGACAAAATACGTGGACAACTCCATGGGCCTAAGCACTGATACGTTCTGACTGGATGTCTTCGACGAAAAACATTTAAATGCAGGCTATGTGGGGAAGTACAGCGCGTTCGATTTGAAGGCCCGTCCCAGTACCGTTTAGAATACATACATTTGAACTTGGGGTGTAAATTTACAAATTTGCCAAATACGTGCAATGATAAAATAATAATTAATAAAATCGTCTTGTCAGACCTGGACCCCTCATGATTAATGATGACCCATGCATAGGCAAATCGACAGTGTCGGAAGCTGTATCGAACCTAAACATTTGTTTTTCACATAACAGTTAAGGGAATGTATGCACGACATTGAGAATCGTGTTACTTTTACGAGCATTGAAAAGGACCCAACAAAATACTTCTTTGATAAAATACCTAACAATGCAGACAATAAAATTGCAAAATCTATAATGGAAATTCAAAAAAAAAAAAAAACAGTAAACTTTTGTACCTATTTTTAGATGCGTTTGATGAAATACTGTCATTACATTCCGGGAGAAAAATATCGTCATCGATGACAACAATTTTAAACAATACATTAGACCCTCAAATCACCTATACATCCGACAAAATACCTGGAAAACTCCATGGCCCTAAGCACTGATACGTTCTGACAGGATGTCTTCGAAGAAAAACATTTAAATGCAGCCTATGTGGGGAAGTACAGCGCGTTCGATTTGAAGGCCCGTCCCAGTACCGTTTAGAATACATACATTTGAACTTGGGGTGTAAATTTACAAATTTGCCAAATACGTGCAATGATAAAATAATAATTAATAAAATCGTCTTGTCGGGCCTGGACTCTTCATTATTAACGATGACCCATGCATAGGCAAATCGACAGTGTCGCAAGCTGTATCGAACCTAAAAAGTTGTGATTTACATAACAATTAAGGGAATGTATGCACGACATTGAGAATCGTGTTACTTTTACGAGCATTGAAAAGGATCCAATAAAATACTTCTTTGATAAAATACCTAACAATACTGACAATAAAATTGCAAAATCTTTAAACGAAATTAAAAAAAAAAAAAACAGGAAAACTTTGTACCTATTTTTAGATGCGTTTGATGAAATACTGTCATTACATTCCGAGAGGAAAATATCGTCATCTATGACAACAATTTTAAACAATACAGTAGACCCTCAAATCCCCTTTACATCCGACAAAATACGTGGACAACTCCATGGGCCTAAGCACTGATACGTTCTGACAGGATGTCTTCGAAGAAAAACATTTAAATGCAGGGTATGTGGGGAAGTTCAACGCGTTCGATTTGAAGGCCCGTCCCCGTACCGTTTAGAATACATACATTTGAACTTGGGGTGTAAATTTACAAATTTGCCAAATACGTGCAATGATAAAATAATAATTAATAAAATCGTCTTGTCAGACCTGGACCCCTCATGATTAATGATGACCCATGCATAGGCAAATCGACAGTGTCGGAAGCTGTATCGAACCTAAACATTTGTTTTTCACATAACAGTTAAGGGAATGTATGCACGACATTGAGAATCGTGTTACTTTTACGAGCATTGAAAAGGACCCAATAAAATACTTCTTTGATAAAATACCTAACAATACTGACAATAAAATTGGAAAATCTATAATGGAAATTCAAAAAAAAGTAAACGTTTGTACCTATTTTTAGATGCGTTTGATGAAATACTGTCATTACATTCCGGGAGAAAAATATCGTCATCGATGACAACAATTTTAAACAATACATTAGACCCTCAAATCACCTATACATCCGACAAAATCCGTGGAAAACTCCATGGGCCTAAGCACTGATACGTTCTGACAGGATGTCTTCGAAGAAAAACATTTAAATGCAGGCTATGTGGGGAAGTACAGCGCGTTCGATTTGAAGGCCCGTCCCAGTACCGTTTAGAATACATACATTTGAACTTGGGGTGTAAATTTACAAATTTGCCAAATACGTGCAATGATAAAATAATAATTAATAAAATCGTCTTGTCGGGCCTGGACTCCTCATTATTAACGATGACCCATGCATAGGCAAATCGACAGTGTCGGAAGCTGTATCGAACCTAAAAATTTGTGATTTACGTAACAATTACGGGAATGTATGCACGACATTGAGAATCGTTTTACTTTTACGAGCATTGAAAACGACCCAATAAAATACTTCTTTGATAAAATACCTAACAATACTGACAATAAAATTACAAAATCTTTAAACGAAATTGAAAAAAAAAAACAGGAAACGTTTGTACCTATTTTTAGATGCGTTTGATGAAATACTGTCATTACATTCCGAGAGGAAAATATCGTCATCTATGACAACAATTTTAAACAATACATTAGACCCTCAAATCCCCTTTACATCCGACAAAATACGTGGACAACTCCATGGGCCTAAGCACTGATACGTTCTGACAGGATGTCTTCGAAGAAAAACATTTAAATGCAGGCTATGTGGGGAAGTACAGCGCGTTCGATTTGAAGGCCCGTCCCAGTACCGTTTAGAATACATACATTTGAACTTGGGGTGTAAATTTACAAATTTGCCAAATACGTGCAATGATAAAATAATAATTAATAAAATCGTCTTGTCGGGCCTGGACTCAGACATGACCCATGCATAGGCAAATCGACAGTGTCCCAAGCTGTATCGAACCTAAAAATTTGTGATTTACATAACAATTAAGGGAATGTATGCACGACATTGAGAATCGTGTTACGTTTACGAGCATTGAAAAGGACCCAATAAAATACTTCTTTGATAAAATACCTAACAATACTGACAATAAAATTGCAAAATCTTTAAATGAAATTAAAAAAAAAAAACAGGGAACGTTTGTACCTATTTTTAGATGCGTTTGATGAAATACTGTCATTACATTCCGAGAGGAAAATATCGTCATGTATGACAACAATTTTAAACAATACATTAGACCCTCAAATCCCCTTTACATTCGACAAAATACGTGGACAACTCCATGGGCCTAAGCACTGATACGTTCTGACTGGATGTCTTCGACGAAAAACATTTAAATGCAGGCTATGTGGGGAAGTACAGCGCGTTCGATTTGAAGGCCCGTCCCAGTACCGTTTAGAATACATACATTTGAACTTGGGGTGTAAATTTACAAATTTGCCAAATACGTGCAATGATAAAATAATAATTAATAAAATCGTCTTGTCGGGCCTGGACTCCTCATTATTAACGATGACCCATGCATAGGCAAATCGACAGTGTCGTAAGCTGTACCGAACCTAAAAATTTGTGACTTACATAACAATTAAGGGAATGTATGCACGACATTGAGAATCGTGTTACTTTTACGAGCATTCAAAAGGACCCAATAAAATACTTCTTTGATAAAATACCTAACAATACTGACAATAAAATTGCAAAGTCTTTAAACGAAATAAAAAAAAACAGGAAACGTTTGTACCTATTTTTAGATGCGTTTGATGAAATACTGTCATTACATTCCGAGAGGAAAATATCTATGACAACAATTTTAAACAATACATTAGACCCTTAAATCCCCTTTACATTCGACAAAATACATGGACAACTCCATGGGCCTAAGCACTGATACGTTCTGACAGGATGTCTTCGAAGAAAAACATTTAAATGCAGGCTATGTGGGGAAGTTCAACGCGTTCGATTTGAAGGCCCGTCCCAGTACCGTTTAGAATACGTACATTTGAACTTGGGGTGTAAATTTACAAATTTGCCAAATACGTGCAATGATAAAATAATAATTAATAACATCGGCTTGTAGGGCCTGGACTCCTCATTATTAACGATGACCCATGCATAGGCAAATCGACAGTGTCGCAAGCTGTATCGAACCTAAAAATTTGTGATTTACATAACAATTAAGGGAATGTATGCACGACATTGAGAATCGTGTTACTTTTACGAGCATTGAAAAGAGCCCAATAAAATACTTCTTTCATAAAATACCTAATAATACTGACAATAAAATTGCAAAATCTTTAAAGGAAATAAAAAAAAAAAACAGGGAACGTTTGTACCTATTTTTAGATGCGTTTGATGAAATACTGTCATTACATTCCGAGAGGAAAATATCGTCATCTATGACAACAATTTTAAACAATACATTAGACCCTTAAATCCCCTTTACATCCGACAAAATACGTGGACAACTCCATGGGCCTAAGCGCTGATACGTTCTGACAGGATGTCTTCGAAGAAAAACATTTAAATGTAGACTATGTGGGGAAGTTCAGCGCGTTCGATTTGAAGGCCCGTCCCAGTACCGTTTAGAATACATACATTTGTACTTGGGGTGAAAATTTACAAATTTGCCAAATACGTGCAATGATAAAATAATAATTAATAAAATCGTCTTGTCGGGCCTGGACTCCTCATTATTAACGATGACCCATGCATAGGCAAATCAACAGTGTCGGAACCTGTATCGACCCTAAAAATTTTTGATTTACATAACAATTAAGGGAATGTATGCACGACATTGAGAATCGTGTTACTTTTACGAGCATTGAAAAGGACCCAATAAAATACTTCTTTGATACAATACCTAACAATACTGACAATAAAGTTGCAAAATCTATAATCGTATAAAAAAAACAGTAAACGTTTGTACCTATTTTTAGATGCGTTTGATGAAATACTGTCATTACATTCCGGGAGGGAGATATCGTCATCGATGACAACAATTTTAAACAATACATTAGACCCTCAAATTACCTACACATCCGACAAAATACGTGGACAACTCCATGGGCCTAAGCACTGATACGTTCTGACAGGATGTCTTCGAAGAAAACATTTAAATGCAGCCTATGTGATTACGCAAAAGGGTTACCTTTTTATTTTAGCAATGGGGGTGTATAAAGATACATATATAGATAACATAATAAAACCATTCAACAAGGCCGAGATATACAGGTTTTCTTGACAGAATTGTTGGATACATATTTCAACATAATTTTATTTTTATTATGTTATTTATCACAATAAATTTTATCTGCTTCAGAGAGAGATGTCGAGGAGCTCGTGGTTGGTGGTTGTGTTTTTCCAAAACATTCTATACAAAATGTTTTATCGCATTGTTTGCAAACTAGCTTGGTACATACGCTTCTTCTCTAAGCTTTCTTCCTCCCATATTTTCTTGAAATTTGTTTATAATATTCAATGCATCGTCGTCTGCAGAGTCCTTTTTCCAACACGTGATCTTCTAAATTATTAGATGTAGTATGGGTAACACAGTTCTCCAGATTTTTTTTTCACTTGTAAATTTTCAACAAGACCGGTTTGAACCCGCCAATCTGATGTACACTTTTTGAAACCATAAGAGTATGGGTATTTGTAAGGATTTCTATAAGTAACAAGACCCATGTTTACCTGTGTAACGATAAGGAGATACTAAGTTAATGCGTGAGAACCTTATATAGTATCGATTAGTCTCAGGTTTTTCATCAGGTATCTGTTGTTCTTTTAACACCTCATGCCTATCTCACGCCTGCCTCACGACTATCTCTCGCCTGCCTGACGCCTGCCTCACGACTATAGCTGTTAGTTTTCAAACACCTCTCACGTCAGAGCTGTTGGTATGTATACAGCTATCTGTTAGTGTTTTATCACCTCACGCCTATCTCACGCCTTCCTCACGACTATAGCTGTTAGTTTTCAAACAACTCTCACGTCAGAGCTGTTGGTATGTTTACAGCTATCTGGTAGTTTTCAAACGCCTCTCACACCAGAGCTGTTGATATGTATTCAGCTATCTCACGCCTGCCTCACGACTATCACACGCCTGCCTCACGACTATAGCTGTTAGTTTTCAAGCACCTCTCACGTCAAAGCTGTTGGTATGTATATAGCTGGTAGTTTGTATACATCTGGTAGTTTTCAAACGCCTCTCACACCAGAGCTGTTAGTTTTATACTCTTTAACTAGCAAGAAACTTTTTCTTTCGTATGAGGTTCAAAATTGCAGCAATCACACTGTATGTACGCGCGCTCAACGTTGCAGCAATAATGCTGTATATAAGCATCTAGACGCGAGCGGGATGTTATACGATAACAGCAAGACCGACGTATATGGATCAATAATTTAACGAAATACGTGCGGTATACTGCTAATATTAACTTTTTAATTAACTTATTTTGCTATTTATATAATACATAGACCCATTAGGTAGTAGTTAGGATGTTGAAGAATAATTCTCCACACTCGAAATAGCTACTTGGTAGTACTGGCCAGACTATTTACCTTTTTTTTTACTGTCTACTATCGCCTTGCTTTTCATTATTAGGGCGATTTTTTATTAATTAGTTATAAAAACTACGTGTTTCGTAACTACAACAGCTATTTAATACTATATATCAGGTTTTCTACCAGTTTTTCTAAATACTTACATTTTTTCTTATCATTATTGGGGTGGGAAGGAAAAAGAACGACATAGTAAGGATGAAATATTTATTTATGCATTTTGTTTTATAATTACAATAAATTCATAATATAATAAGTACTACGATAATGTTTTATTTATATAAATTATTTGGTTATAACTACAATATATTATAATAGGTTAGTTCAAGGCTTTGGGTGTTTTATAAAGCCGTACGGTTCAGAAAAGCCGTCAACAAATTTTCTCTTCAAAGAGTTTGGTCTGTAAATTTTTGTTTCCTCCTTTGCTAATACCTGATGAATATCATTCCTACGGATATTTGTTGAAACTATCTGAATAGGGGCTGAATTTTCTAAAACTGTTCTTGTGACGGAATCTAAATTAATTTGCTTGGAGGTTTTATAGTTAATCCGAATTCCTTTGACTTTGACTATAGATTTTACGGAATTTGTATCAGTAGAGTAGACCTCGTAACCGTAATTTCTCGGGCCACCTGAAACAAATCGTGTAATATAGCTACCTGGTCCGTATGCCGATAACTCGTCTGTCATATTGCCAAGGAAACTTCCTGTGGGTATATCTTCTTCACCATCGCGAGAAATATAAATAACAGAATCCGTGTCGTAATACAGGACCCGATTACCTAATATCTCTAAATAACTGTAGAGTTTTAGTCGAGCTCGGGTTGTAGTATACGCGGCAAGCGCTACATTAACGGTGGCTAGAACGTCAAAAGCTTCCTCCTTCATCTCATAATTCACCACCATCTTCATTAATAGGTAAAATAGTATTTACGTTGATTGAGAGACCAGACAACAAAGCCAGAAAAGATTAGGGGTTATTAACAATTACAGTTTTTTGTTGATTCTCCCTTTGACCCAGTTTTCCCCAGAACGAGTTTAAGATTAATTTGGCTAATGCTCGTAAACCGAGGTTATTTGCAATTTCATCAAAAACAAGCTCGATACCTTCACTGCTAAAAAAGTCCTCGATATATTTATTTTTTTCTTCATCTGATACGCAGTCTTCAGGGTGGCCTGGTAGGCCACCCTGAAGACTGCTGCTTTATTCTTATGAATTCGTTCATCATATCTGTAAACAACCCTCCTGATTTTGTTTCTGGATCATATTTAGCTGTTTTGTATGCCCACATTTCATGAATTTGTTGGTACCTTTATTACCGTGCCTTTCTCACCTGGTTCACCACCCATGTCCCTGTTATTGCTCTCTCCTCTGCACTGTGTTTACATTCCTCAGAACTCATAACCTCCCCGCAAGTCCTACACAGCACAAACATCTGTTTATCATCCATTTTACATGGTAGAACAGGGTGATACAGATTTGTAGGCGGTAAAATTGTACACTTAATCAAACCCTCTGTATCCGCTAACTGTAATTTCGAGCATGCCTTCCTCACGTAGACTTCAGGGTGATTAATAGGATATATGCCATATTATGGATGGATACTATATATATATATATCGGCATACTTGATCTTTTCTCCAGGTTTGCATTCGTAAAAAGTACAACAGTTGCCCGCCCGTCCGCCATAAAATGCACCACGAGGGTTAAGCGGAACTGCAATTACTAAGGGGTGATTTTCACAATAGTTCATCTTTTTACTATCGCGATCTAGCGTATTGCGAAATTCACACTCCCACATTTCTATAACTTCGTAGCCTAGTTCTAACAAAATTTCGTGTTTGTGACCACCATGCCATTTTAGGAAGGTCTTACGCTTATCGCCGTCATCGCTATCCGTGCCCATCATGGTATTAGGGCTGTAGTATTCCAAAGCAGAAAGTGGTTCTACGTGTTTTGATTGTCAGTAGTATTAAACAGGTATGGAAATATCCTTCTTCGCGAGGCCCATGGGGAAATAGTTGAGGGAATCGATAAACTTTACGTTTCGTATTTGCATCTGTATAATTTTTGTGCCCCTCATTATTAATTCTGGTGTTAAATCAGTCCTAGTTATCATATAATTCAATATAAACTGATTATCAAAACGCCGTTGTGAGCAATACCTATGACTGTTTTAACACTCTGTCTTATACGAAGAACGAAGTCCATGAACAATTTAATGGGGCCCTTATGTACACGGTTGTGCTCGAGCTCAGAAGAAATGCGACCGAAGTAGATATAGATCAGCTGGTAATAGAAAACGACCAAGAGGATAACATTATAAGAGCAGGACTGGAGCGATTTCAGGAATATTTCAATTTACCTATCACTGGAGAATTAAACAATGAGACAGTTAGTTTGATACGAAAACCGAGATGTGGATTGCAGGACAAACGCATCTAAAAATAGGTTCAAACGTTTACTTTTTTTTTGAATTTCCATTATAGATTTTCCAATTTTATTGTCAGTATTGTTAGGTATTTTATCAAAGAAGCATTTATTTATTGGGTCCTTTTCAATGCTCGTAAAACTAACACGATTCTCAGGGTCGTACATACAATCCCTTAATTGTTATGTAAATCACAAATTTTTAGGTTCGATACAGCTTCCGACACTGTCGATTTGCTTATGCATGGGTCATCGTTAATAATGAGGGGTCCAGGCCCGACAAGACGGTTTTATTATGTCGGTTGTAGATCTATCTTTATATATGTTATATTTGGAACCCCAATATAATTGTAAGTTAAGTAAATAGGAATAGATTATGTCATCCAAGTGTTGGATTACAACCTCCGCTCTCAGCGTGCCAATTCTAAGAAGCAAGATAAGCATTGCACTGCAGGCTGGGAACGGAGAAGAAGTAGATAAGTCAGACGTTGTACGACTCTGTAACAGAAAGCGTTTAAATAATGAATAAAACTCTTTGTATTAACAACTGCTTTTTATTAGTCTACAGTCTCATATTCAAATGAAACAATTGTCAGTAATATCGGCAATAACATAATTGGCGCAGTCGACTGTAGGTCATCTTCACGGATCAAAATCTCCGGTCAATTTCAACCGTTTGGAAGTGATTAAGAACCAACAGACACAGTTCACTAGTGTTGTGCGATAACAGTTCGGTACTTACGGCAGCATCACATTTTGCGGACGTGTTACGTCACTCATCGTCAGCAGCAGTACCAAAATTGCTCGCCGTCTCCAGTGCACTTGAAATTTGTGAAGTGAAAGTTCGCCATAGTTAAGTGCGACAAATATCGGCGTGATTACGGCAGCATACAACTCTGCGGCCGTGTCACATCACTCAGTATCGAGTCAACTAGACGCCGTCGCCAGAAAAATCAAATTCTCCAAGAATACACAAGCAAAAGCAACACTATGCAATTGTTTATGTTATTATTATTCTATCTCGGTGGATTAGCACTAGTTGTCAGTGATCTGGTGGCGCCAAAGGACAAGATTTCTCTGCTACCAGTAAAGCAAAATATACTGTTTAATAGCAACAAAGAACTTACTCTCGCTACTGCCGTGGATTATAATCAACTTCTAGATTCTTGGAATCGTTATCCACATATGCAACTAGATTATGATTCTGACAATCAGTTTCTTGCAAGTACGATGAGTTTAATCAAGAGTCATGAAACTAAAATCCAATCCTTGCTTCAAATAGTTTTTAAATCTAATTGAAATAAGAGAGGACTGTTCAATTTTCTAGGCGATTTAGTTAGTGTGATTACGGGAAATCTTAATTATGAAGATGGGCAACGATTAAACGAACAAACTATAAAATTATGTCAAAACCAACAGCTATTAAAGGAAACCCCTACTGAAATTTGTAAAGTTGTTAATGAGAGTGCAAACGACGTTGTTCATCAGTTAAATGAGCAGACTAATCAATTAAATAAATTAATAAAGCTCACTCAAAATAAAATGAAGTTGGATTCCAAAATCCGATATCGATCATTGTTTGTAACGTCCGTTTGGAACGAACTACATCAATTATTACTGGGTATCACGATGGCTTATAAGAATATTTTGTACCCCGAATTATTTCAACCAGAGGAACTTTTAAAAATTTTAAGATCCGTTCACCTATCAAACAATTTTTGCTTTCCTTTCAGGATTAATTTTGATAATCTACGATTTAGAATATCAAATATCAAATTTTACATTTTGAAACACACTGTTACTTTTTTATTAATATCCCGCTAATTCTGATTCATTTTGCTGATTCGTTTTATGTTAATTATATAATGTATAGTTATATAATGTACCGATGTCAGTTAATAGTTATGAGTATTATACGATTCAAACAGCTCTAAATTATGTAGCTATTAATGATAATAAATATGTTATACCGTCTAATTGTAAATCTTTTAAAAGTAATGTATTGTGTCAATTTTTAATAGAGGATAAGGCCACCAATGATTCATTATGCGAAGTTAAATTGTTGAATAGTTTTATGTGCCTCGAGAACTGCTTAAAGGATTTTTTTTATTGATGATGTTGAAAATTTAATCTTTATTGTCAGCCCACTGGCAATTTGAATTTTTTTTTTTTTTTATTCAATAAGAGCATTACAATCTAGTCATAATTGACTAATGAGTAACTTAATTCTAACTTATTTTACTAGTGTAACTTAACCTAACAGGCACCCATCGATGTCTCTCAGTTAGTCCTGGTATACTGGGCACGTTTTTCTCGCGCACTACGTAGCACTGACTCTGCTTTTGGAACTAACACCTACAACTAGCACTTACTCTGCTTTTATCACTATCTCACATTCACACTAACTCAAAAGGCTTCTTTCTCTTGAGTCTTCTGACTAATGCGGTGTTGTCGAGGAGCTGGATGGCCTCAACGTTCACGTGATGGTGAAGCCTTTCCTCGTGACTTCTTGCTAATTTTTGGATTTCTTTGCAAACAAACTCCATTTTAAGGTCCTTGTGGAGATCATCATTCCTAATGTACCAAGGCGCATTGACAATGCATCTCAATACTTTATTTTGGAAGGTCTGGACAATTTTAATGTTGCTTTTTTTGGTGCAACCCCAGAGTTGAGCACCATACGTCCACACGGGTTTTAGAATTTGCTGGTACAAGAGAAGCTTATTATGTACTGACAGCGTAGAGTTTCTTCCTAGCAGCCAGTACATCTCTCTATAACGGATTCCTAGTTCCTCTCTTTTCTTTTTGACATGGGCTTTCCAGCGGAGCCTGGCGTCTAATGTCATGCCGAGATATTTGGCTGTGTTTGCGTACGGTACTATTTGGTTATTAATAGTAACCGGGATGTGTTGTATTTTCTTGTTCGTGAAGTCAACATGTACTGACTTGAGTTCGTTCAGTTTAATTCTTTTTTTCTTTGTCCAGACCTGAAAATGACCAAGAGCTGTTTGGAGTTTTCTCGTCGTTTCTTCATTACTGTTCCCAACAGCTAGGATAGCCGTGTCGTCAGCAAAAGTTGCGACAGTATTATTTTCTAGTGCTGGGAAGTCGCTGGTGTAGAGTAGGTAAAGGACCGGCCCTAAAACACTACCTTGCGGCACTCCTGCTTTTATTTCCTTAAGGACAGAGCATGCATCACCTTGTTTGACTCTAAAGTATCTCTCAGTCAGGTAAGATTTTAATAGTTGTGCAAACTGTTTTGGGAGAATACTTCCTAATTTATTGTTCAGTCCTTCATGCCAGACTTTATCAAAGGCCTGTGCCACATCTAGGAAGACTGCAGAACAAACCTTTTTTTCTTCTAACGATTTTTCAATTATGTTGGTTATTCGATGTATCTGATCAATAGTAGAGTGCTTATCCCGAAATCCGAACTGATGGTCTGGAACAAGCCTTTTGCTCTCAATTATTGGCTTCAATCTATTGAGTAGTAATTTTTCGAAGATTTTTGACATGATGGGCAGCAGAGAGATAGGTCTATAAGACGTTGTTTCATGTGGTGGTTTCCCAGGCTTCAGTATCATGATCACCTCTGCTACCTTCCACAGTTTGGGAACATACCTTAGTCTGAAGGCAGCATTGATAAGGTTTGTAAGCTTAACTATGGCCTTCCTTGGAAGTTCTTTAAGTACCTCTCCAGTTATTAAGTCATAGCCTGGGGCTTTTTTCCGATTAATGTCCTTTTTTATTAAGTTCTGAACTTCTGTTGGTGTGGTAAGCATGATTTGCGTGCCTTCTTGGTCATTCTCCTCCATATGGATTTCTTCATCTTCTCCATGATGAGGTTGAAATATGTTTTCTAAATGGTCAGAAAACCTTTGGGCTTTTTGTTCATTATTCCTGGCCCAGCTTCCATCAGCTTTTCTGATCGGTGGAATCTGAATTATTGGCCTTTTGAGCTTTTTTGTTGCCTTCCAGAGCGAATAGTGTGATTCGCTGGTGTTGGATAGTTCCCTCAGATAGGCGTTGAAAGATTCATTTTTTAGTTCTTTAATATCTCTTCTGAGTTGTTGAGTGAGGTTGTTTAATCTTGTCTTGTCTCGTGGTGCTCTAGTTTGGAACCATTTTCTTCTTGCCTTTCTTTTCTCAGAGAGCAGATTTGTTATCTCTTTGGGGTAATTGTTTCCTTTTACTCTCCTCTGTCTATCAGGGGTGTTCTCCCAGGCAGTTTGTTGTATATCATAAACAAGTTTTTCCAATTCTGATTCCAGTTGTTCTTCATTCCTTAGTGGTGTGTTCAGATTTATCCTTTCTTCGAGTGTCTGTCGAAAACTTTCCCAGGCAGTGTATTTGTTTGTCAATGTTGGATTACTTTCCCTTTGAATAATATACTCACTCAGGGTCAAAAGTATTGGAGAGTGATCAGAGCTTAGGTCATGACATTCTTCTATCTGTAGGAAATTAACGCTAATGTTTTTAACTATATAGAAGTCTATTAGATCTGGTACTTTTGCTGGATCTGTTGGCCAGTATGTTGGACTTCCAGTTGACATTGTTTGACAACTAAGTTCATTTATTGCTTTCAGCAATTCTCTACCTTTAGTTGTAGTCAACCTAGAGCCCCAGTAAGTATTCTTGGCATTAAAGTCTCCTCCAACTATGAATCTGTTTCCCAGTTGTCCAAGGAAAGTTAAGTAGTCATCTTTCTTTATTGAATGCCTAGGCGGACAATATAATCCTGCCACGATAAGCGAATAATTCTTTGTTTGTATATTTACTGCTGTTGCTTGTATTGTTTCTGTCTCATATTTAAATTCCTCATGGTGTTTTATATTGTCTTTAATGATTACTGCACTTCCTCCTTTAGCTGCGTTATCAGGGTGGATAGTGTGATATGTTTTAAATCCTTTAAATTTTATGAATGATTGTCTAGTGAAGTGAGTTTCAGAAATGAGACACACGTCCACATTTTCAGTGTCAAGGATTGCCTGCAGTTCCTGTTGATGTTGCAGTAATCCGTTGGCATTCCAAGCCATTATTTTGAGTGTATTATTCATTTTTGTTTTATTTTAGGAATAGCTCCCTGTGACTTGTGTTCTAATTTTTTTATTCGCTCATCAATCGTAGTGATAAATGCTTCTTGTTTATTTAGTTTTCCTAGTATGATCTGTAGAGTTTGGCTAATGTTACCATTATTGTCTTGAGGTTCGGTCCTTTGGTCATTATTTTCTTTTTGAATGACTTGGGCGTACGTTCTCATGTCAGTCACTTTTGGATTCTGACTTTCTCGTTTTCCTTGTTGAGCGTTTTCGCGTTGACTTTGTGGAGCCTTAGAGTGTTTGGTCTTCATATTTTGATTTTTGATTTTTTGTAGTTCTATAGCTACGCCACATCCTCGATAATTAGCTGGATGTGCTCCTCCGCAATGCCAACATTTAGCATCCACATTGTTTGCTTTCTTGCAATCGTTCGTGAGATGCTTTCCTGCACATTTAACACACCTCGGGGGTCTGTTACAATATCGTTGAGTGTGCCCATACGCTTGACACCTTTTGCATTGTGGGATTAGTTTGGATTTTCTTAGCGGTTCGATGCTTACTTTGCAGCCCATTATATTGGTTATATTATGAATTTTATTTATGTCTTCTTCTGCGTCAAAAGTAAGTATAAACATGTCGAGTGCTTCTTTATTCCTCCAGGATAGTTTATTAACAGCCCCTGCTGCCTTATATCCTTGTGTTACTAGGTTCTTCACAATTTTGTCAGGTTGACACGTATGATGCAAGTTTTTAGCCATGACTTTAATTGGCCTATCTTGTTTGTTCTCATATGAGTGCCAAATGTGGTCCTCTTTTCTCAGTATGTCTGTCACTGTTTTATAAAGCTCTTTGTCAAGTACGTTTACCTTGATACATTCTTTACTCATTATTTTTGTGGTAAAATTTTTTGTTTGAATTTGTTCGCCAATTTTTTCGTAAAACGTTTCATAATTTTTAATGCCGTCCACTATTATTGGGGGAGGGGCTGGTACTTTTTTTGCTTCCGATTGTATAGTTATTGGGCCTGCTTGTCGAAGCTGAGGTGGACTCAATGAAGTATTCATCTTTCTTTTCTTATTATTTTTGCTTTTAACTCTTGCCCATTCAGTTTCCTTTGCCAATTCTTCCTCGTCAGTACAGTACTCTTTCTGAGGTTGTTCTGGTTGAGAAACTGAAGTTTCGACAATTTTTGCTTTTAGTTCACCAACTTCATTACTCAATAATTGCATTTGTTCATTGAGTTTTTGGATGACATCATTCAATGATTGATTTTCCTCTTGGGATTTTTTTAAAGCGGCATATAAAGCGTACTCGTTAGGTGTTGTAATAGTTATTTCCTGACCTTGCACATTTTTCTGGGACATTGTTATGAATTGTTGTAATAACTGGCTGGATTTGTTCCACGAGCGAACGACCTGGTGTCCAGTGTCACTCGCGGAACTCAAATTTCGATTGCGTAGCACTCACGTATCACTGACCGCGAAAAACACGACTACACTGTTCAAAGTTCCTGATAGTACTGAATTTTTTTTAATTTTTTAATTTGAATTAAACAAAATTGTAGTAACATTATTAAGACCAAAACTGTCAAAGGTGTTAATTATCTTGATACTACCGATCATTGCAAATATGTTTTATATAAACGATAAAGTAATACAGAATTATATTTTAGGTAGTCGGATTGACGGTAACTATTAGGGAAATTCACCCAATTTCCCTTAAGAATGAAATACAGGACGCACATAACCGTTTGCATACGCTCAGTTTCTCTCAATAATAGAAGGAAAGAAGGTGTAGTTGTAGGGAAAATAAATGTAATAAGTTAATTAGAACCAAGAAGAATTTACATTGTAATGTTAGATTTTTCTACTGTAATAGGAAAGGTGTAATGGCATCATATTCCGAACAATCGCCGTAAAGTGCGTGGTAAGTGGCATGACCGAGTGCGGACATATGTATACCGTTGGACCTGTGGCTAGAGGGCCGATGTTGCTGACAGTGCGAACGGATGCAAGCTCGTCACGTAAATGGAATACAATTAGATATAGAATTAAGAAACAGGCAGTTGAACGAGATGTAACACGGAAGACAATAAAACGTATTAGTAGGTGACATCGGTGTTATCATTTATAACCATCCAAACCAACGATATAAGAAGGAAGATACATACGTTGCACGATGGCGAATAGGATAGAGCGGCTGCTATCTACGCTGGAGGCTCGGGTTCGAATCCCGGCTCGGGCTAAAATCGACTGTCCTGGTATTTTAGGCAGCGACATATACCTTTGCATGCCGCCTTCCATCGGATGAGGATGTAAAGCCGGTGGCCCCGTGTGCTATCATGATGCGACGTGCACCTTAAAGAACTTACTGGAGGTTGGAATTCCTTACGTTCTACAAAATTCCTGGATGTGTGTAGTCTTCCCTCAGCGTTGTTGATTGGGCTAAGTTGCGGAAATAGACCGACGTAAAATAAACAAGTAAAAACAAAACAAAGAGTTTAACTGTCTTATGTGTCGCATGTGTGTTCCTTGCATTTTTAATTTACGAATCTAGTTTTTGTGATAGTTTTTGTGTGCTGCAATGTGAGTTTTTATTTTTGAATTAACCGTTTGGCGTTTCGAAATTTTCGTCTACAAGGTTATACTTTGGTCAAACATAAATACGCCCAATTGACACAGTAGTTTTTTGGAATTGTTCCAGCAGTTTTGTATATTATTAGTGAAGCAAAAAACGTCTGTGTCGATTTTAGTTCTGTTTAGAAAGCACGTGGAAAAATTATTAACGTATTTAAGAGTCTATTAAATTTTCTATTGTATTCTACAACACGAAAATACTAATTTGGCTGAACAAATTCATAATTTTTATACCTTGCCTAATTTTGACGAGAATGATATGGCTCAAGAAGAAGTGGAAGCTACGGCTCCACCTCCATGGGCAGATCACTGGGATTTATTAGATAAAAGAGACTATTATTCTGCCAATAACGAAGTGACATATCAACATGTGCTAATGATCGCGCAGTTACATTTAATCCAAGTTATTTTGTTCCGCCTGAATTAACGGGTACAAACAAACACCTGTTAAAAGTTCCAGGTCCTAAAAAAACGTCCACACGCCGATCTTGCGCGAGCTCCATCTAAAAAAACTGCTATTGATCTTACAACCAATCAAGCGCAACCAATTGCTGGTCCTAGTGGTGTCCAACAACAAACACAACAAGTGAATCCAGTGAATCCAGAAACAGATCAACCTGATCAACAAGTTCCTACTCAAGGAGGGTCCGAGCATAATACTGGTGGTGCAGTCCACGGAGAAAACGGCAATCGGCAAATTCCAAAAACCTACTCCTCGTTACGGCGAAGGTGAAGTAAGTATGTCATACTTGAAGTAAGTAAGTCGAACAATCGCAGCTGCTACATGTGTTATACAAATAAAGCTAAAATAGAAAATAGATCAATTATGTGAAATCCTAGAAATAACATATCCTAAGTGTGATTTATCCTCTAAGATTCATCAAGATCCTCAATTTGATAGAAGGCGATATAATGCGCCACAGACTACAAACGAAGTGTCATAATCTAAAAGGCTTTGACGGTCCTATTGAATCATATTCTCATCAAAACAAACCTCAGCCCTGACTTAATTATGCAAGGTACAATGACAATCCAAATGAAAATTGGGAATTAAAAATTTGTCGATTCCCTGAATTATTTCACCATGGCTCTGACACAACTGGAAAAAGCATTCGGACTATCGGACACGTTAAAAGAAGAGTACTTCCCTCATCTATTCAATAAGACCTCCAATCAAAACTACCCGCTACCATCTATTGAATATCATAACGCGGACACTATGACGGCGACAAACAGTGATGACAAACGGTGAGTGAAAACAATTTTTAAATTGCTGTCAAAAACACAAGCATACAGTGTTTAACTTTTAAAAAAATATATCGTTGAATACGTTGTGTCGGATGTGGAGCTACTAACAGCGGCTTGTATCAAATTTAGAAGGGATTTGCTAGAATAAGCCAATGTTGACCCGTTTATTGACGCATGTACAATCGCTAGTGCTTCTAAAAAGGTCTTCAGGCTAAACCTCAAACAATTCAATAATTCCTAAAGATGGATATCGCTGAAGTGACAACCAGTCAAAAAACGCGATTCGGTGGGTGTTATGGGTAGAAAAACAACGCGGAATCAAAATAGGGGCGAGAGAGCATAATAGGAGGATTAAAAGTAGATGGTTATGGCGAAGAGACTATGGAAGTGTTCGAGTTCCCTGAGTGTTGGTATAATGGTTGTATAACATGCATGAAATTTTATGGTGTTAAACGGTTGCACGATGACGATTAACCTAGAATTTACGTTTTGCAGCGACAAACGAGAAATCACAGCACCTACGACGCCTTGGGTATAACGTTGAGATGTGGGAGTGTGATTTAAATCATAAGACACCAGGGACAAGGAACAACAAGGGTATTGGTGAGTACACTGCTGATCATCCTCTTGTGAAATCAACACCCTTAAACCCTCTGCGACGCATTCTACGGAGGAAGAACGGAAAATTGTGCTACCAACTACGAGTGTAAACCAGGGGAACGAATCAAGTATGTAGGTATATGCTCCTTATACCGATGGGTATGCAAGTATAGAAATTTTCCCATTGGACATCCTAAAGTATGTGGGGAATGTTGACTGCTCGAGACTAAAACTAAACAAACCTGAGGGCCTGATTAAATGCACAATACTGCCCCCGCAGAACCTGTACCGCCCCGTTCTATCTATAAAGTCGAATATTAAACTCATGTTTGTTCTGTCTAGGTTTTGTGGTGAGGGTATGAGGTCCGAAGAATGCACGCAAAACGAGGAGGAAAGAGCATTATCAGGGACACGGGAATGCCACTGAGTTAGGCTACAGACTGTTGGCGATTAACGAGATTTGGCAGAATAACATCGACCAATACGATCCTTTTAAGAAAGTGAGCGGGGTATTAACGGAATTGCTGAATGCGTTTATAAAAATAAAACAAGAAGCATTTGGGTGGCCTGCAAGCTGCCTAACAGACAATTAAGAAAACTAAAAACACAAATAAGTCAGATGGCTAGTTTACTTTGGTGTCTGATCCGGCGAAAATTGTTAATGTTTTTATTATAAACGAGTATGTTATAGAGGTGAATTATGAGATGCGAGTTCCTGGCAACTGTCAATGTTTCTCTAACAACTTACACAACTGCACAAGCCCGCCTCAAACTCTACAGCTATGTCTAGAAATTGGGTGATAGGGTTTTGTATTACGATACGGATTCTGTAATCTATATTTCACGAGATGGCAAACCGGAAATCCCCACAAGTAGTTTTGAGATATGGCTGATGAGTTAGCATACGGACCTGGTAGTTATATCACTCGATTTGTTTCAGGTTATCCAAAAAATGACGGGTACGAGGTATACTCTACTAATTCCTTAAAAATGATCGCTAAGGTCCAAGGAATTGGAATTGATTATAACACGTCCAAACTAATTAATTTTAATTCTATCAAAACATCCATTTTGGAGAATTTCGACCCACTTCAAACTCATTAAAAAATATTCTCAAAGACCGGACTTATCAGATGCTGACCAAGGAGGAGGTAAAACTATATAGACCTAACTCGATGAAGAGGAAATTTGACGGAAAAACTTCGCTTCCATACAAATATATTAAACGATCCTTATTAGATTAAGTTTGTTTCAGCTATATACAAGTTATGCGCCCAGATCAGACGTACAGCCGAAGGAATCTGCTGATAATAGAATAGATAAGACACTATATAAATAGTCCGCATGCAAGCCACTAGGAATTATTATACGCGGGACCTAGACGTAGTAATAGTCGATCTGTAATTCTTTTGTATTGTATTAGCTGTGAAAGTAAATAAAAACATATTTTTTGAATTCTACCAAACCACAAATTTAACTAGCGCAGTCGGATGAGGATAATTGACCACCACAAAAGAGGATCAAAATTTCCAAATTTGTGGGTGAACATTTATTCTTCAGGTCGAAGAACCAGCAGTGAAACAGTGCAATATAACAGTGTGCAGGACTGTGAGGACCCAATTGTCCGACCAGTGCGACGAGTGACCGGGAGAAAACGCCGCAACGATAAAACTTTCGTCAAAGTGCCCACCATCGTCATAGAAGCTAAGAAAACGACCGGAAGGATCCGAATTTCCAGAAGGTGTAAGCTGTGTGAGGAACGACGTCGAAGCGATCAAAATCTCGTCAAGACGCCTACCAGTATCATATGCATCAAGGACACTAACTGAGACAGAACAGAAGTATTCAACCTTGGAGAAAGAGCTGTTAGCAATTATTTGGGCAAGAAATTTAGGCCTCATATATACGGCAGAAGATTCACTATCGCAAGTGATGATAGACACTTAATTTGGCTACATTCATTAAAGGAACCCAACATGAAACTTGAAAGATGAACGAAAATACGAAGAGCAAATCGCTGAACTGCAAGAAAACCAGAAAAGCTTTAAAACAGCATTCCATTCCCAGTTAAACATTCTTAAGAATGTAAGCACACAATACGAGGAGACTATCAAATCAATTATTCAAGATCAACTACAGATGTCAGACGAAGCAGAGGCACAACAAAAGGTCATGGATGCTATCCAGTTGGCCAATTACCAAATCCACCTTCTCACCCCCTATCCGGCTAGAGATGGAAGAACTCATTGGCGCCACAACTGTCGCTAAAGTCGGCATATTACATCCGATGGTAGTACGCAAGTAATCTTAAAGTATGTAAAATTAATACATTTAAACCCAAAAGACGAATTTCCGTTTGATATTTTAGCGGATAACATTTATTTAATTGAATCTATTATCAAAGTTAAAGTGTACCAGACTAGTAATCATTATGTTTTTGTATTGGTCATTCCAATTGTCGACATATAACCCTTATTATTATTTAAATTCATTTCCTATTTTTTCTCAAAATAATTCTTTTAAACAGATTACCCCTAAATTTAAGTACATTGGACTTAAAGAAAATAATATTTTGTTTCCAATTCTATTTGTAAACAATTAAGTAAAACCAAATTTCTTTGTGATCACGAATTAGAAAATTATTTTTCAGAGACTGCCCCTTGCGAAATTCATATTCTCCAGTTGGATAATAACTACCACAACTACGTATATAATTCTTTTTATTTAAAGGACATTGAACTAAGAAACATTGACAATAATATCAAAATCCTACTTAGTCCCTCTGAAAATAAATTGATCAGAACTTGTAAACAAGATAAGGACACACAAATTGTAAAAGGTACTTATCTGATAAGAAATATTACCACTTGCATTTTTTCTATAAATGACCAAATAATTCGTAATTATAAAACCTTAATTAACACTGAAATTAAACTTATTCCATTTCAGTGGGAACACAGTCAGATAACTACGCTTAATTGAACCCAGCCTAATTTTGTAATTTTTTCTAAGACTATTGATGACCACACTAAATTGATTGACTCAATATCTTTCTCTCAACATTATTCAGATACCAGAGACCACGTTCTGTACTTTTTTATCATTGTACTAATTGTTATTTCTATTTTTGTAACGTGCTGGAGATTACGCTCACGTTTCCAGCACAGGGCTATCCCTTGCAGGAAATACCGCCTCATTTATAATCAACGGTATTTCTGCAGCTGACGTTGGAGGAGTTATGCGCCCAGATCAGATGTACAGCAGAAGGAATCTGCTGACAATAGAATAGATAAGATACTATATAAATAGTCCGCATGCAAGCCACTAGGCATTATTATACGCGTGACCTAGACGTAGTAATAGTCGATCTGTAATACTTTTATATTGTATTGTATTAGCTGTGAAAGTAAATAAAAACATCTTTTTTGAATTCTACCAAACCACCAATTTAACTTACATATTATAAGTATTATGTTTGTGTATGAATTAATTATTATTGCCATAATTAAAATAACAATAATATTAGAGTGGTTTCCAACTCAGAACAATACATCCGGTTTAGTAAAATTTCGCGGCGGGAAACGTAATTGACGTTGACAGCGGCATCTCGTTCCAAGAGGGGTTTAAAATAAGAGAAATCTCATTTATGGTAGATATTTTAAAGTTTAAACTACTGTACGTAGTAACAATGATGTCGTAATGGTTCGACCTACAGTAGAAATTAGAGCGATCAATAAACAATTGTAGTTTAAGTGAGTGTCATGATTAAATTTAAGGTTAGAATTTGTTCGCCACTATTTTTGGTAGGTATATACAGACGTTTCTTCACTCTTGCGACAAACTTTAAGGCCTGATGCCTGGGGTTATTTTCATCATGCAAACATATGTTCAAAACGGCTTAGTTCTTAGTTTCTTTTGGAATTTACTCGCCAGTCATTGCGACGGAGAACAGAAGGCGGCTGCATTGAAGTTAGCGGAGGTCATTTTCAACAATTTTTATAAGTTATTTATGGTTAATGAAATAAAGTGCTAAAAGGTTACGTAATAAGAGGTTATTTTATTAAAATATCGTATTATATTGTATAGTGTATTCAGTATATAATAACAGTATATAAAAAATAATAGAAAGTAAATAGAAATGAATTAAAAATAAAGTTCTTCATGCGCAATCAAATCTATGTCCGAGTCTGCCTCGCTGTCGCCCTTGCTCTCCTCCGACTCCTCGGATGAGCCTGTGTTAACAGAAAATACAAACTCATCAAACGCTTTGTCAAGTAGTCCTTCTTTGACTATTAGCTCTTTCTCAAGTTTAATTACGTGATCACTTATATTTTTCCATTGATCAGAGTTTGCTTCGGATAACATATCAAATCTTTTCTCGGTTAGCTTTTGCACATCATCTAATTTGTGGTGTTCATCATGTGGTGTTGTTTTGCGACCCAATTTTTTACAGAAGCCCAAACTTTTCTATAGAATTTAGATCAGGATGGTACGGTGGCAATCGTAACACTTTATGACCATGCGCTTCCATCAACTGATCTAATGCATATTTTTCATGATTATTTTTATGAACCTTTATAAGTTCATACAACTCGATTTTTATTGAACCCTCCTTATAGGGTATGTTGTGGGTAGTGAGCCAATTTTCCATTTCCCCTTTTCTTGAACCTGAAGTAATATTCTTATATTCCTTCACGTTGTGATAACTAGCATTATCCACTAGTAGCACTGACCGTGGTGGTAAATTTGGAATCAATTGTTCTTGAACCCACTTCATGAAATTTTTGTGATTCATATCGTCATGATAGTCACCAGTTTTGAAACCTATAATATAATACAACTGAACTTGCATTCCATAGTATATACATATATGAATTAAATGCGGTTTAATTCCATTGGGAATTAAACCGCCCTCTCCACCTGCGTGGACTATTATCAGTCGTTTTCCTTTGTTAAGCGGTTTTTTCAAACCACTATCTTGCCTGGTACTATCAATCCAACTTTGAGGACATGTATGAGAGGAATGAATGTATGTTTCATCAGTATATACAATATTCCAGCTATCACCACGATATTCCATAATGTTACGTAACTACTTCAGTCGTAGGATTCGAATTCGAGAAGATTCAATAAGAGTGCCCGATTATCAACTGTTTTCTGTCATCTGTAATTGCAAATATTAATTAAGTTTAAAAAAAAGCAAGTATGTATACAGGGTGGTATTGTTTGCAAAGCATACAGGGTCAACAAATGTTGTTACTATAAACCACGCCGTAGCCCTTTCTTCACAGTTTAACGTTTTGCGCATTTATGCTCGTTGTCACACTCGTTCCACTCGAGTTGTTGTCTAACTAACTGTTTAAGGTAACATAACCTCACAAAACGATACGTTCATAACTGCGTTAATATTATTATAATTTATTAGGATTATTTCAAAAGTATTCAGAATTGTTCAATTATTTTCTTGTGCTAGTAATCACTGTAGACGCAAGAAATCTTCTCTGTTCAATCTATTTATTGTGGTACATTTTATGAATGCTTACCAATCTCCCAAAATATCTACGCCCCTGAATAAAAATTGATCTTCTGCGCAACATGGCGGGAAAACACCGGATGTATTCTTCTGAGTTGGAAACCACTCTACCTTTGTGTGTGCCATCAACAGCTGTAAGCAACTTTATAATTATGTAACGCCAATTCTACCATTGGCAAGTATAGCAAGTGAGTTATTAAAAAATTAAGAGTGAATTATCGGCACGTTTGTTTAGCAGCGTGGGCTAGTTATTAGTCATTATTTGATCCCACCCATTTAATTGGATGGTTTCATACTCTACAGTTTGGGTTACCATAAATGGTCTTGCATCGCTCTTGAGTCATTCTGGCGTCACGTTTGACTCATTATTAAGTCATGTTTGGGTCATGGTTGTAGGTGAGACGCAGGTAAAGCCTAGTACAGACTGCAGCTGCAACGTGTAATGCAACACGTAATGTAACATGCAACGCAACCTGTGTGGACGGGGTGTTGCGCGTAACAGCCATGTTGCAGCGCGCGTTGCACTGCATGCGCGCCGTGATCCACCGACTGTCGGTTCTCGCGGCGAACAGTGCGAACACAGAGGGACGTTGCAGTTGCAGCGTGGACGGGTTTCGTCACGCATCGGGTAGTGTTTAGTGCGCGCCAAATCGTTTATATATATATATAATATAACTATAATATTATAAAATGGAAAGCTGGGACGAGGAAAAGACATTAATGCTGATACAACTGTATGAAAATCATGAGAATCTGTGGAACCCGAAGCACGGTGAATATAAAAAGGTTGCTAGAAAAACAGATTCGTGGAATAATATAGGCGAAGCAATGGGATCAACCGGTGAAATGTGTAAAAAAAATAGGAAGCATACTGTCTTCCTATAGACGAGAAAGAAGCAAAGTTGCTAATAGCCAAGGCACAGGGAAAGGTAGGTGTAATAAAAGATAGTATAATTTTTTTTTTATTTAAAGTAGGAATAAGGCATTTTACAACTTTTATGAAATATTTTTAGGTGCATCCGAGGTATACAACAGCAGGTGGTTTGCCTACGATGCATTAGCATTTTTTAATTTTCGCAATAAACCACGGGATCGTTCCACAACGATGGTAAGTGTTAGATTATGCATATTTATTTTGCCAGGAAAGTTTTCCTTCTTTTAAGAAATAATCTCCCAACTCCATCCTTATTTCATTAAGAGCAATTGAAGTCCTTCTAGGCATGTTTCTGATCGAAGGCAAAGATGTCCCTTCTACATCATTCCTCCACGTACCTGAAGTTATGGTTCCATCGTTTTCTTGGTCTAGCATTCCGGGTGGACTGTATATATTGCGTGAATGTTTCCTTAAATAATTATGTAGATACACAATTGTCATGACAACCTTTTCAGCCTTTTCTGGCTGTAAAATCATGGGTTTCTTTAATACTCTGAATACAGATGTAATAATTCCGAACGCGTATTCCACCACCCTACGTGCTCTGCTTAAGCGATAATTGAAGACTCTCTTCAAAGATCCTGCTGGATGGTTACCAGAAAAAGGTTTTAATAAATTTTCTGAAAGTGCAAAAGCAGAGTCACGCAAGAAGAAATATGGCAGTGCAGCATTTCTTGCCTCTAGAGGTTCAGGCGGCGGTAAAAATAGTTGTCCTGTATTCATCTTTTTACATAGAATGCTGTCTTTAAATACACCTCCATCTGAAATCCTTCCCTGACATCCAGCATCGACGAATAAAAAGTTGTAGTCGGCATCCACCAAAGCGAATAGAACAATACTGAAGGTATGTTTATAATTAAAAAATTCACTTCCGGAATTAAATGGTGCTTGTTTGCCATCTATACTCCCTACACAGTGCGGAAAATTCCAATTTCTTTCATATTCTTCAGCAATTTTCATCCACTCGTCTGGTGTTGTCGGCATCTGAAATGAAAAAAAAAAAGTATAGATATATTTTAATTTCCAGGCTGATGTTCAAGTTAATGTTGATGCTCAGTTGACAAGTGGCCGCGAAGAAGAACTGGAAGAAGGGACCAATACCGAAGACGCCGATGAAAGTTCAGGAAGCGTGCAGCAATCATCTACACCAAAAAGGAGGCGGATTTCTGACCAGAAATTAGATATGCTAAAACAATCCTTTGGCATATTGAAGTCGGCGTCGGACACCATGAAGGCCTCAAGCAGCAGCCTCAGCTTTAACAATGAGGAGATAAAATATTTCTGCGGTTTTGTAGGAAATAAGCTGAACAAATATTCCGATACCACCAGAAACGCAGTACAGCACGCGATTAATAATATTCTATACAATGCAGACCGCGGTTATTACGAAAACGCAGAACCATCTACTCCTCCACCCACAGCCTCTCAACAACGCCATCATCCTACTCTACAACCACAACAAATTAATGATAGTATCCATTCACATTCACCTTCAACCTCCTTTCATCAGCATCGAAACCAGACACCATCCCCTCTTTCTTCTAACCAGACATCACTTACTCAGGATCCATTTATGTCAGATATCGATGACTTATTACAATAAAACTGATTTACTGTAATAAATCGTCGAAATCCCGTTGTCAGAAACAAAAATAAGTTTTATTTTTTATTTGCTTACAATTTTGTATACCAAACAGTTTCTTTTATTTATTATTAACCAAAGATTAATTAAAATAATACCTTTCCACTTTAATGAACTTTATATTTTTGTTATTTATTACGTAAATCATTTATTAGCAAATAAACTGTTTATAATAATGGTTATAATGAACTAGGATATAATATTTTTGTTATTTATTATTTACATTCTGTCTTAGGTACTCAAATACGTTACCAGAATTAATATTTTTATTTATTTAAATTTTTAAGCAAATAAAGTTACCGCCCTACAATGTAATATTTTTATTTCCCTGTGTAAATTGTTCGCCACTTAAAGTTACATAATACCTAATGAATATATATAATTACTTACCTTGATCTCATCCTTTAGTGCATCAATTAACGCAGAACACACTTCAGGAACAATTCCACTAATAAGTTGTTTTGAAATTCTGAACAGGTATTGTAAGCTAGTGAATGAATCTCCGCTTACCAAGTAGCGAAGTGTGACAGCTACTCTGTCCTGCACCGATACAGCTTTTCTTAAATGTGTATTTTTTTTGCAATTCGAGGACCGATTAACTGCACCAGATTTTCAAAATCAGTACTTGTCATTCGGACAAAATTTCGGTACTGACCACTCAACTCTTGCGACTTTAACTCTAACATCAAATTAGTTCCGGTTCGATTTTTATATATATTGGTTCTCCACCATCTTCGGTTTTTTCTATACGTAGCTAATTCATTCATTAGCATAAACGCACCGCAAGCAACAGCTAGTTGAAATGACGACTCCATGCCTCTCAACGCTCGTCGAACAACTGTTCACCTACCGAGCGCGACTAGCGCGCCAATGCATTGCGCGGTCGTTTTAACCCCGCCCACGCGCGTTGCATGTTACATTACGTGTTGCATTACACGTTGCAGCTGCAGTCTGTACTAGGCTTAAGACGCAGGTCAAACGCGCGTGATGGGCAGGTGAAACGCAGACAAAAGCCAACAGATAAAAAACCTGTTTGAACCTACACACGTGGTCGTGTGTACAGCTATACGTGATAGCAGGTGTGAGGAAAGTGTGAGGAGGATGTCGGCTGGTTGAAGAAGGTGTGACGCAGACAAAACCGAATAGATTAAAACATACACGGTCGTGTGCACAGCTATACGTGAGATGTAGACAAAAGGCAATAGATATACGGGTTGAGGTAAATGCGATTTGGTAAATGTGGTAAATGCGATTTAGCTGGGATTGGTCGGTATGTTTGGGTTCGCCCCGAGCGGGAACATATTAAAAAAATACAGCCAGTTCTAAAAAGTTGCCACATGTGAAATAATAAGTAAATAAGAGGTCGCTGACCTGCTTTTTGCACCATTCGTAGGTCAAAAACACAATAAAGCTGGTTACATTTATTCGTCTCTTCTAGACGGGTTTTCACTATGTTGTTCGACAAGTTCCCAGGCGGAAAGGGGGAAATTTAAACGAAACACGCTGTTCTAAAAATAGACACCTACCGAGTCATAAAACTCTGTAGTGCGCTTCACTAACAAATGCAAATAGATACCGTTCCTATATCAGCCAACGGCTGCAGCTACTTTTCAATTACTTTCTCTCCTGCTCGGCATTTTTGCGTAGATTACAATCTGCCTGACTTCTTATCTAAACACACAAAAATAGGTTACAGGACTTACTTAGTATTGCCCGACCACTATAGAAGTAAACATGTCGACCCATGCAACGAAGACTATCATAACTCAAGTGCAATCCCTATGTAGTTACTATAGATAGGTATAGTCTTCGTTGCATGGATCGATGTGACTTATTAGTTATTATTTACAGAAATCCTCGAGATTAGCAATACTCGTACGATTTTAAACAAAAAACCTGCTAATGTAGATAATCTTAAAAGTTTACTAGTGAAAAATTTATCTCAGAATATTCGTTTTCAAGATAAAGAAACTGATATTTCCATAGCAACATCTGACAATTTAGATCATGTGCTACAGATAAACAATGAAATTACAATCAAATTACCGATAAACAACTGATATACAATCTGGTGAACCAATTAGAATTCAACTAGTAGTATCGTTAGGAGACACATCGCACGGACAAGTCTGAACCCGCACTTATGCTGTTCAAGCATGATTTGAGATTGATTTCCGAAACACCGGTGAACGGCAATCGTACTCTTTACCGCACCTGTGTGTGAGAAATGAGATGTTTTTTACAGCGCGCTTGTTAATGGGTGACTCATATCCTAATGTGTTAGGGTGTTTATTTATGGTCAGATACGTTTGGCGCGTTTTACCCTAGTATAAACAGTTATAATCACGGAAATAGGTAACAGTTGTTCTTCTTAGTTTGTAGAAAAATTGCATAAAGAACCAATTATAATACACACAGGTGAGAGAAATAATTTGTCTTTTTAACAACCATTCTGTCGACCACCTTAATCGTCGTTTTTTCTTTTGTTTTTACTTTTGATTGCAAAGTAAACAGCATAGGCTGGCCAAAGAAGAACTTCCTCTATGAAAGACAACTGAAATGTGTCCTATTAATTGGAAACGTGTGGACACTCTAACCTCTGTACTTTTTGTCGAACGACTTGCATGACTGTTTTATATCGTTCGATAAGAGATTAGGTCTGGGCGTCGCTTTAGGAGTCAATATAAACAAATTTACATATATCTTAGGTTCTCTTATACCGAACTACCGCAACACATCAAACGCAAGGCAAGGCATGTGTTCATGTTAAGAATAAGATGATGCCTGTTTCTTCTGGGCACTAACATCAACTGTCCACCCAGTTAAAAAGAGTGCGGATAGAACTATATTATATCCAAAGTATTTCAAATAATTTCAAATGATAAACATCACCAACAGATACCACGGTTTGAGAGTCAAAATGATATATCCATCAACGTCCACATTCTTGAGGCTAAGAATAAGAAATGCGTCGTCCCAACGTACTTAACCAAAGAAAAGAGGGACAAACACATTAATCTAGACGTTATTCAAATAAATACATCGATGATGATTCTCTGTTCTCATCATCTCGATGTATTTATTTTGAATAAGGACTAGACTGGACCGGACCGGACATCAATTGCTGCATGGGTCAGTATGTTCAGACAAACTGCAAGTACGACAGAACGAAGAACGGGAGTTCCTCGGCCCATTAGATCACCTGAGAACATTGAAGCAGTGAGAGCTTCAGTGTTGCGTTGACCACGGCGCACAGAGGTCGATTTTGCCAATCCAGCCGATGAAAATAGACCATATGTGTGTGTGGTATTATTTGACACCAACAACGGCAAATAATACTTTAATAAACCAGTCCATCGAATGTGCGCCTTGTTATTGCTTCTGCACGCAGCTTCGTATGTCACTTGCCGTCCAAACTTAGAAGCGTGTTCACGGTGACGGTTCTTGTGAAAATAAAACTGTAAGCTATGGAAACGAAATGCATAGGTAGGTACAATGATCAAACATATTTATAAAATTTCCTGAATGTACTTTACTGCACGTACAAATTGTTGAATATGTGTGTTCTTTTTCCATAAATGTGTGCTTCCGTTAAGTTTATTTGACCAGGAATTATGATATTGATCGGTATTGGTCATACACTGTCATTTATTTATTAGACACGCTAACGAGGAGTGCAGCCAAGTAAATCTTAGCTGCCCGAACCTGCCTGCTTAGTTTATTTTATTTATTTTTTTAGATTGTCGTCCGGCGTTTGCCGACAGGATCTCTTCAATGTTTGGCGCGGTGCAAAAGCGAACTCGCGTTTTGATGCTGTCTTTAGCTAGATATTAGACACAAGTGATTTAGAAAACTATGATGACGTCACTTTAGCTTGTGTACATAAAAGTTTACAAAATTTATGTGCACAACAATTGCGAAAGTGAAAATTGTGTAATCGGAGCAGAACTAGATTTTTATGTCCGCATAAAAAATGGCTACAAGATAAACTGTTTTTTGAAGGACTGTCTCCTAAAGTAACAAACGAAACCACCACACCCTCGACAGGGCGCCGAAGGAAACTCTTCGCTGAATGCAAGACTTCAACAAAAAGAAGAAAAGTTCAACCCTTATTGAATCACAGTCGAGATGAGCTTTCTATAGCTACGCAGATAAGGTTGAGAGAAGAAGGTAAACGTGATGCAGTGAAAATTGTCCTGATGGTTTCTCATGCTAATATTTGTCCTAAAAAAGTGTCTGTAGAAAGGGCCTGGCGCTTTATGTAGATAACAAATTTACAACAGAGCAGTACATAAGTATTAAACAATTAAATAAAGAACATGATGCAGATATATGGCCGACATATGAAAATTTACTAATAGCGAAAAAGGAGTGCTACCCGAATGATATCTTGATAACTGATATATCGACAGAAATCAGTCTTCAATCGCTTTGAAATCATACGATAACCAGATTAGTTACTGCACAGATAGAGGTTTTAGAATCGCGATTCGAAGATTACGAGCCTTCCTTTATCAAGATTATCTTTAAGTGGGGATGTGATGGCGCTTCGGGTCAAAGTTGTTATAAACAAGCGTTTGAAGACAGTGACCATAATAACTCGTGTTTGTTTAATATTTCGCTTGCTCCACTTCGTATGTCGGCCATATCTAAGAAAGATGATAGTCAGATTATTCTCTGGCAAAATCCCACGCCAAATTCTCAAATTGTCGGCCCATAAATTAATTTTCCACAAAGAAACGGTTGATTTTACTAGAGAAGAAGTTGTCACGGTGTGACTTGGCATTTTGTATCATTCTGTATCTCGTTGCATTTCGAACGTGCGTAAGCGTAGGCAATACATTGTACTCAATGTAAATGGCATTTTGGTGCTCCCAGCGCCATCTCTTGACCATTCTGGGCGACTGACGTTTGCGTTGTTAGTTAATTTAAGGCTGAAGGACTAATTATGACTGATTTCTTTTATGCTCCGCCTGTATAGCATGGCTATGGCTGTGTTTGTCCGAGATTTCATGTCTTTGCGTTGGTTTTTTCCGCTACCATAGTTTAGATCGCCGGACCGGATTCTCCGCTAATTACTGGTTTGATGGGGACGATTTTAGGTGCTGAGCATCCGTGGAGTCTATGCCTTGCAAATGGCCTTACGATAGATTGGTTCTGAGCTGTCGTTTGCCTTTATTTGGCTTAATTGGGTATTGCATGTTTTTTTGCGCTAATGTCGCCACGTGCGTGCGGTTTGTCTCCTGTCTTTAACTAATTGCTTCCCAGTGTTTATTACGTTCTCTTAGGCTAATACCGTTGTCCTGATGCTTGGGTCGTGCTAATTAAGTGATTAATTAGATACTTGGGTCTAGGGAGTTTTGGTTCTTCAGGTTCAGCGTCTGGTTCTTGTCGCTGGTCTACAAATAGATCCCCTCTATTCCACCCTGGATGAGTAGCTTTGACAACCTCGTTGCGGCTAGACGTTGTTAGTTTTGGTGTCTGTCTATGCACATGGTTGGTGTGGTTGGCTAGTGTACTTCGCTGGAATAGAACACCGGTCCGCGTTGGTTTGAACGGCGGTGTTATCCACTTGGTTGATGTGGGATTTGATTCGGCGGTACAAATTGGCTTGTTTATGGCTTACCTTATATAGGGATTCGACGGCTACCACCATAACCGCACTAGTACCCGTTTTCCACCATTTGGGGTATGTATTGTCAAGGTTTACTTATCCATAGGGCTTGTTGTGATTTCGTGGGTGTTTTTAGTTGCAACTTACGGAGGATTGATTGCTTGTTTGCAATTTACGAAGGATTGATTGCTGGTGTGCTTCGTGCGGAGGATTTGTTGACTGATTGCGAAGGAGTTGCGGACTACCGGAGCCTTAATTAGTCCGGAGGATTCATACGAACTGGAATCGTTGCTGTTCCCGGATAGTTGTTCGTCGCCGGAGCGGTATATCAGCTGTTGGAGTGTATTTGGGAGCTGTATTGTTCTGTTTCGTCAGTTGGAGTATCATCGTGGGAAGGTCGTTGCCCTTACCCACAGTGGAAGGTTGCAGCGGGTACCATCATAACAAGTACGTTAACGTGCCTTTTATTCCGAGAAGCATCGTTGAGCTTCCGTCGCTGTCGGAAAACGTTTCAGGACCGCCGAACCTGCATTTGTTTATCGTACATAACCTCCAAGTTTCCGATTTAGCCGCGAGCCATGTAATTAGGATCGTAGAGCTGCGTACTCCAATTAGTTTGTGGATTTGCTTTATTGTTATTGTTTTAGTATCGTTATTTACGAGTCATTGGTACTTGTAGTAGTTGTAGTGTATGTAATTCGAGTTTGTTTGGTTTTGATCATCGTCGAGTACCATCGTGATTATAGTAGTTCGCTTTAACCTTCAATTATTGCGCTTTTGTTTATTTAAGTCACGTGTGGGGTATCTTTGGGGAGTTTATGTACCGTAGTATTTCAAGTCGGTTAACGATATTTAGTAACAATTGCGGACGCGTGTCGTTAGTGTATTGGCCAATGCTACTTGCGTTTATACCGTCATTGCGCAACAACAGCGTTAAGCGTTAACTCTTGAAGGGTGATTACTCCCTCATTGCGTACTTCCTTAGTCGGTGATTAGGACCAGCGTAGCTAATTGCGATTTTGATTTGATTGAGGCTTGATTAATTAATTACAGCTAATTAATTAATTAGCTTGTTTTTTTATAACGATTCATTGTTTTAATTCTTTTAATTTCTTTTCTTATTTTGTTGTTGCGCTGCCCCTATCCTCCGTGACTTTATACCTGCGCTTTGGTCATTTCTAAGTGAATGGTTTGACCTGTTGACTTTGATTTATTGAAGAGCTTTGGTACTTTGAACTTGTATTTTGATCTTGTGGTTGATATTGATCATTAATTGTCGGTTGGTGATTATTTTAGTGCTTGTCTCTGGGAATTACATATTAGCGTTGTATCTTAGCTGTGTACGAGCACCGTTAGGGGATAATAAACAACTTATTATCCAAACTGTTGTCGTTTTACTGTCGAGCGTCCATTCATTAATCCATCTACCGTCCCAATTCGGTTTTGTCCATTTACAGTGCATATTGGGTGGCGCCCGTTACATCGTCGTTGATTAGGATACTGATTAACCCCCCCCCCCCTACTCTTCGCAGAGCTAGTCGCGGAAGCACTTGGACATCGGAGGAAGGCGTTCACAGGTGGTATCATCGGGCTTTGGTGTTTATCGTGAAGAAACGCGGTTTCAAAGTTGGTAAAATAAAAACCCAAATTAAAGATTTAGTACCTACTAATGTCGAGATGAAAGGAAGAGTATATGCAGTTCATTCTCGGTTGATACTTACAACGATTGACGGTAAGATTTGTAGTACACTTGCAAATACATCTGGCCAAATTTGCCACATTTGCGGAGCGACTCCAAAGTTGATGAACAATTTAAACAAAGTTAGACAGAGGCCAGTAGATGAAGAATGTTTAGAACTCGGCATTTCTAGTCTGCATGCATGGATTAAGTGTTTTGAATGTATACTCCATATTGCATATAGGCTCGATGTAAAAACTTGGCAAATAAAAAAAACTGACAGAGCAAAGGTTGATGCCAGGAAGAAACGGATTCAAGAAAGATTCCGACTAGAAATGAGTCTTGTGGTTGACTTTCCAAAACAGGACTACGGGAATACCAATGATGGAAATACTGCACGCAGATTTTTCACAAATCCAGAGCTATCGTCTAATATAACTGGTGTGAATCTATCTTTGCTTAAAGGTTTTGACACTGTACTGAGAACTATAACCTGCGGTTTCGCAGTAAATTCTGAGGCAAATTTTGGAGGTAAATTTAGCGCGGATTTAGCGCAATTAATTATACGTGGATGAATACGATCGGTACTATATGCCTCAGAGTATCCATAAATTACTCATTCAGGGGGGGCAAGTCATACAGTCTGCCATCTTACCTATAGGGCAATTATCGGAATTACCCCAAGAGGCTCGAAACAAGGATTCGAGGAGAATTCGGGAGTTTCACACGAGAATTCTCCAGGAATCTCACGATGGAACACATGATTCACATGCTTCTAATATCTTCCGATCCACTTATTAACAGCTTACGGAAGAAAAAGGTTAAACTAAGCGGACCTTTACCAAGTGAAGTTTTAACTTTTCTGGACAACCCAGCCCTAACACTGACGGTGGAAAATAACTGATTTAGTTATAGTTATATATTTATATATTATATAAAATAGTTTTTTTATTTGAAATTTATGTTTTTAAAATAAACGTTGAACATAACGCACGGTAATTATTTTCATTATATCATAAATATCCATTGCTTTTTATTTTACATTGAGACTAATATTTCACTATTACCACAAAAAAATGCTTAATTTATTAAGAGTACACTTTAATTTACAAATATATGACGAATATATATAAATGAAGAAATCTCAGTTAAAACAGTTTTCATCGGCTAGATCGGTAGAATCGACCACTGTGCGGCGTTCTGCGCGCAAACATGCGTCTGCCCCTGGACTTTCCGATCGTTCTGTGAGAATTATTCATGAGATCTTCATTTTCATCCTTACGAGATCGCGATTGTGCAGGAAGCTTGTTACACCGCGGATTCCATTTATTTATTGTCGGCTCGGGTTAGAAGTTCAAGTGCGTCCGCCTGTGGTGGTGCCCTCTGTGTACGGGCGGATCCTGGATGCGCTGCGTTGTGCGTTGGTTCCGTTGGAGGACGATACCTGTACCGTTTCGGGAGAGATTTTTTGTTAATTAGGTTCTGGTCGTTAGGAGATGGTGAGCGCGGCTTAATTGCGATCACCGCACTTGGGAAAAATCAAGCTTTCTTTTGGTACCCCAAACGTAGAGATCCCAGCTGTTTTGTGGAAGCTGGAAGAATTTACGTTGTCCATTGTTTTTGCCCTACCACGCGTTTGGGGGTTATCGTGATTTTCGCGGTAATTAATGAATTTCTCGCTCCGCCCCGGTTCCCATTAATTTCGCCGCCGTTTTTCACATCTAATGTCCAGGTTTCCGCACTGATTGAGCCCTAAGACTGCTTTTGAGTTATTTGTGGTGGGGCCGTTCCCTATATATAGAAGTCCCGAAAAGCGCCTGGCCCAGTCGTAAATCTGTTGCTGTCGAAACTACGGTCTGTGTGTGTTTTTTTTTCCGGGCTTCTCTCCACGTATTTTATGTCTGGTGACGAACAGGAGGCGCATTTGCGGATACAGCCCTGGGATTAATTTCCTTTGATGAAAGCTACTGGTTGAGGCTGCCATATTCGTATCACGGATTCTGGGCTCACACATACACACCAAGTTCTTAGAACCCTACCAAACATCCATTGGGTTCTTTCGCCGGCTCAGAAGTGTTTTCTGCGGTCCTGCGCGCTATTTTTGTGGCTGGATGTACCCTTACGATCGCCCCCTGGTTTCGGTTGAGCGGAGTGCTAATTCCACCCTGCGCTGGAGGTTCTACATACTCCTTTGGATTACAAGTATTATTAGACAAGTTGGTTGGACAATTGACGGTCCGCTGGTACCCGAGGAGCTACAACCTGGCCGATAATTATTCCGGGGCGAAGCCGTTAGTAGATGGTACGCAGTCAGCTGCAATACGGCGGCTTGTCAGTCAGCGTGGGACGTCGTGACGCTACCTTTGAGGTTCGCAATTGACGACAGGACGCATCGGTTTGACGTACCTTCTTATTTATTTTAAATTTTTCTTCGCGACAACAGCGTTTGATCCTGTGCGCTACGAGAACATCCGCAGGTGTTTCATTCTCTCCGTTCAATACATTCGTTTAGCGAATTGTTTGCGGGCGACAATATTGTTGTCCAGCGGGTGACTTGATCTCCGTTTCGTAGTTTTCGTGTACTCATTCGTTGATTTGATTTATTTTGATCCCTTCGAGATTTGGACCATTGACTTAATTTTGTTTTGTCGTCAAGTTGATTTAGTTTGAGTTGTTAATCGCTTGTTAGTTGTTGATGGTTAATTAATAACTGGTTTGCTGAGTGAGGTCAAGTGCGGTTTGTTTTCTAGTTGTTTTCTTTTTAAATGAGACTTGTGTTGTTAGTTAATTGTGACACGGCTGCCTAATATTCAGTTAGATATTGAATGATTTAATAACTTAGTTAATGGTAATTGTGCGCACCTGTGGTTTTTTTGTAACTTAGCCGTTATTGTTAATCAGTAACTAAACGCTTTTGTTCGGGGATTCGGTTATTAATTTGTTTATTTGGGAATATATCTCAAGCTGCTGCGGTGTTATCGCTTTTGGCCAAAACCGGTTTCGTCGATGTTGCGGGTGGGTGTATTTTATCTTAGCTTTCAGGTCTTTCGTTGTTTATTATCTTTGGCAATATTTTTGCCGCAGCCTTTATAACTGATAGTGTGCCGCATTTGCATTTTCGGTGGTTTTATTTATTGGAGTGGGTCCAATTGCCGTTTGTGAGTATTTGGCCAGAGGCTCCTGTGTGGGACCCGTCCTTCAGTAATTTATTTAGGCTGCTAGTTCGTCGTGTCTGTCGACGATTTCCCCGACTTGGGATTTATTTATTGTGTATATGGTGTACCGTCTGTGGATAATAAATTTGGTTATCCTAATAGCGGTCTATTTCTTTCCTTGCGTTGCTTCGTTATTTTACAGCCAGCTCTCGCATTCGAATGAAGGTTCTACGAAGGGTTCAAGAGTGCGTGGCGCCCTTTCCGGAACACCTTGTACCTTGGATCGTTTGTAATCCCCACGCCCCTCTCCCAAGAGTTGGTCGGTGCGAACCCAGAACCGTACAAGCACGCAGGTAGGACCAATATTATCAGCGGGTGGTATTATTTCCGTTGTTTATTTTGTTTTGTTTTCCTACTTTCTAAAGTGAAAACCAAGGTGTTTCAACCTTCTGAACGTGACTACAATTCTCGGAGGCACGCGTTTGAGGTCCTTCCCGAAGTCGTTCCAGAGGGCGCCATTGTTTGTGATCAAGTCCATTTTTATTTGTGTGAATCTGTCAACAAACAAAACCTGCGCTACTGGGCTGTCACCAATCCTCGAGAACTGCATCATAGGCCTTTGCATTCACCTACAGTGACAGTGTGGTGTGATATTTTCTCAGCTGGCATTATTGGTACCTGGTTCTGTGAGGCAAATGAATTCACAGTCACGGTGAATTCAGACAGGTATGTAAACATGTGACAGAATTTGTTTCCCACGGCTACATGCGTTGGACTTAGGGAACATTTGGTCCAAACTAGAAGGTACAACGGCACACACTTCAAGAGCATCGAAGGCTGTTTTGAGGGAACCTTTCCCAGAGCGCCTCATCTCGCTTTCCCGATTTGACTCCGATTTGTATATGAAACACATACTTTGTTATACCGCTTTCGTATCATTTGTCTTATTTTATTTGCACGCCTATAAATATTTCATAAACCGTACTAGAATATCATTTTCTTTATTGGAACACTTTCTGATGAACACTCCGCAAGAAAAATTGCAAATTCCTCATCAAATGAGACTGCATATCCCTTTGACTCTGTAGAATACTGCATTTCTGGATTAAAAAATATGCATAATTTTCAACAAAGTGAGCCACTGATTTGTTGTCTCTATACTTATTGCCCATCCCTTTAGACAACTCGTGGGATCGTTACTAGATCGTTATAGCCACAATAAGTCGACCAGACATAATGTTCCCAACATCGTACCTGAGCCAACACCTAAATAACCCAGCTACAGAACTGTGGAAAGCAGGAAAACGAATTCTAAGATATTTGCAAGGAACAAAGAACTTAAAGCTGATATATAAAGTACCAAAGGATAATGAGCTAACAGCATACACATATTATCGAAGATATCTGCAACGGTGGTAGTAATCCGTCGCATGTAGATGGCGACACCCTAAAGGAAGGCGAAGTACGCGATCAAGAGCAGGATGGAAAAGGACAGACACATTCTGCTGAGCGATCAGAGTAATCGCCTTGAACGCAACGAGAAGTCTTGTTATTTTTGCTGTTAGAACTGCTTAGTGATAGTTTTTGCTTGTGTTCAATGAGTGTAAGACAATAAATGATATTAAGTGAGCCCTCCGTTTCCTATTTACTATTATCAGAAGAGGGATTAACCCGAAAAAGAAGTTTTTACACAATTGCGTGCCAATTACACTGGTTGACGTATTACGTGGCATCAAACGCCCGATGGAGCCCAATGATGTTTTGATCGAACTATTACAAAAGCTCACCGACTCAATCACTACCAGTAGTACGTCTAGAAACGTAGAAGATGTTGCTTTGCCGATTTTTGATCCCATGCGTGCCGATTCCGGAACAGCTATCTGGTGCGACGAGATCGAACGGCTGGGTAGTGCGTTCAATTGGAATGGCCGTGAAATGGTAGCCAGGGCCGGCGCGGCGTTGAAAGCGGATGCCCGAAGTCGGTTCGAAAATTGGGACCCGGAGCAACGTGACTGGGAATCATTTCGAGCGGCGATTGTCGACTTATTCCCTCCGAAACGAAAACTGGCAGAAAGATTAAGGAAGCCGGTTTCGCTGACGAGCGAATCGTCATCAATCATATTGTGAGTATGTGAGGGAAAAACTTAACCTTTTAAATCGCACGAAAGTAAAGTTCTCTGAATCTGAATTGGTTCAGCTTATTATCGGTGAAATTTGCGAAATTACAGTTGAATGGGAGCATTAAATAGCCGTGTCAAAAATACCAGTGAGTTGATAGTTTTACCATCTAATTATTCTAAAACTGTTCGGAAGCGACCGTTAGTAACAGCTGATGCAGGCCCGAGTTGCAATCGTTTAACTTTATCGGAATCAAAACGTTGTTATTCATGTGGTGCAACTGACCATTTGATGGTAAATTGTCTTAAACGTGCTCGCGTAAGCCGACCAGAAAAAAAAACACAGTGATACGGTGACATGAATATCGTAATCATCAACAAATAACTGAGGATCGAACTATCGGCGATGACAGACTGCGTGGATTTTAGGGCACTCAATTCTGTCACCGTTAAGGATCGTTACCCGTTACCCCTGGTTGACAATCAGTTAGGTCGGCTTGGCAAGGGCAATTATTTTACTAACCCTCGACATGGCGGCTGGGTTCCATCAAATACCAATTGCCGAAGAGTCAATTGAAAAAACTGCGTTCGTCACCCCAGACGGGCACATGAATACATTCGCATGCCTTTTGGGCTTGTCAATGCGCTCGCCGTATTTCAGCAAGCAATTCATAAAGCACTGGGGCCCTAAAAAGTACAGTTGCTCTGGTCTAACTCGATGATATTCTTATACCATCAGTTACTATCCCTGAAGGATTAAAATCTCTTAGACTTGTTTTAGAAGCTTTATCAAAGGCTGGATTTTCGTTAAATTTCGTCAGTGTCGGTTCATCGAAAACAACCTCGAATATTTGGGTCGCAACATATCAGTGGACGGAATTAGACCGGGAAAAACTAAAATTTCAGCATTGTTGAATTCACCAGTACCCACCAATGTCAAAAAAGTTCGCCAATTTATGGGTCGAAGATATCTGCAACGGTGGTAGTAATCCGTCACATGTGGATGGCGACACCCTAAAGGAAGGTGAAGTACGCCATCAAGAGCAGAATGGAAAACGACACATTCTGCTGAGCGATCAGAGTAGTCGCCTTGAACGCTGCGAGAAATATATTATTTTTGCTGTTAGAAATTACTTAGTGATAGTTTTTGTTTGTGTTCAATGAGTGTAAGACAATAAATGATATTAAGTGAGCCCTCCATTTCAACATTTAAACTATTATATAGTAATCTGTATTATCTCTCTATATATGTAGTAATCTGTATTACCGACTAGACATTATGTTAGGTTACGTATCAAGTTATTCGCGCCAGTATCACTATGAGTATCTAGCCTCTAGTTTCATATATTGAAAGCAAACACCATTGACGCGAATATAATCTGCAAATATTATTGTGTACCCCAATTACGCAATCTTATGAAATAGCAATCTGGAATATACGGCTAAGTAAACATGTTGATGCAAACCCTTATTTTTATGGTGCAATAGTTCTGGAGCTGCTGAGCTTGCACCTTTTAAAGTATAAATAAGCGACCAGATTATTATAACTTCAGTTGGTATTTTGGACAGAATAGGTGACAGTTTAGTATTTTGGCTAGAACAGTTTAGTATTCTGAATAGAACAATAAGTCTCCATTTTGTTAAAGTGATTCTTCAATAAAGTTCAATATTAAAACTCATCTTTGGCTTCACCCAGTAGTACCAAGTGCCTAAAGCAACATTTATCTTTGACTTCGCCCGAAAGTCAGCATCAGTGCCTCGATAATTCGAGAACTCTTCAAGAATTATTCAGAAGTATATTCAAGAGTGTTACGGAGCTGCACTAAAAGCTGCCCTGGAGCAGGAATTTTAAATTCAACCAATAAATTCACGCCTTGTTGGTTCCATGGCCCTACCATCCAAAAGACAGGAATACAACAATATCTTCGACAGAGTGTTTACTGTTTTAGACAACTGTTCTACGTGAGTGCCTTTTTCGCTGCCTTGAGTTTTATTGTGGATTCTGGCTTAATGAGAGAAATTTCGCCCGCAGAAGATCGACATGTGGAAATATATACCTCTCATTCATATTTGACGGACGTTTTTGAATTAGCAATATTATTTGACTTGTCTATCTTACGTGTTTGTCGTTTATATGAATTTATTTGTGGTTTCTGGCTTATGCATAGTTATTTCTGTAATTTTAGATTTTCCCCGAACATGGCTCGTTGTACAACCGAAAGCGGTCGCAAACACGATCAAGTCGTAAATTATTAAATATATTACAAGGAAGAACGTGGAATGTTTAATTTTTTGTTCACAACCATCCTACAAATATTATGGTTAACTTGTCTGACAAATAAAAAGCGCTTCCTTTCAGTCCGTAATCGTTTATTCTTCAACTAATCTAAAACATAGCCTACGTTTCGCCCGCAGGTTTGGATCTTCTTCAGGACCTAACAACAAATTAAAAGTCACAAATTTCAGGATACGAGAAATTAATTGAGTAACTTACAGGTTTACGTGGTTGAAAAACGTCAAAATTTAACATTGATGAGGCCTCATAGCCAAACAAGTACATGGGTGTATGGGGGTCACAACTACAAAAAACACACATATACAAAAACAAATTGGAATGGTCTCGACAATCAATGAGCGTTACTCACATAAAATAATCAAAATGCATACGAGAACAACGTAATGGCGACGGCAACATGGACGCGTGCGAGGGAGTACATAGTAGGAATGACGTCAACCCGTCGGCTAGCATACCAACTGTGGAACGTGCGTATTGCAGCTAGTAGAGGGCGCCACAATTACGATACACAATATAAATCACATTTAAAGTTTGTATCACAGATGGCGCGCGCGTAGGCGTAAACAAACAATAATGACAGCATAACCACAATATTCTTATCAACAAACCAATGCCACACAGCTACCTCTGATTGATTATGGTAATTAAGTTAGCGTAGACGGTGGTCACGACGTGGTTGTCTACGTCAGTCTGCAGGTTCATGTTTCTTGCCAGGTAAATATTGGCCGCTTCCTTAAACAGTCTCTTAGTGTAATAATTCTCTCGTTCCATTATCTTGCAGTCGCCGAACAGGATCCGGTGCTGAGGATTGTTTGCAATGTGCTGTGTGACACCTGTGTGCTGTCCACCATGCAGCTTTCCTTCATGGAGTCGTCTCGTCTTTATCCGGGATCCGAGAAACTGTTTAGTTTGACCGATATAAAGTTGACCACAACTGCACGGAAAACCGTACACCAAATTACTCTGCAGTGGCAAAGGTATCCTTCGTGTTCGCATATAGCACCGCTAACGTGTGTGTGTGATAATAAATTATGTCATGATGTGTTGTTTTTAGGTTTTTTCTCAACTTTTCGGATAGTCCAGTAGTAGAAAGCTGGGTTGCAGTCACCAGCGAGATATCCAAGGCTATATCCACAGTAGATGCCTGAATTTGGTGTGCTATCTGCCTGAAGTGTTTGGCAATGAACCCATACACCCATACACCCATGTACTTGTTTGGCTATGAGGCCTCATCAATGTTAAATTTTGACGATTTCAACCACGTAAACCTGTAAGTTACTCAATTAATTTATTGTATCCTGAAATTTGTGACTTTTAATTTGTTGTTAGGCCCTGAAGAAGCCCCAAACCTGCGGGCGAAACGTAGGCTATGTTTCAGATTAGTTGAAGAATAAACGATTACGGACTGAAAGGAAGCGCTTTTTATTTGTCAGACAATCACAACCGCACAGTCATAAGTTACACAGGAGAGATTATGGTTAACGTTCAACGTATTGTGTGTACGTGCCAATTTATAACTTTAAAAATCTGTGAACGAACCACGCCATCTAGTAACACACACATAAAGATTTCCATCCAACTTACCGAATTGTGGACTTGACAACGCGCCCGCACACCGCAGCGCCCCTTTGTGCATATCCGTTGTACGTACGTGAACGAATAAGCTTAATTTATACTATGCGTGCGTGTCCGACAGGCAGCCGACCGACAAAATATTCCTACATGCAAAATATATCGAACTATTTACATCATCCATCGCCGACACGGCACTTCTCCAGCAAGATTACTTAACTAACTAAGGCTGCGCCAACGCCTATACCGATAATGTAGAACAGCGCGCTAGGAGCGGTGACGTCAATGGAAGAGCTTCGGTCCCAGTTGAATGCTGCGAAAGCCGTTATATGTGTGTTGTACATGCACGGTTGCTGTATTTTAATAAACGCTACACCAGCTCTACACTGTTTATTGTTAGTTAAATTTAGTTAGTGTAAAGTTAGTGTTCTAGTTCTATATCAACTATTAGAAGCGGGTATGTTAATTGTAAATGAATTCTTTAGTTAACTTACTGAAACTAATATACTAATATAAATGTAACATAAAAATAAGTCGTGGCTTACGTACAAATAGTTAGTTTAGGTTAGGATAATAAATGTTAGGTTAGGATAAATAGTTTAAAATGTAAAAGAGTGCGTGATTTTTGCATTTAAACAGAAATAAATGTAGGGAATTTTTGCATGTAGATAAGGCGTTTACCGTTCGATGGAAGGACAGGTTAATAAAAAAATAAACATAAACATTTGTACGTTCAGAATGTGACTGATACTACTGCTCAAAAAAAAATATAGGGTTGAGGTTTTTTTGCGATTATCTTCGAAACTTCAGTTTTTCGGTCAAAATAAAAGATACCAAATTTGTAGCTCGTAAAAATTGCTTTAGAAACTGTGTCAAGCACTTTTTCGAGCCACTATAACCCTTTCAAAGTTATAGATGTCTAATTGTCTAAAGTGGTAAAAAGTAAAAATGCACACAAGGATACAGCTTGTTTCTGATTTTGTTCTATTTCTATTCTATTTCATAACTATTGTCAGACACTTTGACTAGTTTTGAAAAAGATATGTAAAAAATGTATTTTTTATAGAACATTTTAGGTTCTACAATTTTGAAAACTGTAATATTTTTTGCCATTTATAATTCTTTTCTGCAGCAGTAATATGGTTTATGGTTTAAAACGTCTAAAAAGTCTAAAGCTGCTTGTTCGTAATATGTTATATTCGAAGATCTACTTTGACTGAACTCTGAACAAATAACTATTGTAATCAATTGTTTTTAGCGATGCCGACCTCCTGTTCAGTAGCAACGTGTAAGCCGATTGGTGATAACAAAGGGCAGAATGTTTCGTTTTTTTTTTTTTTTTCGGTTTCCAAAGGACGAAAATATTCGCCGGCTATGGATGATGAAATGTCATCGGGATGACGAAATTAACCCTAACACTGGGAGAATCTGTTCGCTCCATTTTCAACCCGAAGACTTTCAACGAGATTTTAAGTCGGAGCTATTGAATATGCCCCCTAAATTGTCATTGAAAGAATACGTTATTCCATCATTAATGTTAAAGGAACATACTAATCACTGTGAAAGTACTCGCACACTCCGCCAGACAAAACGGGAGAAAACTAAAAGCCACAGAAGTTATATAGAATCAGTTACGCAGAGCTTGGTGAAAGCGAATGATTCATTGCAAAATGATTTGATTGAACATAACAGTGATGGAGAAAGGCAGATAAACTTGGTATTGGAAAATGAAAACTTAGCGGCAGAAAATACTAAACTTAAAAAGGAAATATCTGAGTTAAAAATAAGAAACAAAAAATTAGTTTCTAGAGTTCATTACTTGAAAACAACTCTTAAAAAATACCAAAAGAAATCTAGTAATGCCTCAATTGCCAAGCGTAACAGGTACAGTTTCGATGATTTAACCAAATCTTTTTGTGGTATGTTCAGTCAAAACCAATTAGCATCAGTACTGAAACGAAAACGAGTAGTTAAATGGAGTGAGAGGGATATATGTACAGCCATTACGTTGCGTTATTTAGGTAAACGAAGTTATATTTTTTAAGAAACCAGTTACAATACCCTTTACCTGCACTACGCACATTACAAAGGTACGCTTCTAAGTTAGACATGCGAAAGGGTGTTTTGGATGCAGTGCTGAAAATGATGGAACTGTGTGGACAGAGTATGACGGCACTTGACAAGCTAACAGTATTACAGTTTGACGAAATGAAAGTTAAAGCAACTTACGAATATGATCAAAAACATGATCAGGTACTAGGTCCACACAGCCAAATGCAAGTAATTAATGCACGAAGCGTAACTGGAAAGTGGAAACAACAGTTATTTGTTGACTTTGAACAAAAAATTACTCCAGAGATACTACGAAATGTTATTTCCAAATTGCACGCTGTTGGATTTCTGGTAATAGCATGCGTAAGTGATCGTGGGGGCGGCAATGTCGGATTATGGAAACAACTGAACATATCCTCAAGTACCAACACAGCAAATTTAATTTTTACCGACACCCCACACATATTCAAATTAATCAGAAACTGGTTAATTGACTCGGAATTCACTATAAATAAAGAAAAAATAATCAATAAATCACCGTTGGAAAAATTAATTACTGAAACGCAAAACTTAGAAATAAGTAGCTGCTATAAATTAACTCACGAACACATAACATGTGAAGGATTTAGACGTCAAAAGGTATCCCTGGCTGCACAGTTACTTTCGCATCACACCGCTACAGCACTGAGACATTATTTTAAAAAAAGACTCAATTGGTGTAAATACTGATGAATTTATAGAAACCGTAAATTCCTGGTTTGATTTATTCAATTCACGGATCCCATTTAATAACATTGCCGCTAAGGCTGGATACGGTGTGAACTTAGATATACAAAATAATATTTTGGATACAATGTATGATACAATATTAAGATGTAAGAATAAGAAAACTTTACAAATCTTTCAAAAAGGAATTTTAATGAATATCAATTCATTAAAATTGCTTTTCACAGATTTAGCCAAAAAATTTAATATGAAGTACTTCTTAACGAGTCATTTGAATTAAGACGCCCTGGAAAATCTATACTCGCAAATACGAACTAGAGGAGGACTTAACGATCGCCCAACTCCATTAAATGCTCTAAACAGATTAAGGATGATAATACTGGGTACCGCTAATAAAACATGCAATAATTCAAATGTAGAAGATTCTTGTGAAGCAGAATATATAGTAGGCAAAGTATTGCACGAAAGTGGAATTTTACATAACATGCACGTGTCTTCTAGCAGTTCTGAAGAATTACATCACGAAACTTTTCCCCAAGATTGTTTAAATATTTCAAACAATGCACCTATGGAAGACGACGGTCTCCAATATCTGGCAGGATGGCTTGCAAACAAACTTAGGAAAGCCCATCCTCACCTAGGCAATACTTCAAGCCAATCGGATTATCACAACTACTGCGTTCCGGACTGGGTTTCTCACCTATCTTTTGGCGGATTGGTTAAGCCAATAGAAGAGTTTTTGATAAATATTAAAGACTAATATAGTGTTTAATAAATATTGCCAAGATGCAATATTACCTTGCAAACAAATAAAAACGTTTAAAAGGTTTCAAGAACCACTTTCCAGATGTGGACGACATCTTAATAAAAGCATTTGTTAGGCAGAGAATTTTTATTAGTATAAATTATTTAAATTATGTATATGTTGCTGGAAAGCAGAATGAAAACATGAAGAGAAAAGTTGCTAATATTAGAAATAGGACTAAGAAAATTAACGTATTTGTACGTAAATTTGTTGTTTTTCTGCATTATGAAAAAATAAATATTTAAAAAGTATGTTTTATGCATATTTTACCCTTTACATTGAAATAGTCCCATTTAATACCACGCGCCATGCTCCACTGACGTCACAGCCCCCCGCGCTCACACATCACGTAAATCGGTCGACCGGCGCAACCTTAGTAAGTTGAGTAACCTTGCATCTCCAGCACGTATCCGTTACCATCCGCATAGAATTATGGTCGATAATATTTTGATGTACGGAGCGACAGCCTGCCGTGCAGGAAACGGGCGCCTACGTATAGTGCGAATACGAGAACACGGTCACAGTATAGAGAAACGCTATGCTATACAGTAGTCGCACTTCGGTCGAAAAGCATTGATTTCCATGAAGCAAAAGATACCCTCGCGCAGCCTCGGTGCGCATAAATCTTCTCCACACGTATATGTCCAATTCATGGACCAAAACTTTTGACACGTGTGTAGTCACCATATGTTGTATTCCCAGACGGCTGCGCACAGAGGCTGCGCGGGTTCCGTTTTGCTTCATGAATTTGCCGGAGTGCGACTACTGCTTAGCGTAGCGTTTCTCTATACTGTGACACGGTTTAGCACCAATTGTTGGTGTGAACGTTTGGCCGAGATGAACGACGAAAAATTAATTATTCTTGTTCAGGGAAACGAAATGCTCTACAACATGTCGTATAGACACTATAGCGACAATATTAGACGAGACCGTATATGGACCCAAATTGGGGCAGAAATGCAAACACCAGGTGATTATTATTAGTTTTTATTGTCTTCCGAATCATTAGGATTTTCAATATTCACAAACAACAGATACAATAAATATATTTTGTGTGTACACAATACAAAAAATCTGATGTGGCCAGGCACATAACTTTATCATACAAAATATAAAATTAATAGTTTAGCTGCATGAGAATCTATTTGATTGAGATAAATCGTGTCTGCATTAAAATTAAACTAGTCAGCCAGGATTTGATAGATATTTTGATAGTCAATAGCATCAATAGTAGGTATTGTCAAAGCATCAGCATTTGACACTACCTACTGTATCAGAATAATAGTTATTTATCTCACAAGTGCCGAAAGTACGGAATAGCCCGACGAGCGGTGTTGCGGCGCGTCACCGATGGCGGAGCGTCGCCGTCGCATGTCAGCGAGTCGCGCTATGTAGTTTTCGGCAGGAGTGACATCAACGTTTTTTGTGTTGCTTTTGAGAGAAACGTATTTAAAAAAAATCAAAAATGGATATATTTCTGTATAGGAAATGTTAGGTTGATACCACTTCTACGAAACGTCAAGTTTAAAAAGCTAATTTAAATTCTGACAGATTTATATTCGTTCATGACACAGTAGATGTCACATCCGTACCAACATACTAAAATATAACTACACTCATCGCTATACTTTTTTTACAATTTTCTCAATTTATCGTTTTTACAATTAGATATAACAACGGGTTGATATTTCTTATCAACAAACAATCAAATTTGTGATCTTATTTTATTTGAATTTTGTACTTTCCGCACTAGAGCGGCAACGTTCCATAGCGGCTCCCCAACCTCTGATGGAATCAGCTGTTTTCGAGTGTGAAAATATTTGTCAAAATCCTGGCTACTATGTAGTTTCGTATCAATGCAGATGCGACCGATCTCGATCAAATAGAATTTGCTCTTGCAGCTAAACTATTAATTTTACCAAAAAATGTCATAGGCATAAATTATTCAAAATTTCCTCTACTTTAATTTATTATTTAACTATTTTGACGAAATTACAGAAATAGCGGCTCAATTGCAAAATCGTTGAAAAATGCTAGGAGTAAATAGCCCGTTCCTTTGAACCCTTTTGAACCAAAAGCTTTTCAGCTCTAAGTTTAGTCATGAAACTTCTAAATATGAACTTTCGTCCCGATACCTTTAGTAGTTTCCCCGGAACCGTCTCCACAAAAAAACGGGTACACACACACATACACACACACAGACATTTTTTTGTACCTTGGTCAAAAATGTTCAGGGGACCCAAAAAGACCTATTTCCGCGAAAATCTCAATTTTTTTTCGGCACGATTACAATACTTTACATACTGCGTATGATAAAGTAAAAAAGAACTATATTTAATCTTTAGACCACGGTAAAGCTCCTTGTGGTGAGATAAAAAAGTTTGCGTAAGTCGCGTATTTCTAAAGCGCGAGTTGTTGAATTGCCTCCATGTTGGGGTAGCTGGGTTAAATAAGAACCGTTGTCATTCTGGTCCGGTTGAACTGTAGCTATATTAGCTTCTCCAATAAAATTATGCAATAAACATGTTGCGAGAACTATTTTATCGGCATATTTGGTATATGCGAAATCTGTGGGTTAAAATTCCGAACGCATTTTCCACAACTCTGCGCGCTGGCGATAAACGATAATTAAAACATGTTTTTGTTGCGTTGTCTTTGCTTTGTGGTCCTGGATATGGCCGTAGTAAATAAGTTTTTAATGGGAAACCTTCGTCCCCGACATTAACTTATGGCATAGACTCCTGCATTCCTGGAAGAGAGGCGCCTACAGGAATATTCATTTTTCCGTTTTAAAACCGTTTTCCTATAGCTGAATGATTGAAAATACCACTATCACTACTTTTTCCATAGGCTCCAATATCGACTGCTATAAATTTTTATTGGGCATCTACTAGCGCCATTCATACTATGGAATAAGTTTACTTATAATTAAAAAAAAACAAAGAACTACTATTTGCGGGACATTCAATTTGAACGTGTTTCCCATCCACAGCACCCACGTAGTTTGGAAAATTCCAGAATTTCCAACGCTCCTTGGCGATTCTTTCCCAATCTTCTTCCTTGGGAATCGGCATTACTTTCGTCGTTAATCTGGCAATTATAGCATCATATACTTCCTTAATTATAGCCCAAACGGTATGTGGTATGTCCTAATCGGTAACTATATATGCATTGAATCCCCTGTGGCGAACAAAGCGATACTTTGCAACATAATACAGATAGTTTAGATGACACGCCTTCACCAGTCGCTCGCGCACAAACGGCAGATATTGACAAGGAAAACACTACGCCGAGTAAATACATCAAAAAGATACCGAAACGAAAACAAATCGGAGAAACTGCAGTTGAAAAACCTTCATCACTTTTAATGAACTATATAATAGACGAGAAAAATAAGGAAAAAGAACAACGAACACACCTCCATTAATGCCTTTCTGGTTGGAATAGGCGAAACAATAACAACATTTCCGGCAACATCACAACATATTATAAAATCTAAAATATTTAAAGTAGTGTCTGACATTGAAAATGACATTTTAATGGGAAGACAAACTACATCTACAATATTTCATGATCCACCAACTTTTCACTCACTACAACCAGCTTCAACATTGACCGAAAATAAATTTTTGCCCAACAACTACAGGGACCACAGTTTGTAGACCACAGTTTGTATGCAATCAAGACCTATACACTACTACTCCTTCACCTTATTCTGGTTCAAGAAGTGGCGATTATCAGCCAAGCGGACACGATAATTAGTTTAGTTAGGTTTTTTATGTACTTATTTTGTATTACTTATTAGGTATAAACTTCATATAATAATAATGATAATAATAATCCACGCCTTAACGCGGGTTTTCCTAGGAGCAGGTTTTTTACGCAGCGTACAACGTAACGTCGTCTTCTCAGACGACTGTCACTTTTGACAACTCGCAAAGATCCCTTGACCAAACTATAAGTAGACCACCTGAATACCTGAAACCTGCTCCTAGGAAAACCCGCCTTTAACACCCCCCAACAGCTTTCGCCACTACGGGGGCATCGACAGGACCGAATTATCATTATTATGGCCCGCGTCTGTGGCACGTCTTAAGTTGTTTGGCTTTCAGCATTCGCCGTGGAGTAAAGGAAAGCCACAGAAAAACCTTTACTCTGAAAGCAGGGCGTGGGATTCGAACCCACGCCCCCCAGACTGATAGCCAAGCGCGCTACCACGCGACTACAGTCTGGCTACTATTGCATTGTAGAAAGGACAACAATAAACTTAACTCAAACAAACGGCTAATTTTTCAATAGGTGTTATTGCTTTTCTGAAGGTAGTATTTAACTTGCGGATGGTTTCTTCTATATTTGTCAATAAATCATAAAATTAGTACTTGGACATACGAAAATATTGATGAAATTTAAATTCACCATGCAATAACTCCTTATATAGTATGAAAAATTTTCCCTCTGTCTTTCTATTTATTAATGATTTATGCACCCATATTTTTCTTTTTGTTCCTACTCTGTTGCCCTTCTTCTTCTTCCTCTTCATCCAACAACAAAGCAATTGCACATAGATCACTATTACTAAATCTTTTAAACATTGCAAAACACTCTTGTTGATTGTTGATCTCATTCTAATACTCCGGGCAGTATTAGAATAACATCCGATCACGACTATTCACTCACGCATTACCGACACTTGTCGACTTTTGATGAACGGCTGACGGACGTGTGCTGGTCGGATACTGACAGGCACTTTTGATGTACGGTTGATGGACGGCTACGTATCGGAACGTTGATGTATAATATAAATCCAGCTTAAGACGCCATTCATTGTAGTTCTCACGATTTAGAGCGTTGACGCACCAATCTACCTGCAGCGTGAGATTTTATTGTAATTTTTAAATTGTTGACTGTTTATTTGCTACGAATCGCATACCGGGACCACGTCCCTATCGTAGAATCTATGCATAGAATAGAAAGTTTAAACACAAATGAATGTAAGTCTCGTCTCTTGTAATGTCGGTGCTAATTGTATATTTAATAATAAAACAACGTAACGTCTTTTATGCAAAAGTGATTTATTATTTACTTCATACTAGTTTCCCATTTCACTGATGATGCCGAAGGCTGAAACTAGTATGAAGTAAATAATAAATGACATTTGAATAAAAGAGGTTACCTTGTTTTATTATCAAATTTTGCAAAATGGATCTGCATCTTATCAATTGTATATTTACTCCTCCACAGATCACCAATGTCCACTCGTCCCTCCCATGCGTCTGAGAAATACTGACGACCTCCACTTGTATTTAACTTGTAAGTCGAACAGCAATTGTATAGGGAAAAAATATAATATGATTATAAATGTACCGCCATCTCGTACCCAATGTGTAATTCGTTGCGTTATTGTAGACCCTGAGGGGGCCGGAGATCAACCGAGCCAAACGTCGGCGTTGTTAATGAACTGCTAGAGGAATAAACTACCCCAGACTATACAGCGATAGTTTCATTTTCCATCATCACATATAGTCGAGAATCCAAACCCATATAGATTTTAGATTCTAATTTTATTCATGTTTCCAATGACACGCCATAGCCGGCGACTCGTGTTTAAAGTGGTAATTGTTAAATGTTAATTCTACTGTCTGTGTGCCGTGATTCAAATGGTTATCTACCCTGGAATGACAACCAATTCACTTATGTACATTGTTGTCAACAAGTTGTGAGGTTATGTCACCGCTAAAAACATCACCTCATGTTCGATTCCTTCGCTGTTTTATTATAACTTAGATTGTCCTGATGATGTACTTACAATAAAGCGCGAAACGTCGAAAGAAGTCTGACTTATTACCACCGGCTCATGATCCTTTTCCCAGATATTACTTATTTACTTCCAAAAATAAAGATCATCACAACAAAAACCTGCGTAGTATGACCCTGCAGAAGATCTGCAAAGCCCTCGAAGTGGTGCAGACTCAAGTCACCGAAAACGACGTACAAAAAAATTTCCGGGTTGCGTACAACATATTCCAACGAACGCAAGAAAGGCCTGTGATCTATGCGCAGCGGAATGTGAGATGAGGTAATTATTTTATTAATACTAATGTATGTGAATTTTTATCTATAATTAAATGATTGAGATGTATAAACCTTCGCTGTAGTAATTTCACAAAAAGGAATTTCTCAACGAACACCTAAACATCCGGACTTGAACATCAAGCTTCGACTCGACTTCAACTACCAAATATGAACAAGCACCTGATGCAATGCAGTGGGAGTTGGTAGAGTCTGTGGAGGAAGATGTTATGATGGTAAACATTACATGTCCTCTCTATAGTAATGTGTGTAGTTTAGTTTTGTATTAAAGGCTTAGGTTTCCGATTTGGAGTCAGTGTTTTCACCAAGCACTCCTGCTGAGTCACCAAATATTACAGCGGAAACCACGGCCCATGCAACGATCGCCCAAACACCCGGAACGGGTAAAAGGAAAGGAAGGCCAGATCAAGACCAGGTAAAAGTAATAATAATATTTTGAGGATTCCTATTATTATTATTATTATAGCCCTTTATTAACAAAGAAAACATAAAATACATTGTAAGTATGGATTACAGTAAAAGTAAAGTAAATTGAAAATAAATTGATAGTATTGCTTTGTGTATATAAATTGAAATAAATTGAACATGATTCTTTGTTAGCCCCTACGGGTGAAGGCCTCCTCCGCGGATTTCCATTCTTCCTTGTCCCTTGCTACTCTCGGCCAATAATCTCCTACCACATGTTTTAATTCGTCGTGCCATCGCCTTCGTTGACGTCCTCTATGTCTCTTTGATGTCCTTGGAACCCATTCCGTAACCCTTTTACACCACTTGTTCGTGGCTCCTCGTAGGATATGTCCTGCCCATGTCCATTTTAGAGATCTTATTGTTGTTGTTATGTCCGCAATTTTTGTTCTGTTGCGTATTTCAGTTAATGTTTTCTTATCTTGCCATTTTAAACCTAACATGCTCTTCTCCATTTTGTGTTGACACGTCTCCAATTTTTTTCTTTGGTTTTCGGTTAAAGACCATGTTTGGCAACCGTATGTCAACACTGGTGATATGCACATATCAAAAGTTTTCCTTTTTACCGATGGTGATAGTTTACCCTTCATAACCCTTTTCAATGCCCAGAACTTTTTCCATCCTGTTTGGATCCTTCTTTGTATTTCTTTTTCTTGGTGGTCCTTAAATGATATTGTTTGACCTAGGTATATATAATCAACAACTTGCTCTATATATGAATTTTGAATTTTAATTTTGTGGGTAGGGTTGCTAGTGTTAGATAGGCTTTTGGTTTTCTGGAGATTTATCTGTAGTCCTACATTGTCGCAGTTGTGTTCCAGCTCGGAGATCATCTGTTGGAGTTCTTCGTGACTATTAGCGATAACGACGATATCGTCGGCAAAACGCAGGTTGTTTAGGTATGTTCCATCTATGTTCAGACCTAGTTCTCTACCACTCCAGTTCATATCTTTGAATACAGCTTCCAGCACACAGTTGAATAGGTTCGGAGATAATGGATCTCCCTGTTTAACGCCTCTCTTGATTTCAAACCGTGGTCCTGGGTTTTCTAGGCATATTTGAGCTGTATTGTTGGTATAGAGCTCTTGTATAATTTTAGTATATTTTCTATTTATGCCTGCTCTCTTAAGTGACTGGAGGATTGAGGAATGTTTGAGTGAGTCGAAAGCTTTGGTAAAGTCGACAAACGCTAGGTGCAGTTTAAGATGATATTAATTTGCTTTCTCTATTGTATGTATATGGTTTAAGGTACTGTAGTTTTTTCTGAAGCCCGCTTGGTCCTCCACCTGGAATTCATCCAGGGAGTTTTGCAGTCGTTTGTGTATCATTTTGGAGAAGATTTTACACATCGCTGGTTGTAGACTTATCGGTCGATAGTTATTTATGTCTCTGCGGTCTCCCTTTTTGTGGACCAGAATAATTTTTGAGTTTTTCCATTGACTAGGTACGTTTTCTGTAGTAAGGATTTTGTTAAAAAATGTTGTTAATGGCTTGGTTAGTTCATCTTCTCCTTCCTTGAATACTTCGTTTGGTATTTGGTCTCCACCAGGACATTTGTCATTTTTTAGGGATCTAATGGCATGTCTTATTTCATCATCGAGAAAAAGAGGTACTTCCTCGTTATAATTCTTTGTTTCCGCAGTTTTCATGTTTGGCTGTTCGTTACTGCTGTACAGAGACTTCCTATTAAAAGAGTATAAATTCTAAAGGGTCTAAGTACCAAAAATTGATATTTTTCACCTTTCAAAATGGTCTAAGTGCCTAGCCTACTTGCATGCGAAAGGCGCTAAGTCCCATGGTTAAAGCCAAGCGCACATTGAGACACACGCGACACAGCGCACGCAAGCCACGGCAACGCACGTTTTAGTATTCTGTAGTAATAGACACGCACACGCATATTGAGACGCAGCGCACGATTGTATACGAATGTGTCAGACAGCCCGTGCGTCGCGCAGTAATCGAAACACAGTTTGGTGCAGTTTACGCAGACAAGTTTCGCTAAATATGGTTGAAGAGCTACTAATTAAAGAAGTTAGACGACATTCCGTCCCTTACGATACATGAGATCCCGATTATATGAGAACGAAATTAAAAGATGAGATTTGGACTAAGATTGCCACTAATCTTAATATAAACGACGGTAAGTGGGTACTACACAAATCTAGAAGAAAAAAAAAACGGTAACAAACGCAAATATTTTTTATTGAAAGTATTGCTTTTAAATTGTTACATTTACTAATAGAAAATAATAGAAGCTAACAGAAACTAATATTAAATGTGTAATAAAAACCTCTTTTCCTTTGCTAATAATTTTATTTTAATGAGTACCGGCTTTGTTCAGGCGATCATCTTCAGCTCAAATGTACAAAACATAAATAACATCAATCAGGGTAAAATCTTTTACAATTTAAAGTTTAAAACAATTATAAAATGTAATAATCACAACTCACGGTCAATTGTTCAGAAGCCTTAACGTCACAATACATTATCTAAGACACATTAAAATTATACCAGGCGAGAACGACATAAAACTCGCCTGGTATAATTTTAATGTGTACTTTGATAATGTATTGTGACGTTTATAAGGCTTCTGAACAATTGACCATGAGTTGTGATTATTTATTACATTTTATAATTGTTTTAACCTTTAAATAGTAGAATATTTTACCCTGATTGATGTTAATTCGCGATCATCTTCAGCTCAAATCTAGCTGAAGATGATCGCCTGATCGTAACCTGTACTTATTAAAATAAAATTATTAGCAAAGGGCAAGAGGTTTTTATTACACATTTAATTAATTTAGTTGAATATTAATTTAACTACACCTTTGAGCATGGACTATTTCAAAACAGAAAGTAATATATTTTTATCCTAAAATTTCCCCCTTGCAACGCTATCGTCTTGCCAAGTTACCTTTCCGACCGTATTAAAGTAAGTAGTAAATTTTTGTCTTCTACTATTTGTTCGCCTGACAGAAAGTAGTTGATCACTAGGCATTTTAATAGGTTTATCGTCTACGTAATTAATATTATCATTAGAGGTCCTTAAATTATACATGCTGCATTTACAATATTTACAACGCTGTCAAGTTTAATTTCAAATGGTTTCCTAAAAATACGAAATCTTGACGCTAGGATACCAAAAGCACACTCAACACATTGACGTGCACGTGAAAGTCTATAATTAAAAACTTTATTTTCATGATTTCCCATGACGCTTCTTCTTGGATAGGGTCTCATTAAATTTTCTGTGAACGGAAAAGCCTCGTCGCCCACAAATACGAGTAGTGTAGCTACTGGGATCCTGGGACAAAAATGACCTTGAGTTCGGTCGTGCCTCAGAACCCCGTTCTGACCCTCTCTGACGTCACGTGACCTTGACAGCCTTATCTGACCTTTGATCTCTCTCTCTTATCTTGTTGACGTCTGTGTGTTTGTTATTCGACCTTTGAGCTTGTTTGTTATCTTATTGACGTCACGTGCATGTGCGGTTGCTATGCGCACTCGCCCTTTGCGCTCTCGTTCTTATCTTATTGACGTGCGCGGGCTGTAATCTCGAGCGCGAGAGACAAGTCTGGACTTGCAAACTTTGTGCCGCCTTGCTGGCGCCATGGATGACGTCACACACACGCCCAGTTTAGCGGGAGATTTGAAATAATGTAAAAAAATAGGCGTGCGGTGTGATTTGAACCGGAGACCTAGTGTTTACAATGCAATCGCCTGACACCACTCGACCACTTGCCCATTTACGATAAAGAAGCGCTTGTTTGTGATTAGTATGGTGGCGCGGCAGAGCGCTTCAAGGTCAAATAAAGAAAAAAAATGTACGAGAAATCTCCACAAACCTAGACTAGCCTAAACCTGTAATGTCTAACTCTCCCCCCTCACCCCCTGAGATAAATAAAACGCATAATAGACTTTTAAAAATATGTATTTAGTGTTTTACTAATTCACATAACATAAGTTATTATTATTGAGGTTGTAAATTACTTTTATTTTTACTTAATCTGTGCTTTCTATTTGATTTTCGACAAATGCTTAGATTAAGTGAATATCTATTCTTCTTCTCTTGACATTGTTCCTCCCTTTCCACACAGTCGTTTATATTTTGTATTAATTTACGTTCTTTTTGAAGAATGTCATTCATACATTTTGTTAACTTAACATCACAGTTATCATAATCAAATTTTAACATATGTGCATCTAATACAATTTTATCATACAGGTCACGTAATTCCGTTATATTTTGTTTATACTCATTAATGAGGCCGTAGGAAAAACTCAGTTTTTATTGGAGTCATTTAGGGACTTTCTCAATTCTTGTATGGTAGATTCTAGTTGAATACTTTGTTTTATTAAATTTTCACGTTCGATGAGAGCCGTAGATACAGTTAAATTTTCAATTCGTCTTTCGAATCCTGTGATTTTCTTGAAACACTCGTCAGTCAAATCCATTTCGGTCATATGGTCTTCCGTACATTGGTCCAGTTCATCTGTACATTCTTGATGAATAGATAGACTGACATTATAAAGGGATTCATAGTCATTTCGCCAGTTTTCAGATTCACGCTTGTAATAATCACACTGCTCTTCTTGTACTGAATTACCTCTCGTCAGAGGTAAGAGGAATAGTAAAACCATCAACATCTTGATATAGCTGAAATCATACTAACTATAGATGTGTATTTTATTTTAGTTTAAGCTATCTAACCTGTATTTGCCCCCCTCTCTAGATCTGCTCACATATATACTTGAAGACAAATACAAGATAATTAAAACTACGTATAACCCCATGGTTTGGTGTCTGTATATAAATAGTTAACAATTCTTTTATCATCATATGAACTTAACGTTAGTTTGCTTTGTTTTATTGTATAAACTACATGTTTTTCAGATCTGATTAAATACTGATCAGTCCTGTAGGTTTCATTATTAAATAAACAATTAAAATAATAATCAAAGGTTATATGGTTTAGTGAAGATGATTTTACACCTTTAGCTTTCTTTAGAGTACCTATGTTTGATACCAAGTGTTGGATATGCTCGGTATCCTCACCTATAACACTCAGTTTTCTTTGAAGTTGATTTACCTCATCTTCAGTTGTTTGCACTTTGATGGCATACATTTTCGATTTAAGACCAATGAATTCAGTCATGATACGTCCACAATTCTCATCTTTCATTAAGCCGATCGCCTTTTTGTTTACTCTAGGCATGTTATATATATATTCTTTTCGGGGCAATCTGAGGTATCAAACCTATCAATGTCATCCTTAATATTTTGATAAATGTCATCCACGAATAAATGGTAAATTAACGAATCAGTGTCGCAGTATAATAATTTGGCTTGATTATTAAATTTTTCAAGCATATAATTATAATGGAAATCATACAGATACGTTTTGGAAATGTCTAATATTGCCATTCCAGCGTATATGGGTTTTGAAAAAAACATTTTTAATCGGTTCATTTGAATTAATATCATATTATTATCGATGATTGTACTACTGTGAAAATTTGGTTGAGAAATATAATAGTTTGCTCCGTAACGTCCTGACCATTTCGTGACTAATTTAATATCTCGATATTTCCGTACGTTTTCCATTGTTTTACCGAAAACTGCATTGTTCATTAGTTTAAAGAAATTTTTCTCGAAGTCGTTGTTACTATTTTTTCTCATTTCAGTATTTAACTCAATATATTTTCGTAATCAATCTGACTGCTTAAACTTTAATACTTTATGAATTTTGTCAACTTTGATACTTAATTTAAGAGCCTGTTGTAGCGTTTTATAATGAATAACATAATGTTTTTTTTTTCATAGAATGTTGTTAGTAATTTTGGAAGTTTTGTTTGTGAGCAAGGTGGTACCATATGTTCAGGACATAGAGGTAAATCTTTATGTTTTCCAAATAGTTCCATTGGATATGTAATATCTACTTCATAAATATATCCAATGGGACTATTATCAGGTACAGATTCAACACTAGGCAGCGAATATATATCACGGTCGGTGATGAATTCAAATTCACCCATTGGTAAATGTTGGCTCATTGCTAACCCATATAAATTGTTAATGTCAAAGTACATTAAATAGGATTGTTCATGATCAACATTATAATCTTTCATATACTTATTATTAGCTTTTCCATAACGCTTGGAACACTGAGAGATCCCACCTCTGATTCCCCGTTCAATAAATATTAACATATCCACGTCGGTGAGTAATTCTAAGTTAACATGAGTAATTTTTAACATGGCGTCGAATGCTAAACCAGGCGCTGTACAATAGTGCAGGGGGTCTAAACCGTAGGTAGATTTACAAATTTTTCTAAAATTTTCAAAAACATCACTTAAAATTAAAAATCAGTTTTCAAGTATAACTCTGCATACTGTTGAATATTTTCAACTTTGAAATAATTCCATACATCGCAAGCGTGTTTATAATCAGACTCCGATAGCCCCTTATTGTTTAACTTACTATAAAAATGTTCCCTAGATGGTAAAGCTGTTTCCCTAAGCTTATCCCAATTATCTAAATATTCATAAGGAAATATACTTTTTCTTTGAAGTAATGTAAATTCATAATCATTTTTACACATTTTTCTTGTTATTATCTTTTGATTAGCATTTAAATAAGATCCCAATTTGTCTAAACTGCTTGCCATAAAGCGAAAAGAATCTATAAATTTGATATTTACCTTTGTATTACTAATATACTTTGTAAAAGAAATGTATTTTTCCTTATTCAGTGGTAATAGACTAGTTTTACCTGGAATATTAACTGCGATAGCTTTTATAATAAAATGAGAATCGTAGCCGGAGAGATTATGGAAAACTACTGGAAGAGCATGTGAGCATGTGTGATAAGTTCATTGGTACTATATTAACAAATCTTGTATTTAATTCCAATGCAATTTCTTCCAATTTTTTTGGAAACCAGATACTGCAGTCTTTACCTGTATATAATTCAAATTTCGAAAGGGAATCATCAAAAGAACATTTTAAATAGTAAGCAATACTAAATGCTTCATGTTTCTGTTCTCTTTTCAAAGTTGTAGTAACCTTACTATCTTGATGTTTTAATAGAATGCATTCGATATCGGCATAGATGACAAAAGGTGCATCTAATACATTTTTATAATTACTAAACGACAGTATATATTCAGGTTCTTTAGGTAAAATAATTTTAGCTTTATTTATGTTTCTACACATGGTCATATGTCTGTTTAATGTTTCCTGCGTTGCAAAATGATTTAGACAACGATTACAGATCCAGCTTTTATTTTTAGAATCTGGAAGTTGATTATTTAATAAACTAGATAAATTTTTAATTAATGCAAAATGATTTTGTCGTGTAACGTAAACATCACCATCATCATTATCATCGTCAACATCAACAATTTCAGTTTTAAGCATTAATAAATTGATTTCTTCTTTAAAATGAAATTTACTTAGATATGTAGGTAGAATTTCCCTATTCCTACCATCACTAATTATAAACACATTAATTGACATGTTATTCATATTTTCAAATTTAGGTCTATCTTTAAGACGCATTGGAAATTTAATACCATCATATTTTAGTTTATCACGAAAGTGTGGATACGACTTAGTTCTAGAAACGTTTTTCTTCTTTTTATCACACGGATACTTCGCGGCAATAATTGACCATAAAAAGCAGTATGGATCATCATTTTTTATATTAATTACTGATTTTGTTTTGCTAATAAATGGCGGTATTTGCACAAACGTAGATACACCACAGCTTATTGGCGCATAGTTATTAATATTAATTTTTAATTGTAAAATCTGATAGAGCGCCCAACCTGAGTCACGCTCTTCGAACGTTTGTAATTTCGTTAAAATTTTATTTTTAACATGTTCCCTATACCATTCCTTTAAATTGACACCATTATCAATAACCTCGGTTTTGGTAGGAAAATGTTTAATATCAGTATCACCGTTCTGTGGTTTAACAAAAGTCGCATAGAATACTGTATTAACCTTTAACAGAGACGTTTTTAACGATTTTTTTATTTTCAATGAAAAACTCTTAAATGCTTTATCCAAAAAAATGTCCGGATCCAAAATTTTATAATTAACAATAACACCGCTTTGAATTCTACAATCAAAGCAAGATTCAACTTGTTCCCATTGTAGGTTTCGCTTATTATTACGGTTTTTTCTTTTATTTGCCAACCATTTAAACCGTTCTTTGAAACATTTAAGTAACCCTAAATTAGATTCTAATTTTAAAAAGTTTCCACTATTAGCAGATTTATTTTTGGTTGCTTTCCGAACAGTTAGAATTAATTTATTTATCGATTTCACCAAACGTAATAATTGAGGACGTGTTTTAATTATTCTGCTTACCTCTTCAAGTTTCTTGATAGCAACACTCGATAGATCGGCAACAGTTTCTGGTGATGACATTATTGCGAATATATTGTCCACATAAATGTTTTTCTATGTAATATATGGACTTAATGATCATTTTTTATTGAACACTGGGTATTTAAGTATGAAAATATGTTTTCTAACCAAATAATCTCTTAAGAGTTCAGTCGTAGACTGATATAGAATCCTATCACACTAGGTCATGATCTCTGTATTTGAAATGAACAAACATAATACACGGTAATTTTTTTGTCCACGTAAGCATTCGGGAATATTCCATTACATGTTGTTATTACATCATGTGATGACGAAATGTCTTCATAAACAATTTTGATATTTACCCTGAAATAATTATAGATGTTATCACATTGGATTTTGTACGTGCGTAAGCATTCGGAAATATTCCATTACATGTTTTTATTGCATGATGTGATTATATGATGATGAAATTTCTACATAAACAATTTTGATATTTACCCTAAAATAATTATAGATTTGTTATCACATTCGAATTTTTACGTAATGCTTGAGTTTGTACGCACGTAAGCATTCGGGAATATTCCATTACATGTTGTTATTGCATGATGTGATTATATGATGATGAAATGTCTTCATAAACAATTTTTGATATTACCCTGAAATAATTATAGATTTGTTATCACGCACATAAGCACTCGGGAATATTCCATTACATGTTGTTTTGACATAATGTGATTATTAACGTCAACAAAATTTGGGTATATACTTTGTGGAAGCAGTTCCAGCTGTACTGTACTTCTCTTTCAGTTACAACTACTACTACTACTACTACTCAACATCATGGCTTCAATTCCAAGCACCATAATCGTGAAGTCGACCAGTGTCCGTCTGCCGACGAAGATGCTGTTCGTAATTTATAAGCAGCTCTTCACCTATGGGGTGAGGGGCATTACTGAAAAGGAGGGCCAGGTGATGATCACCTTATCATACACACCGAAATTAACAACCCTGCAAAGCAAGTTTGGGGACTTGCCAGTCACCTACATGAAACTACACTTGGAGAATCAAGAGGAACTTTACATCTTCCGCGACGCGCTGAAGATGTTTAAGTTTAATGTTCAGCTGGAGCCTGAGGAGCCTCAAAAGTTCCTGGAGGCACCGCCAGAAGAGGATGAAGACGAAGAAGAAGACGAAGAAATCCCATCAGCACAACCTCAACCCAAACAGCAACAGCAGGCACCAAAGCGCAAAAGGAAAGTCGTAGTGATCCCTGAAAGTGATCAGGAGGACGTCGAGGAGATAGAGGAAGACGATGAAGAAGACGACGTCTTCAAGTATGCCGAACCGGTGCCGGTTAAGAAAACGAAGAAAAAGATCAATATTCTTGAAAATATTTTATTATAAATGCAAACTTATTGTGTACATACATTATATTTAAATAAAAAAAACATATATACAGTTGATAGTTTTTGTTTGATTAATAATCCAATTATACAGTACATGTACATTTCGCAGAGCGCAATTTAGCTCAACGCTGTTCAATAAATGACATTTGCAGTGATAGTTAACACTTAAAGTACTTAATTCTTTTAAATTTGGACATCCAATTTTATCAATATCTATAATAACATTAGAAAGAAATTTCTTAAGCATAATTTTCTTATTCAGACCTTTAACTAAGATAATTTCACTCCCAACTGCGTCTTTTAAATATCTCGAAATATCCTCTTGTGGTATTGTAGTGGTAAAATCTGACGTTTGGTTCCAATCTAAGCCGTGTATATTTGTGGTGGTCCATTGCATGTGATCCCTCACAGATGTTTTGTACCATTCCAATTTATGTGTGAGTGCAATAAGTGTGTGTAGACTACTACCAGTACTGACATTACAAATAGCCAATTCTTTGATGAAAAAATCACTATCCTTATACTGGAAGCCTTGAAAATCCACAATATACATTATTTGCTTAGAAATTTCTCACAACACTCGTTAACGGATTGTAGTTGATGATACCATCGTAGAGTGTGAGACAATATGCACTTGTCTTTGCAGGGACGTTTGTACTGGTTTCAAATTCCAATCTAATATCAACGGCTCCGGTTTTAGTTGCTTCAGATTGATGACTGCAGTCTATGATCACCAACGGAGCTAACTGTTTATAATCAATTGGAGAGAGAGATGGTTCTGCCCCACTACTTTTATAATAAAATGATTTCTGGAAGTTTGCATACATTTCATAAAGCATGGAAAAATTGCTCTTATTAAAGTTTACATTTAAATTATAATATGGATATACATCAGAATTTAAATATAGTTTTATGTTTGTTAAGTCGCAATGATCATATTGACTCATATTGCGATTTAGGGAGTTTTTTCTTTCGCTTTGAAATGCAAAAATAATAAATCTAGGTTTTTCTAATTGACTAGTTGTTTTAATAGCCCAAGTATGATTAGTATTTTCTTGCACTAACGGAAGCTCTTGCAGTTCCCAACTTCTAAATGCCACTTCTAAATCCATATTCGATGCAACGCGATCCATCAGATGTATTTTTTGCTCATCACCAACCATAACATGGGGCATTTTCCACGCAATTTTACTAATCTTAATGTTCGGTTTATCTTCAGCTGTTACCGGATTATTACACACAGCGTTCAAATCCGAATTGCTCCTCAGTAGTATGAGCTCTTGGCGAACATGCAATATTACTTTACGGAAATCTTCTGCAAATCCCAATAGCATAGACAACGGTATACAGACACTAAAGTTTCCATCTTTATCAATTATTTTTGGATACGATTGGTGATTCCATCCGGCATTTTGTAGTCTGGTAAGAGTGCCAGGGGAATAGGAAGCATAACTTTTTAACGTAGTTGTTATCCCCGGAAGTCTTGTCCTATCAATGACATTTCCATCCAGTTCATAACGAATTCATCAAATAAAAACATGATACCATTGTTCACAAAATTCAATGTTTTACTAACTTCACCAGCCTCATTCAATAGTTTCCCCTCGATACATAGTAGTGATTCGGAGGGTAATGAGTACAAGTCCTGAGTCTGAATTGGAATCCTAATTTCATCGTTATGATTGAAGCTTGTAGCTGCATACGGTTGGTGTGTGTGGAATTCATACCTAGTGATTGAATTATCTGCATAGATTCCTTCACCAACTTTTAGGTTATAAAAACTAATTTTTTATGTCTTGAACGAAACAGCGACAAACGCACAACAAACGCAGACCAAATTCTTTTACACTGATTTTCAGATCGGACCAGAACGCAATAAGTCTTCTACCAATTTTGTTTTTCTTCTAATATTTTAAATCCTAATGCACTTAAAAACTTCCTATTGGATGTTGTTAGCACCTTGAGAGTTCTTTTTACACTGCGTATGGGTGGTTTAGCACTTGATGTATTTATATGCTCATTATATATGAATACCATTTCTAATGAGATAATATCACACACGTTTGAGATGAAGTCTTACCGTTATGGTTTCGTTATTGAAATTAACTACATTACCATCTTGGTCGGTTATTTTAAGTATAATTTCAGTTATATATTTGGTGTTGATTGGTAGATAGATAACGTTTGCAGGATTTTCAATAATTTTTGTACCAGGTAAGACTGTTGGATAAAACACATGCAGAATGTGCATTTGATCATCATTGCTGTACGAATTAGTAACTAAATTACATTCTACATTTATAGTATTAATTTTAAAAATATTTATGGGATAGTCTGATTCATGTTTAATGTCCTTTTTTAGTACCTTCGATTTATATCCCAATAAACTTCCTATATTGTTCGGTTTCGTAAAGTCAATATCTACGCTGGATTTAATCTCACATTTTAGTGTATTCCGATTAGCTTTTATCATTACAATCGGACGATCCATTTATCTTCGATATGACTTGTTATGGTGTTTTCGATGTCACTCACTTCATATAATCCTTCCGGTAGGGTCATTTGTTTTGTATTGTTATAGTAAAAATTGTTGTTTGATGAGTCTACGTTTGGTATCGAATTATAGCTGACGAAATTCACCAAACCTATTGCGTAATTATCACCATCACTTAAAATAATTGGTGGATATATCTTAGATGTGAGCACTGAAGATTTCTGATGAAACGTAAAAGTGAACGATGACATTTTCAATTCGTGTCTAAGCAGGGAATAGGAATAATAAAAGCTGTACACTCTATTTATATGATTTATTTAGCAAAAATTTTATGCATAACTGTCCACAATTATAAGACGGCTTCAATAACATCTGATACTTTTTATAATTATAATAAATTCGAACTGCACCATTTGAAGTGAAGTATTTGATTACTTCTCTTGGCGGTCTCAGGTTACCATACGAATCAAAGTAGATTATTTGTTTCCTATTTTTTCTGTACGCAACCCAATGTGTTCCCGGACCAATGGAGTCATCCAAATTAATGACACCCGCTTCAAATATTTTTCGTATCTTAGATGGTAGCTCATCCTTCATGAATACACCGCGAAAATGTGGAATTTTAAATTTTTTTGCATATTTTATTATGTCCACATTGGTTAGCGGTCGTCGTCTAGTCATATTCATCTTGAATAGTTTCGTTGTGCTTCTATCGGATGCAAATACAAACCTAAGCCTCGTTTGTATTGTTTCAAATAGAGACCCTTTCCCATGGCTAAAGCCTCCATTGACCTATGATGACGTGTTGATTCCTTTAGCTTTTCATTTGCATGTTTAGCTAGATTTACGGCATTTGCTATAGAAGCTGCACCGCCAGATAGCACTCCGAGGGCCGACAGACCAGCAAAGATTGGGATTAGAGGTAAAATCCCACCTGTTTTCGGTATTGGTATTATACGTTTACTTTTGGTTTTAACTTTTGATTTAAATTTTGCTGCCACTTTACTTGCAACCCGTATAGCACTTTTTATGTTCTGAGGTTGTTTTTGAACAATTCTTTGTTTTATTTCCTGTATGATTTTCGGTAAAGAAACAGATTTAGCTTTCTGTTTCGGTTTCTGATTTTTTTTCTTCATTATGCTAACAAAATGATACGTTCACCGCCAAAGTTCTCATGAAACTATTGAACGTAACGACTTTGTACCTAGGTTTTAATTCGTTTGGCAGACGAATTATCTACTTCCTCATTGTAGCTATCTTCTAATTTACGTTTCAAAATAGGATCTTGTTGCTGTTGAGGTGGGTTAATTATCATATTATCTTCGATGTTGAATTTGGTCTTTTTTGCCAATTTTCTCTTCTTAGTTGGTACAGTTTGTGGTTGTGATGGTGTTGGTATTTCTGGACTTGAAACATCAACATCATCAACTTCCATCATTAAATCTAATTCATTTCGAATGACTGGTGCATCTTCATTTTTCTTTTTCAGTACTGCCAACATTGCTTTGTTTAAAATTTCGTTTCCACCATTACTTTTTTTCTTTTTGTTCACTGTTTGCTTCTTTTTCTCCTTTATTTCACCGACAACATTGGGATCTTTTAAATTATTATCCAGATCATCATATGCGTCATTAAGTAATTTAGTAATTTTCTTAAGCGAATTTAAATGTTTTCGTATAATTTTACTGCATTTAGCATTAACATTATTAGAGTAACCCATACCTAATTTCACTTTACTACGCATAACACCCGCAACACCTAATGCCGCAAGTTTTTCACCAAACGATGCATCTGAAGAACGAAATCGATCCACTGCTTTTGTAGCTAATAGCGTTATGGCGATTTTTTAAATCTTTTTCCATTGCGTACGCTATGTCATGGTCTTTGCAAGCAGCATCTAATTTATTTTTAGGTTTATCACCACGCTGTAAACGTTTTTGAAGACGAGTGCCTGGACCACAGAACTGATAACCTCCTGGTATATGTAGTTCAAAGGGTAAACTATTAATAGCGCTATTGATGAGACCGTCGCCAGTATACACTCTCATTTTGACTGCTTGATATCTAAAATGATACTGCAATGTGTGTACCAAGGTACCGGAAATATATAATATATTTATTATGTTTCGTAATTATAGTATACAACTATCCCTCTTCTTGTTCATAACTACTCCTCTATTTAGTGTAAGTGTCCATAAAAATGAAAGTAGTTCAACAGAAGATTTCGTTGTGTGTAGAAAACCACGATTCTGACGGTTTTGATGTAAAAAAGTGTTCAAGGCATGGTACACTTTTACCTTCAACTGTACGGTGTATAATCGTAGGACCATCAAATTGCGGTAAAACTAATGTGATGATTACACTAATTGAACATAAAAATGGATTAAAATTTGAAAATATTTACATTTATTCAAAATCGTTAAATCAACCTAAATACGTTTACCTAGAACGGATATTGAAACCAATAAAGGGAATAACGTTTAATTCCTTTCACAACAATGAGAATATATTAGCACCTAATGAAGCATTACCGAACTCAATATTCATCTTTGATGATGTTTCATGCGGTAACCAAAATACAATGCGTGAATATTTCAGCATGGGTCGACATAATTATATTGATTGTTTATCTATCACAAACTTATGCACAAGTTTCAAAACATTTAATTAGAGAAAATAGTAATTTAATTATTCTATTTAAACAGGATGATTTAAACTTAAAATATGTACACAGAGACCATATAGGAACAGATATGCCCTTCGAAAAATTTAAAGATATGTGCTCTCTATGTTGGAAGGAACCACATGGATTTTTAACTGTATCTAAAGATAGTGATCTATCTAAAGGACGATATCGTAAAGGTTTCGATCAGTTTATATTATTGTAGTACTCATAGGATTTATGGTCATTTTTCGTTAGTTCGTCGTCCCATTTAGATGTAAAAATGTTTGAAAATGAAAAGAACATGAAGAAAAGAATTATCGCAAAAAGACGAGAAATTCGGAAGAAGTTAAGTGTTTTAAAACATGGTGAAATCGCACAAGAAAAAGTATTTTCACCAATTACTAAACAACTAAAAATTATTCAAACTAAACTTAATCATAAAAACGATTCTGGTTATGTAAAGAAAGAGGAGGATGAGGAGGAGGAGGAAAGTGATGGTAATGGGAAATTTGAACCATTATCACCAATAGCACATACTTCAGGTAATCCCATGGTAGCAGAGGATGATGATGATGATGATGATGATATTGATGAGAATCTCTATCAACATCCCTTACCAAGAAAATACATTGGTGAGATGAGGAAAAAGGAAGATGAGTATGACACTAAATATGGCATTAGATATGATGCAGAAACTGAAAAATTCTTTATTGGGAATTCACAAATAACTATTTCAACCAATGGTGACATAACTGTTAAGAACAAAAGATATAAAGCTACACGCGTACTTTATGAATTATTATTTAAAAAGAAACCACAACGTTATAATGATACAGACGAAAAAAATTACACCGAGATTGTTCTAAAAAGTAACGCACATAGACGTTATTATCAAGCTAACAAACAAATTGATGGGAGCAAATTGAAAAAGTATCGAAAAATATTAGCACCTCTAGTACAGAACAAAAAAGACAGGTGGTAGTTGTGGTGTATTAATGACACAAGTGGATAAGACTAAGGAATTTGCTTATTGGGACAATCCGAACGAATTAACGGAAAGACTACAATTGTTACTTGCATCACACGAAGCCGGTAATACAAGTGTTATGAACGAAATTATTTCAATCATTGAAGAACTAAGGGAGGCCAGAATCATACAATAGAATTTCTGTGATAATGGATGACGATAAAAAACGACAAGTTATTGAAGAAATTCATAAGCCAGCTAGAATTAATTTTAGAAGAAGAAGAGTAATTTTAAAGTCTCTAAACGATTTATTTCAAGCTGACTTAGTTGAAATGATCCCATATGCTAAGAATAATAACGGCTACAAATACATTCTAGTAGTAATTAACTGTTTTTCGAAATTTACATGGACATTTCCCATCAAAAGCAAAACAGGAAAAAATGTTACTAAGGCTCTAGAAAACGTTTTCAAAGAGCAAATTCCAATAAATTTACAAACCGATCACGGAAAGGAGTTTTTCAATAATGTATTCAAACAACTAATGAAAAAATATAATATAATTCATTATAGTACCTTTAGTGAGAAAAAAGCATCAATTGTAGAACGTGTTAATAGAACATTAAAAAATATAATGTGGAAAGAATTTAGTTACAGAGGACACTATAAATGGATTGATATTTTACAAAGTATTACAAACAAATATAACAATTCTAAACATCGGACCATAAAAATGAAACCAATTGAAGTTTCTAAAGCACATGAACAACTGTTATTGAATACAGTATATAGTAATATAAAAAGAGGACAACTAAAAAATAAATTTCAAGTAGGTGATCGGGTACGAATATCAAAAATACGAGGAGTATTCGATAAAAAATACACTCCCAATTGGTCGACTGAAATATTTACAATTAAACGTGTGCAAATAACTAACCCAACTATCAACATACCTATTAGAGGATATGGAAAAGATAGACATTCATGGAGGATTCTATGATTATCAATTGCAAAGAGTAAAATATTCAGATGTATATTTAGTTGAGAAAGTGTTGAAACGAAAAAATAACAAAGTTTTCGTAAAGTGGTTAGGTTTGGATAAGAGACATAACAGTTGGATAAACAAAGATAATATTCTATAAATAGTTGGATAGAGAGGGGTGGTAACTCATATAAATTAAGACTGATTTCTAATCCTCAACCAGAGAGCCGCTAAATGCCTACACAATTCTGCAACGATTGCTATGAGTACTTTTGTTTTTGTCAAAACTCAGTCAATTTGCATTATCCAAAAACGACCTTAGATTTACAGTGCTACGAAACATTAGGTGATAGCCCGAACACATATTTATTTATATTATACGGTATGAAACCGTCATCGAGCAACGACTCTTCAAAGGTATACTGCGAAAATATCGATAGAGTGTAAATGTATTACTTGGTGGCGCCATTTTCCGGTGTCCTGGAGTATTAGTTCCGAGGGTATGACTAGAACTCTAGAACTATACTAGAACTAAGCGTCGTAGGTACATGGCGGACTTTCGATGCGCGAAAACGATGCGAGATGAGCAATCCTGCTGTACAAGTCTATATTCTATGGTAGTATGCACAACGCCCCGAAGACGTAGCTTCAGGGGGTGATTCTGCATGAAAAAAAATAATGACCGTTTGCTGTATAAACGTATGTCCGCAAATGCTTCATTTTCTAAAGTTTTTGTTAAAAACTGACGATTTATGTAGTGCTCTGAAACCGGTCGAGCAATACAAATAAAATTTGGTGGGTTTTAAAAGGTACTTATTGCGCATTTTTTGGCATGAAAATAAGAATTTTATGTTCATCATTGACGCGCATACGGACAATGACATCAACTTTTTTAAAGAAAAAAATGGTACGCCACTGTGAAATTTCAAATTAAAAAATCATTTTAGAATTGCTTGTTCAATTTGTGACAAAAAAAAATCTCTCTGATTTTTTTCGCACCGTTTTTATGCAATAAAAAATAAAAGATCTTAATGATATCAATTTTTAAAGTACTATTTAATACAATAACATTAAACTAAAACAAAAACAGAAAATAACACTAATAACATTTTAAATAGGCATAAAGCTACAAAAAATGTTGAAAATGATCTCCCTCTGACGTAATACAAGATTCAGTCAGTTTTTAAGAAAAACTTTATCTCAGAAAACGAAGGATTTGCGTACATTCGTTTATATAGCAAACTGTCATTATTTTTTCATACAGAATCACCCCGGGAAGTTTGTCGCACTTATTTACTAACACCCTGTATATCCCTAATATATTTATTATTATTTATTATTTATTTTTTCATTGTAAATGCTTGTAGTTGAAGTGGGCTATGCTATCAAATGTAAAGATTTCTAGTTGCCGCTCCATAAATATTTAATTTTACTGTTCTACACGCAAGAGAATTATTTGCATAACATAATCTAAGTTTGATAGTTGTTCGTGTATAGCGGCAAAAATTTATTGACATGGGCATCGCCTATTTTGATTTATAATGACCCCGTGTTTTTTTACGTAAATTCGCGAGGGTTACGTCTATCTCTCATTGCTGTATGGGGGGTTACGTTCCAATCAAAAATAAAAATACAAAAATGTTCAAGTAATAAATATTTTAAGTTTTAACTGAATGTAGATGCATTAAATAAATATATTATTTATGAGAATTATTATTTTTATTTTATTCAATAATAATATTTTTAAAGAAAACATTGCTTAGTTTGTGATTCCACAGAATTTGATTTCATGTAATAAAATTAACCGTAAACTTAACTTACACTTTTATATTTTTATTATGGTCAAATATATCTTTCATAAGTATACTAATAAACTGGATTTCTAGTATTTCATGGCACTTTTTCGGTAATTTATTTAGTAGAATTTAAAAAAATGCATTGTGTTTTTTACTAAGAATTGTTTGTTTTGATTAAAAATTAATTAATTTTGACAAAAAATATACGAGTTGCACTGGCCAAGACAAAGCCAAACATTGACTACTTCAGGCACACCAAATGCATCCATCCCATTAACATTGTTATTTACGGCGATTACATAACCTGTAATATTTTCTAAATACATAATGTTTGTAAAGAAATGTTTTATTTACTACAATTTTCTGTTTTTATTAATGGGTCCGGTAGCTATCGGACAATTTTTAAAGGGACCCCGACGCAGGAAATTTTAAAAAGTTTGAGAACCGCTGCTCTAGAAGGAACAAAAAATGGATTCAGAAACAACCACCACCACAACGTTAGCAGATTTAGATTCCTTTCTAATAAGTGAAAATATAATCTCTCCACCACCACCACCACCATCGCCAGCAGCATTATCAGCTTCATCAACCATCACCACCATAACGGCAGCCGATTTGGAGGATTTTTCAATAAGTGAAAATGTAATCACTCCACCATTACCACCATCACCACCACCACCATTACCACCATCACCAGCATCAGTACCAGCTTCATCGGGAGCAATAACAGCAGCAGCAAAAGCTGTAGAAGTCCTAGTATTTTTAGAAGATCTAGCAGTAGGTGAAATTTATGGTGGTTGTACACTGGGAAAAACCATGTCCGGAATAGTTATTATGCAACATGAAATGTTAAATATTATACTGCCGAGAAAGATAGGAGCCGCTGTGTATGATGACTACATGGTTAGATCCAAAGATGGACAATCCCAGATGAGTTTTATGTATAATGGTGTGGATAAACCAAATGTGATAACATTTATGAATTTTTAATAATGTACTATTTGCTAAAAATGAATACATTTAACTGTTAAATTATTCTTTCATTTTCACACATCCTATACACGAACATACAAGTATAACTTTATTCTGCTCAAACAAAATGAAATTAAAACAAGCCTCTCAAACCTTAAAATTAAAAACATTGGAACTGCAGAAAAGGTAATCATTGTTATTTATTATGTAAGAAGAAGTATTTAATTGCAGAAAATTTTTTCTAGGAGGAAAATCCATAAGCTAAAGATAGAGAAGCTACTAAAAGACATTAAACACAAACTATTATTAACTAATTGTATTTTATCTATTAAGCATTTAAACTTAAATTAAAATATACTTATTAACAATAACATTATGCGTTTAATTTATATCAGACTTAAAATGGTGGGGTTAATCATATACATGTAGATATAAATCGAAAGAAAAACACATAAAGTCAGTATTAATAAACCATTACGTTGAAGAGTATTTAACAATTTTAGTTCCATTTGGAATCCATCCCCACTCTTCCCACTACTAGTCATCATGGGTGTTTCTTATTATATACAGTACGTTTTCTTCGATGACAATGGTAAAATATTGAAAATGGACACTCTGGAGTCCTACAAATTTCAAAAGGTTGGAGAGAATGTAATTATACCTCCTGGTGCAACGACAATCAGAATAGTTGGTTACCATGAAGAAGAAGATGATATAACTGTTTATTCTACTTCAGAGTCTGAACTGGACAAAAGTGAAGCAGATGATGATGATGATTAGGAACTTAGTGATGAAACTCAAATAGAAAGCAAAGATTAAGTAAAAATAAAAGTAATTTACAACCTCAATAATAAAACACTAAATACATATTTTTAAAAGTCTATTATGCGTTTTATTTATCTCAGGGGGTGAGGGGGGAGAGTTAGACATTACAGGTTTAGGCTAGTCTAGGCTTGTGGAGATTTCTCGTACATTTTTTTTCTTTATTTGACCTTGAAGCGCTCTGCCGCGCCACCATACTAATCACAAACAAGCGCTTCTTTATCGTAAATGGGCAAGTGGTCGAGTGGTGTCAGTCGATTGCATTGTAAACACTAGGTCTCCGGTTCAAATCACACCGCACGCCTATTTTTTTTACATTATTTCAAATCTCCCGCTAAACTGGGCGTGTGTGTGACGTCATCCATGGCGCCAGCAAGGCGGCACAAAGTTTGCAAGTCCAGACTTGTCTCTCGCGCTCGAGATTACAGCCCGCGCACGTCAATAAGATAAGAACGAGAGCGCAAAGGGCGAGTGCGCATAGCAACCGCACATGCACGTGACGTCAATAAGATAACAAACAAGCTCAAAGGTCGAATAACAAACACACAGACGTCAACAAGATAAGAGAGAGAGATCAAAGGTCAGATAAGGCTGTCAAGGTCACGTGACGTCAGAGAGGCTCAGAACGGGGTTCTGAGGCACGACCGAACTCAAGGTCATTTTTGTCCCAGGATCCCGGTAGCTACACTACTAATACGTATGGAAATTGTTCTTCTAATGTTGCCAATATAGCAGGTTCTGGAAGAAGCAAAGTTTTGCGTGTCATTTTCTTCCTTAATGGCGAGGTGGAGAACACATTTCCATCACTGAATCTCCCCATTGATCCTACATCTGTGGTTGTAAATTTGTAGTTTGCATCGACGGAAGCCATTAAAACAACCGAACAAGTCTGCTTAAAATTATAAAATGAATATCCAGTTTTTGACGGTTTTTATAACTATATATTTGCCATCTATGGCTCCTACACAGTGTGGGAACTTCCATTTCTTTTCAAACTTTTCTGCAATGTTCTCCCAGATTTCAGTTGTTGGTTGTGGTAAATATATAGGTTGCATATTTTCCCAGATAGCGGCTGATACTTCATTGACGATTTTAGATACGGTTCGATCGCCCATTCTATAACTGTATGCAATACTTTTGTAGCTATTCCCTAAGGCTAAGTACCTGGAAAGTAGAGCTGAGTTTAGGACATGCATGGATTAGTGGCGTCAATAGAAAGTGGTGCGCCAGTAAAATTAAATTGCATGTGTAAACATCAACTGGCATGCAAGTTGAAATCATGCATGCATGGATCGGAAAAGTCTGCACCCTTCTGAAATCACTGGCGCCAGTGATGACAAATACGTGCAGTGAAACAAAATTTGCGTGTGTAAACAAGTGCTTGCACATCGGCTCGTCAGCTTGTAGTTCGATTTTCGTTTCGGTTGAGGTCATAATTTGTATTCATAGTGCTTTATATATTTTATTATGACTAAAAAAACAATCAACTGTGTGAAGGTTGAAGGTTATAAATCTTATCCGTGTTTATGGGATGTACATAGTAGTACTTATAAAAACAAACTTTGCGAGTTAATGGATATTGAAGGCTTTGAAATTACTGAAGTGAAAGCAAAAATAAATAATAATAACTAAACGTTCTATTAGAAATGCTTATGCTCTAGAATTAGCGAAAATTAAGAAAAGCCGACATTCCGCAGCAGGTACGGATGAACAAACCATACAAACCAAAAGTGCCCTGGTTTGCGGTAGCGGACAGAATATTGAAGCATGTTGTACAAATAAGAGAAACACAGGCATCACAAATTGTAAGTTTATTTAAATTCTATGGATTATTTGTCATTTTCATTTGCCAAAGGACAGCTCCGTCACCTATAAACCAATCAGCTAACTTATTCCTGAGGTCTGCAGCTTTTTTAGAATATATACGGCTCTCGGCAGCTGATCTTAAATCTGTGAGTCCTTGACTTTGAATTTCGTGTCTCCACAGACCTTCCACAAGTCCACCATTTTCAACGTCTACAGTGTCTACACTGTTTCGGGTTATATATCCATCAGATGTTTTACGCAACCAGTTATGTAAGGCACAAGTGGTTTTCACAAGAATGTCTGCTTTTTCGGGAGATAACGCAATGGGTTTTTCAAATATACGAAACTGAGAAACAAGCAATCCAAATGCGTTTTCTACTATACGCCGAGCACGAGAAAGCCGGTAATTAATTTTGTTTTCTTTACTATCTCTAATAGAAAAGTTTATTGCAGGAAATGAAGCAAAAGCCATTTGGTTTAAGCTTAGAAATGGTCGTCGTGAAGCCGTACGCAGATAAAAGAAATCTTGCAAGAGTGGAGCTCCCGCGACAAAATTCTGGAAATACCAGAAGCAGATGGAATTTCTAAAAACATTTATGACAAATAGAGCGCGCAAAGACAACTTGGAAGATACTAGTGCTGATGAAGAAGAGCAAGAAGACATAGAAGAGCAGCCTGAAACTATGGACACTGCCGATGTAACTGAAAGCACTGAAACGGAAAACGTGGGAAATGAAGACAGAAATAATGAACAAGCAGAAACTACGACTAATGAGAATATTTTGGAGAACTCGCAATGTAGAAAATCTGTTATTAGCTGTCCTTCTATCAAGCGACGTAACAAGGATGATATTTCGACCGTGATTAAGAAATCACTCGCAGACCGCGAAAAAAGAGCCTAAGAACGAGCACATGAAAGGCAGAAGAAAACCGCCAGATGACGTTTTATACCATTTCTTCATGTCAATGTATCAGATAACGAAAACCATGTCACCGGCATATCAGCATATTGTTAGAAATAATGTTTACCAAGCTGTGTCGCAAGCAATGGCGCAATATTTAAACATTGGAAATAACACGCGTCCACAAACTTACCATCATACTCAGTTACAAAATATTTCACAGCCATACTTTCAACAAGGGCGACCTCAGTCTTCGTACTCATCTACAAGTGACAGTACCAGTACTGCTTATGAATTATACAGCAATTCACTAGCTCCACATTCGACGTACTGTTACAACTCCTCTGACATCTCCGATTGACAATACAAATACGCATAATATCGAAAATATGAATGTCAGAAGTTTTGTTCAGAACTTTTCCGGTTAACTATTAATCTTATTAATGTTATATATTAGTTTGTAACTGTTTTTAGACATGAGTAAAATAACTCACCTTAAGAACACAGCTAGTTTTTCTTTAGATCCTATTGGCTTTTGGGCATTACATCCGTCAGAATAAATCGATCATCCTATTATGTCATCGACTTCATTAAATTGAGGTCTGCTCTCGAAAATAGTTAGTAAATCTAGACTCCGAAAATTCAGAAGTCAAACTAAACTCTCTCATGTGTTTCTCTTCTTTTCATGTAGTTGCTTCTGAATACGTTTCTTTTGCGTCTTGGCAAGTTGAAGAGTAGAACTTATGTTTCAAACGCTGCGTCCGAATCTGATTCGGAACTTAATTCCAGTAATTTCGCCATGATGAGAAGTAAAATTCAGACTTCAAAATGCACAAGTCACGCAGGTGTGTTTGGCAATATGCGCTTACTGCATGTGCACACTAAATTTTCGTGCATCGTCTGCACTTTCATGGCTTGCGTGCGCTGTGTCGCGTGTGTCTCAATGTGCGCTTAGCCTAAGGCTCCGTTATAAAAATATCGCACAAGCAGGTCAGTACTAGCTGGCTGTGTTTTCCCCCTATGGCTAATAACCCTGCTCGTATGGAGGTCCAGGAAGACGAATCCCGCGTCTCTCCTGGCACGTCATCTCCGAAAAAGAGCCCCATCGACGGCCTGTTAATTGAGACGTCAAGGGCCTTCATCAAGCTCGAACCGGACCAGATGGTGTCCTACATAAACTTGCTGAGGACCATCTACTTGGATTTCAGCGATGATTGGTACGACGATCACCTGACAGACTCCGCTGCTTCCAAGGACTCGGTCACCAACAAGTCGACCAAGAAGAAGAGAAAAGTCCTCTCCGCTAACCCTGCCAAACCGTCCGCTCCTAAAGCCAAGACACCCGGCAAGCAGCAAGCTCCTTTCAAACCACCCACAACACCACTGGCAGGCGTCCATCTACGTCTGCCGCAGCTCACCAACGTCAAGCCCCGCCCACAATCCTGAATACCGGCAAGTCGACCAGCAACGCTCCTCCCATAGTCCTTCGCGAGAAGGATAAATGGCTGTCAGTGCGAAAGACGCTCAGTGACGCTGGAATAAAGCCAAAATCCGCGACCAATACCCAAGCAGGGATTAGGATTCTTCCAGCGAACATAGATGACCACAACTCCATTCTCAAGCGTTTCCAAGAAGATGAAACGGCCTAACACACTTTTTCAGCTCCCGAGAATCGGGAGTTGAATATAGTTTTGAGAAAGCTGCCCATCAAACTCCCCATCGAGGAGATAATCACCGACCTTAACGACCAGGGCTTCACTCCGTCGCGGGTCGTGAAAATGAAAAGCCCCGCCACGCGGCGAGTCATGCCTCTGGTCCTGGTCTCCGTACCGAGAGCACAGAATCACCTTTACATCACTAACATCTGTGGCCTACTAACGGAAATAGAACCACTCCAGAAATCTCCAGCGATTAGTCAGTGCCACAGATGCCAGCTATTCGGCCACAGATCTACATACTGCCGGACCCCTCCCAGGTGCAATCGTTGTGCCAAAAACCACTTCACGACTGAATGCAAAGCTCCCCCAACAAATGTTCTACAAACAAAGCTACAAACTACAAACAAAGCTAACCAACATCGAAGCCACACTCACAGTCCTTTGCAATAAACAAAATATCCCATACAAAGCTACCCAATAAAAACTCTGTCTCTCCTACCTATTTCACGATTATTAATTATTATAAAATAACCTATCATCCATCCAACCTCCTCCATGTTTTTGGAGATCCAAACACGCTACCGGGGACTAAAGGTCCGATGACCTGTCCTCTAAACCCGAAAATCATGAATCAAGCGAGAACTCAGTTCCTACCAGGACCTCACCCAAGCCCGTTGGTCTTGGTGCTGACGGCGAAATTGCCGCGACCAGGATTCATAGAAGAGAGTACTTAACAGGACCTCATCCGGCTAGTTGGCTCAGTATAGAGAGCTGGAACCGCCGCTACCAGGATTCACAGAAGATAGTGCTCCCACGGATTCATCTCGACCTAGTTGGCCTTTGTGTTGACAGTTCGATCGCCGCGACTGGAATCCGCTAGGAGATAGCTGCAACCGATTTATTTTGCCTCTAGGTTCGTTAAGTCAGTTCGCTAGTAGAGAGCGAGATCAGGCGTAGACAAGAGCTTTCCGGTGCCAAAGTGGTGGAAAAAGTTCGCGCATTAGTGGTTATTTTGGTGGCAAGTGACGTAAAGTGGCCAGTGTGAAAGTTGTGATTTTTGTGAGAAAATTAGCGATTTTAGAGCTGATAGAAGCATTTTGTGACTGTTTCGGAAAGTGTTTTTTCGAGTATGTGGTTTGGATTTAAAAATCCAGGACAGGCCCCAAACCGTACATTGGAACACTCCAGAGGGCCCTGAGAAGGCAATCTCCCCTTTACGCGTATTTTAAGACTTATTAACTAATGACTCGATGACCGCCCACGAAGCTTAGTCCTGATGGGCCGAAAACTGGCTTAGAAGTGGTTTAGTTGTCGTCAATAACCGCAGCATAATTAGACGAGTGTGTTGTGATTGTTTCGTCCGGTTCGTGCGAACAATTAAAAAGTTTTCTTTGTTTAATGTGAAAAGTGTGACATGTGAGTGGCAATAAAATTGGTCACCATCTCAAGACCCGAAGACTTTTCACGAACAAAAACTGGCCGTTTGTGTCCTACGCGCCCCCTTGATTCCCCAACAGGCATATTTTTTCGAATTTATAACTTTTAATGGCACTTGCTCGTCGAACTCTTGCTCTCTCTAACTCCAATAAAAGTGACTTGAGCAGAATAGATACACACCCTCGATGTGACGAACGAACGAGCTCTGCAGTGGTACCAATTTTGTGCACCAAACAGTTTTCACGTCGGTTTTAAATTCAAACATCGAATAACATAATATTTATGTTAAGGTAGGTTTGTGGACTATGATTGTATTGTTGTGGTGTTCTATATTTAAGTAACCAATTGTGGGAAACAGTTCTAGCAGATTTTTACATTGTGAGGCCTGTATTTTTTTATGAACCAACTTTTTTACTTGTTTCAGCACGTCTGTTCTGAATGTGAACCAAACTGAATGTTTGGTGCTCTAAAGTTCTAACATACGGAGAACTTTGCACTTTTCACTACCCTGTTATTTTTTCAATCACCTATTTTTCCTGCTTTCTACTTTATTGATTCATTTTTTCCATGCGTGCCCTTATGCGAGCTATACAATTAACAATAACTATGCGAACAGTATCTGTACGTATGTGTATAGCTGGCATAATCTTTGCGGCATTTCATTCTAGAAGTAATCAGAAAAATAGAACTTTAACAAAACAGAACTTTAAATAGATGAATACATATTAACACGTGCCCCAAATGGCCCAAATCAAGAATAAGTTAGCATACCCCAATTATTATCTTAGAGACAAAATATCAATTAACTTGTGAAGCTAGATATTAAGTGAGTTTAAGGAAGTATTACAAGTGTTAAGTGAGGGGACCCAGGGAAATTTCCACAGCAGTTCTTGGTTCGCTGTTTTCGATTTGCGGACTATAGTGTATAGGAATCCAACCCAAAAAAAAAAACTACTCCGCACTGCCGCATCTCTCGCGGGCCTGGGTAATAGATCCACACCAAGTACTGGTCGACATCCATGTCGACAGATAGCGCCCACCCGGCAGGTGGCGGTCGCGCGGATCCCCTAAACGCTCCCCGAGGACACGACACCGAAGGTGAAAGTTGTAGATTTGAACGAATAATTGTATATTCCAACTAATTGTATAGACATTAAAGAAGGTATAGACGTATAGTCCAATTAAGGCCACAAATGGAAAATAATGAACTTGGTAAGATCTAATAAGAACGTGATTGCAAACCAGAAAAAAAACTGAACGGGAGCGAAAATATTGCCCAGTCTTTTTGGTGGTTCATAGATGTCACTTTCTGTATGTGCCACAACATTTTACATATTGAAAGGGTCTATGCGCCATTGTGTGTGACGTTGACTTGTTTAATCATGGAAGTACACGCCGGCGACAGTGCAAAGACAAGGAAAAGGGGCTTAGAAAGTGTCATACAAGAAAGAAGACGACTGAGAACTAGTGGTCTGGAATACACAATCTCTGCGGGTGCGGTCGTTTCTGAGAAAAAAACACCACACGCTGTAAGTTTATCTTAAATTTGTAGGCTATCGCAATTCACTTGTTTATTGTAGTCTGTCTGTCGGTGCAAACAACAGTGCCAACGGAGACGCTTGTTTAATGATTTTTATTCGATAAAGATTCCAATAAAGCAAAAAACGTTTATTTGGTTTAATACATATTGGCAAAATAAATCGACGGCGACTTGGAACATACGACTGTTCATTACACTGTATCAGATGGACAAGTTTCGACCATGTTTCCAGGTGACCAGTGTGCTGTAAACCTATCGCCAATGTTTTTACGTTGAGCAATAAGAAAATCCAAGAACTGGTCGAAAAAAGAAGGCTGGCAACAGTATATATGAGAATAATAGGGGCAAAGCCAATAAATCTCGGATATGTACCGAAGACTTTAAAAAGCAGGTGATATAGAAAATATATAGATATAGAAAATTTTTATGTTTAGTATGTTCCTTATACCATTCCATTAAATTTACACCATTATCAATAACCTCGGTTTTGGTAGGAAAATGTTATACCAATTGAGAAACACAAATATATTGTAACGAAACACCGTTCGTCATAAAGAAATGCATATTTATTTTGTTAGCAATAAGTATTTATTGAGTAACTTTCACTTGTGTGCATTTATTTTGGAGAATCCTGTTTTTTTATATTTTTAACTCATCTGAACGTCCGATACGTAAACTGGTTCCGAGGCTGGTTTGGTATGTGATTCTCGTATAATGTTTTTGAGCAGCCCATACAGACCAGTTTCGGGAATAGTGGGGGTCGTTTTGACGGTATATAAGCCCTCTGCAGATCAGTCTATTTCTGTTGACCCTTTGAAAGCTGATGAGATAGCTCAGAGTCCCCGCTGTTGGCCCCTTGAATGCTGATGCGAGAACTCAAGGTATTATCTGACGGCCCTTTGCATGCTGTTGATAATACGTCGAACTGCTTTCCTCTGCTGGCCGTAGTTGGCGAGGTAGTTTTTTCAGATATGTCTTTTTCCAGATATGTTATTTTTTCCAGATATATGTTTAGTATTATCGAATTCCGCCGTCACCGATTCGGGAATTTTTTCCCGTCGCGTTAGCCTGTCTCCTGTAATGATTACCTTAACTAATACCCGAACCCCGCCGCCGAAGTAAACACATGCCCGTAACCCGCTATTTTCTATTTATGGTATTTCCTTCGATGTGTGCAAATGATTTATGGTGAACCATAGGGGAGAGCGGGGCAAGTTGTCAGGTGGGGCAAGTTGTCAAATGTAAACTAGTAAATCAGATACTCGCTAGATAGCGCTGCGGATCCATGAGAGCTCTTGTTGCAGCCTTCATGGATGGTTTCTAATCCTGGAAAAACGGCTACGATATATGATATACCCGGTATTGTAAAGACAGCACTGCCTTTGGCTGCCTCACCTTCTAACATCAAAGCTGGATTAAAAGTCAGTGGGATCTGGCCACTGAACCGGAATATCCAACACATCGACTACATGGCTTCCTTAGTTACGGACCGGCCAGATCCAAATGAAGAACCAATTGCTAATGATCCTGATGATGTGACAACTGCCCGTCAGCAAACGACGAATGATTCAACTCCTTCTACGTCCACTGCGAGAGATCCCAGCGCGGACCATCAGGAATCTGCCATTCCTCGACGTCCATAGTGATTGGTCTCCCTGAACCTTCAAACGCTGTCTCGCCGGAGGATGTGAGACCTTTTCCTAAAGCAGGACCACGAAAAATGGAATATTAGGAAACGTAGGAAGTGCGCGATTCTCACTGATACGCCGGTAAAAAATCAATTAGAGCAGGAAAAGCCCGGCAAAAGCCCAAGAAGTCCGGAACAAAAACGAAGAAAAAGATGTTCAGTGAGAAGAAAGTAAGAAAGAAGAACCGACTGAAGAAGAAAATTCAAGATGAATTGAGTGTGTCTGAAGAGGAAGTTGAATATGTTTGCCTGGTTTGCCTTGAGTCTTTCTCAACCAGCAGGCCTAACGAAACGTGGGTTCAGTGCCTAGAGTGCTTGTGGTCACACGAGCAGTGCACTAAACAGACAAAATCTTACATTTGCCACAACTGTGATTCTGATTGGAGTAACTGAATCGTTTTTGTTTACCTTCTGAAGTTACATTATTTTTATTTTCGTTCTAAAAGTTTTGTGTTCAATGTTTTCAAAGAAAATGAACCGATTTCCTATTTTAAGTTAAATGTTTGTTCATGTATTTTTTCGTCGTGAAAACTAGTTATCTAACCAATGTTGATAGAAGATGTCTAACATTTAAACGGTCTGTGATATTTAAGTTTCAATTACTGTTAGTGTTTAGAGTTTGAATCCCAGGCATTAGAGTTTATTTTTTATACCCTTGTATTTAATAAAGAGTTTTAAAAACAAATTGAGTTATTTGGTATTGTGACAAATTACCCCATTGGTATTGACTACTTGCCTCCGGCAAGTTGTCAAAAGAAAGTACGCTTGAGGATAGTTTTATTACTACACTATACATTAAAGAAAATAAACAAAAGTCTTACCAGCAGACACCTGAGATATGCAGTTTTTCGTTCATACCTTAAAATTTGATATGAATGTTCTCCATTGGAAGAAAAACATAAAAAAAAACGAAAACTATGACAACTTGCCCCGCTCTCCCCCACATTTATTACATTATTAAATCATCGTATTTTATTCCGACGAACCTAGGACCTACAAGCTACCTACAACAGGGTTAAATATTATATTTATTCTAATAAATTTCTTTTTTTGGGATGATACAGCTCAAATAAAAGGGTGTTCTTTGTTAGACCTTTTTTTATTTATCCAATATTTCGCCAAATCTTGTTGGCTTCCTCAGGAACTAATAAATGGTCTTAAAACACAGCGACAAGCATTGACTTTAATAACATGTCAACCAACTACACAGACCGCACAGCGGGTACGGACATTCAAACTAAACTGTTCAGTTTAGATTCTATTGCGTTTTGGCACCAGTTATTTGAATATTTTGGTGCAATTTGGCTCGTGTTTGTCCGATTGTATCCAACAAGCGATTTCATAAGAAATATGCAAGAGGAATCTGTAACTATTCTGCTAATCGGTGACCTTATTTTTGCGAAAAACGTAGTGTTTTTTAAGTGAAGAAACTTCAACTTTATATTGGATATTTTTGCTTGCATGTTGCGGAGTTCGGTTTGAATAAAGTATTTTTTGGGGTTAATTTTGGGTTTAAGACGGATAAAAAAGGTTTCTGAGGATTTATGTCTGTTCTAATTTAGTTTTTCCTTCATTTTAAAAGTATTAGTCCTTATTTTTGTACTTACGGAAAACTTATGATTATATGTGACCCCGCACGAGATAATCGCCCTAACTACCATCCCTCGTTTTGATTATATTCACTGTTGTGTTTGAAGGCGCATAATTCTAAAACTACTGACCAGAAAAATTAAATAAAGTGCATCAAGTAATAAATAGTGTGTCATAATCCTGAATCATTTCTAAATTGTATGACTGGCAATACTTTTTATCTCTCGGTGTAAGCATGAGTGCGATAGAAATGAGAAAAGGCATCCTATATTTGCACTTTTAAATTACTGCTCGTCTTTCCATTTTTCCTTGTAAACCGCTTGCAACAAAAAGTTTAATATTTGTTCAGGTTGCATTTAGAGCCGCTTCTATAGATTGGCGTTTAAGATTTCTTCAGTTTTTGTGTAATAAAGGTTGCGAACAAGATTTTCATGGATACGGATATCTCAGTGGACAAACAGTTTCAAAAATTCTGAAATTTGGGTTACAGCTGCATCTCAACTAGGCCAACAAAAGGAGTTCAAACCTTTTTTGGATCCTACGGTTTTTCGAGACCTTAACGTGGATGGAGTTTTACGTGCGTTGGCACGTATTCCTGGAGTTTTTCAACTTTGCGGGGGTGTTAGTACACCCAGCGAATTTTTGGTGAGAGGAGAGTTCAACGCTAAACCGACGCTGATTTTGTGAAAATCCTCCAACAAATAAATAAGGGAGTTGGAAGCACACAGGTAACAGGGTGTGGCCCCCGGTTTTTCATCTGGGACGTCGTAGGAGTTGTTCTTAGAGACTGGAGATCGCATATCCCCTTGAATCTACGGAATACTGCATTTCGTCTTTCCATTTTTTCCTTGTAAACCGCTCGCCACAAAAATTTTAATATTTGTTCAGGTTGCATTTAGAGCCGCTTCTATAGATTGGCGTTTTAGTTTTCTTCAGTTTTTGTGTAATAAAGGTTGCGAAAAAGATTTTCATGGAAGCAGACATCTCAGTGGACAAACAGTCTCAAAAATGTTGAAGTTTGGACTACAGCTGCATCTCAAGTAGGGCAACAAAGTGTTAAAACCTTTTTTGGATCCTACAGTTTTTCGAGGCCTTAACGTGGGTGGAGTTTTACGTGCGTTGGCACGTCTGGTGAGAGGAGTGTTCAACGCTAATCGGACGCTGATTTTCTCCAACATTTCTCTCCAACAAATAAGGGAGTTGGAAGCACACCGGAAACAGGGTGTGGCCCCCGGTTTTTCATCTGGGACGTCGTAGGAGTTGCTCTTAGAGACTGGGGAGCACATATCCCCTTGAATCTACGGAATACTGGATTTCTGGATTCAAAAAGATACATAATTTTCAACAAAGTGGCTATTCCTTTGTAATCTCTATACTTTTTGCCTATTCCACATCATTAGATTGATATATTTCTTATACATATACCTGTAACTGTCGCTGTGTCGAGATGGTGCCAGCACACCGTGCCAAAGTGATAATTAATTGCCCTGCCATACCGATATTTTCTTAGTTGGTTAAGTCCTTTAGACTTCATATACACGATGTTTTCTTCTTTTAACCATTCTTCCTTCAAAATTATTGCAAGTAGATTAAATTATAATGGTTCTTTCTGTAAAACTTACTGATTGCTTTTTAATTTCTTTTTAGTAATTTGTTGCCTCAAGGAATCAATAAAAGGTCGAAATGTTTCAAATTATATAAGTGTGTGTGATAATTTTGGCTGGTCGTTCCCCTTCAAATCCCGTTATTTGTGTTAATTAGTCGACACAGTACTTATATTGAAGTTTTACAAAATTGTATTAGTGCAGTTAGTGCCTATAAACAGTAGAAAGTACCTACCTATAAAAAAAAAGTTTATCGTTGTTTTGTTTGTATCTACAGATGTCGTGGAACCTCGAGCAAATAACTCTGTTAATAGAAGAGTACGGTAAGCACCCGTGCTTGTTTGTGGTTAAAAATAAAGATTATCACAACAAAAACCTGCGTTGTATAGCCCTGCAAAAGATCTGCAAAGCCCTGGAAGTGGTATAGCGTCAAGTCACCGAACACGACATTCAAAAAAAATTAAAGGGTTGTTGTACAACGTATTCTAACGAACGCAAGAAACTCCTGTTTCTATACGCAGCGGAATGGGAGAAGATGAGGTAATTATTTTTATTATACAAAAGTATGTGTATTTTTATCTATAATAAAATGATTTAGATGTACAAACTTTAGCTGTGGTATTTCCACAAAATGGTATTTCTCAACGCACACCTGAACATCAGAACTTCAAGAGAACAAGCTTCGAGTCGACTTCAACTACCGCAGATGAACATGCATCTGATGCAATGCAGTGGAAGTTGGTAGAGTCTGTGGAGGAAGATGTTATGAAGGTAAACTACATGTCTTTTCTATAGTAATGCAAGATGCCGCGCTCTGATTGGCTGGCTGTTCGTTACAAATAAAGCGTCGCGGTCGTTCAACAGAAGAGCTTCAGATTCTATTGCGTTTTCGCGTCAGTTATTTGAATATTTTGGCGCAAGATGAAAACCGACGCAACCCCCGATGGGGAGGTACCATTATGGGCATTCAGAGAAACTGAAATTCTGCAAGAAGTAGACCATGAGAATATCGTCAGTTTAGTGGAGATCTGCTTGCTACCAGGATTTATGGGAACACCCGACTGTTACGTAGCCCTGGAATATTGCTCCTATGACCTATCTGGTCTCATCCACAACAACGACATCACCTTCCAAATATGCCATATCAGAGAGATCATGCAACAAATCTTTAGTGGTTTGATGTATCTCCACGACGTTAAAGACATAATACATCGTAATCTAAAACCAGCAAACATCCTAGTGAATAAAGAAGGATATTAAAAATTGCAGATTTTTGGATGTCAAGACTTATGGAGAAGGACAAAGAACAACATAGGTAAGTGTTAACTTCTGTTTGTATATTTATATTGTGAACTAACCGGTTTCTTCTTGTTATAGCTATACAAGTCAGGTGTGCACGCTTTGGTTCAGAGCTCCTGAGTTACTTCTTGGATCGGATGACTACGGACCGGAAGTGGACATGTGGTCTGCCAGTCTAATCATAGCTTATCTTTTAACCGGAGACTCAATTTTGAAACCTCCGCTGTAGTATTTCCACAAAATGGAACTACTCAACGAATACCTGAACATCAGAACTTCAACAGAACAAGCTTCGAGTCGACTTCAACTACCAAAGATGAACATGCATCTGATGCAATGCACTGGAAGTTGGTAGAGTCTGTGGAGGAAGATGTTATGAAGGTAAACATTACATGTCTTTTCTATAGTAATGTGTAGCTTAATTTTGTATTAAAGGCTGAGGTTTCCGATTTGGAGTCGGTGTTTGCACCAAGCGCTCCTTAACCAATTGTTACAGCAGAAACCACGACACATGCAACAATCACCCAAATACCCGGAAAGAGTAAAAATAAAGACGGTTAGATCAAGCCCAGGTAAATTTAATGATAATATTTTGGGGAATCTTATTTATGGAAGATCTTTTACAGGAATTTTACAGATAAGTTGCGAAAGTTTAGGAAAAATAAGCGAGTAGTTAATGTACCTACACTGAAAAAAATGGCTGTAGAAATACGCTTAAATGATTGTATAAATTACAATAGAAATGTTGTAAGTCTAAAAATTGCAGAGAATTCCCATTATTTTTACATATTAGTGTAACATTACAACGATTTTGCTGCTTTATTTTAATTACAATGATCTTTTGGTAAAAACACAACGTAATTATACAACAGAATTGTAAAATTACAATGTACTTTGTGTATTTACAAATATAATAGCGGATTTGTTGATATCGCCATTGACGCGCATGCGCGTTTTATCACCTGTTGTTAGTTGCGAGTGTTCGCATCGTTCGTCAGGGTCAAACGCTTTTAACGCATCAGTGCACGTTGTATTAGCTGTTTAGCAGACTTATGCATTTGTGATCGGCGCGACGTATGTACACTCGTGGAATAAAGTATGTTCTGATCCGTATTTCAGCAGTGTGTCGATGTTACATCCATGTACGAGTTTTTTGTTACTCTAGTCGGCCGGTCGGCCGCTAAGTGCAAAAAATTGTCCGGTTACGCTGCATACTCGTATATCGGAAATTTATTATTTGAGAAACCTTGTTCGAATGCTTTGAATTGGTTTATAATGATTTATATATTTCTATTTATTAGCCTAATGTGTAATAAATTAATGTAATTCCTACATTGCAATGTAATTGTGTTTTTATTAAATATAATTTATTATATAACATAAAATGAAAATTTCATTTCAAGATATTGCATAAAACACAACAAACTATACAAACTTATTGCATCTAATAGCTTTTTTGCGTTAATAAATACAAAAATCAATTTCTTGTGGTGAGTATTTTTACTGAAGGTTATTTCAGAACTTTTATGTATTAACATTTATTCACAATATAGAAATAAATTAATAAAATTAAATTGCTTTAAATTTGTATTTATGGTAATTTGTTACTTGTGATTTACTGGTGTTTTCGAGATATTTAGCTTCAACGATATTTTGCAGTTTAACTTAATAACCAGAAAGGATGTATTAGCATGAATGTATCATTACAATCTTTTTATATTATTATTTTGTATTTACTTTACGGCAATATTTTTCAAATATCTGACAACTGAAAATAATGACAATTATGTATATCACTAATTTACAAAAATTGATAATTGCTTGTAGAAGCAAGCTCTAAATTTTCGACGAATTTTGATGGAATGTAAATATGAAATAATTAGTATTAAAAAGTAAATAAACCAAAATATGCGACCATCTAAAAGAACATTTAGATGACATTATTGTTAAAATTAGTTCCCTCTATGTCCAAAACTACTACATATTTGAGATTTGAAAAAAGATTTGACATTAATCATTATTGACATAATAACCTAACTTTCAGTATTCGTAATTAGTTAATTAATTATAAGTAAAATTTTAATTACAAGTAAATAAATGTAATAAAATTAATTATAAGTAAATATTAATTTTAAGTTTTTTTTTTTCTAGAAATTAGAACGTAATTTACTTAATTATAAGTAAATATTAATTTTAAGTTTTTTTTTTTCTAGAAATTAGAACGTAATAAGTTTCATATGGTTTTATTGGTTTTCTCTGTTCCTTCAGAAGTTGGAGCCGTTTAAAATAGGATATTGTTAATAATTCAAGCGGCTGTAACTTTTTAATGAATTGAAAAAGTAATTTGCTTACTGAAAAAATGTTTTGCAGAAGAAACGTGGGACAGCCTGCATACATTATTGCTTTAATTTAATATTATTTTGGTTGTCAAGCATGTATTAGATCTCATGAAAGATAATTGAAACATTAACTGGTATACAGTAAATACAGATATATTTCTATTGTCCTTTCATACAAAATACATGCTCCGTCCTAAATATAAATTTAAAATAAATTTGGAGAATTTATTTACATTTAGTGAATATATTTTAATATTACAATTCTGAAATAGTCTATATTCAGTGATAATCCTTGGCAACAAGATGATTTGTGCATTTACTTACTTACTTACTTACTTAAGCCCGTCATCCCACTGCTGGGCAAAGGCATTTACTTACGTAATTAATATGTGTATTAGATGAAATAAATTTAAATAATGTGTCGTGATATTACGCAATATCTTAATATCAGATTTTCGTATCATACTATCAAATTTCATGTTTATTAATATTATTATAAAAGTAATTTTATATTTAATTAAATGCACTACCCGTAAACTTAAATGTTGTGGTCATATTACATTTATTACATTGCAATGAAGGTATCACATTAAGGAAAAGATCGGACACGCTCAAAATAAACTAAATTCCGTTACATTACATCCATCGAAAAACCACCTCGTGACGGACAACTTTTTGCGAAGCCGCCGGGCCGAGGGAATATATAACCGAATATATAACCGACATACTATTTTCAAATCCTGCGATAGCGATACGAACATACTTTTTTCCATGACTGTACATTGTATAAGTATACAAAGTGTATACATAGTGTTGTAAATCAGGTAAGTGGCAATGTTTTACTGCAAAATATGTAGAACTAAGTTTAATCTAATTACCAATTACGAACATCATCTGCAATTTCACCGCCGTGTTCCAAATATTGCGTTCATTTGTTTGCGATCGCAATGTAACCTAAAATTTTACTCATATACTGCATTTAAGTGTCATATATACAGACAACATAGAGCATTTCCTAAACGTGTTAAAAATATGACATTAAAAGTTACAAGCTGTACCAATGATTTATGCGACTATCAAAGTGCCAATAAGGCTGATCTATTGCGTCATATTTATAAACACATAAAAGGTGGTCTGCAGACAAAATGCCCTTTTGCTAATTTTTGTAATTATACAACCGTATTCAAAACCGTTCCATCGTTGCGTCAACATATTTACAGACGTCATTTTAATATATCTAGTGAAAAATGCGTCCGCCAGATCAGCCCGCCAGTTTTCGCAAAACAATCTGAAATTTTGTGAGGATTTAGTACCTAATTTGTACTATTTTGTACCACTAATCCGCGAATTTGTACCTCAAAGGATCACCTCGATATCGGCGTTTCTAATTCTTAGCGTCAGCTCAGCCCGCCATTTTGAACGAAAACCATGTAGCAGTGTAATTTTCAAATCGATGATTAACCTAATATTTAGTACCCAATTTGTACTATTTTGTACCACAAAGCTCGAAATTTGTACCTCAAAGCTTCACCGTTTTATCGACGTTTCAATTTTTTAGCGTCAGTTCAGCCCGCCAATTTTTACTTTCACTAGGAAAGGCAGGTAGGAGTGTGATTTTCAAATCGACAATCATTCTAATATTTAGTACCAAATCGGTACTAATTTGTACCACAAAACTCAAAATTCGTACCGCAAAGAATCGCCCTCATATCGACGTTACCAATTTTTTTGCGTCAGTTCAGCCCGCCAATTTTTACTTTTACTAGGAAAGCCAGTCAGGAGTGTCATTTTCAAATCGATAATTATCCTAATATTTAGTACCAAATGTGTACTAATTTGTACCACCAAACTCAAAATTCGTACCGCAAAGAATCGCCCCTATATCGACGTTTCCAATTTTTTTGCGTCAGTTCAGCCCGCCAATTTTTACTTTCACTAGAAAAGCTAGTCAGGAGTGTCATTTTCAAATCGATAATTATCCTAATATTTAGTACCAAATCTGTACTAATTTGTACCACCAAGCTTTAAATTTGTACCTCAAGGGATCACGATTATCTGGGCGTTTCCAATTTTTTAGCGCACCAAATTACTTTTTTATTAAAAACGCCATGTGGGAGTACAATTTTCAAGCCAGCGAGTATCCTAATATTTATTACCATATGTGTACTATTTTGTACCGCTAAGTTACAGATTTGTACCTCAAAGGACAACCCTTATATCGACGTTTCCATTTTTTTAGCGTCAGTTCAGCCCGCCATTTTTTATTTTCATTAGGAAAGCCGGTCAGGAGTGTCATTTTCAAATCGATAATTATCCTAATATTTAGTACCAAATCTGTACTAATTTGTACCACCAAGCTTTAAATTTGTACCTCAAAGGATCACCATTATCTGGGCGTTTCGAATGTTTTAGCGCACCAAATTACATTTTTATTAAAAACGCCATGTGGGAGTCCAATTTTCAAGCCAGCGACTATCCTAATATTTAGTACCAAATCTGTACTAATTTGTACCACCAAGCTTTAAATTTGTACCTCAAGCGATCACGTTAATCTGGGCGTTTCCAATTTTTTAGCGTCAGTTCAGCCCGCCATTTTTTATTTTCATTAGGAAAGCCGGTCAGGAGTGTCATTTTCAAATCGATAATTATCCTAATATTTAGTACCAAATCTGTACTAATTTGTACCACCAAGCTTTAAATTTGTACCTCAAAGGATCACGATTATCTGGGCGTTTCCAATTTTTTAGCGCACCAAATTACATTTTTATTAAAAACGCCATGTGGGAGTACAATTTTCAAGCCAGCGACTATCTTAATATTTAGTACCATATGTGTACTATTTTGTACCGCCAAGTTACAGATTTGTACCTCAAAGGACAACCCTTATATCGACCATTTTTTTAGCGTCAGTTCAGCCCGCCATTTTTTATTTTCATTAGGAAAGCTGGTCAGGAGTGTCATTTTCAAATCGATAATTATCCTAGTATTTAGTACCAAATCTGTACTAATTTGTACCACCAAGCTTTAAATTTGTACCTCAAGGGATCACGATAATCTGGGCGTTTCCAATTTTTTAGCGCACCAAATTACTTTTTTATTAAAAACGCCATGTGGGAGTACAATTTTCAAGCCAGCGACTATCCTAATATTTAGTACCAAATCTGTACTAATTTGTAACACCAAGCTTTAAATTTGTACCTCAAGGGATCACGATAATCTGGGCGTTTCCAATTTTTTAGCGCACCAAATTACTTTTTTATTAAAAACGCCATGTGGGAGTACAATTTTCAAACCAGCGACTATCCTAATATTTAGTACCATATGTGTACTATTTTGTACCGCCAAGTTACAGATTTGTACCTCAAAGGACAACCCTTATATCGACGTTTCCATTTTTTTGGCGTCAGTTCAGCCCGCCATTTTTTATTTTCATTAGGAAAGCCGGTCAGGAGTGTCATTTTCAAATCGACAATTATCCTAATATTTAGTACCAAATCTGTACTAATTTGTACCACCAAGCTTTAAATTTGTACCTCAAAGGATCACGATTATCTGGGCGTTTCCAATTTTTTAGCGCACAAAATTACATTTTTATTAAAAACGCCATGTGGGAGTACAATTTTCAAGCCAGTGACTATCCTAATATTTAGTACCATATGTGTACTATTTTGTACCGCCAAGTTACAGATTTGTACCTCAAAGGACAACCCTTATATCGACGTTTCCATTTTTTTAGCGTCAGTTCAGCCCGCCATTTTTTATTTTCATTAGGAAAGCCGGTCAGGAGTGTCATTTTCAAATCGATAATTATCCTAATATTTAGTACCAAATCTGTACTAATTTGTACCACCAAGCTTTAAATTTGTACCTCTAGGACTACACCTATGTCGACGTTTACAATTATTAGCGGCAGCTGAAGCCTCCACTGTTTTTGAAAACGACGAATGAGAGTAATTTTTTAATGAATGTTTATCGTATATTTAGTACCTAATTTGTACTACTTCCTACCACCAAACACGAAATCTGTACCTGAGACATTTATCCTTTTCTAGGCGGTAAACTTGCACTTCCGGTATTCTTATAACATTAATTACTACTTCTTTGCTTGGTGGATTGCGCCCAAACTCCACACACATAGTTATTACAATGGGTTCTAAATACAGGCACATAAGCTAATTTCCTTTCTTGAAAGATATCCCCCTACCAGGAGTTTTCAAATTAACTTTATTAACCGTATGTTGACAACATTTTTATCTACGACTTAAGTAGATGAATTATGATATCACTTTACAGTACCTTAGAATAGTTATTAATAATGGCCCGTATCTCAAATGTGTTCAATAAAAATAAGAAACAACCGTTCAAATACCTCTTTGGTATTGACCTGTACGCAATTTAATAACTTTATCTCAATGACCAGTGGCCACAGCACATTGTACACTTTTCATTGTACATTTTACTGGGCATTATAATATTTAGAAAATACATTACAATATTGTTAAAAATTATTTTGTTTTTAGACTTTATTAAGATATTAGTGTATTATTGATTTACTCGGTGCATAGTACGTTGGTTAATGTTGCGAGATAAGAAATGTGCTTATTCGTATATGCCTGAGTGGTTCATTTCTTAGTGTTCCCATTTTATATTTGTTACTATTGAATAAGAAATAACCGCTGTCCAAAAACAGGGTGATCAGTAAGTCTGTTCCACAAGTGATTCGTCCCGTTGCCGGAAGTAGGACGCATGCGTAGATGACGCTTTTCGGAGTCTGCTGTTGCTTGTCTTCCGACTCGCGACTATGTTACGAGCAACCAATCAGAGCGCACTTCAGTGACAGGAATCAAAACAAGTCGACTTAACCTTAAAAACATAGTTGTATTTGGTACTGGTACTCTTGCTATTGAAACAAACCTCACAATTGTTGAAATTGTGTCGATTATTGTGAATGATAGGTTATGAAAACGATAACGATCGGTTAGTTAACTTAAATGGAATATGTGATATATATTAACAACTGAATGTATCCATTGCCGTAGAACGTAGCCAATACGATTATTGCCTTTTGTAACCCATTGCGACTGGGGACTTCACACACCGACTCTCGACGACGATACAACTCATTATAGAACTGCCTTAAGATCTGATATTCTGGATTACAGCGTCGTTTCCTGTTTACGCTTCTTATAATTGAATAAAGTCTTCGATATTAATAATTTTACGGTAAGTACAGTCTTGGAGACATACTCCGTTTGATATATGTTTTTTCGACCGTTTTCCAAATACGGTGGAGCCCTGATTATCCGTGGTGCGGATTAACCGTGCAGCGTATGCCTTCGAATATCCATGTTTTGATTATCCGTGGATATTATAGAGTAATGCGCGGTAGTCGGCAAACCGAGCGATGTGACATACAACATACAATGAAATTTTCCAAAAGCAGACAGTCATGGTTCAAACATTTTGTCCGCCTATGGGAGTTGTCCAGTTAAAGGAGACGGATTTAAAAAAATTTAACACTTCTGTGTTAACAATGAATTTTAATGAATAATGAATATTGAATTAATAATGAATAACAATATTTTTGAACGAAAGCGAATTATATTACGTAATTTTATTGAAAATAAATAAATTGTTTTGCAACTGTTACTAACAAAATAAAACGATTAAAGTAAGTGTTTGAACTGGTTAATTATAACTACGTCTTCTGTTGGTACTTTAAACATTTTAAATTACCTAATTTTTTATTATCCCACTGCAGGATAGGTACTACAAAATTAGTTGATAGTATGTGTATGGATGCAACATGGATGAAATTGACATGCAACACGGACGAAAATAACAAAATCGAAAAAAAAAATCGAATTTTATTTCAATTTTCATTCCATATTTGCTAGTAGATCCTAGTGTAATGCAGTGAAGGTACATTTCCTTCTTCCTATGCTCAGTTATATAAAAAGTGATTGCTTATCCTAAAACCTGTGACAATAACGGGTGCGTTTTCCGTGCCAGCTTCGGTCCTGATGAGCACGGATAATCGGGGTTCGACTGTAATAGTTATTAGTACACAGAGAATGCACTCCGTAAAAATTCAACTCTATCTGTATTAACTATTATATTATATTATATTACATATATTATATTATATTATATTATATTATATTATATTATATTATATTATATTATATTATATTATATTGGTTATTATTGTGTATTATTTGCTTTTAAATAACAGTTAGTTTCTTTTAATTCAAAACGGAATCATACGGGAAACTGTAGGCAACCCTGGCAGTTCGCCAGTTGTCCTTTGTTGATATTTTATTAAATTTCAAATATGTTAATAGGAATATCTTGCCATCATGAGACCAGGGAGAAAACCATCCGTTCCTTTGGAGCAGCAATTGCAAATTTATAAAGAACATGCATCACGATTAATTGTCAATTCTAAATTAGAACCAATCCGAAGTCCAATTTACCAGGAGTTATCACAACAGCTGAACATGTCTGTTAAGTCTGTTTATTTGAGCGTTAAAAGGTATATCTTACCAATCAGCACCCATTATGAATCTTCAGGTGCAGATAAATCATCTAGCGAATCGAATGTCTCATCGGATGAGGATAAAGACAAGTATGACTTTAAATTTGAGACAGCTATAAACAACGTGTTTGAGATTGAGGCTAGAATCGTTGGAAGCAGGGTACGGCTCTCGCTTAAACCAGGTTGGACAGACAGTTTAACAAATATAATTTGGTCTTTATCCAAATTAGACTGCACTTGGTCGTTTAAACGAGGTATCGTGCTTGACAACGAAGCATTTTGCATTGGTATTTGTGTTCAGTGCTACGCAAAAGTAAGTGTGCAATCCAAGCGCAAAATGACGGTTGTGACTATTTCTATTTCTAATTGGAAAGAAACTTTTGTTCATTCTGCAGAACGCAAGAGAAAGATTACAGGATGCAACAAAGAAAATGTTATCCAAAGTTTACAGCAGTATCCAGCACAACGTGTTGTAGCTAAACTTGCTAATGAATATATGTCAGATGGGGATTTGGAGCCAGCACATTTGCCAAAACCGTCAACTTTGAGACAGATAAAATATGCAGCGACGTTAAAATCTCTGCCAGACAAAGATGTAACAGTATCTTTATATGCCTTGAAGAATGACATCAAGAATAAGTTGATAGTTAGCGACTTGGGATTGGATCCGTTTTATGTGTTCTATAATCTGCCGCTACAAAGAGAATGGTTTAAACAACAAAGTAAGACACATAGAACATCGGTAGCAATTGATGCTACTGGTAGTATTGTCATCCCACCAAAAATGTCTAGCATTTCAGATTTTACAGGAAAAGAAAAACATATATTTTTGTATGCAATATTGGCAAAAACGGAAAATTCAACCAGTGTTCCAGTGGGCCAAATGCTGTCTCAAAGGCATACAACCTCTTTTATTACGTATTGGCTGTCATGTTGGGTAAAATCAACAAAGTGTCCGGATGAGGTAGTAAGCGATGACTCGGCGGCCTTATTAGCGGCAATTGTACAAACATTCACTTCATGTAAAACCGTACAACAATATTTAACACGATGCGAATCAGTTCTGAATGGTACGGCAAAAGACCTTCCCGAATGTTTTATTAGACTGGACAGATCGCATTTTGTGAAAACAATAATAAGAAATAAAATATTTAAAAGTGAGGATGAACGAAAACAAAAGCTACTGAAGTCGGTTATAGGGTATCTTATCACATGCGATAATTTTTCCACCGCTGAAGCTGTCGTAAAAAAGTTATTTACATTGCTCTTGAATGAATATACACGTCAAGATTCGTCATGTGCATTGGCAAAGCATGATCTAATTAAATTATGTTCAACATTTGACATAGAAGGCATGTTAGCAGACACAGATAGCTTACCAGATGAAACAATAAATGATTCTGTAATTTTAACAGACATGCCGATTACCCATAACTGGATACAGCACATATTAGACAACATTGATATTTGTGATGATGGTGAAGATAACTTATATTATTTTCCTTCAGTGAAACGTACATTGATAAATTTATTATTAAAAATGCCCCTATGGAGTAATATAATGTTACATCATTTTAATAGTAGGAACTCTACATCAACTAGTTCCGACATAGAGAGCTACTTTAAGAACATCAAACATTTAGTGACAAGCAAAACATTAAACAGGGTTGACCAATTTTTAGTCAATCACATAGAATATTTGTCTGGTGTTCTAAAAGTGCAAATGTCTAACCTGAAGAAAAGAAACATGTCTCAAATAAATGCACAAGATAGTGGAAGTGGAAGTGAATCCGAAGAAAATTGGAAAAACAAAAACATAAATAATAAGAAAAAAAGATCAATGTTTTCAGTTTTAGAACCACGAGACATTACACTTAAGTGCTACACGATACCGTTAGTACAAAACGGATATACCTGCAGGCTGGGGAAATCATGTACAATGACATGTAATACATGCGCATTCGATTCTGTGCTTACAGCAATTGCTGGTATATATGTAGATGAAGAGCGTATCAAGAATCGAATAAATAATGTCAGCCAAAGTAATAATTTTTTTAGCTTGTTACTCATTCTTGTGAATGAAAGCAAAGTTACAGCACGGTTTTATAAAGCGCGAACAGAACTTCTAGAACCCATCTTCAAGAGCCCCAGCTTGCTAAATAATATGCAGGTTATAGACTGCAATACAAATGTGTCGTATATTATTGACAAATGTTTGTCACAGCATATATGCAGTTTCATTTTGAAGAAGAACTGTAAAGTTTGCAAATTTTATAGGAACACATCTTTTACCTACCTTGACATCAATGTCAATATTTCGCTTCCAAACTTGCAAGCAGAAATAAATGGCATAGCTTCCGACGGTATGTGCAACAAGACCTGCAATTGTGGTGCCGATTTAGCAATATCTCGTGAATACCAAGACATAATAACAGTCGACGTGCAAAGCAATAAAAAGATAAGCATAGACGAAATTCCCAAACATATTGAGATCAATGAGCGGTTGTATAAACTGAAAGCAATAATTGATTATTACGACGCATCAAGGCACTATGTTGTCCATCTCAATCGACCAAGCGGTGTATTTGAAACTTACGACGACTTGAAACGTTTCATCACAAAACCGCTCATAACTGATTCTGTGATGCCTCACGTATTATTTTATACTTTTTCATAATCTAGTCCCTTAACTCTGTTTACTTAGAATTCTCTTTTTTTTGTTTACCTCATCAGTGAAATTCGTTTTCTTTTTACATATATAGTTTAGAAAGACAAACAATAAAGTTTTTGTCTTTGTTTATATTAAAGTAGTTTTTATTTAACAATGAAATTCTGTTGTTTTCTATTTATTTGTAAATAAAAGAATATTATTTTGTTTGTTTATTGTCTTTGTTCTCTCTTTGTCTTTGTTTCCACTAATACCTTTATTGAGTGGTGTTGAAGGAGCAAAAATATCTTGATATTCTCCTACCGGATTTATAAATAATATTGAAAAATACTTAAATAAGTTAAAATAAAATGAAATATTCCTGTATTTAGCACTCATTTTAATAACTAGTTGTGCAAAGTTTTGGGGAAATTTACCAAACGGGTTAATAGATATTAATATTATAAAAATACTGGAGATGCAACTGCCTGGAAACGGCTAAAAACCTTTGAGGTATAAATTTTGAGCTTGGTGGTACAAAATAGTATTTGGTACTAAATTTGGTACTAAACATAATAACTAATAAAACTAATAAAACCATAATGAGCCGGGCTGAGCTGACTTAAAAATTGGAAAAGTCCATACAAGGGACCTCTGTGAACTTAGCCCCCCCCATATTGACTTTTTACAGTTTTTTTTGCTTAAATCGTTTGATAGTCGTTTGATGGGGCTTGATAGTCTATTCCAGAGGTTTGATTGTTTTTCGTTTTTCCGCAAAACGGAAAAGAAAAAAGAAAATGACACTCCTGACCGGCTTGCCAAATGAAAATAAAAATGGCGGGCTTAACTGACGCTAAAAAAATGGAAACGTCGATATAAGGGTTGTTCTTTGAGGTACAAATCTGTAACTTGGCGGTACAAAATAGTACACATATGGTACTAAATATTAGGATAGTCGCTGGCTTGAAAATTGTACTCCCACATGGCGTTTTTAATAAAAAAGTAATTTGGTGCGCTAAAAAATTGGAAACGCCCAGATTATCGTGATCCCTTGAGGTACAAATTTAAAGCTTGGTATTACAAATTAGTACAGATTTGGTACTAAATATTAGGATAGTCGCTGGCTTGAAAATTGTACTCCCACATGGCGTTTTTAATAAAAAAGTAATTTGGTGCGCTAAAAAATTGGAAACGCCCAGATTATCGTGATCCCTTGAGGTACAAATTTAAAGCTTGGTGGTACAAATTAGTACAGATTTGGTACTAAATACTAGGATAATTATCGATTTGAAAATGACACTCCTGACCGGCTTTCCTAATGAAAATAAAAAATGGCGGGCTGAACTGACGCTAAAAAAATGGAAACGTCGATATAAGGGTTGTCCTTTGAGGTACAAATCTGTAACTTGGCGGTACAAAATAGTACACATATGGTACTAAATATTAGGATAGTCGCTGGCTTGAAAATTGTACTCCCACATGGCGTTTTTAATAAAAATGTAATTTTGTGCGCTAAAAAATTAGAAACGCCCAGCTAATCGTGATCCCTTGAGGTACAAATTTAAAGCTTGGTGGTACAAATTAGTACAGATTTGGTACTAAATATTAGGATAATTATCGATTTGAAAATGACACTCCTGACCGGCTTTACTAATGAAAATAAAAAATGGCGGGCTGAACTGACGCTAAAAATTTGGAAACGCCCAGATTAACGTGATCCCTTGAGGTACAAATTTAAAGCTTGGTGGTACAAATTAGTACAGATTTGGTACTAAATATTAGGATAGTCGCTGGCTTGAAAATTGGACTCCCACATGGCGTTTTTAATAAAAATGTAATTTGGTGCGCTAAAACATTGGAAACGCCCAGATAATGGTGATCCTTTGAGGTACAAATTTAAAGCTTGGTGGTACAAATTAGTACAGATTTGGTACTAAATATTAGGATAATTATCGATTTGAAAATGACACTCCTGACCGGCTTTCCTAATGAAAATAAAAAATGGCGGGCTGAACTGACGCTAAAAAAATGGAAACGTCGATATAAGAGTTGTCCTTTGAGGTACAAATCTGTAACTTAGCGGTACAAAATAGTACACATATGGTACTAAATATTAGGATACTCGCTGGCTTGAAAATTGTACTCCCACATGGCGTTTTTAATAAAAAAGTAATTTGGTGCGCTAAAAAATTGGAAACGCCCAGATAATCGTGATCCCTTGAGGTACAAATTTAAAGCTTGGTGGTACAAATTAGCACAGATTTGGTACTAAATATTAGGATAATTATCGATTTGAAAATGACACTCCTGACTAGCTTTTCTAGTGAAAGTAAAAATTGGCGGGCTGAACTGACGCAAAAAAATTGGAAACGTCGATATAGGGGCGATTCTTTGCGGTACGAATTTTGAGTTTGGTGGTACAAATTAGTACACATTTGGTACTAAATATTAGGATAATTATCGATTTGAAAATGACACTCCTGACTGGCTTTCCTAGTAAAAGTAAAAATTGGCGGGCTGAACTGACGCAAAAAAATTGGTAACGTCGATATGAGGGCGATTCTTTGCGGTACGAATTTTGAGTTTTGTGGTACAAATTAGTACCGATTTGGTACTAAATATTAGGATGATTGTCGATTTGAAAATCACACTCCTACCTGCCTTTCCTAGTGAAAGTAAAAATTGGCGGGCTGAACTGACGCTAAAAAATTGAAACGTCGATAAAACGGTGAAGATTTGAGGTACAAATTTCGAGCTTTGTGGTACAAAATAGTACAAATTGGGTACTAAATATTAGGTCCTCACAAAATTTCAGATTGTTTTGCGAAAAGTGGCGGGCTGATCTGACGGACGCGTGAAAAATATGATAACCATATTTTAGACGAGGACAACGCCGAATGTCCTGGCGCCTCTGGAAACACGGCCGTCTCGCCAGCTTTCTTAGCGGTCGACGCGGATATGAATACCGCTATTACTCCATTGAAAAATGTATCTAAAAATTTAGAAGAACTAAATATAAAATTGTTGAGTGGACTATATTTAAGATTACAGTCACAGTTTTTTGTAACAAATAAAACAATACAAACCATAATAGATGGAATGCTAGATATTAATAAAATGAATGCAGAGTATCTGCACGAACAATTAAATAGTAAAGGTTTTAATGTTAACAAACAAATTTTGGAAAATGATTTATTGTTCGTTGCTCACAATCCTGTCAATGGCATATTGAGAAGTTCGTTTAGTAGGAACGAATACTACAAATTAAATTTTAACTTTATAACACCAATACCCATTAGACTTAGCAACAATTCTAAGTTTTACTACATACCAGTAGTAGAAATACTTACTGAACTATTTAAATCTTCATCATTTAGCTATCAGTATTTTCGAAAACATGAAAATGTAAGTAATATACGGTCAGATATCAGAGATGGCAGTTTTTTTAAAACTAATGAGTTTTTTCTAAGTAATGAAAATGCAATGCAGATAATTTTGTATCAAGATTCATTTGAGATTTGCAATCCACTCGGATCATCAAGGATTAAGCATAAAATTGTTGGAGTATACATGACTTTAGCTAATGTACCAACGTGGCAGAGATCACAAATAGATCAAATATTTTTAGTAGCGTTGGTATATGAAAGAGACATAAAACAATTTGGGTGGTCAGAGGTTTTAAATCCTCTTCTAGATGACTTACGTAAAATTGAGATGGAAGGAATTTCTTGCAATGTGGGTACGAAAACATTAAATATAAAAGGGTCCTTAGTAGCAGTAGTGGGTGACAATCTGGGAGCTCATCACATTGGCGGCTATAACGAAAATTTTAACAGAAATTGTTATTTTTGTCGGTTTTGTTATATAAATAAACTAACTGACATAAAAACATTATACGAAAAACGAACAATAACATCGCATTCTGCTGATCTAAGCGTAATTAGGGATACAAATGCGCCATATAGAGGTCTCAAATCTAAAAATTCTTTCTTTTGTGGATACATTTCTATTTGGATATGGCCTCATTAAGTGTTCCATAAGTGGAAAAGCTTCATCGCTTACGAAAACAAATGGCAGTGGGCCTCATAATCGCCCTCATAATCACGTAATATTGCAGAATCTGGTAAATCCTTATCACCGACACACTGATCCCAGAAAATCTTCAGAAGTGTCTGAGAAATGCCACGCATACGCAGTGGATCACTTTGAAGATATTGTTGAAAAGGAATCATTTCATAAAAAAATTCATATCGCAATTGTACAAAAACTATTTATCGGATAACGCCTGGGTTGTGCACACTCAAAGAACCCATCAATCGCAACTTTCTCCAGACGGGCAAGGGTACGATGAAAGTTCATGAAGTCACGTGGATTAGTAAAAGAAGGACAGACTTACTTTCAGAGAGTTAACATGCCTTCATTGTGAGCCCGGCAAACTTTGCTCACACAACAACTTGGGCTCAGTGGAGTATGGAATACCTGTGATATAGCGATGTATATACAGATTCAACATCTGATATGCCATTAACATGTTTTATTTCTCAACTCCGTTACCCGCTCTCAACTCCGTTACCTCTGAATTTAACATTAGTGCTATCAATTTAATTAAATTCTTAAAATTTAACATTTCTGCTTTACTAATGTTCTTTTATGTAAATATAAAACAGAAAAGTAAATGCACGAACTATTTTTAGAAACTTTTTCCACCCATCCTGAGAATGACCCTTCTATTGCTTAGTATTAGAGCAACAATACACACTGCTCTCTTGAATCCATCTTTAAACTGTGAAAATCGCTGGCGGTTTCGCGGCGTTTAATTGTAGCGTGTGCGTTTCGAGCGGTTTCGCGGTATAGCGGTTAACCGCTCGCGGGAAAAAAACGTAGTGCGGCCTAAGCCTAAGTCCAGATTATGTTCAATCTCTGTCAGAGTCGGAACCTACAATAATTCAAGTTGAGCAAGATGAGATTGCTAGCCAGTTCTCTGTTTCGGAAGTCCGTGCTGCTCTGGATACTCCCACAAACACCACACCTGGTTCTGATGGTATCGCGTTTATTGTTCTGAAGAATCTCCTCCTGATGAAGTTTTATTTTTAACAAATCTTTTTAATAAATTTTTGTGGAGGTGAAGTGCCGTCTGAGTGGTTATCGATTATTATTGTTCCCATCCCAAAACAAGGAAAAGATCCTGGCACTGCTGATGGTTATCGACCAATTTCGTTCCTGCATTGCACTAGAAAGATTTTGGAAAAGGTAGTACTGGTTAGACTGGACTGGTTTGTTGAACGAAATGGTGTATTAGATCATGCACAATTTGGTTACCAGAAGGGACTCTGGTGTGCATCACTGTCTATTTTCTTTATTGAGTAATATCCAGTCTGCATTTGTACAGGGTAAAGTTCTTGTAGCAGTGTTTGCTGATATTGTTTCTGCCTACGACAGTGTCATGTTTCCGGTATTAACAGAAATTCTCAGATTAAAAAAAAACCTTCTGGTCTGATCTATATTATTAAAAATCTATCCACTAAACAACCATTAGGCTCAGAAATGCCAATGGCAACATTGGTAGCAGAATGTTCTGATCTTGTTTAATATCTATATTTTGGGTCTAATTGTACTTCTTGAAAATTTTAAAGTTAATACGTTAATTTATGCTGATAATATTGTATTTATATCTGAAGCTAATACTGTTAAGATAGCTGTTAACAGGCGTAATTCTGCGTTGGATACTGTACCAAAATTTATGGAATTCCGTGGTCTAGCTCTCTCTCCTGAGAGAGAGAAGAAGGCGACAAGAGCCATGTCCACAATTTTTAATAATTCTCACATTCAGTATTGTAGTTTAATTAAATACTTGGGAGCATTCCTAAATTCTAAATTGTCCTGGAATGACTACATCAACAATGTGGGTCGTTCATTGTTTAAAGCTCTTAATATCATAAAACCCCAGTCTTCACCTAGATCGGGTTGTTGCCAAAATATTCTTTCTATTCTCTGCAAGGCTTTAATTCGTTTTAGATTGGAATATAGTTTAGGCTTTTAACTTATTTGACTAAGAAGCACCTAGCTAAATTAGATACCATCCAATTTCAGGCTATTAGGCTTATTCTAGGTTGTTTGCGATCTACCCCTACTAATGCTCTTTTAGTTGAGGCTGCCGAATTACCCTTACAACTCCGCTTGCCCTTCCTTGCAAAAACAATTACGATTAAGAACCATTCTATACGTCCTAATTCTATTTCGACCCTTTTTCTTAAATTACACTATGTGTATGATGCCTGTCGTAGGCGTAACACTTCCATCTGGCCTTTACTAATACAATATCGCGATCTCCATAAGAAGAATGAGGATGAGAGACATCTATTCCCAAGCCTACTTTAGAAGATTTTATAAACCTGATGCAATTTCACAATTGCCTGGGCTAAGAAAATGTCCACCCTACATTGCTCAATTCCTTATTTATGAATCATCTTTCCAAATTATTGTTCGTGACCGCTTGCCTGGGTATGTTTATTTTTTTTACTGATGGGTCTTTGAAACGTAATACAAATGCTGCATCCTTTGGCGTTTATGCACCAGAGATTCACTTAGAATTTAGAGGCTGTTTTCGGGATGATTTTTGCTGTTTGGTGGGCTATAAATTTTCCTGCAGATAATAATATCAATCTAGGCAATCTAAGCCATGTATATTCGTGGTGGTTCATTGCATGTGATTCCTCACAGATGTTTTGTACCATTCCTATTTATTTGTAGTGGAAAAGATATGTATTGTGACGCACGTTTACATTACGTTTTAGATTTAGGATTGATAATGCCTTGAAGGCGAAACATGTCTCCTATCTAAATTAAACTTTTGCAAATTAAAAAGTGGGTTTATTTCTTTTCCACCACAATTGACTACTATTTCAAAGCAAGGGACACCTATAATTCCTATTTATGTGAGATCTCAATAAGTGTGTAGACTACTACCAGTACTCACATTGAAAATAGCCAATTCTTTGAGAAACAAATCACTGTCCCCTATACTGGAAGCCTTGAAACTCCACAATATAAATTATTGGCTTGGAAATTTTTCACTATACTCCTTAACCGATTGTACTTGATGGTAGAGTGTGAGACAATATGGACTTGTTTGTACTGGTTTCAAATTCCAATCTAGTATCAACGGCTCCGGTCTTAATTGTTTCAGATTGATGACTGAAGCATGACCACCAACGGAGCTGTTTATAATTAAGTGGAGAGAGACCGTTCTACCACACTACTTTTATAATAATATGATTTATGTGTGCTTACATTTCATAGAGCATGGAAAAATGATTCTTATTAAAGTTTACATTTAAAGTATCATATGGATATACATCAGAATTTAAATATAGTTTTATGTTTGTGAAATCACAATGATCAAATTGACTCATATTGCAATTTAGCGACTTTTTCTCTCGAGATTAAATGTAAAAATAATAAATCCAGATTTATCTAATTGACTAGTTGTTTTAATGGTCCAAGTATGATTAGTACTTTGTTGCACTAATGGAAGCTCTTGCAGTTCCTAACTGCTAAATGCAATTTCTCAATCCGTATTAGATGCAACGTGATCCATCAGACGTAATTTTACATCATCACCAACCATAACATGGGGCATCTTCCAAGCAATTTTACTAATCTTGATGTTCGGTTCATCTTCAGCAGTTACCGGATTATTGCACACAGATCCGAACACCATAGACAACGATATACAGACACTAAAGTTTCTGTCTTTACAGTTATTTTTTGATACTCTGTGTGATTTCATCCCGCATTTTGTAGTCTGGTAAGAGTGCCAAGGGAAATGGGAAGCATAACTTTTTCATGTAGTTGTTATCCCTGGAATTCTTGTCCTATTAATAACGATTTAAGATTTTCAATTGCAAAAAGCAAAATATTCAGATGTGTATTTTACTTGGATGGAGAGGGGGGACTCATATAAATTAAGACTGATTTATAAATATCAACCAAAGAACCTACAAATGCCTACACAATTTTGCAACGATTGCTATGAGTAATTTTGTTTTTGTCAAAACTCAGTAAATGTACATTATCCAAAAACGACCTCAGATTTACAGTGCTACGAAACATTAGGTGATATCCGCTAAATTGTCATTGCAAAAGGAAACAGAAAAAGGTATGTAATTAGTTTCATTTATTATAAAAAGTATTTAACCGATGTCTTGCTTGCTTATTTGCTCTAGAAGGAACAAAAAAAATCACGAGAAACAACCACCACCACAACGTTAGAAGAATTCGAGGCTTTTCTATTAAGTGAAAATAAAATAGCTACACCACCATCGCCAACACCAATATCAGAACCATCGGCAGCAGTAACAAAAGCAGCAACGGCCGTTGAAGTCCTAGTATATTTAGAAGATCTAAGAGTAGGCGAAATTTATTGTGGATGTACACTAGGAAAAACCATGACCGGAATTTGAACGGTAACATCAGAATAGCAACTTTAATTAAAAAAATAGGTGTGTAGGATTATTACCTAACCGCAACCATTTAAATCAGCGGGTGGTATGGTTAAAAAGCGAGCAAATGCTCATAAGTGTAAGCAACAGCTCTAAGCTTATGCTCCAAGTAAATGGTACGAGTATAAGCATTTGTTCCGATTTGTATGAATAATGATTTGCTTTTAGTTATGAGCATCTGCTTAGACCAAATAGGGATTTGGTCGCCTAACTTTTGTCGAGACTGGCATAAATCGGTGCGGCAGTTGGTATACTTACGCTCTTAGTATTTGACGTTCGTGTTTATCTACATGCTGTAACGTACTGCACTATACCGTTAGAAGTTTAATGCTTTGTATAAACCAGTAATTTGTAAGGCAAAAATGTTGGCAGAAGAAAATGGCGACGATGTATCAAGCAACAATTTGCTAGTAGCATTGCAGGTGCAAAAAAGGCCGGAAATTATTTATCACAAATTCCGCAGAAAAAAAACAGTGAAAGGTAAAGCCGATAAGCAATCAGTTATTGAGAATTTATGAACATAACCCGGCCAACCTGCATCAACACTAGTAAACATTTCTTTAGAGTTGCACGTTTATAGAGTTGCACAAAATATGTAGCAAATGCTCGACATTTTGCGAGTGTAAGGTTTTGCTCTCTTTTATTCATCCCACCCAGCGGTTACCTCCATACCTCAGGAGCCTATGTGACAAATATTACGAAGATGCAAAACAACTTCAGAGAATCTCGCTGTTATATCATTTAAGAAACATAACTATATGCATTAAAAATAATATTATGCGTTTTAATTATCTCGGAGAGTGAGACATTACAAGTTTAGTCCAGCCTAGTCTTGTGGAGTCTGCTCGTACATTTTTTTCAATTTGACCTTGAAGCACTCTGCCCCGTCTTTATACTAACCAAAAACAAGCGTTTCTTCAGGTAAATGGGCGATGGTCGCATCGACTATGTGGTCGCGAGGGTAGGTATCCTTCAAGGATTATGTTATGTTAATTATTGTTATGAAATAAAATTTACAGACTATGAGAAATATTATAAGGATGTAATTTAAATGATGTCAAGCAATTTCGACATTGACGAAAACAATTACTTCATGTACATCTTCACGATTATGGAAAATCGATCGTGAACTTCAATGCAAACAGTTTGACAGAAGCCATCCCATCTATATTCTCGATAACCGAAAATGTGGCAAACATTTTACCATAAAAATGAGAAATTTAATAGCGAACAGCTCAACAACACCCCCGCACAATCAGGTCTCGGTGACACCGGTGGGCGCCCATACGATGGTGGTAGCGCCATCACTGCTCAGAATTGCTGAGGTATTTGTAACAGCAACACCGCCCAGAAGTGATAGGGTGGCGATACGGGTGATGGCCTCAATATCATGCATGACTTGCGGTGAGGCCTACCCATCTCAGGCGGATCTGCACAGCGTTCTGCGTGTGCATTGTCGAGCATCATCTAGTAGAACATCACCACCTAGGACAATCTTAGTTAGGCAAATATAGATGGCATAATATAGATATGCTCCGCCTGCACAACGACTACTCATGGAAGTTTCGTCTGGGAATGATAGATGTCATCTCGACTTCTAGTGTGGGCATTTGTTGTCGCCCTCTCTCTCACTCCCGAGATCGATGGGGATGAGGCGATGGGGGCATGACGGGAAGGGGGAGAAAAGAAGATGGCGAGACTCGACTTGTAAAAGATGGTTGTAAAGAGTTGAAAAGAGAAAATATATTCGTTTAAGTGATCGGTGGTGGCTGTTATTATTTACCCAGTAACTGGTAGTTACTCCAGGATAAAAATAGTGCATTATAGAACTTGAAGAGCGATTTTAAAGTGGGATACAACATCCAAACCCACAATAGCTTATCCAAACCAATAGGAGGCGAACAGCTTACACCCCCACTGCCAGGAATTAGCCACTCGACAGAGTAAATGGACAGCCGGCTCTATACATCGCCAGGGATTAGGTCCTCAATTGAGGAAATGATGCGAAGTGGCGGTGAGAAGAGTGTTCCAGAACTCTAACTCTAATACACTAACTTCTATGTTTCAGATAGATATAAATAAAATCATAAAATCAACATAAATTTAACACAGTTCCGATTTTGGGAAATATTTTTTTTGTGTTCTTTTTACAATCGTATGATACGTCCAGATTTAAACTCAACCATAAGAACTGACGATTATAGGATTAGTCAGTAGTGGGTGAAAGGGTATAGAACGATTCGTTTAACTCAACATGAGTTACGAGATATCAAAAGGAGCATCATGAATCTTGAAAAAGCATCATTGAGTTTATTAGGAAACCACGAACTCTTGCCGACGTTGAAGGGTGGAAAGCTACCGAATTTCGTTAGTGTTTCTGTATTCTGGAGCCATAGTTTTAAAGGATAGATTAAACCGTAATTTCTATTTGCATTTCCTTAGTCTTCATGTTCCTATGAGAATACAATTTTCACAATTTTTATTTCTTCTTAACCGGTTGGGACAAAACATCCAATTTTGTACACCTTTTAATTTACAATCTTGTCTATAGATTTTTCTTTTCTTCAGTTTGTGCTAAAGGCTGTAAATATGGTTTTTGTTAAATTGGCTATCTCAGTATCATGCGCCGCAAACAGAGTTTCAATATTTTATATTAATGCTTGATTTATGTATATGCCAGGGTAGCTCAGTCTACATTCAAAGAGAACACGAATCGATACTTTCAGCTCGTAGTGGCAAAATGCGAAACTAGAGAAACTATACATAGCTGCCTCATTTACGCACACTGAAGAGGTCGATAATTTTTGGATAGTGTCCAACCCAACAGGAATTGACAAAATAGACTATGTGGTCGCGAGGGTATCCTTCAAGGATTATATTGTGTTTATGTCTTTATTATTGTTATGCAATAAAATTAACAGAGTATGAGAAATCGTATAACGCTGTAATTCAAATGATGTCAAGCAATTCGACATTGACGTAAGAGTTACTTCATGTGCATCTTAACGAATATAGAAAAGGTCGATCGTGAACGTCCTTGCAAATGCTATTGCATATCAAAATGCGTTATTGAATAGGGATATCTTGGATTTATTGTTCATGCATGTAAGCAACATTTTAGTAAACCATTTTGTGCTCTCATTCATTCATCTTTCTAAACATTCATACACAATAATATGAAAATGATTAAAAAATTTTAATTTTTTTGTAATCCAAAACAAAAAGAACTAAAGTATTTCGGAAACTTGCTTCTCTTGTTGTATGGGAAATGTTCGACTCGTTCAAAATAATCACCCTGAACTTTTATTAGCACAAATTCACAAAATACAATTTTCACCTATTATTCAATCTCATTCATACACAATAATATGAAAATGACTAAAATTTTTAAATCATCCTGAACTTTTATTACCACCAATTCATAAAATACAATGTTCACCTATTATACAATCTCCGTCAGTTTCTCTGCCAAAAATCAATACAAGAGCGGAAAACTATTGAATGATGAGTGCAAGATTTTTCGAGTGGTATATATGTTACCGACAAAACCCGTTTTCAGCCTATAATTTCTAGTACTTCTGTAGCACAACTGAGAGAGCATTCGCCGGTAATTGGAGGCTTCCTGGTTCAAATCCAACACAGCAAAACTAAGACAGTCCCAACCTTTGGCCATACTATAGCATGCAACACGCATGTTTAAATATGTATAGAATATAGATATTTCGCAGTTTGTGCGATTAGCGATTCTAAAAACGGAGTTTGTGGTTATGTGTATTTACGTTGGACATATCGCATTTGATATCAATGTGACCAAAAAAAGTTACTAAAAACGGTGTTACAATTTGTTAATTGTAACTCATCGTAATTGAAAATTGAAATAATTAAACAAACCTCATTGTACAACAGAAACAAATAACAAACTAAAAAAGTACATCTAAGATAAATTTCCAACTTCAGCAGATTGTTATATATGTTTCCCTTTTTGTATTACTATATTCACTGTGGCGACCTGTGAATCGGCACGGAGACCCGTCGACACCAGGTACGAGCCGAGACGATGGACGGGAATCCGGACAGTTGGTCAGTGATAGCGATTGATGCAATTATTACCGAGATAAATAATGTTCTAAGTTTAGTGTTATAATAGTGAAATATTTGCGATTACATAATAAATAATAGTTACTACTGATACATGAGTTTTACTACAAACGCCGAGGTACCACAGTGGCGACGAGGATTATTATCCAACCAAGGTAAGAAAAGTAATTTAAAACAAGTAATACTGTACTAATGGTTGTTTTAAAAAAAGGGACAGAGAACCAATATAGCGAAAGGCTAGGTGCCAAAACAAACCATATCGAGCACGGATCGAAAAAGATGAGTTTGTGAAAGAAAATATTAAAAGGGCAGAGAACCTATAAAACAAGAGGCCGTGTGTCAGAAACAACCAACAGAAAGTACAGATAAAAGTGGCATTTGGGCCGGAAAGGAGGAATAACTCTTAACAAAGATAAATAACAATGGCAAATTCAGGCATAAAACCATTTCTGTGCGATAATATTGACAGAGCACTGATCAGATCGGAATGGGAAAAATGGCTACGCTCATTTGAACTTTATTTAGCTGCGGAAGAAATAACAATTTCTACAAAAGAAAGAAATAAGCTTTTACATTTCGGTGGTGAATAGTTACAAGAAGTTGCATATAATATTCCCGCTGCAATTGTTACATCAGAACCAGAAGAAGGCAACGATATTTTTGAAATTCTTGTTACAAAATTGACGGAGTTTTTTTCACCTAAGCAAAACTCGACATTCGAGCGGCATCCTTTCCGAAACATAAAACCTGGCGAGGGAGACACATTCAATAAGTTTTTGTTTAAAATTCGGAGTCAAGCTGCGAAATGCTCATTTGGGAAAAGCGCTCAAGAAGCTCTGGAAATTAGCATCAAAGACAAGATCATCGACGACTGAGCTTCACTGGAATTGAAAAAAAATATATTGGAGAAAGAAAGGACCCTGGAAGAAATAACGGAACTGTGCTTGGTTCATGAACAAATACGTGATCAGTCAAGTGCCCTGAATGTCTCATCTCACACCCAATCCAACGCACCAAGTACATCAGGGTTAAGTGTAAACAAGCTGTCTTTTCGAAGAAACAACTCCTGCACCAGATGTGGGAAAACAGATCACGCCAGCAATTCATGGAATTGCCCTGGGAGGAAGGAAAAATGCTACAGTGCGGATACCTAGGACATTTTGCTACTTGTTGCAGATATAAGAATAAAAACAAAACGTCAGCTCCTAACAATTATATGGGCTCAAAAGGAAAACGCTTTAAACCTGTCAATAGTATGCAAACTGAAAATTCAGATCCGGAAACTGATAGCACAAAGAGTTCGAATGTTTCAAGATAAGCGAATCACAACAATTCTCACGTAAGGACAGTAACGATGATCTACTCGATTGTTCAGTAGGAGGGGTTCGTATAACATTATTGATTGATTCAGGATCAAAAGTAAATATAAAAGGGGAAGACTGGAAGTCACTTATACAAAAGAATATGGTGGTGTGGGACGTTGTCTGAAAAAAAGATGATGTGTTGAAACCTTATGGCTCAGGAAAATCGCTGGATGTTCCTGCTAGATTCCAGACTACTACTAGCGTCCCAGGTTCCCTGGAGATAACAACAACTTGGTATGTAGTCAACCACGGAGACATTTCCCTGCTAGGAAAGGACACTGCTAAAAAGCTGGGAGTTTTAAAACGGGGCTTAATGATCAACCGAATAAACCATCACACGGTATTTCCAAAAGTAAAGAACACAATGGCCAAACTTACAATAGATCATCGAGTGAGACCCGTACAACAACCAGTGCGTAGGGTGCCTGTATCTCTTGAAGCCCTGGTAGAAGCAAAGTTAGAGGAGGCACTACAAACCGATATTATTGAACGAGTCCAAGCGCTTGGATATCCCCTATTGTGGTAATATTTAAACAAAATGGTGATATGCGTCGACATGCGCCGAGCAAACGAGGGTATATTGAGAGAGAATTATCCACTACCTACTTTTGACTCGTTTATGACAAAACTAAGGAACGCTAAATAGTTCTCCAGATTGGACCTTGTCTACCATCAGCTGGAACTAGACACAGAGAGCAGACCCATAACAACGTTCATCACCCACAAAGGTATGTTCCGCTACAAAAGGCTGATGTTTGGAGTAAATTCAGCACCAGAGATATTTCAGCGGGTTTTGTGAATCAATATTGTCTCCATGTAAGAATTGTCTAAATTATCTAGATGTCATAATAATCTATGGCAATAGCAAACGTGAGCACAACGAATGTCTTGAACAAGTGCTAAACACTTTTAAGGAATATAGAGATGCACGCTATATTCCTTAAAAGTGTTTAGTACTTGTTCAAGACATTCGTTGTGCTCACAAACAAAAATGAGTTACTAAAGTTCAAGATCTACAGTTTTTGGGACACAAACTATCGAGCAACGGTATAGACGCAGATCAAGCGAAAGTGAAGAGCATTTTGGAGTTTAAGCTCTGGCAAAATTTCCAACATTAGCATACTTTGACCCAACGAGAAGAACTCGTCTAGTAGCAGATGTGAGTCCAGTAGCCTTAGGGGGCGTGTTGTTACAGTTTGACGAACATGAAAATCCCAGATTTCCTTCACGAGTAAGAGTTTATCGGATGTGGAGCGCAGATACTCACAGACAGAAAAGGAGAGTCTCGCGTTGGTTTGGTCCGTAGAAAGATTTTCTTTTTATTTAGCGGGTCTTGAAATTGAATTGGTAACGGATCACAAACCATTGAAGGCGATATTCCGACCACGTTCAAAGCCTCCAGCCCGCATTGAACGATGGGTACTTCGCTTACAATCCTTCAAATTTAAAGTAATCTATATGCCGGGAAAACAAAATATAGTAGACTCGATGTCAAGACTATGCCAAACTACACCACAAAATACTTTCGTCAAAGAAAACGAATATCATGTCTTTTCTATACTAGAACGGAACACTCCGAAGACGATGAGAATTTCACAAGTCGAACTACCGAAGTCGAACATGCATCTGATGCAATGCAGTGGAAGTTAGTAGAGTCTGTGGAGGAAGATGTTATGAAGGTAAACTACATGTCCTTTCTATAGTAATGCAAGATGCCGCGCTCTGATTGGCTGGCTGTTTGTTACAAATAACGCGTCGCGGTCGTTCAACAGAAGAGCTTCAGATTCTATTGCGTTTTCGCGTCAGTAATTTGAATATTTTGGCGCAAGTTGGCTCGTGTTTGACCGATTGTTGTTACCTGTATCTACTTCTGGGTGCCTACAAGCGATTTAATAAGAAATATACAAGAGGAATCTGTTACTATTCTGCTAATCGGTAAGCTTACTTTGGCGAATAATGTAGTGTTTTTTAAGCGAAAAACTTCAAGCGGGTTATATTGGATATTTTTTCTTGCATGTTACGCGGTTTTAACCGCGTAACCGTATTATTTTAACTTACCTTTTTTGTTCCAGTGAGGTGTTCAAAGCTTGGGACAAAAAGACAAGCAAATTCGTCGCTTTGAAACGCATGAAAACCGACGCAACCCCCGATGAGGAGGTACCATTATGGGCATTCAGAGAAACTGAAATTCTGCAAGAAGTAGACCATGAGAATATCGTCAGTTTAGTGGAGATCTGCTTGCTACCAGGATTCATGAGAACACCCGAGAACACTCCTATGACCTATCTGGTCTCATCTACAACAACGACATCACCTTCCAAATATGCCATATCAGAGACATCATGCAACAAATCTTTAGTGGGTTGATGTATCTCCACGACGTCAAAGACATCATGCATCGTGATCTAAAACCAGCAAACATCCTAGTGAATAAAGAAGGGATATTAAAAATTGCAGATTTTGGGATGTCAAGACTTATGGAGAAGGACAAAGAACAAAATACGTAAGTGTTAACTTCTGTTTGTATATTTATATTGTGAACTAACCGGTTTCTTCTTGTTATAGCTACACAAGTCAGGTGTGCACGCTTTGGTTCAGAGCTCCTGAGTTACTTCTTGGATCGGATGACTACGGACCGGAAGTGGACATGTGGTCTGCCGGCCTAATCATGGCTTATGTTTTTACCGGAGACTCAATTTTGAAACCTCCGCTGTGGTATTTCCACAAAATGGAAGTACTCAACGAATACCTGAACATCAGAACTTCAACAGTACAAGCTTCGAGTCGACTTCAACTACCAAAGATGAACATGCATCTGATGCAATGCAGTGGAAGTTGGTAGAGTCTGTGGAGGAAGATGTTATGAAGGTAAACATTACATGTCTTTTTTATAGTAAGGTGTGTAGCTTAATTTTGTATTAAAGGCTGAGGTTTCCGATTTGGAGTCGGTGTTTGCACCAAGCGCTCCTTCACCAATTGTTACAGCAGAAACCACGACACATGCAACAATCACCCAAATACCCGGAAAGAGTAAAAATAAAGACGGTTAGATCAAGCCCAGGTAAATTTAATGATAATATTTTGGGGAATCTTATTTATGGAAGATTTTTTACAGGAATTTTACAAATAGGTTGCGAAAGCTTAGGAAAAATAAGCGAGTAGTTAATATACCTACTGCTGTCAAGGAAACCGCAAAGATAGCTTAAGACACCTCGGGGATTTGGTGGCTGTGCAATTAGAGCAAATTAAAAATGTAGATTTACGAAACCAGACCTAATTAAACATTTATGTCTAAAGCGTTGACAAGACAGCCAAATCGTATAGTTTATTTTTAGTTTAATAATATATAGATACATATTGTATTTTTGATATATTTTTTCAAATATATTTATGTTAAGTATGCAAAGTGTTTTATTTATTAAGTAAACTTAATAAACTAACGTCTTGATTTTAATTGCATCCTATTTAGATTTTAGTGTTGTTGAGAATATAATTATGAAACAAAAATTGTTTTTATTAGGGGTTTGAATACATCAATTTTCTTTCTTAAACTGTATTTTTAAATTCACTTTGTTTGTATCATTACAGTGCAAATTAAAACTCAGCAATTTGTATTACAATGTAAAAACAGAACTTATCTATATGAAAATGCATACCATGGAATATGCAATGTCAATTAGTCCATAGTAGTTATTTTTTTAAATAATAATAGAGACACATCATAAAGTATTTATTACAGTGACAATGCTGATGAAATTATAAATTCTCTAAATCTGCATTTTAATATTGTGTTAAATGTGATAAATATCTTTTATGTTGAAATATTATTATTAGTTTGCTTTCAACAACGACAATGACTTTAAACAATGACTCGTTAATCAGTGGTAGTTAACAATCTGGTAGAATGTTTCTAAACGACGTCGTTATCTACATCTAAAACTACTTAGCAATCACCAGGCCATTACTAAGTAAACCCATTAGATTATTTTTATATAAGTCCCATTACACGATGACAAAACACTCAGTGTGTTAGTAGTGTTTGTAAAATGTTCACCTGTAACATCTGTGATATGCGTTTCGCGCAAAAATATTCTCTGTCGCGTCATACTTCGATAATTCATACCAAAGATGGAACGTATGATTGTCAAATGTGTGGCAGCAAGTTTACACGTCGCGATAGTCTCAGTAAACACATGAAGCGTACATATGGGGTATTACTTAAAATCCCTACAATTTCACAATCTTCAACCTCAGCTGACATCGCATTACAACCACATGGACTGAATAATCAGCAATCATCTAGGTAAGAAATACGGTGTACTATGTTTTGCTCATGGTTTATAATATGTTTTATATTTTTTCCTACACCTGGAACATTCAGAGAAATTCCAACAATTTCACAATCAACAACCTCTGCTAACATCGCATCACGACCTCAAGGATTCGATAATCATCAAACAAAATCTGACAACCTGTGTGTGAAGAACATAACATAACACTTATAACATCGTCAGGTTTAAACAATGATTTGTTCAATCTCAACGTCATCATAAAAGATTGAGAACGCCATCGCTCCGTAGAAGTAGCACGAGAGCAAAAACATCAACATCAACATCGGCATAATCGCCAACAACAACAGATGTGGATCCATCACTGTGCGAGGTTTGGGGTGAAGTTTTCTACCAGAGAATTTCACTGGTACGTCATCTGAAAAGCTATAACCAACCGACGATGGGTCCACCAAGGCGCCAACCTCTACAAGAAGAAGCAAGAAAGTTCCATCATCACCAGGTGGGAATTCTTCACTATGCGAGATTTGCGGTGAAGTTTTTACCTCGGTACTTGATCTCAGGCATCATCTGAGCACTTATAATCAACATATCGCAGACTATGTTGAAATCCTGCTACAAAAACAGGGTTGCTAGTTATAAGGTTACAGGAGCCCCTCCCAATGATGATATCCCACAATTTCTCGATAGATGTCACGGCTATAGCACATACGTGATCGTATGGCCTACTACACCACATTAGTGAAGGTTCAGATTAAACTCTTCGCCGTATTTGTTAAAGCAAGTGCTAGTGATAAAAATAGTGAGGAAGATGTTCTAGTAGCAGTGTAGAATTGCAACAAAAAATTGGTGACTCCAGCTAGTGAATTAGATGATATCTATGAGGATATGGCTCTGGATGTTATTGTACTCAATGAGGAATTCCAAGAACGCGAATCGGGCTGGGCAACCTTCTCCATCTCTGATCTTGAAGTCAACATCAACCAGTATCAACCGCTTAGTGCAGTGGTTTCCTGTGGGGCGCGAGACTGTTGCAGGGGGGGCACGCAGCTGATTCCAAAATATCATTTTCGAATACAAACCAAAAAAGTCGAATAGGTATCACAAAAACGGTTATACGTAATCCACATTCCTCGCCGCGAATTTCTCGGGTATATGCTAAAAAATGCTAAAAAATCCATCCATACTCTTGCTGGAACGAAAACATCGTGCTTTCCCGTTTGGAGCCGAGCGCGAGGAAACACTAGACAAGCACTCGGATCATCCCGGGTATTCTCGGGTTACTCCCGCCAAACTTCAGTAAACAGTAGTAGGCAGCAGGCCGACGCGACTACACCTGGATGCGTGCGCCCAGACGAGAGCAGACACGCGGCATTTCGTTAAGAAACGTTGGTTAAACTCGACCGTTTCCACGCAGATTGTCTACAAACTCGCTTTGGTACACTTCTAAATTAATATTCAGGTAAATATCAAAACTGTTATAAAGTATTTTTATTTGATTTAAAATAATAACCCTTTTAGATGGATAAATACGTAACTGGGTTGAAAAGAAAATTGAATGAAGCAGAAGCAGACGGCAAAAGAAGAGGTAACGAAAATAGCGGAACATCTTCGCAAAATAGTAAACCTAAATGTAGAAAATATGATCCAATGTACTTATCATTTGGATTTACATGTAAAGTCATTAATGGCCAAGAACGACCAATGTGTTTGCTGTGTCTGAATACTTTGGCCTCAGACAGCATGAAACCAAATAAATTAAAACGGCATCTCGAAAACGTACATGCAGATCACGTTGGCAAGACAATAGAATTTTTCCAAACAAAATTGGAGAATTTAAATAAACAAAAAGAATTTTTTTCAAAGACCATGTCTGTTACACAAAAAGCATTGCTTGCGTCTTATAAGGTTTCTTATAGAATTGCTAAATGCAAAAAACCCCATGTAATATGAGAAACTTTAGTGCTACCTGCAGCTATTGACATGGTAGCTACGATGCTAGGTGAATCATATGCTGATCAACTGAAAATCATTCCACTTGCAGATAATACGGTGGGAAGACGAATATCCGATATATCTGAAGATCTTTGCGATCAATTAATAGAAAAAGTAAAACTATCTTCTTTCGCGTTGCAAGTAGATGAGGCTACAGATGTTCTTAAGGATGCACACTTGATTACATATGTAAGATATGTTGTGGAAACTGATGTTAGAGAAGACATGTTATTCTGTAAACCTATTGAAGGCAATACTACAGCAAGTGAAATTTTTAATATGATTGATAAATTTTTCAATGAATATAACATTGTGGGAGAACTGTGTTGGACTATGCACAGATGGAGCTCCATCTATGGCAGGAAAAAACGCTGGTCTACAGGCACTAGTTCGAAAGGTGGCTCCTCGGGCAATTTGGACGCATTGCATGATTCATAGACAATCACTTGTATCAAGAGATATGGGTGAAGATTTACTAACAGTATTTCAAGTTATTATAAGAGTTGTAAATTTTATCAAAAATAGCCCATTAAGAGGAAGGCTTTTCGCAAAATTGTGTAATGACATGGGTTCAGAATATACATCACTTCTATATTATTGTGAGGCACGTTGGCTTTCTCGTTCCAAAGTACTTCAAAGGGTGTTTGAGCTAAAAGAAGAGATCGCCATATTCCTTACTGATAATAATAGAGATGAAGCAAACTTGTTTTATGACACGAAATTCCTTGTAAAACTTGCGTAAGCAATGGAGCAATTGGAGCAATTCTCGTTTTACTTTAAAGATCTTGACATGTCCAAATATGAATGGATTAGAAACCCGTTTGTGATTGAAAAATATGATGATTTTGGCCTTACGACAGCAGAGCAGGAAATGATAATTGACTTATCTAGTGACAGCACATTAAAGCAGATGTTTCAACACGAAAATAATATTGTCACGTTTTGGTTACGAGTTACGAGTACAAGGACGAGTTTCCTACTTTAACAAATAAAGAAATTTTATTGCCCTTTGTAACATCTTACTTATGTGAAACTGGGTTTTCTGCAGTAGCTGTCTTAAAGACAAAGTATCGATCTTGCTTAAAGAACGAAAAGGAGCTGAGAACCGCGATATCTTCAATGATACCACGGTTTGACAAAATTTGTGCTGAAAAACAAGCTCACCCTTCACATTAAATTTTTATAATGTTGTATTAATGTTGAATTCTATTTTTTGTTCTTTTGTAAGATTTATTTTTATTACATTATATTATTATTTCTTAAAATAGATAATTATTTTTTATGTATTTTTATACATAATATTGTATATTATTTTGTAGCCCATTAAATAATTACAATATCAGATGAGTGTTTATGAAATTGGATTGTTAGAAAAATTAAGGGGGCACAACAAATTTTTTTTCCAAAGAGGGGGGCACAGGTACAAAAAGTTTGGAAAGCACTGGCTTAGTGGATCATCGTATGTCGCACTCCATAAGGCGCAGGCGTGCTCGCATGGTGTTTAACTGCTGCTCTCTATCCTGCTAACGACCATTCAGACCAATATACAAGCTATCCACGCTATTACGAGGTGTTAAAAAAAAGTTAAATAATATTAATTTCCCAATAAAATTTAGTGATATAGCGAGAATTTAAGCATTAAATAACCTGAGTATAAATGTATACGAACTGACACAAGCTGGTAAAAAGTATTTGGTGGAGGATTTTATTACTCCATACAAAAGAAGGAGGGACATTGTAATTTGTTGCATTTTTTGAAAAGGGTCGTTACGTTAACCACTTAAGACATGACTTAATTTTTGATTTTCTGACAAAAAATCGTCGACTTTTTTTGTTATTCCAGGATCACTAAGATATTGTTAAAAATGTTATTGATGTGTTTAGTGGCGTAGGGAGTGCTTTTCTCCTTAAAAGGCCACGAGGGCTAAATTAAGGTATACAAATTTCTCATAACCTTTTATGCAATTTTGTAAGCACTTGTGTACATGTAAATTGGTAAAGTAGGCATATAATTATTTTTCCGGGTTTTGGATGGCGTAAAAGGGTGGGGGATTAATAAATTTAAAAAGTATACATTCATTTCCGTGTTTCATCCACACTCTCCGAAGATCAAATAAACTTTTTTAACTGAAAATATATTTCAGTTTAAGAAAGCTGATTGGAATCTTTTTAATAAATACTTGGGCAATATTCTTTCTTCAGGCTCTGTAATTGACTATGGTGATTTTATTAACAGCGTTAATGAAGATTTTATATTGTTTTATACTTACAAAATTCCAGCCGACATTCCTATCTCGCCGCTAAAAGCTCTATGGCATCAACTAAGAAATTTTTACTTCAAAAAAGACGGAATAATTTAGAAATTTTTGTGAAAGTCTAAGCCGTGATGCATTGCTGTCTGCGGTGTGGAAAACTGTTAGAAAATTTAGTGGATGTCGTGTATCGCTACCATCTTTGCCTGCCAACACTTTTTGGATGTTCGAATTCTTGTCGCCTAAGGCTTAGGCCGCACTACGGCTAAACTGCCGTGGGTTTTAACCGTCTGCTTTTATGAAATAAGGAAACTAATGCAAGCGGCCGCACTTGCGTTTTTTTTTTTTTCAGAGCTGATCTTAAAACCGTGAATTGTTATAAAATTGCTCGCGGATAGAAACCGCGCCAAAATATGTAATCCATAGAAGTTAGTCGACGCGCACGCAGTACGTGTTAACCGCGGGCGATTGTTGCCTTCTTGACACCACCGCCGTGAAGAGAGGTTATGGTGTAGCCGTTATGTCTTCGACCGAGACGGGGTCTGTTTCTAATGAACCAGAACATGAAAGGGTTTCACAGAAAATCATTGTGGAAGTAGAGAAGCGACCTGCTTTATACGACACTACTTTGTGTCAGTATAGTGACAGAAATACAAAAAATAAACTTTGGGAGGAACTTTATCAACAGCTAGTTACCGATTGGATGATAAGAGAATAGAGAAGGGTAAGTTTATGTTATAAAAAGTATTTATCCATTACATTCATTCATTACAAAGACCTCAAACAGTTCTGACGGTGGGATACTTTTTAAATACTTTCATATTGCCAACTCAATGCGCCAGCTGGAGCCGTAAAATAATTAGCGAATAAATCTCTTAAATCCATACCGTTACGGCTAGAACGTGCACGGTTTGGAGGAATGTGCTGCAGCACTAAACTTCAGTTGATTCATTAAGCTGTTTGTCATCATGTTGTTTTACAAAGTTGTGGAATATGCAACAAGCTTTAATAATGTGGTCGAAAAAATCTAATTTCACGTCTAATGGTTTATGCAAAATACGCCATTTATTTGCCATTATTCCAAATGCACATTCCACAGTTATTCTGGCAGAGGATAATCTATAGTTAAAAATTCTTTCTTTTATGGATACATTTCTATTTGGATATGGCCCCATTAAGTATTCCATAAGTGGAACACGCATCACTTACGAAAACAAACGGCAGTGGGCCTCATACTCGTCCTCATAATCAGGTAATATTGCAGAATCTGGTAAATCCTTATCATCGACACACTGATCCCAAAAAATCTTCAGAAGTATCTGAGAAATGCCACGCATACGCAGTGGATCACTTTGAAGATATTGTTGAAAAGGAATCATTTCATAAAAAAAAATCATATCGCAATTGTGCAAAAACTATTTATCGGATAACGCCTGGGTTGTGCACACTCAAAGAACCCATCAATCGCAACTTTCTCCAGACGGGCAAGGGTACGATGAAAGTTCATGAAGTCACGTGGATTAGTAAAAGAAGGACAGACTTACTCTCAGAGAGTTAACATGCCTTCATTGTGAGCCCGGCAAACTTTGCTCACACAACAACTTGGGCTCAGTGGAGTATGGAATACCTGTGATATAGCGATGTATATACAGATTCAACATCTGATATGCCATTAACATGTTTTATTTCTCAACTCCGTTACCCGCTCTCAACTCCGTTACCTCTGAATTTAACATTAGTGCTATCAATTTAATTAAATTCTTAAAATTTAATATTTCTGCTTTACTAACATGTTCTTTTATGTAAATATAAAACAGAAAAGTAAATGCACGAACTTTTTTTAGAAACTTTGTCCACCCATCCTGAGAATGACCCTTCTATTGCTTAGTATTAGAGCAACAATACACACTGCTCTCTTGAATCCATCTTTAAACTGTGAAAATCGCTGGCGGTTTCGCGGCGTTTAATTGTAGCGTGTGCGTTTCGAGCGGTTTCGCGGTATAGCGGTTAACCGCTCGCGGGAAAAAAACGTAGTGCGGCCTAAGCCTAAGTCCAGATTATGTTCAATCTCTGTCAGAGTCGGAACCTACAATAATTCAAGTTGAGCAAGATGAGATTGCTAGCCAGTTCTCTGTTTCGGAAGTCCGTGCTGCTCTGGATACTCCCACAAACACCACACCTGGTTCTGATGGTATCGCGTTTATTGTTCTGAAGAATCTCCTCGTGATGAACTTTTATTTTTAACAAATCTTTTTAATAAATTTTTGTGGAGGTGAAGTGCCGTCTGAGTGGTTACCAATTATTATTGTTCCCATCCCAAAACAAGGAAAAGATCCTGGCACTGCTGATGGTTATCGACCAATTTCGTTACTGCATTGCACTAGAAAGATTTTGGAAAAGGTAGTACTGGTTAGACTGGACTGGTTTGTTGAACGAAATGGTGTATTAGATCATGCACAATTTGGTTACCAGAAGGGACTCTTGTGTGCATCACTGTCTATTTTCTTTATTGAGTAATATCCAGTCTGCATTTGTACAGGGTAAAATTCTTGTAGCAGTGTTTGCTGATATTGTTTCTGCCTACGACAGTGTCATGTTTCCGGTATTAACAGATTCTCAGATTAAAATTAAAATTAACAAATTCTCAGATTAAAAAAAAAACTTCTGGTCTGATCTATATTATTAAAAATCTATCCATTAAAAAAAACATTAGGCTCAGAAATGCCAATGGCAACATTGGTAGCAGAATGTTCCGATCTTGTTTAATATCTATATTTTGGGTCTAATTGTTCTTCTTGAAAATTTTAAAGTTAATTCGTTAATTTATGCTGATAATATTGTATTTATATCTGAAGCTAATACTGTTAAGATAGCTGTTAACAGGCTTAATTCTGCGTTGGATACTGTACCAAAATTTATGGAATTATGTGGTCTAGCTCTCTCTCCTGAGAGAGAGAAGAAGGCGACAAGAGCCATGTCCACAGTTTTTGTATAATTCTCACATTCAGTATTGTAGTTTAATTAAATACTTGGGAGCATTCCTAAATTCTAAATTGTCCTGGAATGACTACATCAACAATGTGGGTCGTTCATTGTCTTAATATCATAAAACCCCAGTCTTCACCGAGATCAGGTTGTTGCCAAAATATTCTTTCTATTCTCTGTAAGGCTTTAATTCGTTTTAGATTGGAATATAGTTTAGGCTTTTAACTTCTTTGACTAAGAAGAACCTAGCTAAATTAGATACCATCCAAATTTCAGGCTATTAGGCTTATTCTAGGTGCTTTGCGATCTACCCCTACTAATGCTCTTTTAGTTGAGGCTGCCGAATTACCCTTACAACTCCGCTTGCCCTTTCTTGCAAAAAAAATTACGATTAAGAACCACTCTATACGTCCTAATTCTATTTCGACCCTTTTTCTTAAATTACACTATGTGTATGATGCCTGTCGTACGCGCAACACTTCCATCTGGCCTTTAATAATACAATATCGCGATCTCCATAAGAAGAATGAGGATGAGAGGCATCTATTCCCAAGCCTACTTTATAAGATTTTATAAACCTGATGCAATTTCACAATTGCCTGGGCTAAGAAAATGTCCACCCTACATTGCTCAATTCCTTATTTATGAATCATCTTTCCAAATTATTGTTCGTGACCGCTGGCCTGGGTATGTTTATTTTTTTACTGATGGGTCTTTGAAACGTGATACAAATGCTGCATCCTTTGGCGTTTATGCACCAGAGATTCACTTAGAATTTAGATGCTGTTTTCGGGATGATTTTTGCTGTTTGGTGGGCTTTAAATTTTCCTGCAGATAATAATATCAATCTAGGCAATCTAAGCCATGTATATTCGTGGCGGTCCATTGCATGTGATTCCTCACAGATGGTTTGTACCATTCCTATTTATTTATTTATTTTGTGACGCACGTTTTCATTACGTTTTAGATTTAGGATTGATAATGCCTTGAAGGCGAAACATGTCTCCTATCTAGATTAAACCTTTGCAAATTAAAAAGGGGGTTTATTTCTTTTCCACCACAATTGACTACTATTTCAAAGCAAGAAACACCTATAATTCCTATTTATGTGAGATCTCAATAAGTGTGTAGACTACTACCAGTACTCACATTGAAAATAGCCAATTCTTTGAGAAACAAATCACTGTCCGCTATACTGGAAGCCTTGAAAATCCACAATATAAATTATTGGCTTAGAAATTTTTCACTATACTCCTTAACCGATTGTACTTGATGGTAGAGTGTGAGACAATATGGACTTGTCTTTGCAGGGACGTTTGTACTGGTTTCAAATTCCAATCTAGTATCAACGGCTCCGGTCTTAATTGTTTCAGATTGATGACTGAAGCATGACCACCAACGGAGCTGTTTATAATTAAGTGGAGAGAGACCGTTCTACCACACTACTTTTATAATAATATGATTTATGTGTGCTTACATTTCATAGAGCATGGAAAAATGATTCTTATTAAAGTTTACATTTAAAGTATCATATGGATATACATCAGAATTTAAATATAGTTTTATGTTTGTGAAATCACAATGATCAAATTGACTCATATTGCAATTTAGCGACTTTTTCTCTCGAGATTAAATGTAAAAATAATAAATCCAGATTTATCTAATTGACTAGTTGTTTTAATGGTCCAAGTATGATTAGTACTTTGTTGCACTAATGGAAGCTCTTGCAGTTCCTAACTGCTAAATGCAATTTCTCAATCCGTATTAGATGCACCGTGATCCATCAGACGTAATTTTACATCATCACCAACCATAACATGGGGCATCTTCCAAGCAATTTTACTAATCTTGATGTTCGGTTCATCTTCAGCAGTTACCGGATTATTGCACACAGATCCGAATACCATAGACAACGATATACAGACACTAAAGTTTCTGTCTTTACAGTTATTTTTTGATACTCTGTGTGATTTCATCCCGCATTTTGTAGTCTGGCAAGAGTGCCAAGGGAAATGGGAAGCATAACTTTTTAATGTAGTTGTTATCCCTGGAATTCTTGTCCTATTAATAACGATTTAAGATTTTCAATTGCAAAAAGCAAAATATTCAGATGTGTATTTTACTTGGATGGAGAGGGGGGACTCATATAAATTAAGACTGATTTATAAATGTCAACCAAAGAACCTACAAATGCCTACACAATTTTGCAACGATTGCTATGAGTAATTTTGTTTTTGTCAAAACTCAGTAAATGTACATTATCCAAAAACGACCTCAGATTTACAGTGCTACGAAACATTAGGTGATATCCGCTAAATTGTCATTGCAGAGGAAACAGAAAAAGGTATGTAATTAGTTTCTTTTATTATAAAAAGTATTTAACCGATGTCTTGCTTGCTTATTTGCTCTAGAAGGAACAAAAAATGTCACGAGAAACAACCACCACCACAACGTTAGAAGAATTAGAGGCTTTTCTATTAAGTGAAAATAAAATAGCTACACCACCATCGCATCGCCAACACCAATATCAGAACCATCGGCAGCAGTAACAAAAGCAGCAACGGCCGTTGAAGTCCTAGTATATTTAGAAGATCTAAGAGTAGGCGAAATTTATTGTGGATGTACACTAGGAAAAACCATGACCGGAATTTGAACGGTAATATCAGAATAGCAACTTTAATTAAAAAAATAGGTGTGTAGGATTATTACCTAACCGCAACGATTTATATCAGCGGGTGGTATGGTTAAAAAGCGAGCAAATGCTCATAAGTGTAAGCAACAGCTCTAAGCTTATGCTCCAAGTAAATGGTACGAGTATAAGCATTTGTTCCGATTTGTATGAATAATGATTTGCTTTTAGTTATGAGCATCTGCTTAGACCAAATAGGGATTTGGTCGCCTAACTTTTGTCGAGACTAGCATAAATCGGTGCGGCAGTTGGTATACTTACGCTCTTAGTATTTGACGTTCGTGTTTATCTACATGCTGTAACGTACTGCACTATACCCTTAGAAGTTTAATGCTTTGTATAAACCAGTAATTTGTAAGGCAAAAATGTTGGCAGAAGAAAATGGCGACGATGTATCAAGCAACAATTTGCTAGTAGCATTGCAGGTGCAAAAAAGGCCGGAAATTATTTATCACAAATTCCGCAGAAAAAAAAAACAGTGAAAGGTAAAGCCAAAGCAATCAGTTATTGAGAATTTATGAACAGAACCCGGCCAACCTGCATCAACACTAGTAAACATTTCTTTAGAGTTGCACGTTGCTTGCACATTTAAAGTCGCCAACTCCTTTCTGTTGATGTATTCATCACCGTGATGGATAGGTTTCAATATTTGAACGTGTGTGCAATCTATTGCACATGGAAATTGAAATGTCTCTTGCCACGTCTCCTGTGCTTCGTTTACTTTATCCAACGTTGACGGAAGTTTGATCCATAAATGAGCTTTTTCGAGTATTTTGTCAATCACAAAGTTAATTGTTTTTGATACTGTCAACTGATGAATGCCAATTCTTCAGCAACACCAGTTTGAAAACAAGGATTGGCCATAACCGCAAAAATATCTTCATTTTATTGTGCGACGAAAGAGCACCTCAGCTCCTTTCGTTGTTCTCGTCCATACAATGAGTTGCAATCCAATGCAAATTTTCTTCCTCAAACCGATAAAGTGATTTAAAATCTCGGTTATCAGCTCATCTTCATATTTTGTAATGTTGTACTGCCCGTAAATTAACTCTGCCATTATTACCGGCCACTGGAAGGGTGCATCTAGTAGTGACTAGATGCACAATTTATCGAGCATATGCTCACAATGTGTGTGTGAAGCGCTCTGCCCTGTCTTTATACAAACCAAAAACAAGCGCTTCTTCACGTAAATGGGCGATGGTCGCGTCGACTATGTGATCGCGAGGGTAGGTATCCTTCAAGGATTATGTTATGTTTATTATTGTTGTGAAATAAAATTTACAGACTATGAGAAATATTATAAGGATGTAATTTAAATGTCAAGCAATTCGACGTTGACAAAAACAATTGCTTCATGTGCATCTTCACGATTATGGAAAATCGATCGTGAAGTTTAATGCAAACAGTTTGACACAAGCCATCCCATCTATATTCTCGATTACCGAAAATGTGCCGAAAATTTTACCATATAAATGAGAAATTTAATAGCAAACAGCTCAACAACACCCCGCACAATCAGGTCTCGGTGAAACCGGTGGACGCTCATACGATAGTGGTAGCGCCATCACTGCTCAGAATTGCTGAGGTATTGGTAACAGCAACACCGCCCAGAAGTGATAGGGCAGCGATACCATCAGCATATCGTGGTCAGGCGTTATGCGATGTTAGCAGAGCGGTTTTCACCGACGAGGTATTTATGCAACGTCATCTGAACGCTCATAATCGGGTGATGGCCTGAACATCATGCATGACTTGCGGTGAGGCCTACCCATCTGAGGCGGATCTACACAGCGTTCTGCGTGTGTATTGTCGAGCATCGTCTAGAAGAACATCACCACCTAGGACAATCTCAGTTAGGGAAATATAGATGGCATAATATAGATACGCTCCGCCTGGAAAACGACTACTCGTGGAAGTTGTGTCTGGGAATGATAGATGGGATCTCGACTTCTATAGCTTATACAAACCAATAGGAGGCGAGTAGTAGGAGCTTACACCCCCCACTGCCAGGAATTAGCCACTCGACAGAATAAATGGACAGCGGGCTCTATACATCGCCAGGGATTATCTCCTCAATTGAGGAAATGATGCGAAGTGGCGGTGAGAAGCGTGTTCCAGAACTCTCATTAATACACTAACTTCTATGTTTCAATATATAGTAAATGGTGATATACAGGCGGGATGTAAATTTTAAATAAATTAAAAATTACAGCCACAACCTGGATGTGCGTATATTCATATCTAGTTCTATGTTTCAGATAGATATAAATAAAATCATAAAATCAACATAAATTTAACACAGTTCCGATTTTGGGAAATATTTTTTTGTGTTTTATTTTACAATCGTATGATACTTCCAGAGTTAAACTCAAACGTAAGAACAGACGATTATAGGATTAGTCAGTCAAGTACCACTAGACTATGCGCATTTAGTTTACCTTGGCGTGGTAAAACTGCTTTTATTATTTTGGGTGAAAGGGTATAGAACGATTCGTTTAACTCAACATGAGTTAGGAGATATCAAAAGGAGCATAATGAATCTTGAAAAAGCATCATGAAGTTTACTAGGATACCGCGAACTCTTGCCGACGTTGAAGGGTGGAAAGCTGCCAAATTTCGTCAGTGTTTCTGTATTCTGGAGCCATAGGTTTAAAGGATAGATTAAACCGTAATTTCTATTTGCATTTCCTTAGTATTCATGTTCCTATGAGAACACAATTTTCACAATTTTTATTTCTTCTAAACCGGTTGGGACAAAACATCCAATTTTCTACAGCTTATAATTTACAATCTTGTCTATAGATTTTTGTTTTCTTCAGTTTGTGTTAAAGGCTGTAAATATGTTTTTGTTAAATTGGCTATCTCAGTATCATGCGCCCCAAACAGAGTTTCAATACTTTATATTAAAGGTTGATTTATGTATATGCCAGTGTAGCTTAGTCTACCTTCAAAGGGAACACGGACCGATACTTTCAACTCGTAGTGGCAAAATGAGAAACTAGAGAAACTACACATAGCTGGATCTTTTACGCAAACTGAAGCGGTCGATAATTTTTGGATAGTGTCCAACCCAACAGGAATTGACAAAATACACTATGTGGTCGCGAGGGTATCCTTCAAGGATTATATTGTGTTTATGTGTTTAGTATTGTCATGCAATAAAATTAACAGAGTATGCGAAATCGTATAAGGATGTAATTCAAATGATGTCAAGCAATTCGACATTAATGTAAAAGAGTTACTTCATGTGCATCTTAACGAATATAGAAAAGGTCGATCGTGAACGTCACTGCAAATGCTATTGCATATCAAAATGCATATTGAATAGGGATATTTTGGATTTATTGTTCATGCATGTAAGGAATATTTTAGTAAACCATTTTGTGCTCTCATTCATTAACATTTCTAAACATTCATACACAATAATATGAAAATGACTAAAATTTTTAAATCATCCTGAACTTTTATTACCACCAATTCATAAAATACAATGTTCACCTATTATACAATCTCCGTCAGTTTCTCTGCCAAAAATCAATACAAGAGCGGAAAACTATTGAATGATGAGTGCAAGATTTTTCGAGTGGTATATATGTTACCGGCAAAACCCGTTTTCAGCCTATAATTTCTAGTACTTCTGTAGCCCAACTGAGAGAGCTTTCACCGGTAATTGGAGGGTTCCTGGTTCGAATCCAACAGAGAAAAACTAAGACGGCCCCAACCTTTTGGCCATACTATAGCATGAAACACGCATGTTTAATTATGTATAGAATATAGATATATCGCAGTTTATGCGATTAGCGATTCCAAAAAGGCAGTTTGTGGTTATGTTTGGACATATGGTTATGTTTACTTTGGACATATTGCATTTGATATCAATGTGACCAAAAAAAGTTACTAAAAGCGGTGTTACAGTTTGTTAATTGTAACACAAATAATTAAACAAACCTCATTGTACAACACAAAGAAATAACAAACTAAAGAACTACATCTAAGATAAAATTCGAACTTCAGCAGATTATTATATATGTTTCCCTATTTTTTGGTACTATATTCACAACAGTGTTGGCAGTGGTTGACAGCTTGACTACCGTCGTTCATATTTGCAAGATGCCGCCCTCTGATTGGTTGGCTGTTCGATACAAATAAAGCGTCGCGGTCGTTCAACAGAACGCTTCTATTCTATATATCGTTCAACAGATTCTATTGCGTTGTCGCGCCAGTTATTTGAATATTTTGGTGCAATTTGGCTCGTGTTTGTCCGATTGTATCCAACAAGCGATTTCATAAGAAATATGCAAGAGGAATCTGTAACTATTCTGCTAATGGGTGACCTTACTTTTGCGAATAATGTAGTGTTTTTTAAGCGAAGGAACTTCAAGCGGGTTATATTGGATATGTTTGCTTGCATGTTACGGAGTTCGGTTTGAATAAATTATGATGTCTCTTTCGTATTATGTCGTATTAGGATTTAAAATTTAGACGGATTCGGTGTTTGATTGAATGTTTTTGTATTTTTTGGGGTTAATTTTGGGTTTAAGACGGATAAAACAGGTTTCTGGGGATTTATGCCTGTTCTAATTTAGTTTGTCCTTCATTTTAAAAGTATTACTCCTTATTTTTGTGCTTACGGAAAACTTATGATTATATGTGACCCCGCACGAGATAATCGCCCTAACTACCATCCCTCGTTTTGATTATATTCACTGTTGCGTTTGAAGGCGCATAATTCTAAAACTACGGAACAGAAAAATTAAATAAAGTGCATCTAGTAATAAATAAAGTGTCACACTCCTGAATCATTTCTAAGTTGTATGACTGACAACACTTTTTGTCTCTCGGTGTAAGCATGAGTGCGCGAGAAATGAAAAAAAGGCATCCTATTTTTGCACTTTTATATTAATGCTCGTCTTTCCATTTTTTCCTTGTAAACCGCGTGCCACAAAAATTTTTATATTTGTTCGGGTTGCATTTAGAACCGCTTCTATAGATTGGCGTTTTAGTTTTCTTCAGTTTTTGTCTAATAAAACTTGCGAAAAAGATTTTCATGGAAGCAGATATCTCAGTGGACAAACAGTCTCAAAAATTTTGAAATTTGGACTACAGCTGCATCTCTAGTAGGGCAACAAAGTGTTAAAACCTTTTTTGGATCCTACAGTTTTTCGAGGCCTTTAACGTGGGTGGAGTTTTACGTGCGTTGGCACGTCTGGTGAGAGGAGTGTTCAACGCTAATCGGACGCTGATTTTCTCCAACATTTCTCTTCAACAAATAAGGGAGTTGGAAGCACACCGGAAACAGGGTGTGGCCCCCGGCTTTTCATCTGGGACGTCGTAGGAGTTGTTCTTAGAGACTGGAGAACGCATATCCCCTTGAATCTACGGAATACTGCATTTCTGGATTCAAAAATATACATAATTTTCAACAAAGTGGCTATTCCTTTGTAATCTCTATACTTATTGCCTATTCCACATCATTAGATTGATATATTTCTTATAAATATACCTGTAACTGTCGCTGTGTCGACATGGTGCCAGCACACCGTGCCAAAGTGATAATTAATTGCCCTGCCATACGGATATTTTCTTAGTTGGTTAAGTCCTTTAGACTTCATATACACGATGTTTTCTGCTTTTAACCATTCTTCCTTCTAAATTATTGCAAATAGATTAAATTATCATGGTTCTTTCTGTACAACTTACTGATTGCTTTTCAATTTCTTTATAGTAATTTTATATAAGTGTGTGTGATAATTTTGGCTCGTCGTTCCCCTTCAAATCCCGTTATTTGTGTTAACCAGTCGACACAGTACTTATATTGAAGTTTTACAAAATTGTATTAGTGCAGTTAGTGCCTGTAAACAGTATAAAGTACCTACCTATAAAAAAGTGTATCTTTGGTTTGTTTGACAGATGTCGTGGAACCTCGAGCAAATTACTCTGTTAATAGAAGAGTACGCTAAGCACCCGTGCAGTATGGCCCTACAGAAGATCTGCAAAGCATGGAAGTGGTCGGAAGCCTCAAGTCACCGAAAACGACATACAATAAAATTAAAGGGTTGTGTACAACGTATTCCAACGAACGCAAGAAATTCCTGTTTCTATACGCAACGGGATGGGAGAAGATGAGGTAATTGTTTTAATTATACAAAAGTATGTGTATTTTTATCTATAATAAAATGATTTAGATATACAAGCTTTCGCTGTGGTATTTCCACAAAATGGTATTTCTCAACGCACACCTGAACATCAGAACTAACAGAAGTTAGTAGAGTCTGTGGAGGAAGATGTTATGAAGGTAACCTACATGTCTTTTCTATAGTAATGCAAGATGCCGCGCTCTGATTGGCTGGCTGTACGTTAAAAATAAAGCGTCGCGGTCGTTCAACAGAACAGCTTCAGATTCTATTGCGTTTTCGCGTCAGTTATTGGAATATTTTGGCGCAAGTTGAAAACCGCCGCAACCCCCGATGGGGAGGTACCATTATGGGCATTCAGAGAAACTGAAATTCTGCAAGAACTAGACCATGAGAATATCGTCAGTTTAGTGGAGATCTGCTTGCTACCAGGATTTATGGGAACACCCGACTGTTACGTAGCCTTGGAATATTGCTCCTATGACCTATCTGGTCTCATCCACAACAACGACATCACCTTCCAAATATGCCATATCAGAGAGATCATGCAACAAATCTTTAGTGGTTTGATGTATCTCCACGACGTTAAAGACATAATACATCGCGATCTAAAACCAGCAAACATCCTAGTGAATAAAGAAGGATATTAAAAATTGCAGATTTTGGGATATCAAGACTTATGGAGAAGGACAAAGAACAAAATAGGTAAGTGTTAATTTCTGTTTGTATATTTATATTGTGAACTAACCGGTTTCTTCTTGTTATAGCTATACAAGTCAGGTGTACACGCTTTGGTTCAGAGCTCCTGAGTTACTTCTTGGATGGGATGACTACGGACCGGTAGTGGACATGTGGTCTGCCTGTCTAATCATGGCTTATCTTTTAACCGGAGCCTCAATTTTGAAACCTCCGCTGTAGTATTTCCACAAAATGAAACTACTCAACGAATACCTGAACATCAGAACTTCAACAGAACAAGCTTCGAGTCGACTTCAACTACCAAAGATGAACATGCATCTGATGCAATACAGTGGAAGTTGGTAGAGTCTGCGGAGGAAGATGTTATGAAGGTAAACATTACATGTCTTTTCTATAGTAATGTGTGTAGCTTAATTTTGTATTAAAAGCTGAGGTTTCCGATTTGGAGTCGGTGTTTGCACCAAGCGCTCCTTCACCAATTGTTACAGCAGAAACCACGACACATGCAACAATCACCCAAATACCCGGAAAGAGTAAAAATAAAGACGGTTAGATCAAGCCCAGGTAAATTTAATGGTAATATTTTGGGGAATCTTATTTATGGAAGATCTTTTACAAGAATTTTATAAATAAGTTGCGAAAGTTTAGGAAAAATAAGCGAGTAGTTAACGTACATACTGCTATCAAGGAAACCGCAAAGACAGCTCAAGACATCCTCGGGGATTTGGTGGCTGTGCAATTAGAGCAAATTAAAAACGTAGATTTACGAAACCAGACCTAATTAAACATTTATGTCTAAAACGTTGACAAGACAGCCAAATCGTATAGTTTATTTTTTAGTTTAATAATATATAGATACATATAGTATTTGTGATATATTTTTCAAATATATTTATGTAAAGTGTTTTATTTATTAAGTAAACTTAATAAACTAACTTCTTGATTGTAATTACATCCTATTTAGATTTTAGTGTTGTTGAGAACATAATTATGAAACAAAAATTGTTTTTTATTAGGGAGTTTGAATACATCAATTTTCTTTCTTAAACTGTATTTTGAAATTCACTTTGTTTGTATTACAGTGCAAATTAAAAATCAGAAATTTTTATTACAATGTAAAAACAGAACTTATCTATATGAAAATACATACCATGGAATATGCAATGTCAATTAGTCCATAGTAGTTATTTTTTAAATAATAATAGAGACACATCATAAAGTATTTTTATTACAGTGAAAATGCTGATGAAGTTATAAATTCTCTAAATCTGCATTTTAATATTGTGTTAAATGTGATAAATATCTTTTATGTTTAAATATTATTATAAGTTTGCTTTCAACAACGACAATGACTTTCAACAATGACTCGTTAATCAGTGGTAGTTAACAATCTGGTAGAATGTTTCTAAACGACGTCGTTATCTACATCTAAAACTACTTAGCAATTACCAGGCCATTACTAAGTAGACCCATTAGATTATTTTTATATAACTCCCATTACACGATGACAAAACACTCAGTGTGTTAGTAGTGTTTGCAAAATGTTCACCTGTAACATCTGTGATATGCGTTTCGCGCAAAAATATTCTCTGTCGCGTCATACTTCGATAATTCATACCAAAGATGGAACGTATGATTGTCAAATGTGTGGCAGCAAGTTTACACGTCGCGATAGTCTCAGCAAACACATGAAGCGTACATATGGGGTATTACTTAAAATCCCTGCAATTTCACAATCTTCAACGTCAGCTGACATCGCATCACAACCACATGAACTGAATAATCAGCAATCATCTAGGTAAGAAATACGGTATACTATGTTTTGCTCATAGTTTATTATATGTTTTATATTTTTTTAATTTTTTCCTACACCTGGAACATTCAGAGAAATTCCAACAATTTCACAATCAACAACCTCTGCTAACATCGCATCACGACCTCAAGGATTCGATAATCATCAAACAAAATCTGACAACCTGTGCAAATTATACATTCAGTGTAGAATTGCAAAAAATTTGTGACTCCAGCTAGTGAATTAGATAATATCTATGATGATATGGCTCGGAGTGTTATTGTACGCAGAGGAATTCCAAGAACGCGAATCGGGCTTGTCAACCTTCTCCATCTATGATCTTGAAGTCAACATCAACCAGTATCAACCGCTTAGTGGATCATAGTATGTCGCACTCCATAAGGATATCGCGGATAAGAAGGCGTGCATGAACATAAAAAACGAGGAGCAGGCGTGCTTCGCATGGTGTTTAACTGCTGCTCTCTATCCTGCTAACGACCATTCAGACCAATATACGAGACCAATATACCCACGCTACTACGAGGTATTAATAATAATAATAATAATAATAAATGTCTGTATTCAGAAAAATTACAACAGAAACAAAAATCAAATTAATAAGAAAAATTACAAATGAAAATAACACTACAAAAATATTTAAATTTCATTTTAAGGGCGAGATCCAGAAGTCCACAATAGTTGTAGCACTGCTCATATCTAACCCTTCCGCAATAGATAAATTTAATAATAGTAATTTCCCAATCAAATTTAGTGATATACCGTGAATTTAAGCATTAAATAACCTGAGTATAAATGTATACGAACTTACACAAGCTGGTAAAAAGATATTTGGTGGAGGATTTTATTACTCCATACAAAAGAAGGAGGGACATTGTAATTTGTTGCATTTTTTGAAAAGGGCATTACGTTAACCACTTAAGACATGACTTAATTTTCGATTTTCTGACAAAAAAAACACCGACTTTTTTTTTGTTATCCATGATCACTAAGATATTGTTAAAAATGTTATTGATGTGTCTAGTGGCGTAGGGAGTGCTTTTCTCCTTAAAAGGCCACGAGGGCTAAATTAAGGTATACAAATTTCTCATAACCTTTTATGCAATTTTGTAAGCACTTGTATACATGTAAATTGGTAAAGTAGGCATATAATTACTTTTCCGGGTTTTGAAGTATCAATGGCGTAAAAGGGTGGGGGGATTAATAAATTTAAAAAGTAATCATTCATTTCCCTGTTTCATCCACACTCTCCGAAGATCAATTAGACTTTTTTAACTGAAAATATATTTCAGTTTAAGAAAGCTGATTGGAATCTTTGTAATAAATACTTGGGCAATATTCTTTCTTCAGGTTCTGTAATTAACTATGGTGATTTTATTAACAGCGTTAATGAGTCTATCGTCCATTCTGTCCCTCGAAGACGTCGACGAATAGCTAGTGAGTACTCCTGCCCCTGGTGGGATGACGAATGTTCCCAAATGGTTACACAAAGAAGATTTTATATTGATTTATACTTACAAAATTCCAGTCGACACTCCTATCTCGCCGCTAAAAGCTCTATGGCATCAAATCAGTAATTTTGGACTTGAAAAAAGAGGGAATAATTTAGAAAATTTTGTGAAAGTCTAAGCCGTGATGCATTGCTGTCTGCGGTGTGGAAAACTGTCAGTAAATTTAGTGGATGTCGTGTATCGCTACCATCTTTGCCTGCCAACACTTTTTGGATGTCCGAATTCTTGTCGCCTAAGACTTAGGCTACGGCTAAACCGCCGTGGGTTTTAACCGTCTGCTTTTATGAAATAAGGAAACTAATACAAGCGACCGCACTTGCGGTTTTTTTCCACGGCTGATTTTAAAACCGTGAATTGTTATAAAATTGCTCGCGGATAGAAACCGCGCCAAAATATGTAATCCATAGAAGTTAGTCGACGCGCACGCAGTACGTGTTAACCGCGGGCGGTTGTTGCCTTCTTGACACCACCGCACCGCCGTGAAGAGAGGTTATGGTGTAGCCGTTATGTCTTCGACCGAGACGGGGTCTGTTTCTAATGAACCAGAACATGAAAGGTTTTCACAGAAAAACATTGTGGAGAAGCGAACCTGCTTTATACGACACTACTTTGCGTCAGTATAGTGACAGAAATACAAAAAATAAACTTTGGGGGGAAGTTTATCAACAGCTAGTTACCGATTGGATGATAAGAGAAAAAAGAAGGGTAAGTTTATGTTATAAAAAGTATTTATTCATTACATTCATTCATTACAAAGACTTATAGATTACAAACAGTTCTGAGGGTGGGATACTTTTTACATACTTTCATATTGCCAACTCAATGCGCCAGCTGGAGCCGTAAAATAATTAGCGAATAAATCTCTTAAATCCATACCGTTATTGCTAGAACGTGCACGGTTTGGAGGAATGTGCTGCAGCACTAAAACTTCAGTTGATTCATTAAGCTGTTTGTCATCATGTTGTTTTACAAAGTTGTGGAATATGCAACAAGCTTTAATAATGTGGTCGAAGAAATCTAATTTGACGTCTAATGGTCTATGCAAAATACGCCATTTATTTGCCATTTATTCCAAATGCACATTCCACACTTATTATGGCAGAGGATAATCTAGGTATACTTAAAAATTCTTTCTTTTATGGATACATTTCTATTTGGATATGGCCTCATTAAGTGTTCCATAAGTGGAAAAGCTTCATCGCATACGAAAACAAACGACAGTGGGCCTCATAATCGTCCTCATAATCAGGTAATATTGCAGAATCTGGTAAATCCTTATCATCGACACACTGATTCCAGAAAATCTTCAGAAGTGTCTGAGAACTGCCACGCATACGCAGTGGATCACTTATAAGACATTGTTGAAAAGGAATCATTTCATAAAAAAATTCATATCGCAATTGTGCAAAAACTATTTATCGGATAACGCCTGGGTTGTGCACACTCAAAGAACCCAGCAATCGCAACTTTCTCCAGACGGGCAAGGGTACGATGAAAGTTCATGAAGCCACGTGGATTAGTAAAAGAAGGACAGACTTACTTTCAGAGAGTTAACATGCCTTCATTGCGAGCCCGGCAAACTTTGCTCACGCAACAACTTGGGCTCAGTGGAGTATGGAATACCTGTGATATAGCGATGTATATACAGATTCAACATCTGATATGCCATTAACATGTTTTATTTCTCAACTCCGTTACCCGCTCTCAACTCCGTTACCTCTGAATTTAACATTAGTGCTATCAATTTAATTAAATTCTTAAAATTTAACATTTCTGCTTTACTAACATGTTCTTTTATGTAAATATAAAACAGAAAAGTAAATGCACGAACATTTTTTAGAAACTTTTCCCACCCATCCTGAGAATGACCCTTCTATTGCTTAGTATTAGAGCAACAATACACACTGCTCTCTTGAATCCATCTTTAAACTGTGAAAATCGCTGGCGGTTTCGCGGCGTTTAATTGTAGCGTGTGCGTTTCGAGCGGTTTCGCGGTATAGCGGTTAACCGCTCGCGGGAAAAAAACGTAGTGCGGCCTAAGCCTAAAGGGCCCCATTCATTATGCGACACCGCTGTACAACTTGGTTCTGCTCGCCGGCTGTTGTATAGTCAGTGGCGAGAACGCAACCGCGTTGGCCGGATTTCAGTTGAGTTTGAAATCCTTGTTGTGCTGTCCGTTGCGCTCGGCACTTGTTGCCCAGTCAGTTGTTGCTGAGCGACGGTAGTAGGCACAAGTAGGCACGATGGCACAGCGCAAGCACAACGAATCAGAGTTTATTACTGAATTTATTGCCGTTTATAAAGAGCACAGTTCACTATGGAAAATTAAATCGCCGGAATATGTTACACCGCGGTTTTGACCAGTTATATTTGCGTAATTGTTTTCCTTATCTTGTTTCCACATTGAGGAATTTTGGGGCTGTTGCACAATTGTTAAAGTCTTATGGTCGCTGCTGTAGTTACAGCCAAGTGGTTAGCGCTTCCGCTACCGGCCGTAAGATGTCGCGGCAGGTACCGCTTCGGGCCGGTCAGCCCATTGTTTTGGCTGATTTACTCTCCGGTGGAGGATGGGAGAAATTTAATTTTTGCATTTTTGTGCTGGGCAAAAAATTGGCTTTCCATCAAGCCCTCATTTTGTGGAATCCGTGCAGTTTGGAGAATTAAGGTTCTTTTCGCGTTGTTTCTTGGTTGTACCACTTTTTGCACCCGTGACGTATGATTTTTATTTTTGGTGAATTTATTCGGTTTCTCGGAACTGTATGTTGGGATCTTGTTGACCGGGTTATTATGAGTCTCCTTGGATTTTTCTGCTCCTAATGACTGGTTCCCTTTGATTAAAGTCGCTCTAATTGCCTTTTTGCGAAGTTTTTGGTCCGGTTAAAGTGGGGGGCGAGGCTATATATAGATCCGCATTTGGTCCCTCTGGATTGTTGAGTCTTGGTTGTTAGACGAATCGCTGTCAGTCAACTTTATCCTGGAGTCTACGTGAAGCTGTGTGGAAGTGACTTGGAGTTGCTCGTTTGTTTGGTGCCTTGCTGGTGTACTAAGTATCTCTCGCTGTATGCGGAACCATCCTTCCCAAGCTGAGAAGTTTTAACCATTGTAGTGTGTTATATGGTTGGAACCCCGTCGCCTTTTGTGCGGATTCAGTACGTAGATTACTGTTGGATTCACGGTTAAGCCCGCTCAAGATCTTAGGGTGAGTCTCTGGTTCGTTTATTACTTTTAGAATTGGTTCCTTATTGCGGGGAATATTTTTAGGCTTCATCGTCGGATATTTATTCATCGTCGGATATTTATTCATCGTCGGATATTTATTCATCGTCGGATATTTATTCGTCGTCTGGACCTCTTTGGATATTTATTCTACGTCTGGTGGCGTTTATCCTTTTCTGTGGTGTCTTCGTCTGGGGACGTTTTCGTCTTTGGATCGGAGGACAACCCTTTCGATCGGAGGACCAGTTTCGTGGAGTGATAACTTTGGCACGACTTGATCGAGTGGATCTAGCGGACTGGGTGGCGTCCTGGAGTGGAGCGTCGGAAGCTGCGGAGAGTTTGCCTTGCTAGGACTGCGGGTGTCTTCGTGGGACGGGGACATTCCTTCGCTGCCGAGGTCAAGGTTTGACTTATATTTATATCTCCACCGGGCCCCTGCGTGGCCCTCGCCCTTGACGCAGTGCTGCCGGAGTTTTTTTCGTGTCGTAATTAATTGTATTTTTCTTTCATTGTATAATTTACTTTGGGTGAGCCGTTCACCACTATCGTGTCTTTGTCCGGAAGGTTTCTAACCTCACCTACCCCAACAAACAGCTGTTGCGGTGGACCGTTGTTGTGCGTATGCTGCAACGGTAGCTAGCCTCCCTCAACCTCGTTAATAATTTTTTATTTGATTTGAATTTCAATTATTTAATTTGATTTAATTTGATTTAATTTAATTTAATTTAATTATATAAGTTTATCTTATCTTTGTCTTTTCTAAATTTACTTGGTCGTTTATATTTGATAAACGTTGAGGTTAGGTTAGTCGGGTGAAGGGGTACCGGCAAAGTGTTTCTGTAAGGTTTGAGAATTTTAATTTACAATTTAATTTTGAATTTGAATTGTCCTGGTCATTTGGGACAATAATTTATTTAATATTGCCTTATTTTAATTTATTAATTTTTTTCCATTTTGACACTGTTGTTAATCAAATTCCCAACGCTTTTCGGTCGGATTCATTTAATTTAATTTTACGTCTGGAGGAATATTATCCCAGATACGGCGGTGAATTTCGTGCTTGGCCAAGAACGTGTTCGTCGGTTGTCGCATTTATCTTTCGGGTTTTTTTTTTCAGGTTAATTATCGGCACTAACGTTGCCGAAGCGTTGCTATTTGATATTTTGGTGTATTTGAAAAATTGTATTATTGTGACTCGTTCTGGTGTGGATTATTTGAACGGTGGTCGACCTTGCTGGTCAGTGGATATTTTCCCGAGATACCGCTGTAATTTCGTGTAGTTTTTTTACTTTTTTTTGTCTGTGGGTATTTAATAAACTTGATTTTCCGGCAACTTTGGTTCTCTTCTTGTCCCTGTGTGGCATCATTTCTCTTTCAGCCAGCTTTCACAATCAAGCGATAGTCCACGGCGGGGTTTAGATTGTGTGGCGCCCATTTCGGAACACCTTGCGGTTGGATGTTGTTTATCCCCACGCCCTCTCCCAGAGTTGGTCGGTGCAACCCCAAGGACTGCACGAGCGCACAGGTAGAGCTCAAGGTTCCGGAACTTATTTTTAAAATATTTTATAGCTTTCATCGGGAATAGAAAGTCAAGGTGTTTCAAATACACAAACCGGCAATTGAAAGAAAAATCTGATGTGGCCAGGCACATGACTTTATCATACAATATATAAAATTAATAGTTTAGCTGCATGAGAATCTATTCTATTGAGATAAATCGTAGGTATTGTCAAAGCATCAGCATTTCACACTACCTACACTACGTCATTAGAATAATAGTTATTTATGTCACAAATTCCGAAAGTACGGAATAGCGCGAGGAGCGGTGATGCGGCGCGTCACCGAAGTCGGAGTGTCGCCGTCGCATATGAGCGAGTCTCGCTATCTAGTTTTTGGCAGGAGCGACATCAACGTTTATTGTGTTGCTTTTTAAGAAATACGTATTTAAAAAAAATAAATGATTTCTGTATAGTAAATGCTAGGTTGGTACCACTTTGACGAAACGTCAAGTTTAAAGGTGCGTTCCGATTGGTAGGTAATAGTAGCTAATGGCGGTGGTAGAATACGAAATTATAGTATTTCTTACATATCGTGATAATGACACATATTAGTTTGCATGTACATAAACATGAGTCACTAGCAATTTTCTATTGGAAATACTATAACGGCGTCTGCTACCACTGCCATTATCACTAATGAAAACGCACCTTAAAAAGGTAATTCAAATTCTGACAGATTTATATTTGTTCATAACACATCCCTACCAACATACTAAAATAAAACTACATTCATCGCTATACTTTATTTATAATTTTCTCAATGTATCGTTTTTAGAATTAGATATAAAGACGGGTTGATATTTCTTATCAACAAACAATCAAATTGGTGATCTTATTTTATTTGAAATTTGTATTTTATAATTTGCCGCACTACAGCGGCAACGTTTCATAGTGGTTCTCCAAACTCTGATGAGATCAGCTGTTTTCGAATGTGACAACACAAAAAAATATTTGTCAAAATCCTGGCTACTATGTAATTTCATATCAATGCAGATGCGACCGATCTCGATCAAATAGAATTTGCTCTTGAAGCTAAACTATTAATTTTACCAAAAAATGTTATAGGCATAAATTATTCAAAATTTCCTGTACTTTAATTTATTGATTAACTATTTTGTCGAAATTACAGAAATGGCGGCTTATTTCCAAAATCCTTCAAAAAGGCTTAGAATAAACCACCAGTTCCTTTGGACCCTTTTCAACCAAAAGCTTTTCAGCTCTAAGTTTGGTAACTAAACTTCTAAATATGAACTTTCGTTCCGATACCTTTAGTAGTTTCTCCGGAATCGTCGCCACAAAAATCGTTTACACACACACATACACACATACACACATACACACATACACACACACAGACATTTTTTTGTACCTTGGTCAAAAATGTTCAGGGGACCCATAAAGACATATTTCCGCTAAAATCTCAATTTTTTTTTTCGGCACGATTACAATACTTCATCATACTGCGTATGATAAAGTAAAAAGGGTATCAGGCATTGCTTAATATCTATACAAAATATGATATTGAAGGCAATAAAGACAATGTAAAAAATAAAATTTCTTCTCTGAGAACGTCATTTAGACGAGCATTAAAAAAAAATAAGGCGAGTAAATCAGGGATGGGCACTGACGAGGCCGAAAACAATGAACCCACATTGTTGTATTACAATTTATTGTTGTTTACGGCCGACCAGGAGCAAGCCAGGGAAGGTGTTTCGACTGACGTCAGCCACAGCGAAGACGAGGTGTCAGTTGTGTCGGATGTAAGTAATAAAAAGAAAAACATTTTCATAATTATAAATATTTATTATATCATCTTGTCTTGCCAGGGTACAATGCCAACGGTATTAAAATAATGCATGTACTTATTTCTGCTTTGTTTAGCGTCAGTAGTAGCATTCTTATTACGATTGTTATTTTGTAATCCATGCACGGGGTTGCGATTCATTTCTCCATTCCCCATACAAATTTTCACCCTTGTCAATATTTTCTTTATCTGTAGACATGGATGTGAAATAAGTAGTACTTTCCTTCCTTAAAAAATTATGTAAGGCACAAGAAGCAAGAACGATTTTATCATTTTTTTCTGGTTTAAGATTTATTTTAGTTAAAAATATTCTGAATCTGCTCGCCATTATTCCGAATGCGTTCTCAACAATACGTCTAGCACGTGACAGCCGATAATTGAATATTTGTTGATGTCGAGTCAAATTATTTTGCGGAAATGGTTTTAAAATATTTGCACGTAACCCAAACGCATCGTCGGCAACAAAAACAAAGTTCCACATTTTGGTCAGGTTGTGGAATGTTCAAAACCCCTTTTGTTAATTTTTCATAAAAAGTAGTTTATTCAATAACTCCGCCATCAGACATTCGTCCATTTGCCCCAACGTTTACATATATAAACTCGTAGTTTGCGTTAACAACTGCCATTAGGATAATGCTAAAAAGTGTTTATAATTATAATAGTACGATCCACTATTTCGGGGACATGTTATTCTGATGTGCTTGCCATCTATCGCACCGCCACAATTAAGAAAATTCCATGTTTCTTGAAAGTCTTAGTACGAGATCCCACTGCAGAATTAGTGTACTCATCGAGTATATGCTAAAAACCTAATTTTTACGCATATTTATCATTAAGAGAATAAATATTTGCTAGGGTGCCTATCAAAATGTGGCCGCTAGTATTTTTAATTAAATTATTTTTAATTAATTTTTCGCAAAAAATTTCATTGATTTGTTTTTAAAATAAAATATCGTCCACTTCACGGCAATATATATAAAGACTTTGAAAATTTACGGTTGCCGTTGCGCACTTGGCCGCACCTCTTCGCAGCCAGGTGTAAACAGGTATGATTTTGATATCTTTTTACGTTTATAACGTACATTTATGATTTATATATTAAATTAAAGGTAATTTTTTTCTTATTATTATGATATATGGGTGCCTAATTAAATCTGGCCGCAAATAAGAGTTGCTGGCTGCTAAATATGATAAATATTAAAAGTAGAGTGAAAGAGAGCTAGCGCGTAATGTCACCAGTCAGACGAAGACAGCGATTGCCAGCTGTCCGACGTTTTAAAGCCATTGCGCATGCGTCGGGTGCTAGTGTTCTCAACTGACCAGCTGCAGCATATTTATTCTAACCTAGAAACCACGAAAGATGAAGGCGTGTTTTCTGTGTAAGAAAAAAATCTGATGTGGCCAGGCACATGACTTTATCATACAATATATAAAATTAATAGTTTAGCTGCATGAGAATCTATTCTATTGAGATAAATCGTAGGTATTGTCAAAGCATCAGCATTTCACACTACCTACACTACGTCATTAGAATAATAGTTATTTATGTCACAAATTCCGAAAGTACGGAATAGCGCGAGGAGCGGTGATGCGGCGCGTCACCGAAGTCGGAGTGTCGCCGTCGCATATGAGCGAGTCTCGCTATCTAGTTTTTGGCAGGAGCGACATCAACGTTTATTGTGTTGCTTTTTAAGAAATACGTATTTAAAAAAAATAAATGATTTCTGTATAGTAAATGCTAGGTTGGTACCACTTTGACGAAACGTCAAGTTTAAAGGTGCGTTCCGATTGGTAGGTAATAGTAGCTAATGGCGGTGGTAGAATACGAAATTATAGTATTTCTTACATATCGTGATAATGACACATATTAGTTTGCATGTACATAAACATGAGTCACTAGCAATTTTCTATTGGAAATACTATAACGGCGTCTGCTACCACTGCCATTATCACTAATGAAAACGCACCTTAAAAAGGTAATTCAAATTCTGACAGATTTATATTTGTTCATAACACATCCCTACCAACATACTAAAATAAAACTACATTCATCGCTATACTTTATTTATAATTTTCTCAATGTATCGTTTTTAGAATTAGATATAAAGACGGGTTGATATTTCTTATCAACAAACAATCAAATTGGTGATCTTATTTTATTTGAAATTTGTATTTTATAATTTGCCGCACTACAGCGGCAACGTTTCATAGTGGTTCTCCAAACTCTGATGAGATCAGCTGTTTTCGAATGTGACAACACAAAAAAATATTTGTCAAAATCCTGGCTACTATGTAATTTCATATCAATGCAGATGCGACCGATCTCGATCAAATAGAATTTGCTCTTGAAGCTAAACTATTAATTTTACCAAAAAATGTTATAGGCATAAATTATTCAAAATTTCCTGTACTTTAATTTATTGATTAACTATTTTGTCGAAATTACAGAAATGGCGGCTTATTTCCAAAATCCTTCAAAAAGGCTTAGAATAAACCACCAGTTCCTTTGGACCCTTTTCAACCAAAAGCTTTTCAGCTCTAAGTTTGGTAACTAAACTTCTAAATATGAACTTTCGTTCCGATACCTTTAGTAGTTTCTCCGGAATCGTCGCCACAAAAATCGTTTACACACACACATACACACATACACACATACACACACACAGACATTTTTTTGTACCTTGGTCAAAAATGTTCAGGGGACCCATAAAGACATATTTCCGCTAAAATCTCAATTTTTTTTTTCGGCACGATTACAATACTTCATCATACTGCGTATGATAAAGTAAAAAACAATGTACTTAACTTTAATGATGCATTATTTAAAAAGTGTTCGCTCATGTTATTATTTCGTCGTATGAAAAAATATAAATATCACGACGCTTTATTAACAATTGAATCAACTGATGATTTTGGATATCATACAGAGTGCCGTAAAAAAATTACAGTTTTAAAGCAAAAAGACAAAGAAGAATTCGAAAATTTTTGCAAAACACAAACAGTAAGTAAAATTTCAACTGAACTTAAAAATATTATAGGTTATAGATACGATATAAATAATACAGTGCTAACTTCGAAGTTTTTTTTTTTAATTTTTTATTTTTGTGGAAAAACGTGGTAACGTAGCACCATTTACTCATTCCTAAGATATTTCATTTCTTAGACAGGTAGAATTTATCAGGTAGTCGGACCTTTTTTAAACTTATTTCAAGCACACAATAAAATCATTCAACAATATAATGTGGAGACATAAATACTATTACTAACTTTTTCTATTAACTGTGCGTTATGTTTTTCCGAAAAAAAATATATAACTGTCGACATTTAGAAAATTAAAAAAAAAAAACAAAGATTATATAATTGTATTTTTGTAGATCGATTTAATATTTTCATTTAATTATATCAAATACAATTAAAACAGTGTTGTGGAATGACCATGGAATATTTAACTATAACACCTTTTTTTTATAATTAACAGATTCCGAGCCTCCCTTCAGATCTTCATGAACGAAGTATTTCTGATGTCAACTGTGATCTAGTAAGTATATACAATAGTAACAATATTAATCGGATATGAAAAAAAAAATTTTCGAACAGTAAGCTTTTAATACAAATCATCTTCAAACACATACATTTACTTTGTAGGAAGAATCAAGGCCTTCATTGAGCGATCAACCAACTACACTTCCAGCAGCTGAACAGCGAACTACGACTGCTTCAAACGAGCAGCCTAGTACATCTGCGCACGAAGATGATCAAACTCAAGTTTTTCAAAGTGTATCATCTGCTGCTACAATATCCCAGCAAGCTATTCCATCAACACCTAAAATCAAAAAGTCAGCCTGCCTTTTTTGTGATCATGTTGAAAAAAAAGTTGGTAAGAGGCGAATCTATACAACGTTCCCGCAATCAGAAGCAACGATTGAAACAATAAAATCAATGGCCGAAAAATCGAATGACACTAAATTGTTAGCGAAACTAGAGAGCCCTCAATCTGTTGCTTATCATTCAACTTGTTTTTCATCATATCAAATTTCATTGAAACGGCAATGTGAGGAACATCTAGAACCAAGATATTGGCACAAAAACCGTCAATTTCATCACTTGGCATTCAATGCGATTTCGGAAATTATAAAGACGGAAATTATTGGAAACAATCGCGTTGTGTATCTCACTGATTTGTTTACTCAATATAAATCATTGCTACTGGAATTTGCTGAAGGCCAAGTACGCGCTGAAGACATACAAGACTATCGTGTTGAAAACTTAGAAAATAAAATAATCAAAGCTTTTGGCGATAGAGTTACTATTGAATCATCCATGGGGACACCGAAAAAGAAAATTGTATATCAGTATGACATGGACACGTCACGATTAGCTGGTGAAATAGCAAAATTAGAATCTACTAAAAAGAATCGATTCAGAGATGTCGCTTACGAATTGCGCAATTGTATCACATCTCTGGAAAGTACGAAACTGCCAGATAATCTAACTCCAAAGGATGTCATTCTCGGAGAGTGCAATATTCCAGAACAACTTTTTAATTTCGTGTGTGACTTAGTTCAAGGACCAGATAGTCGTCGTAAAAATTCAGGTGATGATTTGGTGAAAATAAAGTCTGTGTGTAGTGACCTGATTTATATTGTATCCAAAGGTAGAGTCAAACCGTCAAAACATCTTACACTCGGGTTATCAATGAAATCTATGACAAGTTCACGAAAAGTTTTAACGATATTAAATAGATATGGACATACAATAGGCTATAATTTAGCTGAAGAAATTGAAACTGAGATGACGTATAGTTCCCAAAACGAAAACAATGCGATACCGGCCGGTATTAGCAGAGTTGATGGGCTATGCACGCACGTAGCTTTCGATAACTTTGACCGTTTCGTCGATACAGCCACTGGGAAAGACACTTTGCACGATACAGTTGGTATCATTTATCAATTTCGCAGCGAAAATGATGACCCTGATAATATGGACAATTCAGATACTTCTGATTCAGAATCCCTAAGCGCATATGTCCATGAAGGTCCCACGGAGCCTCTTGCAAGAGCTCGTAAGAGACGGCGTTTTGAAGCACCTTCGAAGGAAATTCGTCCCTTTGTCAAGACACCATTTACAAGTATGGCGTTTCTGCCTTTTCAAACAATTACTGAAACAATCGATGCGTGTCATTCAGATAAATCAATCGCAATTGATAAGGATTTGGTTTGGAGTATGTCTTTATCTCAAATTGATTCGGTACCCATGTGGTTAGGTTATAACTGCAAAATTGGCATTGATGAGAGTAAAATTCAGACAGTCGAGTACTTATCACCAATTAATGAATCTCCTACATCGCTAGCTGTTGTTCAAGAAACTCTTAACATTGCAAAGGAAATTGCTAAGAATTGTAATCAACAACAGATCATAGCTACTTACGATTTAGCAATAGCCAAATTAGCTATGCAGATTCAACATACTAAAAAGCCTGAATTTGACGATATATTCATTAATTTAGGCGCATTCCATACCCAAATGGCTTTCTTTAAAGCAATTGGAAAGTATATTGATTCCAGTGGATTAGTAGAGATTTTGGTTGAAGCAGAGGCACTAGCAGGAGGTTCAATGAACAGCTTCTTAGATAGTAAACATTTTAATCGATGTAAGCGGCTACATCCTTTGGCTTCTGGTGCTTTGCAGATTCTTCATTTTGAAAAATATCTGTCAGAAATTGACACGGATGATGTTGAAACTTTAAAGGAAGACTTAAACGCCGTAATGAATACTTCATGTGGAATCAACGAGAGCATTGTTTTACCTGATTCATTGGATAAAATACTGCAGGGTTACAAACAATTCCGCGAAATAACACTTCAAGGCGGTCATGGAAAGACAGCTCAATATTATTTGCAGTATACTGAACTTATCAACATATTTCTTAGATTTTCTAGAAGCATACGCTGCAGTAATTTTGAGCTCTACTTAGATTCTATCTTCGAAATGTGTGGCTACTTTTTTGCATTCAATCAGCCGAATTATGCCAAATGGGCTGCTATGTATTTAAATAACTTAATCAAGTTAAAAGTCGAAAATTCTACTCTACTTCAGGAATTTCGCGAAGGTGCATTTGGTATTAGACGCACAAAATCATGCTTAGGCAGATCACCTGTAGACTTGACTTTGGAGCAGACGATTAATGCTGATGCTGGTAATACCTTGACTGGTGTAAGCCATTTTACAAATTCGATCGCTGCACGAGAAAGATGGGCTCTTAGCCATAGTGTCAGGACTAAAATTATGTCGTCCGTGAAAGCAGAAATTGGATTATCTCAAACAGATGATACTTCTTATACGTTACAGAAGAATCGAATTGAGAAAGACTCCAAAACTCTAAACAATATTGTTAAAACGATGAAGAAAGCAATAAATCCTTTTTCTGAAAATGTTGACAAAGATCGTTTGTTCAATTTGTCAACTGGTAAAGCGGCATCCTCAAATGTTACTGATTATTTACTCAATGTTAAGTCTTTAGGTCAAGAACAAAAGTTAAAATTTTTTTCGGAATGCTCTGAAGATTCAACAAGATTTGTGAGATCAATAAGTCGTAATAAAATAAATAACTTCGCTTCAGATTGTGTTAAAAAAAGTATTAAGAGTACCACCGGAGACAAAAATACAATAATTAAAATGGAACGAGATATTTTTGGACGTCTGTTGGCAATTGCTATTAATCAAAAAGTTGACATTGGGTACTGTTTGTCATTCCCTCTAGCACCTCTACCTCCTGCACTATTCCACTGCTCAGGTGACATAATGAAGACGGACAAGTCAACTCTGAGTAAACAATTGACAGCAAAGATTGCACCAGCTAATCCTGGCCAAGTCGACATAGAAATCATTGATGGTTTCTATTATTTGTATCAAATTGGCTCTAATTTGCCGCAAACATTTGGAAAAGTGGCAGAATCGATATTGATAAAACTTTGTTCGAAAAATACTCCCGAAGTACATATCATATTTGATAGATATTTAACACCTTCTATTAAAGATAGCGAACGACAAAATCGAGAAGGAATTGATATTCCATACACAATTAATGGCCCTTTGCAAAAAAGACCCAATGATTTTTTAAAAAGCTTGAAGAATTTTCGTTTCAAAGAAGCCCTGGTAAAATTCTTAGCAAATCATTGGGCCGATGATTCTTTTGCTACAGTATTAGGAAATAAAAAAATTTATATTACAGTTGGAGAGCAATGTTTTTCGTATTGTTCTGCTGCAAATCTCGTAGTGCAAACTGAAGAAACTGCATTTGAATGTAAACATGAAGAAGCTGATACAAGGATTGTTTTCCACATAAGCAAAGTACCTGAAAATTCAAAAATTTTGGTGAAAGCATCAGACACAGACGTTTTAATAATTTTATTAGGTAATATGCATAAATTTCCTAATTTGCAGATTTGGTTGGCGAACAGTGCATCAAAAAAAAGGAATAATAAAGATGAACTTTACATTAACTGTACGGACTTATCAATAAAATTAGGCGCAACTCTATGTCTTGCTCTTCCCGCTTTTCACGCGTACACGGGTTGCGACTACACGGCTGCATTCTTCAACAAAGGGAAAGTTCGGCCCTTGACTTTATTTATGAAGCACCCACACATTCAACAAGCTTTTGCGTCTTTGACGAATCCTATTGACATCTTTAATGAAACTAAAATTGAGGCGGTCCAGGAGTTTACGTGCCTTATGTATGGACTTCCAAAGTGTCAAAATGTAAATGCCGCAAGATTTTTATTATTTGACAAAATGTACGCTTCAAAACAAAATAATGAAAAATTTATGAAAAGAATGAAAGGTTTCGATTCAACGCATATTCCACCGTGCTGGAAATCTTTGAAACAAAAATTGTTGCGGACAATCTTTGTTAATTCAATGTGGTTAAATGCTACTGAGCCGAATTGTATCAAGTTTAACGCGGAAAATAACGGCTGGCTGTTATTAGATGGTGTCCTAAAACCAACATGGTTCCTGGGAGACTCAACTCCAACGCAAGTTGAGAGTGTGCTGTGTGATTCCGATAATGACGACGATTCTAATATTAGTAACGATAAAAGTGATAGCTCCGATGATAGTATAAGTGTTTTGTTTTGTTTCAAGTCAAACCAATTCCAGGTTTCTAGTTGACCTGGTCAGTAACGGCGACCAAGGCATTAATGGATGTGAGGGAGAGATACCAGGCATCTGGTGCTCGCCGGTGACTCATCAAACGGGGCCTTCGGAATCTGTGCCATCATGAGGACTTAACGATCTGATATCTAGTATATCCGAATAGGGATTAAGGTAAGTGCGGGTTAGACGCTATAGCCCACATGACGTTTATACCCTTCTCGATGTGGAGCTACCCTATCCCACGTATGTGGGTAATGAAAGCCGCTGAGAGAGATGACATGTGGTAGAGTTCTCAGCCTAAGCGTGTTCGACGGTGCACCCATCCTGCGATGAAAGGGTAACCTTTCTAATCTCGATGGGTACGGATAACGCGTTAGCGTTCTGGGCGGTGACTCGTCAAACGTGGATTCCGGAAGGTTTCCGACACGAGTACTGGGAGAAATTCAAGGCTGTGCGATGCATTAACTCTTCGGTGTACGCCCCTAGAACCACCGGGGGCTACCCTATCGCATGGTTCTTAACTGTGCGCCAATGGTCGCCCTTCTACGGTGTGTACAGATGTTGAGTAAGATTTGCGAAAGTAGCCTCGCCGGTGACTCGTCCAACGGTGTCGGGGAAGCCCGACTATCACGAGTACCGAGGGGAAGGAGGGCCCCCATGGCTGGTCTGTTTAGGAACGAGGTCTTATTTGTATCATGGACGCCTGCGCGTGATGTGGTGCAGCCAAAGAACTTACTTTAGGGATATTACAATTGCCAGCCATGGCCTCTTTCAACTGGCCACGGACTCTCGGGGGCAGACACGTTTCCTGGGTGGTGTACCATGGATACTGTATGGCGAAATCAATAATAATAAATAAACATATAATAAAAATATAGTCACTGAGGGTACTACGAGGACATATGCTGCTGCATCAAATAAGTGCAATTAAAAAATCATCACCAAAGATTAATAGGAATATTAAGAATATATATTCAGAGGACACTATGAAAAAAAAATGAGGATATCTATTAATGTCATCGCCGAAGATCCAACTGGAGAAGATGAAAACAACAAAGAAAACGTTTTCCCCTTTCCTACAAATAGAATTATAAAAGCTTCAACATCACACGGAAGCCTCCGGAGAATCTGCTAAGACTAGACTTGGAGTGTATGACTCTTGGATTAGATATCATTAAAGACCATATGGGGATGCAATCCGGATCTGCATCGTCCACTTGGCCTGGCAAACGCAAGCATTCCAAAAATAATCTAGCAAGAAACTTTTTTGTGACAGTAACTTCAAATAAAAAGCTTTGTTAGAATTATCTTAAACAGTGATCCATTGCTTTATTCAGTTAAATATTTATCATAAAATGTTTCCCAAAGTCATTTTATGTTTTACAAAGTTATTTTAATGGATATTAGTACAGGGTGGCAAGACCTTAAAAATGAATAAACAGAACATTTCAAATCAAAATATGGCAAAGAGGACAAAGGGATAATAGGTAAAAATAGGATAATAGGACAAAGGGAATAACGTTATTCCATATGTGTGCACGAAAATCTCATAGAGTTTAAAAACGCTTGTATTTTCGAAAATGTATTGAGAAATAAAGTCTAACCTACAAAGTTACGCCATCGTATAGCTTTTGACGTTGGGCCTGAGGACGAGTTTATCTCAAAACCGGTAGCCAGAAAATCTTATTAAATATATTTTGGAATTACTGCAACCTTCGATTCTGTTTTAACTAATAAAAAATAATCCAAAACCTGTCCCTTGATCCTCAAGACCTCCTGGTTAGTTTCGACGTTGAGTCTTTATTTACGAGGGTTCCAATCCAGGATACCATCACCATAATTACACAACTCCTTACATCTGATAACCAAGTTTTCTGTTACGCTGACATGGTAGGTGCTTGTCTATCTTCCACTTACTACCAGTTCCGAGACAAGTTTCGGGAGCTGCCATGGGCTCACCCTTATCCCGTGTTGTGGCCAACATTTTCATGGAGGCATTTGAACAACAAATCCTTGAGTCCCATAACCTCAAGCCCAAATGTTGGTTCAGATACGTGGATGACATCTTCGTAATTCGGCCACATGGACGGCGATCAATGCATGATGCCAGAGTGCTACGTCGGTCAAACTTATATTGATTTGCCACTAAAAGTGGATTTGCCGGCAATACATTCTTATTAGGTGATAGTGCCTACTCCAGTTTTCAATCGATTTAGGAGATTAAAGTATTTTGAAAATTATGACAACAAATTTATAGTGGAAGCTAGTTCCAGCTTGTGTTCTTCACAATATATGCATCAGATTTGCTGAAGTGATGGTGAACGTGAAGAACAGTGGGAAGAAACAATAGAACCTGGGATGGATCGGAGATTTCGGTTGATGAATTGAGCACTTATTTTGTATAGATACACAATAAATCATCAAAGTGGAATGGATATTTGGGTAGTGAGCAGATTAAAAGCCTTGTCTTCGTTGACCTTTTTTTATTAAATCCAATATTTCGCTAACGATTGCTAGCTTTATCAAGGAAGCTACATTTTTTTTGAGGTTATAACATGTGAAAAAATTAACAAGTCTACTTACAATAAATAGTCTAGGCTACATGGATAATGAAGTGATGTACAACTATCGATGACATTATTGATGTCCTCGTGTTTCTGGTTCGAATCTTTGCGGTTTGGACACAGGCAACTTAAGTGAACTCATTTTCTAGTGGCGTTATGTCCTGGTTAACCTATTCTTATCCAGTATTCAAAATATCAAATAATTTCCGCCATTTTATAGCACTGTGATGTGCTATAAGAGCATCCAACAGTTTATTCTGGTTTAATCACTGTCAAGTCATAACCACCAAAGTTTGCTGTCACGCACACGGCTATTTAATTCATGAATTTTAATCCATCTTTAATTTATCATCAATACTGTCATCGATCGTTGTACATCACTTCATTATCCATGTAGCCTAGACTATTTATTGTAGGTAGACTTATGTTAATATTTTCACATGTTCTAACCTCAAAAAACTTGTAGCTTGCTTCATAAAGCTAGCAATCGTTAGCGAAATATTGGATTTAATAAAAAAAGGTCAACAAAGACAAGGCTTTTAATCAACTCACTATCCAAATATCCATTCCACTTTGATGATTGTTTGATCAACGAGCAAAACGTCTCCTAGTCACGTTATTACACAATAAAGTGGTACAAGGTGCGGCAAAACAACAAGCTACTGGGCTGAACATAACCCTATAATTATTCGCGAACAACCGCTACATTCCCCTATATTAACGTTGTGGGCTGCGTGATGTGGGATGGCCTTCACGGTCACCAGATTTAAGTGTTTGTGACTTCTTTCTTTGGGGATATCTGAAGGAAAAGGTGTTTAAACGTCGCCTTCACACACCCTACCAGAGTTAAGGGAGCGGATTATTGAAGAAGTGCACGCTATACCACGCGAAATGTGTGTACGAACTGTACAAACTTTTAGAAATCGTCTCCAACAGTGTGTTGCTGCTAACGGCCGCCATCTTAAAAACATTATTTTAAAAACGTAGTTATTCTTAAATAGTTAATACTGTACACTTCAGAAATAATTTTTTTTTTCTCTATATACACCCGTAACTTTTGTATTATCCTCGAAACCGGTTAATTTGTATTTTCCGTACCCTGTATAACCCTGTATAATTGTTGGTCTTTTTTATTGGCTTTTCTCCGTAATTGCAACAGAATTGTAGTATAGGGTAGGTGCATCCAAGAGCACGCGGTCTCTAAGAGTACGCAAGCGATAAATAGTAAACTTGACAACACAGCACATTTGGGGCGGTATGATATCCGGATGTCTTGCAGTTGGTTATGTTTATACGTGATAGCGGTTCGTCAGTTTTTCACAACTGAGTGGTGTGAGGTAAATATATAATTTGTTTCCTGATTTACTATAATTTTACATGGGATACAGTAAGCTGTTACTCAAAACTGGCATTTTAGTTTAATAAGACGATTGCGTTTGCACAATCTTTGTTATATCTTTTTCAAAATTGCATGTGTGCACAAACGCCGCAGTTGCCACACTTTACTGCAACGAATCGCGAGCAAAATTACACTGTTTGACTACGAGTACGCAGCTAAAGACTACGCGCGTACTCTTTGGTACAATTTTTAATGCATGCGTAACCCATTTTCCGTAAATAACATAGACACTATTATTTTTTAGAAATGCGTAAATACGCAAGGAAAACAAATAGATCATTAAAATTTTCTGAAGATATGTTGCAACGTGCTCGTGAACGAATAGAAAAAGGCTAAAGCAAGAGAGCGGTAGCTGCTTCGTTGGGCGTCAATGAGTGTTCCCTAAGGAAGAGACTAAAGGCAGGAACTATTTCGACATCGCTTGGAAGATTTCGACCAGTATTTTCAGTTGTCATGGAGGCAGAACTTGCCGGTCATCTCCGAGAGCTTGATAAGCGATTCTACGGTTTGACAATGAAAGATGTTATGACTTTGGCCTTTCAATATGCAGAATTGAACAACCTGTCCCATGGATTTACCAAAGATAAGAATAGTGCCGGAAGAAGTTGGGCGAAAGCATTTGCCACAAGAAACAACTTGTCTTTGACAAGTCCTGAAAATGTAGTTTAGCTAGGGCTGTAGGGTTTAACCGTTTTTTTTTTTTTTTTAACTTAAAGACATGCTATGATGAAACTCGAGCAGGTCTACACCGCATCTTCAATATGGTCGAGACGGGAATGTCCACTGTACCAAACAGAATCCCAAAAGTGTTCGCTCCAAAAGGCAAAAAAAAAAACGGTATCAAAACTAGTTTCGGCTAACAGAGGACAAACGGTTACTGCGGTGTGCTGTATGAGTGCGTCAGGAATTTGGGTGCCACCATCACTTATATTCCCGCGTAATACAATGAACGACGAACTATTTTTTGTGGCTCCACCAGGTACTTTGAAGTTTGTGACTGAATCTGGTTATATGAACACACACCTGTTTTAAGAATGGCTAAACCACTTCCAAAACTTTGTCAAATCTTGGACAACCATGTGTCACACTGCAGTTTATCTGCCATCCTCTTTTGTAGGGAGCACCACATAACATTACTAACTTTGCCTCCACACGCTAACCATAAGCTACAACCATTAGACAAAGGTTTTTTGCCCCATTAAAGTCATATTCAAGGGCGGCCACGATACAAATTTGTGAGAAAGCATTTGCCGCTACTGGATTGTATCCATACAATCCTGACATATTTAACGACGACGGCTTTACTCCAGCAGAAGTAACAAACGTTTTATTAAACTAAAATAAGGCACCAGCTTCAGGCACTTCTACACAAATTGACTCCGACGGCCATCAGTCTCCAACTTCTGATACTGAGAGCGATAACATACCATTAAGTTCCCTGGAACTACAGCAAAATCAACTAAAAATGATCTTTCAGCTGTAGTTTCACATCCAACTATGCCTTCTACATCTGCCCATGAGAGCTGTACTAGCGGGAAAACTAGAAAGACTAGAAAGAGCTCACGGAAAAAAGTCATAAATACTGTTCTCTACCACTTATAAGGACGAACTCGAGAAGAGGTTACAAGAGAAAACACCAAAGCTTAAGCGCAGTGTTTTGTCAAGCAAAACAGATAAAATCCGTAAAAAGATGCATTTCGGCAAAAAAAGGATAAGGATGCCATATGCCCAGGATGCAAAGACAAATACAGCTCATCTACCAAAACATGTAACGTGCAAGCAGCGGTGGCAAGAAGATTGCTCACATAGTTTAAAACAAAGCGATATTAGGTGCGAAAATTGTGTTCAGTGAAACTCCAGTTTTAGCAGACTTGTTATAGAGCTGTTGAATTGTTATGTTGTTATTATTATTGAGAGTGTTGGGTTAGGTTTTCTAAGTACTTTTTGCAGTGGTATTTATGCGTACTATTAGAAATATGATTGCGTACACTTAGAAACAGATGTACATAAGAGTACGCATGTGTATCATTGCAGATTAGTGGAGTTTGTAGATTTTGTTATTGTTATAAAAAGTAGTAAACGTTTTGGTTTTAGTTAGTATATGTACATTACAATTTATCTCACAAGTAGAAAATAAAATGTTTATTTATTGATTTTGTTTTTCTACGGCCGCTGGAGTTACGTACGTACTCTTAGATGCATTAACCCTACTTAAATGGGCAAGAAAAAAGTTCATATGTAGACAGATGGTCCATATACAGGGTCTCCCACGACGAGCTGCCATTAGAAGTATATGGAGAACCAAATGAAATGACAGTTTAAAAATTTGTGGACTTATATTGTTGGACACGATCGTCTCAACTAAAATATTTTGAGTTTTCGGTTACTTCCGATTGCGCCGGAAATGATGTCATCTTTTATATTTCAAATGGAACACCCTGTATTTTATAGCATTTTTGAAATATTCATTACATTTCAATTCAATTTTATGTTACATTCCCTATACCTAACATGTGTCATTTTTGAGATATTAATTGTTTTCATTAAAAAATGACAGCTGCACGGTTACTTTCAATTACTTATAAACTATCCCCTTTGACAGTTGGAAAAAAGTTGTCCGGCGAAATTTTTGTGAAGGTAACGTATTATCGACACATCGGTAGATCTCCTCTAAAAGTTATACAGGCTGTTCAAATTATAAGATCAAAGTTGAATTCGAGAAAAGTATTAAAAGTCGATCTTTTCAAATGGCAACCCTAACATATCAATACATTTCTGAATTCTATGGAAAATTTTAGATCAACTCGATTTTTAAACATCACAGTGGAAATTGCACATATTGCCATATCTAGATTGCCTTGAAAACAACTGAACAAGTTGGAATAAAGAGAGTTTTTTAATAAAACAAGTTTTTTAGGTCGTTTTTCATTATGATTGGTTTAAAATTATAACCCAGAATAAAACACAATATTAAAAATAAAAGAAAAAGTCAAGAAAATAAAAAAGTGCTTAATTCTAGTTCAGTAACTGTTCAAAAATGTTGCCGTTTTACGTTAAACATGCTACTATTCCTTTTACCATATTATTGTTGATGGCGTCCCTGATAGAGTTAGCACATAACTCATTGAAAGCAGCTGGAAGTCTATCTTTCATGTTCTCCTTATCAGTTATTAGGTCCTCCATTATTGGGTGGTTTGAAATGGACGGTGCTCCACCGCAGATAACAGTTGCAGTAAGACGCTTACTTAACGATCGATAATCGGTGATCGGTGGAATCCGCTTAATGAGCCATACAAATATCCACCGCGTTCCCCCGACTTGACGTCAATGGATTTATTAATTTCGGGAGCTATTAAAGACGTAGTTTATGAGAACCCAATAATTGATAAGGAGAACATGAAAGATAGAGTTCGAGCTGCTTTCAATGGATTATGTGCTAACTCAATCAGGGACGCCACCAACAATAATGCGTTAATAAGAAGTATAGCATCTTTAGCGGAAAACGGCAACGTTATTGAACAGTTACTGAAATTGAATACAGCAATTTTTTTTTAAATTATCTTGCGACTTGATTTTATTTTTAATAGTGTGCTTTATTGTAAGCTTATAATTTTATAATTACTAAATTAATTATAATGAAAAATTACCTAGAAACATGTTTAATAAAGTTGTGTTTTTCCAAATTGTTCAATTGTTTTCAAAAGCAATCTAGATTTGGCAATGTTTGCAATTTCTACTGTGATGTTTACAAATCGATTTCAGTAGGTACAAGTACATTTTAGGTATAGGACATTGTACACAAAGTTGATCTAAAATTTTCCATAGAATTCAGAAATGTATTGATATGTTAGGGTTGCCATTTGAAAAGATCGACTTTTAATACTTTTCTCGAATTCAACTTTGATCTTATAATTTGAACACCCTGTATAACTTTTAGAAGAGTTCTACCGATGTGTCGATAATACGTTACCTTCACAACAATTTCGCCGGACAACTTTTTTTCCAACTGTCAAAGGGGATAGTTTATAAGTAATTCAAAGTAACCGTGCAGCTGTCATTTTTTAATGAAAACAATTAATATCTCAAAAATGACACATGTTAGGTATAGGGAATGTAACATAAAACTGAATTAAAATTTAATGCAGATTTCAAAAATGCGATAAAATACAGGGTGTTCCATTTGAAATATAAAAGATGACATCATTTCCGGTGTAACCGGAAGTAACCGAAAACTCAAAATATTTTAGTTGAGACGATCGTGTCCAACAATATAAGTCCACAAATTTTTAATCTGTCATTTCCTTTGGGTCTCCATATACTTCTAATGGCAGCTCGTCGTGGGAGACCCTGTATAATGGAAAATTATGAAATGGCATTTTACAATAAAAATAAAACATTTAATATATGAGATAATTTTTATTTTATATTTACTGAATGGTACAATATTTAGAAAGTAATATTTATATCTATCGGAACAATCACTGTGTAAGAAAAAGAATATAACACACAAGTTGACAATGATTTAATTTACAACGTAATGTTTACTTGTATCAGCACATTCATTGACTTAATGTTTAAGAAAAGGAATACAACACACCAGTCTCCCACACAAGTACAGTGGTGCTAAAACAGTACATTACGTTTAACTAATAGCAAACCTACATCATTTTTCTAATTTTATCTACATTTCAGTGTTCTAACATAAAAGCGTTGATTGTCAACGGATTTAGTTAGTCAGCACGGGTTAGTTGGGGCCATGACATCCAGAGGGCAGGGGCTTGAGCAAGATTCATTCACAAATTATAGCGTTTTCGACTTATACACTTTTGTGCACGCACTCGGTGCGAGCCAGGGCATAAATATATAATAAGTAAGAGAAAACCACATATAACTGCTTGGCAGTTACGTCGTTGTGTCCCTCCTACTCTGTCAGTTGAATCGTTTAAATATATAAGTCGAACACTTTACTACAATGTGACAATGTGTGCCTTTTTTCTGTTGAAGGTATCGTCTTTTAAAACTTGCCTCGTGACACTATACTGTACATGCGGTGGTTTGTACAGAAGAGTTATGGCTATGTTTTGCTGCTATAGATAGATTTTTATAACTTCAATTTATTGGATAGTTTTCTTCATTAGCACTTTGTAGTTGATTCCAGTTTATATGTATAGTGCCAGACCAACTCCACGTGTTTCTCTTGGTACGATACGGCATTGTATTTGGGCGGTATATAGGGTCTCTACCAGAGAACGTCGGGATACAAGCCCCTATCCCCGACCGGACGGAAGTTGGCACCAAAGACAGGGAAGTACAGGCATTCTGAAAAGAGTTGCAGGGCGCTGCGGACCGTAATCTCTGATCCTTTATCCACACTCTTAGTATTATTATGTCTATTAGTAATTATTCGTCAGTATAGTTTATATTTTGAGTATTCGACGATTATGTCAGTGAAGTTATACAGTGTGTTTTATTAAATATCGCCCTCAAGTGACTGTATCGAACATATATATTTACCAATTTAAATGGGTCTACCGTGTCATAGATCGAAAATAGAATCAACAAAATTGATGATAGAGCCTTTGCTAGGATGGCAAGACTACGCACATTGGATTTATCCGACAAAATAAATTGACAAAATTAATGTCAAAAACAATACATGGACATGCGACTGCTTTCTCAAAATTTAGAAAGCAGGAATATGATTCAATTTGATCGGCCCGTCAAAGCCCTTTAGATTATGGGTAATTAAGACTATGTGCATATAACGACGTCTCATTGCCAGTAGGTTGTTCAAAAGCCACTCGACGAATGATTAAGGTCCAGGTAATCGCGTGAAACCCTAATTCGACCCCCGGAGTTTTCACACTTTATATCTGTTTAATCTATACCAAACTCGCAGTACGCCTTAAACACACACAGATTTGGCTCGTGTAATAGTCCCCTATCCGGGGTTACTGTATCCTGTTGTTTCAAGGTCGAAGAATGGAATATGTGGGGTATAGCTTTATAGTAGCAGTGCACCTTGGTCACAGTTGGCCCCTTTTGCTTCCCCGAGATGGAGTCTCTAACCAGAGCAGTCTGGCTGAACACGGCTGGCTAGTATAGCCAATACCCCTTGAACAGAGACGGTGGCTTCAGCACATCCCCCCCAACCCGAGGCCTGTCTCTGTGAGGCACGCTATCACGTGACACCATCCAATACAATGTTATCGAAACCAGAGGTCTAGACTGGTTCCGGGACCACCGGCTTAACGTACTTTCCGAAGCACGGTGGCAGAGTGAAACATCCGTATGTCGTATGTGAACCCAGGACCTGTGGAGTGCAAGGCAATCGCCTTACCATTCGGCCACTCGGCCTACTGTAAGGTCGAAGAAAAAGAACAAACAGTTTTTCTCAGGTCTACGGTTATCCGGTAGCAAATAACATTGATGGTGTTGAGGCTGATGTTTGCGGCAGGTTTTGGCAGTAAATTTCACCGCAAAAGTTCTCCCTGTTAGCGCTTGCCGTTTACAAGCACTTTTCACAACGTCGTATTAATGCACAAACACTTGGCCTCCCTTTGACGCCGTTTCCCTTGTGGTTGTCGTTGCAAACTTTAGTGTTGAAGGTTCTGGCACAGTCGGAGCAATTAATTTTAACATCCCGGGGCCACGCCGGTGATTGCTGGCACCACTAACATGTACAATTACAACGATGTTCATGTTTTGTGTTAAGCGGCACATGGCAGTCCTCACAATAATAGTTGCTGCAAAATGCGGCGGCAAAAGATGTGACTACGTTGTCGTGTCCATCGCAGTAAATCAGGTTGATGCTTTTTTCTGCTTCCTGACCCTGGCTTATAACGTCGTGTCTCTTTGTCCATACATGCGTCTTTTCAAGGCATGTAACTGACTGAACACCAGGCTTGTTCTCATTTTGTGTATTTTTGTGTTTTTATTTGTTCTTGTTGTTTCCCGCTGTTACTTTCAAAGTTTTGAATTTGTATAAATTCTTTGCGATCCCTGTTTTGCCGACCTCGTGTGATTGGTTGCCTATGCTTACCGTTTTATATTCGTCCGAATTCCCACATATTGATTTTTCTCGCTTCATTCGTGTTGTTCGATTTGGCTGTTCAAATTGTCGCAGATTTCTTTTTGTTTTGCACTGTTATATTTTGCTGCTCGTCTCGTTTGAGGTAGCTATTTGTTTTTTTTACACATTTTATTTTGTTGTCACGTTATTTTTAGGTTATGTCTGGTTTTCCTGTTGCTGCCAGCCTTTTAAATCTGATAAATTTAGATTTTTCCGTTTGTCCCTGCTTTTCGCTGATTCTTTGGAGTTTTTAAGAACCTTGACTGTGAGTTGTTTGCCGCCTGCAATTTTATATTTTTATATTTTTTGACATTTGTTATTTTAATATTGTAGCGTTACCCTTGATGATGCCCGTTATGGGCGAAATCGCAAAAAGACAATTACACTTACTTTTTGGAACAGAGAAGAACGTTAGTTTTATTTCTGCGCTATCTAAATCATGTGTTTAATTATGAATCACTCTTCGAAATAGGCACAGAGTATCTATTGATATTGATTTTGACAGTCTCTACGAAGAATATTGTGTAATAAAACCTATTGTTGAGATGACATGCACACTGCACAGCTACTAGTTCAAATTCAGTCATTGAAAAGTGGAGTAACATTTTTCTGGCAAATAGCGAACTACCAAATTTGCTGAAAATCATTCATCTTATATTTGCCATATTTGGTTCGAAGGCTGACTCTGAAAGAATATTTTCATTATGCACAGAATTCTGGTCGGGTGTTCGAAACAAACTACTAGTAGAGCATGTTAAAGCAGAACTTCAAATAAAGACCAATTTTAGATTTTCATGCAAAGAGTTTTATCACTACGCACTTAAAAACAAAAAGTTGCTACACGCTGCAAAGTCTGAAAAAAAATACTTTTTCAAACAAGAATGTTTTCTCTATTTTCGTATAATGTTTTAATTTCCGTCGCCCGTCTTTTCTCCGGACAGCATGAATACTGCCCAAAGTAAACAAATACATTCTGTCTATCCATTAATGTCACTACTTTCTTCTCCGAAAATTTTGCCATAATAAATAGAGGAAAGGACCATCCAAAAATAAATAATTATATATCCAATGTGGTCCATAATTATTCGGATAGTGACGTAATTCCAATATAATGTGAAACGTTTACATTACATATAATACAAACGTCATACTAATTTACAGTTTAAAAAGGCTTTTCGCATAACTAGGAATACTGCCTGTGCATTGGTTTCTGGATTTGAGACATCCCCATTCTACCGTGGCGATCTGACGCATGGTGGAAGACTGCCAATATCAGCGGAAAAACATGTTTTGACGTTTTTGTGGTAAGTAAAACAAAGTTATAACTACATATTAAATAATAGACATTATTTATTAGGTAATCACCGGTAATCGCCAACTTCTTCATGGGATTGTTTGAGGAAAAAGCCTTAACCTGACCCAAGCATTGGGTCAGATATGTTGATGATACCTTTGTGGTTGGCCACACGGTAGAGATAAACTTACTGAGTTCCTTAGCCACCTGAACAATGTTAATCCTTCTATCAAATTCACGATGGAAATAGAAGAGCATAATCAGCTGCCATTTTTGGATGTGCTGGTATACAGAACGTCAACGGGTACGCTTGGACATACAGTCTACCGTAAGAAAACACATACCGATCGGTACTTGAACGCCAAATCGCACCACCATCCCCAACAGAAGAGAAGTGTTACTAACACTCTGTTCAAGAGACCCGAGAAGGTGTGCGACTGTACCATTTTGGACGATGAACGGAAACACTTAGAGTGTGCTTTACGTCAGAATGGATACACCAAGTCTGACATACGAGGTGTCACACAAAGAAAACCGCAAGTCTCAGAGGAGCGACAAGAGTCAAAGGGGTTCGCTTGCTTACGAAATGTAAGTGGGGTATCAGAAAGAATCGGTAGAATACTGAAGAAATCGGGTATCACGGTAAGGTATAGAGTACCAGCAAAAGTTAAGGGTCTTTTGCCTAACCCAAAGGACATCACACCCCTCCTGAAGAACGAAGGGGTATACAAGATAACATGTGAGTGTGGAACATGCTATGTACGACAGACAGGACGAAGTATCGAATGTCGAGTCAAGGAGCACAGTAGAGACACCCGGCTACGCAAGATTGAACAGTTCGCTGTTGCTCAACACTGCCACGAATCGGGACATACAATTATTTTCGATGACGTGAAGATGTTGGCAAGGGTTGGTAATTACCATCGAAGGCTTATTAGAAAAGCCATCAATCGCGAGGATGGTACTGACATTAGGAGGGTCTGGAAATCGATCCTAACGCGGTCAGGTGGAAAAGCACATGGGAGCGGTAGCTCCAGATGTGCGGAGTGAGGTGTAAATACAGGTATATAAGGGAGAGTTTCTTGGTAGTTCTTCAGTATTCAATTAGCTTTGAAGAAGCGAGCAACATGGTTCGCGAAACGTCAGCATTAACAAATCTTGACACACGGCATAAGCCGGAAGCAGTTTATTTTCTAAATTATTTATTAGGTTTGCGGCAAATAAATGCTGCCTACGTGACGTTGCGGAAATGTTCGGAATGAGCTTGTCTGGGCAAAATGTTATTATAAATAGGGTGATGGATTATTTAATTAATATCGCTCCTTCAGTGATCCACATACCAAACACCGAGGCAGACAAAGAATTGCTGGAAATTTAGTTTAAGAAGGTAGTTATATAAAATACAAAGCACAATGGGAAAATTAAAGTTTTTAATAGGTTTCTGGGTTTCCACGGGTTATAGGGTGTATACACGGCACATCTATCGAGAAGAACTCCGGCGCATAAGTTAAAATCAACGTACACAAATCGTCACGATGTACCGTCTAGAACTTTACAGGGTATATGCGACAACAAGCGTCGATTTATTGATGTATTTATCGGACCACCTGGATAGATCCATGACTCCAGAGTATTGAAGCTGTCAAATATAGCGGAAAAACTAGCCGAAATATGTGGACGGAGATACCATATATTAGGCGATGGGGCATATTCGATCAGAGAATATCTTTTAACGCCATATAAAGATTTTGGCAATTTAACAGAAAGCCATAGAATGTACAATAAAAAGTTTAGCGCAACAAGAGTGCTGATAGAAAATTTTTTTGGAATTTTAAAAGGACGTTTTAGACAGCTGCAGCACTTGGCTATGCATACGGTGACAAAATAGACAAAATTTATTATTTCATGTTGCGTTATACATAATTTATGTATGAACCTTTTTGGAGGACGAACATGAGGATCTTACCGAAGAACCTGCACATGAATTGCCCCAAGTCACCGAAACGCAACTTCGGAGAAAGGGGGAAGAGAAACGGGATGCTATAAGAAATGCATGTGAATATAAATAAACATAAAGAATATAAAACGAAAATGAACGCGATTCTAATAGATACCAGTACCTACGAGAAAAACAGGTCAAATCCCATGAACAAAATTACTAGGGAGCATAACAGGATCATTGATACACTTATAACGGACATCCAGCTCGAAGAGAGAAGGGGGAAACACTTAAGAACCGTAACGGCACACTAGGAAGAATATATGGCCAAGTCAAACCTCACAAGGCTGATAAGCCTCTCAGGCCCATAATTAGCACCATCGGCACAACAATTTACAACACCTGCAAATATATAACCGATATCCTTAAAAATATCACCGGAATGACCCCATTTAACATCAAAGACAGCTTTACCTTAGCCGAAGAGCTCAAACAACTAAGAGTGCCTCCCGAGCATGTGCTTGTTAGTTTCGACGTAATAAATATGTACACAAATATTCCCACTGAGGTTGTGCTCAATACCATCGATGAGAGATGGCAGGAAATTAGTCAATTCACCAGTATAAAAAGACAACACCTTCTAACACTAATACAATTTATTTTTAATAATTGTTATTTTACATACGATGGACAATATTATAAACAAAAGAGAGGTCTACCGATGGGTTCATCTATGTCTCCTGCATTGTCGGACTTGGTGTTGGACAAGCTGGTCAATGGCATCGTCGTGCACAACCCCAGCTTGAAGTGATGTGGGAAAAGAAGTCTATATGACGGGTAAGCTTATAATATCTGCGTTTATTAAACAGGTAAACAACAGAGAGCTGTTATATGCAATGTGTACAACAGTACTGAAATGAATATAATATAACATTCTATCTGCGGCTCACATATAATAAGTTCATAGCATACGTGTCTATGATATATTATGTACGTGCTCCCTTTCATGATACATGCAGAAGCAAGTACTGCTACGTTAAGTTAGAAGTTAAATACTATTGATATGCTTTTTTATGTTGTAATAAAGATTGTTTGCAGTGAACGAAGCAAACGAGAAATGGAGAACGTATAGTGGAGCCGTATACGTTCGCAACATGAAACCCCCTCCCAGTAGTGCAGGTATTAAAACAAAAAAAAACCTATTATTTGGCGGAAGCTATGGAATTTACGCTTCCGTGTATTAGAACTTTGGGTACTCCAACTGGGAATTTACCCTCCATCCCCTCGCAGAGTATTTTAGCAGATCAGGAACAATAATCGACTGTCCCAACAGAAAATGTTTAGGATGTGGTCAAAGAGGAAGGGGCTTCCGAATCACCCGTCTTCTTCATCCCAATAAGCTCCTGCCAATAAGCTCAGGAGCTGGTCTTCCTCAGCAACTGCCGAGTGTATCCCCTAGCTCCCGCACACGAACAACAATCCGTAGGGCCCAGAAACAAAGCAATCTCGATAAATCGTTCGCTGATTATTTAGAAGAGAAATCAAAAAGACTTCGTTATAGTAACAGTTTAAATAACGGACCAAAACAAAACGATGAAAAAGAAGGAATCTCATGTCGGAAATTGCTCCAATGGCCGAGACTCAAATGAAATCATTCAGGCGTGGGGTACTGCAGCTGATAGATAATATTATAAATACAGAGTACATAACTTTGAACGCACTAACATATCAGCACCTAACTTGCACGATCTCATCAATACCTGGTCGATCGTGTGTGGACTTTAGTTATAAGGAGTTTGATAAAATTATTCGAGACACTTTACAAGAATAATTAAATGTATTTTTTTTGTATGTAGGTACATTTGTTTATAGAAGGTTCTATTTGTTAGTAAAAAAAAAACAGTAAATACTACATATGTACAACATAAAACATGTATTACATTAGTAATAGAAAAAAACAGCAGATTGTACCTTATAAAAGTAATTATTATCATTAACGGTATATTTCCCTTGCCAGGGTAGAGATGCTTGAGGAGTAAGAAAATAGTTAGCTAAATACTTTTTAAGAACTGGTGCAGGAAAAGTTACGGTTATTCGCATGTTTTGTGGTAGAGGTTGTACCGTGCCGTGATTATAGGTATCACAATCTGCAAAATAGGTAGGCGTGTAGTGAAGCCCGTCTCGTTTTCGTGCATAGTTATGAAGGATGCAAGCTGCTTTAATGACGAAGATTACTTTTTCGGGATCTGTGATACGAATACGACCATTTAAAACTGCAAACTTTTCGCATGGCATCCCAAAACCACATTCCATGGTTTTCCTTACTCGGCTCAATCTGTAGTTGAATATTCTTTTGACATTATCCAAAGTTCTTTGAGAGTAGGTTCTCATTAGGTATCAAGACAATGGGAATGCTTCATCGGCAACAAAGTAATAAGGAAATGGGGTACGATTCCCATTCTTCTTGAGCGGTGAGGTTGGAGGGATATTAAGTCCGGCATATTGAATCCAATATTTTATTGCTGAATCTCGGAATATTCCGCCATCACTGTTTCTTCCTGCATAACCGGTTTTCAATCATAGTAAATAATCCGATGAACCACGGTTTGCAAATTGTTCAATCCTCGGATGTTTGCCGTCTATTGCCCTATGCAGTTTGTCTATGCAGTTTGGAAGGTGACATAGTAATTCGAACCGTTTTGCTGATGCTCTCCACTGTTCTTCACTTGGGACCGGCATGCATGACTCCTTCAACGATTGCCAAATCACCGTTGCAGTCTCCGTTACAATTATTCCAACTGTGGTCTCCTCTCTAGCAAAGTACACTGCAAGCGATGTAAATGTTGCACCAGTACCTAAATACCGGTTAAAAAAAATAATTAAACATATGGTATTTACATTTTAAAAATGTTAAATTACAAATAAATATAAATGTTTCTTACCTGAGAGTAATTAATATCCGTTCCTCAGCACTCACGCATTCCCTCATGTTGGTTGTTTTCTTTATGTAGCCCTGGGGTAAGTAATCGAACCAATTCTAAATAAGTGCTTTGACATACGATATAAGCTTAAAAATTTACTATCTGAAATATTGAGTTCTTTTGCTGCAACAAATAATCGGCGGTGTGCATTTCTTTTGATATACGGGTGGACCCAGAATCTTCTTTTTATTCCATTTCTTCTGCGACGGCAATAGTAGTATAGTAACAGATCCTCATCACTGGAATCATTAGTGAAATCATTATTATCGACTACGTTGGACAATGATTGCTTTAAGGGTCGTGCTTCCATGATCACACCCAAGAATGTACTGATTTAAAGGGCAGAGGCGAGTAAAGTGATATGGTCGCAACTGTGACTATAAACCGTGCGCAGACAATGCGCAACTTGAGTGCCCAGTCGCCCAGTGTCCTGGTATCCACGCTACTACAGTTTCTTTTGGGTTGCCCAATGTGCAGACGGCCTAAAGCCTCGTTTACATCCACTTAACTTAGCTTAACGTACGAAAACTTAAACATTAAACAAAGTTGAACTGCTCTTAATTATATGTGTTCGTTTACATTCAGTTAACGTAGAAAACTTAACGTAACGAACGGGTTTATTCACTCAACTTCAACTTAACAGAATCCGTGCACTAAGTGCACCAATCACCAATCACAAGCTCCCGATTTTGACAATTTGGATGATGGTGACAGTAACATAACCTAAAAATTTACTCGTGAAACTTGAACTTTATTATCAAAAGCTGCTTTCGATTTGAGAGCGTTTTGCACTGAGGCGTTTCGTTTGTATTAACGGTGGTGCGTCACACACCTAGGTGCAAATAGAACGCTCAAATGTGGGTTTGCTTCACCTAACCTCAAAGTTTATTATTACTGTACCTAGTCTTAAATACAATACGTGAATAAGCCGGTGTTGATTTTTAAGTTTAAACAATTCTTGAAAAATATGCAGTGTTTTGATGAAGCCCTTAAACGTCAGTTGATGATAGTGATAGTAAGTATTACAATCGATTACAATTACATTTGATGAATTTGATATTTTTAATATTGATTTTTTTTTGTTATTCAGAACATGCTTGTAGAATCGGCGTGGTCATCTGATGATGATGATGATCATGGATGCATTTAGCGAGCCATTAAGAGAAGGAAGATTACTAAGATCGAAAATTTTGTTGAAATAACTGTTTTAAATTACTCTGAAAAAACATTTCAACAACATTTTAGACTAAATAGGAAAACAGCATATGAGCTGATTGCGTATATATAACGATATTAAAATAAAAAAATAAATAGGAAGTATTTCTTATAGATCGCTTAGAGAGAAGTGGACGTATAGCATCTTACAAAGCTGGAAGTGAAATTCTTTCCCCTGAAAATTTTTTTCTCATATGTTTATGGTATTTAAGCAACGTTTGCACTTTTCGGCTAATTTCGGGCCGGTTTAATGTGTCTCCGAGTGCAGCACATGACAAGTTGAAGAAGACCATTAATGTTTTACTGGCATTGCGGTCAGAATGTATTAAATGGCCATCATCTACAGATAATGCATCAATATCTGGGCAGTTCCAGGCCAAACCTGGTATACCAGATATTGTTGGTGCCATAGATGGGTGCCATGTGAAAATTGTATGACCACTAGACAACCAGTTGGACTACGTCAACAGGATAGGTTTTCACAGTGTTCTAATACAAGCCGTAGCAACTACAGAAAGAAAAAAAATTACCGATATTTTTTTTGTGGAGAATCGGGATCAATCCATGATGCTAGGTTATTAAGAAAATCTGCACTTTATCAAAGATTTCACAACAATCCAAATATTTGCGAAAATTATGCTCTTCTTGGAGAGTCTGTATACTTATCTACGCAGTCGTTAGTACCACCTTTTAAGAACAATGGCCTATTAACTGATCAGCATAGATCATTTAATTATAGACACAACTCAACTCGACTTGTTATTGAACATGCGTTTGGGTTGCTGAAAGGGAAATTTCGAAGATTATTGAACGGCTTTCATCTGGATCATTCATCGGTGCTCATCTGAAAACGCATAAGCAGCAGCTCCCGAATGGGGTGCAGCAGTTGGCTACCTGTTTCCAAAATAGGGTAGCCAGCTATGAAATCGGTGGAGCTCTGCCTAATGATGACATCTCCGAATATCTGGAAAGAAATAAGAGCATCGCTAAGGATCTTATATAGAGCCACCTAGCAGACGCAACGTTAGTAAAAGTGCAAGTTGAACTCTTCGCAGTATTTGTGAAGAAAATGGTTGCTAGTGATGGTGAGGAGGAAGAAGTTATACCTAGGTTCACTAAAAAACTTTACTACTAAATTTCGAGTGGTAAACCCGTCTTGTAATTTTGACAGCATCTATAACGAAATGGCGAATGATATAAAGCAGAGCGAACAGTTCCAAGAGCTTGATTCAGGATGGAGTTTTTTTTCGATTTCACATATGGAGTTAAACATTAACCAATATAGACTACTTCAGGGCTCATCCTACATCCCTCTTTCCAAGAAAGTAGCGAAAAGAAAAGCATGCATCAATATCAAAAATGATGATAATGCATGCTTGGCTTGGGCTTTAACAGCCGCACATCGCCCCGCCGAACGAAACGTCTCCCGAACATCTAGTTACCCTCATTACTCTGAGGTGGTAAATATGGGTAAGTTGGAATTTCCAGTTAAATTAACAGATTTACCAAAAATTGAGGAACTAAATAACCTAAGCATTAACGGTTATGAACAGAAAATGGTAAGAAGCATTATTGTGTGGATAGACCCATTAATTATACAGAAAATAGACGCAAATATAATAGAGGTTAATTTATTATACATTTTTGAGTGTGGTAAGGGTCATTTCGTATTAATTAAAGATTTTGCAAAGTTACTTTCCAAACCACTGTCGAATCATAATGGGGGGATTCATTTTTGCGATGGCTGCTTAACACATTTTGCAACTGAGCATAAATTAGCTAAACACCAGGAAAGTGAATGCAACAAAATTTGCACTATTTTAGCATCCACAAAATTAAATTTTAAACCAAATTTTGTGGGTCCGGGCAATATTTTACAATTTAACAATTATAATTTTGTGTGTTTTCTCGTAGCTCTTGGTTTATCGTTTGATTACAATACATAGACGCAATTATGACGACCCAGGTTACTACCAGATATAAAGCTAGCAATCCTGGACCTATTGCTGAGAAGGATAATATAAAACTCACCGATATATTTGCCAAAGTTAACGACTTGTTGGCCATTGTTGAACGTCAGGAAAAGGTGATAAAGACCCAAAGCAAAAATATTGTATCACTCACTGGTAAAGTAGAAGCACTTGAACTAACACTGAAAACGATGAACGTTAGGAATGGTGTGTTTGTACAAGACACGCTGTCTGGGACCACTAATACCAAATATTCTGCTGTGACAAAAACCAGTTCCAAGTCTACGCCGACTGTTGGCCCTGCTCGAGCGGCATCCCAACGCACAGCCGATGGAGTTATGGTTTCTACAGTGACAACTCCAAAATCTGCCGCAAAGGCTACCGCCACTGTTCAATTGCATACGAATGGAAATGGTGGCAAACAGGATGCGCTTAGGTCTGCTAATCATGATAAGTCCGTAGTTAATGCTTCCTCGACTGGTGTTATGAGCGCTAGCGAAGGTGGAACTTCAAAAAACCGCCGTCGCTCTGTTATTGTGGGCCGGAACCGTGACACAGCTGCTGGTTTGCAAGCGATTCCCAACCTCGTGGATCTACACGTCTATCGGCTGCACCCAGACACCACCCCAGATGTCTTGTCGTCTTTCCTGAGACCTCGCTTTCCTGAGGTCAAATGTGAGTCTCTCTCTTCCAAGCACCCGGATGTTTATGCATCATTCAGGGTTTCCATCTACGGAGAAAACTTCAGGGATGCGATGGATCCTTCCAGCTGGCCTCGGGGTGTCTGTGTGGGCAAGTTTTTTCACTCCAGCAGAACGAAACAGCCGGTGAAGTAGAATTTAAGCCCGATTTTTTTCTCCTTAATGTACAATGTTTGTCAACAAATAAGCTGAACTATATTGAATCGGAATACGTGTACAATAATAATCACATTAATTTTATATGCTTAACCGAGACCTGGGCAACCCGTGATTCTATGATCGCTGCACAAATGTCTCGTTTTGACTTGGGGAGTTTCTCCTGTAGAGAGTTATATAAGGGTGGTGGCACCGCTATTTTTTTATCGAAAAGGACTCGACGTTAAACCGTATGATTTGTCACAATTTTGCACTGACAAGCAACTGGAGGTCTGCTGCGTACGCTGGTCAAGAAATAATATGAAAGACACGTTCATTTTAACCTGTTATCGATCTCCTTCTGGAGACATAGATTCTTTCTTAAATCAATTGTGTTGTGCCATAGATTTTGTTTTTGATGTTAATGTTTATTTTATTGTCTGTGGTGATTTTAACCTGGATATTGTTAGTTCGAAGAATGATTTTGACAAGTTAGCCAGTTTACTTGCTGGATATAATTTGCACTATGTGGTTGAGTGGCCCACACGAGTGTCTGTAACAACTGCCACAACATTGGATAATATATTTACAAATATTGCACTTTCAACGACTACTTGCGGCGTGTTTGACAATAACATCTCTGACCACCGAACGGTCCTCCTTGAAACAAATTTGAACACTAATCATCACGATACCACTGATACTGCACGTAGATTCCCTTTGCGTAGGCGCTTCTCTGAGCGAAATATAGTTAATTTCACGGGTGAGCTCTTGCGTGAGAGTTGGCCTATTCAGACTCAGGGTGGCAGTATAGATGATGCCTTTGATTGTTTCCAGAGCACATTCTTGTTTCATTTCAATAACTGTTTTCCGAAGTCTAGATGCCGCGGGTCCCGTGATGGTTTTGATAAGTGCTGGGTTACTGACGCCGTGAGACGCTCTAGTGCTAGTTTGAGGGACTTGTTTTTCCTTCGAAATCGTTTCCCCGAATTAGCTTCTACATATCGAGAGAGCCGTCGAAGATATCTAAGCCTGATCACTGAAACTAAAAGACAGTACTATCAGAGAGTCATATTTGATTCTGATAACCCATCCCGGTCATCTTGGCGTCTAATATCCCGATTTTCGGGGAAAACGCATGCCAGCAAAGTTCATGAAGTCTATGTGGACGATCATATAACATCTGATCCAAGATCAATAGCTGAGTGTTTTAATGAGTTTTTTGTTCGGTCTCCTCAAGATATAGTCGCATCCCTCCCACCACTACCTGATGTTCCATTGATTTTGCCGGCCTCGCCCGTGATAAATGCATCCATGTTTCTGCATCCATTCACGGTAGAGGAATTATGCATTCTAATAGGATCTAAGATAAAAAACAAAAGATCAAGTGGGATGGATGAGGTACCCGCGTTTCTGATTCCTAGGATGGCTGGTATTCTTGCAGCCCCTCTCCAGTATCTCGTTAACCTTTCGTTCGAATCGGGAAAGTTTCCTGAGGGGCTCAAGATAAACAAGGTTTCTCCTATCTACAAGAAGTTGAATCCTCAACGGGTAGAGAACTATCGTCCAGTTTCTGTTCCTTGCACCTTCTCGAGCATATTTGAACATTGCTTTCTAGCTCGACTGGAGAAATTCTTAACGCATCATGGCATCATAAGCCCTAATCAACATGGTTTCTCGAAGGCAAGGTCAACTTCGTCAGCGACGCATTCTTTCACTGAGAGAGTTGTAGATCTGGTCGATGCGGGTGGGGTCCCGGCTGGGATCTTTTGTGATCTGAGCCGGGCCTTCGACTGTGTTGATCATCGTATACTTGAGGCTAAGCTGCTCCGGTGTGGGGTACGAGGTCTTCCTTTGCATTGGGTGATGTCCTACCTCACCAACCGGAAGCAGTACGTGTCGATTTCTGATCCATCTCTTGGTTCTGTGATCTCGGGGTGTAGGTCTGTGTCGTTGGGTGTCCCACAAGGCTCCGTTCTGGGACCTGTTTTATTTCTGGTCTTCATAAATGACGTTCCTCTTGTCGATGCAGGTGCTCATTTTACTTTATACGCCGACGATACTACCGTCGTGGTGCAGGGCTCTACTCAGGAGGAGGTAGCTTCATCGAGTCGTCGCGTTTTGGCATCCTTAAGTGAGTGGTATACACGAAATCGCCTTTATCTTAATGTCGGTAAGACCCACCTCATGCAGTTTCATACCCCGCGAAGGCTGGTTGATCCTTTCGAACTCAGGTATCTCGACAACAGGATCGAGGCGACATCAATGATTAAGTTCTTGGGTCTTCATATTGACAGCAATCTCAACTGGAGGGAGCAGTGCTCGAGACTGTCATCGAAACTCGGCTCGATTGCGTTCCAATTTCGAGCGCTGAAGCCATATCTTTCGAGCTCACAAATGCTTCAGTTCTACCATGCCCAGGTGGGTTCACGCTTGTCATATGGGGTTTGTTTTTGGGGTGGGTCATCCGGCATTCATGAGGTTTTTATTGCTCAGAAGAGGATTTTGAGAATAATGACCGGAGTTGATCGCACTGCATCGTGTCGAAATATTTTTAAAGATTTTAAAATTTTAACAGTGTGTTGTGTCTACATTTATGAACTGTGTCTCTTTGTTTTTAAAAATCGAAATTTCCTTCAGAAAAGGTGTGATGTCCACGGTATACACACTCGTTACCGCAATGACTTAAATGTTCCGTATGCTAAATTAGACTTTAAGGCTAAATCGCCCAACTGTTTGGGTCCTAAACTTTTTAATTTGTTACCATCGTCCATTAAACAGTGTGAGTCGGCGTTAAGTTTTAAAAAACATTTAAAATCTTTTTTGATAGAGAGGAGTTATTACAGTTTACAAGATTTTTTGTCATGTTCACTGTGAGCCGTTACTGCCGACTTGTGCTTGTTTATTTGCTGATTTTGTTGTTTTTGCCTTCGTGGATATTGCGCCTGTGTATTTGTTTGGTCTGTGTTTATTGGTGTATTTAAGTTGATTACATTGTTTTCTTATCTGCCTTTGTATATGACGTATCCAATGTAACTATGTTGCCTTATGGAAATAAAGAGTATTATTATTATTATTATTTTTATAATAATACGCAAATTGTACCGTTCGCAATTTACGCAGATTTCGAATCGATATTACAGCCTGTGGAACATTGTGAACCTGATCCGAGCGTTTCATTTACGCAAGCGGTCGCCAAAATTCGTATGGATGGAGCCGATTAAGAGAGTGGTAAACCCGTCTTGTAATTTTGACAGCATCTATAACGAAATGGCGAATGATATAAAGCAGAGCGAATAGTTCCAAGAGCGTGATTCAGGATGGAGTTTTTTTCGATTTCACATATGGAGTTTAACATTAACCAATATCGACTACTTCAGGGCTCATCCTACATCCCTCTTCCCAAGAAAGTAGCGAAAAGAAAAGCATGCATCAATATCAAAAATGATGATAATGCATGCTTGGCTTGGGGTTTAACAGCCGCACATCGCCCCGCCGAACGAAACGTCTCCCGAACATCTAGTTAGGCTAGAAACACACGAAGCGTCGCAGACGAATCGGCCGCCGATTCGTCCGCCGTCTAGACAGATAAGCCCACTTAAACCACTTGTACTGGACACATGGCTCTGCAAGCGGCGCGGCGACGAATCGTCGAGCCATTTGCACCAGCCGACGAAAGCGTTTTTACGACCCAAGCGTCAGATGATTGTGTTGTTTTAGCGGAAGCGTTCACACCACAGGCGGTTAACGTTACAGAGTTGCCATACATATTACCACAGACAGGCCAGAAGACAGTTAATATGGATGCTAATATTGATATAGATAAATTAATAGTAGAAATTCAGGCCCGACCTGCGATTTGGGACATGAAGCATAATGATTATGCGAACAAAATCAAGAAAAAAAATAGTTGGGAAGAAATTGTGCTTCTATTTGTGGAAGAAAACGCTACAAATGATGAAAGGAAACGTATAGGTAAGAAAAAAAAAACTTTCTATGTAGTATAGTTATTTTATTATATTCTGAACTCAAGAAAAAAATACAATATATTTTAATGTATATTACATATATTTGTCTTGCCAATCCAAAGGATTAATATTGACAAAATAATTGGTGAACTTGTCTCTAGCGCTGATAGCTTTCGAATTTCCTCGACTTTTTGTATCATCTGCTACATTTTCAATTGTGCAGGATGACGTAATATCTTCATCCGAAATCCCTTCTCTCACTCTCACAAAATTATGAAGTATACATATTGCTTTAATGATTTTTTCTGCTAAGTCGATATTAACATTCAGAGGTCGATGGAGTATTCTCCACTTGTTTGTTATAATACCAAAACAGCACTCAATGTATCTACGAGCTCTTGAACATCTATAGTTAAAAACTTTTTTGTCGTGATTTAAATTTTTTCCACCGTATGGCCTCAGTAAGTTTTCTGACAGTGGAAACGCCTCATCTCCAACTATGATATACGGATACTCGGTTTCTGAATTTCCAATGGCGGTAGCTGAAGGAATATGTAGTGTACCATTTATCAGTTGTTCATATAGTTTCGAATTTTTAAAAATTCCCCCGTCACTCGATTTTCCATATGATCCAACGTCAATGTAGGTAAATAAGTAATCGCTGTCACACATAGCAAATAACACAGTTGAAAAATAGTTTTTATAATTGTAGTACAATGACCCACTATGAGAAGGCTGAATAATTCTCACATGTTTGCCATCAATTGCACCTATACAGTGCGGAAAATTGGCATTCTTCTCAAATTTTGTAGCAATGTCAACCCATTTTTCAGTAGTTAAAACGGGTATTACAAGGGGGGCTACAAGACTCCAAATTGATTCGCAAACTTCTTCTACAGCTTTGCTGGCCGTCGATTTCCCAATTCTGAATGTATAATGCAGGTCCGCGAATGAACATCCAGTTGCCAGATACCTAGAATAAACAATTCACATAAGTTTTTCTTTTCCAGGAGACATAATAATGAAAAAATGGAAACATTTGCGGGATCGCTACTCTAGAGAAGTACGTGAAAGGCGAGGGAAATCCGGACAAGGTGCTACAAATAAAGCACCGTATGTGTTTTCGCAACAGTTGGCATTTTGAAGGATACCATCACAAATAGAGCTACTGAAAGTACAATGGACGTGGTTGAGACAACAAATCAAGCAGACAACGAGACCCTCCAGTTACGTGATTCTGAAGACATTGCATCTCCAATTTCGACAGGTGAAAAACCAGCAAAAAAGAAAACCAAATTGAACAGTATGGAAATGCACTTCTTGGAAGCCCTGCAGAATAATACCACCCGCCGCGAACAAAAAGAAAAGGAAGACAATGATGACGATCGACTTTTTCTAATGTCGTTGCTACCAACATTAAAACAGATCCCTACTCAAAACAAATTTAATGTAAGAGTAGCACTTATGCAGTGCATAAGTAATTATACTATGAATGCTATGCAACTTCCAATGACAAGTTCTGCGCAACAAAATCGGCCATTCCAACCGTTGGCGCAAAACTACCAGGGCCAACAACCACCATACACTCCAACAACAACCACACAGTTATGTGGTTTTAATTATACTGCGGATGCTATGCCTTTTCCAATGGCAAGTTCTTCACAACAAAATCGACCATTCCAACCGCTGGCGCCAAACCATCAGAGCCAACAACCACACACTTCAACAACCACACAGTCAGGTGTTGCAACACCTCTTCCATCTCCGGCTGATTCAATCCAATCGTACCTATCTACTTATTCTGCGGATGCTTCTGACGATTTCCTTTGATTTATTTCTTGCAAAATAACATACTGTATTGTACTATATTGTGTTATACCAATAAAACAATGTAAAAAAGAATACTTATAGATATAGGTAACAATAAAATAAATTTTCTTACCTTAGTGTAACAACAAGCTTTTCTTCTGGAGATAAACTAGCTCTCATTACGGTATCCTTTTTAGTTAACTTCTCTCGTATAACACTCAAAAGTTCATAGAACGTTGTTTGTGACATTCGGACAAAATTGAAGAATTTCTCATTGTCATTTTTAATTTCTTGGAATATGGTATAAAATAAACCTTTCCTCGCACGTTCTTTAACAATCGGATGTTCCCAAATACGCCTGCCTTTCTTTGTTTTCATTCGATTATATAAAAGACTTAAAATAGTAATAAACTCTTCGTCTGAATCCATTTTCGATGACCGCGAACTGGCAACTATGGAGTACAGCAACGAAATGTCGCCGCCTGCGTGTGTACATATGCAGGTGTCGGACGAATCGGCGGCCGATTCGTCCGCGACGCTTCGTGTGTTTCTAGCCTTACCCTCATTACTCTGAGGTGGTAAATATGGGTAAGTTGGAATTTCCAGTTAAATTAACAGATTTACCAAAAATTGAGGAACTAAATAACTTAAGCATTAACGGTTATGAACAGAAAATGGTAAGAAGCATTATTGTGTGGATAGACCCATTAATTATACAGAAAATAGACGCAAATATAATAGACGTTAATTTATTATACATTTTTGAGTGTGGTAAGGGTCATTTCGTATTAATTAAAGGTTTTGCAAAGTTACTTTCCAAACAACTGTCGAATCATAATGGGGGGATTCATTTTTGCGATGGCTGCTTAACACATTTTGCAACTGAGCATAAATTAGCTAAACACCAGGAAAGTGAATGCAACAAAATTCGCACTATTTTAGCATCCACAAAATTAAATTTTAAACCAAATTTTGTGGGTCCGGGCAATATTTTACAATTTAACAATTATAATTTTGTGTGTTTTCTCGTAGCTCTTGGTTTATCGTTTGATTACAATACATAGACGCAATTATGACGACCCATGTTACTACCAGATATAAAGCTAGCAATCCTGGACCTATTGCTGAGAAGGATAATATAAAACTCACCGATATATTTGCCAAAGTTAACGACTTGTTGGCCATTGTTGAACGTCAGGAAAAGGTGATAAAGACCCAAAGCAAAAATATTGTATCACTCACTGGTAAAGTAGAAGCACTTGAACTAACACTGAAAACGATGAACGTTAGGAATGGTGTGTTTGTACAAGACACGCTGTCTGGGACCACTAATACCAAATATTCTGCTGTGACAAAAACCAGTTCCAAGTCTACGCCGACTGTTGGCCCTGCTCGAGCGGCATCCCAACGCACAGCCGATGGAGTTATGGTTTCTACAGTGACAACTCCAAAATCTGCCGCAAAGGCTACCGCCACTGTTCAATTGCATACGAATGGAAATGGTGGCAAACAGGATGCGCTTAGGTCTGCTAATCATGATAAGTCCGTAGTTAATGCTTCCTCGACTGGTGTTATGAGCGCCCAAATTTTTTGGGTCCGGGCAATATTTTACAGTTTAACAATTATAATAATACGCAAATTGTACCGTTCGCGATTTACGCAGATTTCAAATCGATATTACAGCCTGTGGAACATTGTGAACCTGATCCGAGCGTTTTATTTACGCAAGCGGTCGCCAAAATTCGTATGGATGGAGCCGATTAAGAATAAGTCATCGAGTGAAGTGTCACGTGCCAATATTGAAGAATTCACAACAACGTATTCCAAATAATCTGCAAACCGATAACGGTACCGAATTCTATAACGGCCAGTTTAGTTCGTTAATGAAAAAGTATTCAATCAATCATTACTCCACCTTTAGTGTAATGAAGGCGGCCATAGTTGAACGCGCGATTAGAACCATAAAACAAAACTTATTCAAATTATTTAGCCTATACGGAAATTACAAATGGCATCATCTACTACGAACCGTCACATCAAAGTACAATAATTCAAAACATAGAACCATAGCAAAAAAAACCCGTAGACGTAAATTCAAAACAAGTGGAGGCTGAACTACTCGGAACCGTTTACAATCACATCAAAATCGCTGGTAAGGGTAAATTTAAAATTGGCGATATCGTCCGCATAAGCAAGTTCAAACATGTTTTTACCAAAGGGTATTTACTGAATTGGACAACAGAATTGTTTACAATTACGTCAGTCAGAATAACAAATCCTGTGACGTATATGCTGAATGATATGGAAGGTCGACCAATAAAGGGGGCATTCTACGAATCAGAATTGTCAAAAACGAACTTACCCGACGTGTATCTTGTGGAGAAAGTATTAAGAAAAAGAGGGGGTAAAGTATTTGTAAAATGGCTGGATCACAAAGTCAAACATAATGTAGTAGGGTAATCATTATAAATTCAGGCAGCCACCGTCTCATAGATCACAGTTGAGTGAAAGATGATAATGATGAATAGTCCATGCAACTACTGGTCGACAATCGATAGGTTGTATACCACATATGAAGAGGCTATAAAAAATGAAACGCGATTCATCAACGAGTCGTGCTATGATGTAGAAAATGTGAAAATAACTAGATTAAGTGCTGCTCGAGGTTTTATCCCCATGATACGAATTACATCGTCTGCTGATACCAACAACAATCATATTCCCATAATTCATTCTGATTGGCCACTACTGGTTCGAACGTTGAAGGGCTTCTTGGAAAATGACAACGACCTCCGATGCAAGAATATTACAACTGGTGAGGGAGAGTTAAAGTTTGAAGAAATTGAGCCTGAACGACACTCATTAGGAGTCAGTGTTGTGCTAACCTTCAGAAATATATCAATTCATCTTTGTGAAATAGATATATCCGGTATTTTGTATCTAGATAATCCAATACAATGTAAGTTGGCAATGTTAAAAAAATTAAACTTTACATATTATTTTAATAAGTTAATGATAACTTTTGTTAGGAATAATGTGCAAAATCCGTATTCTAAGATAAAAGAGTTATGTATAAAAATCCAAATGAATTTAATTATACGGTGTTAGATTATCTTAATCTTTCTAACGCACTCTAAAACCATAACATAATCATATTGAGTCTTCAGTTTGCTATCGTCATTCAGCCGACATGTATCATAAGTCTTCAATGGTATTATTAGTATTAGTGTATTTGTTCATACGAATAGTTTGTATAAAATTTAGAATAAGACATCAATCAGTCGCTCATACTATAAAAAGGGGACTACTTTTAAAAATCTCATTAGTATCAATGAATACGTATGAGGGAGAGGGTCTCTTAAACAAAGTTATTAATAATCTACCGTTTGAACTACATTTACCGGGGTATCAGTTTTGCGGGCCTGGAACTAAATTACAAAAGAGGCTACAACGCGGTAACGGGGGAGTGAACAAACTGGACACAGCCTGCAAAAGGCACGATATCGTATATTCCCAACATAAAACTTTAGAGGATCGACATCGGGCAGATAAAGAACTCGAGTATAGTGCTTGGGATAGAGTAAAATCATCAGACTCTAAATTGGGTGAAAAAGTATCCGCTTGGTTTGTTACTAACGGTATGAAGTTAAAACGAAAACTCGGTATGGGAATGCCAACAGCTAAACGTTCCAAAGTTGTAAAGACGAAGAAGAGAAGGATGAGGAAGAACCAGAAACCAAAAGTTGCATTCCGCAAAGCAATTGTAGGCAAAGTTGCCAAGACTATAAACAAATCTGATAATTTGAGAGACGCATTACGCTTAGCTGTACGAAGTGCTCGTTTAGCTGTTAAAGATGCTGGGGGAAAGTCAAGAGTAAATGTCCCCCGTATAATCCCAATTCCCAAGACTGGCGGCATCCTCCCTCTACTACCAGCAATTTTTTGCCGGACTATCAGCTTTAGGAGGATTGGGTGGCGGAGCAGCTGGTGTATACTGAGCCATAAAGGGTGGACAAGAGGCTCGAGATAAAGGAATCGGAACGTCATAATAAAACGATGGAAGCGATAGCTATTGGTAAAAAAGGATCTGAATTATTCTTGAAGAAATATAAATCTGGCTTAGGGTTATACTTGAAGAAAATTTTTTAAAAGAGCTAACCAAGAGACCCCTAACCAACATCGATTTAGTGAGGTACGCTAAAATATAAAAAATTCTTAATTTTTGAGGAGTCTTTATGCGTGACACATTACCGAAAACACCTCACACCCCAAACGAGGCTGGCATTGTTAATTTGGATAATGATAGTGGAGCGGGGACTCATTGGGTAGCATATCGGAAGACAGGACGTCAAGTCAACTACTTTGATAGTTTTGGAAACCTGCGACCGCCAAAGGAGTTTTTAAAGCAGTATCTAAGAAATTAAGTGCTCTTAAACGGAAGCAGCAAGTGTTACGCGACCAATTAAAGTTATTCGTGTCAGAACTGGAGGATTTAAATAGAACTATTGCAATGTACAGTTTTGTGAAGAAGTTTGAAACAATTAACATTACGTCATAGGTGGGGATAAAAAGTAGTATATATTAGTAGGTTATAATACATTCATTTAGTTTCCAGTTTACCGCCGAATAAAACATTCAAAATGAAAATCGTCGTGGTCGACATCCAAGGTTTCCAACTCAGGTCTGGCGATTTTATAGTAAAAGAATTATGCATTTACGATGGTAAATATCCAGTTAACCATTTATTCATACCATCCACCAAATATGAAGAGCTGAGCGAGCTGGAAAAGAAAACTATCCGCCATCTCTCAACACATCATCATGATCTCGACTACTGCGGAGGTTTCATTGAGCTGAGCAAAGTATCCAACATCTCGGAATTACATCTCCACGATGTGGATCGCATCTATGTAAAAGGTGCCGAAAAATATCGAGTACTATTGGAACATTTGGCCAATATGAAGTTTCAACCACACATTATCAATTTGGAAGGGATTAAATCCTGGTGTCCACCACCACCCCTCATGGAGAAGTTTACACCATGCAAGTTTCATACAAAAAAATAATAGCGCAGTTTGTGCTATGAATAGTTGTAAACTACTATATAATTATATTATGTCAACTTTACCATTATAAACAATAATTGTATTAAACGAATTTATTATGTTTTATTTAATAGATTAAGCAGTGATATTATATAAGAGTGAACGGTAATATAATTAAAAAAACTGATATGACGTCATCATTTGCATGCTTGTTCAAACATGTTCAATGCCTAATATTTAATGATTATAATACTGGTGAAATTGGTCACGTGAACAAACGCTATATAATCGAGTAAAGTCGGAGAAGTCCTCGGTCTGTGTGTTAGCAGCCGTCTAAATCAGTAACTTCGAGATGTCTGTGGTGACCGTCGTTGGGGTCAGAGCTTAATATGTCTAGAACACCATCACCACGGCCCGAACCATCAACTGACAAGCCGGAACAGGACAAGGCGGAACTTTAAGAGAAAGTGGAGTCTCAAACGTCACGTTCGATCAGTTCATGCATCGGTAGGATCTGAACTTATGAAGTCTACAACAACATCACCACCACCATCTGGAATAGCGGCGGTGCAAGACGGTGAAGACATCGTGTTTGCTGTTGTTGTAGTTACTGTTAGTGGTGGTATCTAGCTGTGGAACTGGTCTTTTTTTACTACATAATGGTCCTATTTATATGAAAGGATAGTATAGAGGGAAATTTTTGAGCCAATGACTAAATACATTATGATTATCTAGAACCCACATTTGTTGTTCTAACACGAAGTCAACTTATCAATTCTTTGAAATTAGCAGAGAGAATTGTGATAGAATAAACCACATTTGTCGTTCTAGCAGGAAGTCATCTTATCAATTCTTTGAAATTAACTCAGAGAATTGCGTCAGAATAAACCACATTTGTCACATTTCTAACAGGAAGTCATCTTATCAATTCTTTGAAATTAGTTGAGAGAATTGCATCAGATTTTTTTTATCACCAAGCACAAAAAACGTTTATCGTATAATATTATACTTACTTTTATGCGACTCTTTCCATCAATTTACAATCGGTATATCTTCCCTGACTAGTAATACCATATACAATAATAAAATGGTACGTGATATAAGAATTCCTAGAACAATGATGAGCGTTATTTCGATTTCATATATACAATAAAATCGAGCATTAGAAATAACGTTTATGAACTTAAGAAATAAATCATGCAATTGACCCATCCTATTATACAATTCCTCCATCCACAAAGTTAAAATCGTGAGAACTGGTGGGAGAATAATTCGCCTATTATTTATCACCAATTGTGTAATGCCCCCAAGCTAACGTTGTAACACCATCATTATTAATATGACGTTTTACATCGTAGGGTGAAAGGGCTAATTTACTCTGCAAATTAGTGAAAATAATAATAATAATAATAATAATAATCCACGCCTTAACATCCCCCAACAGCTTTCGCCACTACGGGGGCATCGGCAGGCCCGAATTATCATTATTATGGCCCGCGTCTGTGGCACGTCTTCAGTTGTTTGGCTTTCAGCATTCGCCGTGGAGTAAAGGAAAACCACAGAAAAACCTTTACTCTGAAAGCAGGGCGTTGGATTCGAACCAACGTCCCCCAGACTGATAGCCAAGCGCGCTACCACTCGACCACAGTCTGGCAAAATAGTATGCTTGTCAGATCTAAATAATAGATGTTTTACGCGTAATTGACTTTTATTGAATAACCAGTTAGTATAATCGTCAAATGTGATTTTCGTTTTCACCAGAGACTTTTTTTACCCCTTTTGCTTTTTTGGTTACGTTACCCCCACCACCACCAACCCGATTTGCATACATCTTAGTGCGCAAACCGATAAAATCCTCCATTATTCTCCCACGATTCTCATGTTTCATCAAACCCAAAACTGCCTTATTCTGCAGCGGAATACTGAACTGATTTTCATTCGCGTAGTTGGATGTATCGAAGTGTTCCAAGTTTTCGCGCACGTCCGCATAAATATGCTCGGGTTGGATGGCGACAGTGAAGCTGTCCGTGCCCATGTAACATAAACTAATCATATCCCAGGAATTTATGCTTCAGGAAATCGTAATAAAACTCATACATTAGATATTTCAAGAGTTCTAAAACTGTGAACCCGACATAGATGGGTTTGTTATAGACAACATTAAGCCGCCCCATATGAATTGCTGAAAAGTTCTCAGTAAAAACCTTTATACTCTTAAAATTTACCTTCGAGATCAAACTACACGCACCCAATTTAGAACGCCCGCGATCTTTTTTAATATCATCCCAACTTGTTACGAACTTCACGTCAACACGCTTGTCGATGTTCTCCATTGTTTTGCCGAAGCAAGATTATTTAAAAGTTTGTAGAAGTCACGGTCGAATTCGTTGACGGCCTGTTGACGTAAACTTGTATTCAAGTCGATATACTTTTTCAACCAAGCTGATTGCTTAAATGTTAGAACCCGATTATTTTTTTAATAACGAGCCCATGAGCGATGGCACGTTTTAAATTCCGATAGTGAAGACCGTAATTTTTTTATTCATTAAATTTGGAATAAGTCGTCTATTGGTTTTTGAACAAGGTGGGACGATATTTACAGCCAGAAATGGCAAATCATTGTGTGAGTCATGGAGATGCAGTGGTCGATATTGGTTAATGTTTAACTCCATACGTGAAATCGAAAAAAAATCCATCCTGAATCACGCTCTTGGAACTGTTCGCTCTGCTTCTTTATATCATTCGCAATTTCGTTATAGATGCTGTCAAAATTACAAGACTCGAAATTTAGTATTAAAACTTTTTAGTGACGCCATAAGTTCTTCCTCCTCACCATCACTAGCAACCATTTTCTTCACAAACACTGCGAAGAGTTCAATTTGCACTTTTACTAACGTTGCGTCTGCTAGGTGGCTCCATATAAGATCCTTAGCGATGCTCTTATTTCTTTCCAGATGTTCGGGGATGTCATCATTAGGCAGAGTTCTACCGATTTCATAGCTGGCTACCCTATTTTGGAAACAGGTAGCCAACTGCTGCACCCCATTCGGGAGCTGCTGCTTATGCGTTTTCAGATGAGCACCAAGCGCCATTGCAGAATTGAATCCCACGCCGCAAAAATCGCAAAGCATCCGTATTCTTTTGCTTTGATCGGTTTTCTCTGACGGCTCGTTCTTGCGTTTTCTTGATGCTCCTGACGATGATGATGACGACGATGCAGGTGGAAGTCCAACAGCTATGGATGGAACTCCCGCTCCAGCGGCTATGGATGGAACTCCCGCATGAATCTTTTCCATGTGCCTTCTCATATTATCGTTACGCGTGAATTTTTGATCACATATCGTACATTGCTATCGTACATTGCAATTTGTCACAAATTTCGCAAATGAACATGTTGAATTATCACTTGACTCTGGAGCAGCGAAAACGATGCAGACTAGTCGATTGTTAGCAATAGACTGATGACCCGCCGTGGATTTCATACAGTTATAGAGCAATAGGACGCGTATTGTTCGGAATTTCCCTCGAACAAACCGCAAACTTTCTGTTAGTACTGACTAGCGCTACATCCTGTTTGCTGTCTGTTGTTTGCATATATGAATAAAATTCTTATCGCATGTTCTTTTTTATACGCAATTATTTCTGTATTATTAGAAAATTCTCGGTTCGCGCACAAAATTTGAAATTCGCGCCACACCTAAAATTTAAAAGATGGCGCCCGCACATTATAGCGCGAAAATACAAAAATTTTAATTTGGTCGGTTTGCGCATGCGTGGTGGGATTTGAATTAATGCGCCGCGAAACTTTGAAAGACACACCGTTAGCGCACGTCCTAGTGCGTTCTCTCTCTAGCATCGACGTGTGAGTCATACACTCAGGTTCTAGCGTTCGGGCGCGCTCGGTAGATCGGCGGACTGGCGTTCGGTCTCGGTCGTAGAGGTGGATCCAGTTATATACTACTCATTTCAGTGTTAAAAGGACCAGGGTCCGTTTATGTCGGCCACGTTTCGTTGTCTTCTGGAACAGCACTGTCGATTAAAAGAGGCTTTGAAGTGTTTTTAGTGTCAACTTGATAGACTCACAAAAAATTGTGGAAGTTGGTTGTGATGGCACGGTGACCAATACTGGACAAAAAGGTGGTGTGATACGGCTGTTAGAAATATAAATTAAAAAGCCACTGCAATGGTTTATTTGTTTACTACACGCGAATCAACTCCCACTGCGTCATCACTTCGAGCATTTGAATGGATCAACAACTGGGCCGCGAGCTTTTGCTCAGCCTATAGGAAAAGACTTACAGCAATGTGAACATCATCCAGTTGTTCAATTTAAAAGAATTGAATCTGACCTGCCGTTTGTAACCAGCAACGATCTAAGTGCAGATCAGCAACACGTCTTAGATATTTGTAGAACAGTTTCCTTCAGGAGAATGTTCTAGTAGTTTAGAAAAACGCAGTCCTGGAAAAATGGTACACTCAAGGTGGCTAACCACAGAAAATAGAATATTGCGATTGTATATGGCTACCGATAAACCTTTAAAAAATCTTGTAACTTTAATAACTATCATTTGAAAAGTTTATGCTCCTATGTGGTTCCATATTAAAACGAAACCTTCATGTACCAATGGATCGAAACATTTCTACGATTGGATAGCTCGATCTCGGTATTTATGGAAAGAATTAAAACAAATAATAGATCCAGTGAGTAAGCGGAATGAATTCTTTGGGCATCCCCAGAATATTTTATTATGTATGTTGGGACGCCACTGGACAACCCCTACCATTCACCCGATGGTGAACGTGAGGATACAGAATGAGCCGATGCGTAGCCGTGAGTAAAGAAAGACGTCCGCTTGTGCCTTGACGTTTTATAATACGGTATATTTTGTTTTAAGGGGGATACACACCTTCCGTTTATCTGCGCAGTTTATCACGCGTGACGTCACGTCTGAGCGATAAACTGTGTGAACAGCGCAGTTTAGGCCGGTTTTAATGCAGATAAAAAGTATGTGCATTCGGACCATCTTTTGCAACGATAACCTAGGCAGTTTATCGTGCAGTTTGTTCAGTTACCGTCCTGTTTTGAGCCTATATACACGATGACTACGGTCTCAAAAAAGAATTACTTTTGGCATTTATCGACGGCTACCGGTCCCTTCCGGAACTCTGGGATACCACAAGCGTATCGTATTCAAACCGTAATAAAAAAGCGGCAGCCTACGATGTTTTAATGGAAAAACTGAAACCTCTCGAGCCTGATGCAACACGTGATAGTGTGTCCAAGAAATTAAGTAACCTAAGATCAGCTTCGCAAGGAGTTAAAGACGGTAAATGACTCAAAGAAATCGGGAGCTTCAACAATTGATGTGTATGTTCCGAGTCTGTGGTATTTCCGGGAACTGATGTTTTTAGTGGACCAGGAAACTCCTGACGCCAGTGACTCAACCAACGAACTAGCCAATGACAACAATAAAGATACGGTAAGTAAACGTAATTATTATTATTATTTTTATTTTTTTGGGGGGGGGGGGGGGATGTTGCCATGTGCACAAAGCCGGTGGCTTGTCTGTGCGGCAGTCGGGGAGACGGAGTATTAGAAAAATCCCCTGCCTAACCCGGGCTTGAACCCTGGACTTCTGAGTGGAAAGCGAATGCCTTATCCACTCGGCCACCTCCGCTCCTTATTATTATTATTATTACATATTATATAGTACTAATGCTATTATTTTTTGATATTACAAAGCAACTTCGTTAGTATTCATATCCAACGTTTAAATTCTGTTTTCTTGCCACTCGACTTTTCCTTCATCGTTAAAGTAACTACAAAAACTATCGTGGATTTCTTTAGCTGATCTAGAGGAAGATGAGCTGCCGCCATTTCTCATACCTAAAAGACGTCCATGTCGAGCGAATTTTGATTACAAATACTAGGATGATTATTGACATAACTACTGGAATGTCTTCTTAAAAAAATTTGCAAATAACAACACGCTAAAACTATTGTATTGACCTTAGTTGGCGATAGATTAAAGGGTTTTTGAAATATTGTAAATCTGGAAACTAAAATTCCAAAAAAAAATTTCAGCAATTCTTCTTCCTCTAGAAAGACGATAATTAAAAATGCGCCTGTCGTGATTAAGCTCAGAAAAAGAATAGGGTTTCAGAAAATTATCTTGTAACTGAAATGCCTCTTCACCGACAAAAACATACGGAGCAGTTTCGTTACTTCCTGGAAGGTGTTCCGGAACTCGAGTATTTAGTTCACCTTTTTTGACACTGTCGTAGAAAGCAGTGTTTTGAATAACGCCCCCATCAGAAATTCTTCCGTTTGTTCCAACATCAGCCAACAAAACCTCGTAATTTGCATTGACTATTGCCATCAACACGACGCTGAATGTCCCTTTATAGTTGAAGTAACGAGAACCGGAATTTGCTGGCTTTTTATCAGAATGTGCTTTCCGTCAACAGCACCGAGACAGTGCGGAAACTGCCATTTTTTTCGAAATCTTGGGCAACTTGTTTCCACTCTCCTTCACTTTCAGGAAGCTGAAATCAGAATTTAAAATAACTTTCTAGGTAACCAATGTCTACGTTTTTGTTTTAGGTTGCCCTAACTTCTCCATCAGCTTTAAAACGTACACCCACAACCAGTTCGTTTGCACAACCTACCAGAACGAGAAGGCCGACCTCTTCATCACATGATCACCTCATCACAAAGGCCACGCGGTATTTGGAAGCTGACGATGATGACTGATATTGGCAAAGAGTTACGCTGGGAAACTCAGCAACAGCAAATGTTTGCTGATAGAGTAACCAACGAAACATTGCTTGATGGTCAAATGGGCCTTTTAACCAGAGGTAGCTACCTGGTACACTCATCAGTGCCTTTATCCACTCCATCACCCAGTCCCAGTTGGAGTTCGAATTCGTGCTCTCATCATTCTGAACCTCCAACGGCAAGGACACTGTTGGAGGGATTCTCGTACGATGACGACTACACTAATTTATAATAATAATACCGACTGAATTTGTAAATTTTGTTTTGTATTTTTACACACATGTACATTTTTATTTGTAAGTAGGGTAATAAAGTATGGTCACACATGGCCTTATCGAATAGTTAAAGTATGCTTACCTGAATAAAATTTTGCAGTGCTTTCCGTATTGCCACGGACGTTTCAATTATTATTTCTCCAAGTGCTTGACGAGATACTCTCATTGCAAATTTCAAGTCTTGAAAGCTTCTTCCAGTTGCCAGGAACCAAAGAGTTGCAATTAGTCGCATATGCGGTGATATTGCTTCTCTAAGCAAACTCTGTCCTTTTTTGTAATGAGGGGAGTAAGTTTGCTGAGTAAAATTTGAAATGCATTTTCGTCCATCCTTAGGTAATTTTTATAATCGTTAATTTCTCTCCCTTCTTGTAACTCATTTAGTAAGTGGTGATCAGTGGGCAATATGCTTCTCTGCAAATACCAATCTTTGCACCAACGTTCACAGCGTAATTTTCATTTTCTTCTTTTTCTTCTAGCAACACTGCTGCAATTATGCAACAAACTGCGGCTCTTCTTTTCCTGTCACCCATTGAACTTTATTTATTTTAGTATACACTGAGATATAAACCTGTCAACAGTGAAGACACAACTGAACAAAAATCGGATGAAACTGACGCGAACACTGAAGGTATTGTACACACCGTCAGTTCAGATATATGTACAGATTTTCACACAGTTATTTACGACAGCTAAGTGCGCAGATAAACGGAAGGTGTGTACCCCCCTCTAGAACGCGCATGAAGTTCCGACCGAGACCAGTAACACGCGAAAGCAATATTTACAATATTCACACATATTTTGTAATAGTTTGTCACGCAACATTTTATTCTGGGCGATTTATTTGATTTTCAATGCGGTTGGCGCCAGGGAGAATTCGGCAGGGTGCGAAACGGCGCTAGCGTTTGGTTAGCGAGCGAGATTTCCAATGCCCCCCTGATTTCATTTTAATTAAATCACACGATTTGTTCTGTCTAGAATCACGGAATTTTGTCTTACAAAGTCGGTACTTTGTAAGACTTTGCACTATAGTTTGCCGCTGTCACTTGATTTAAATTCGTGTTTGTTTCCCTATTCCGACAGAAATTCTCGGTCTCCCGTTTTTTTTTTGTCTCCGTCCACCATTTTCGTGGCAGTATTGCGTGCTGAAAACGTTGTTTCCAGCGTCTTGTTAATTCATCTTTGAGTGCATACACACGTGTGGGAGATTTCTTGAAGCAAGTCGGGAATTGTAGAAGAGGATTTTGGTAGTTTGGAGGTGCCCCTTATCGCCCCGGCCGGATTTATCTCGACCAAGCTTCAAAAGCTGCGTCCAGGTTTTGTTGATTTAGTTTGTTTAGTTGGTGGCACTGTGGCTACCACGCTGTAGTGCGGACTTAAAAGAAATCCTACCACCGTTCACATCGCCCATTGTCCATCTGTTTTTGGGTAAGCTCTCTATATGATGAGATCGATGAGATCGTCTGGTGGAAATTGGTGGGTCAATTCTATGGTTAATTCATCGTTTTATGCACCTAGTACTAGACTCGAGACAAGAGACACCTCGTAGGTCATTCGACACCTTGTACGAGGCAAGACCCACCTCGTAGGTTCTTAGACACCTAAAACGAGACCAGAGACATCAAGTACGAGGCTAGCTGTATATAGTTCGAGATGGCACCTGTCCCGCAGCCGCAACTAATTATCTACACGCGGAGTGACGTGGCCGGCACGTGCGGTGAATATTGTCCTTCATTGAGGTTCCACAGCTTGCATCAGAACTGCGGGTGGCAAATAGTGTCTGGAAGCTCCGATAAAGGTAAGAGGTCCTATCTTTTCCGATAAGGTGCCCCGATCAGCTGTCGCGGGGGCTCGTTATCCATCGACGGAGCAGGCAGCTCGTATACCTTTTTATGGTTGTGTATTTGATTCGTAGTTAGCGTGGCTAAGATTTTGTAATCGATGTCCATCCAGGGGCCTTCAGCTCGGACGTGATTTATTGTCATTTATTTACTTAGCCGTTAGTGTGGCTCCGATGATATCGCTCGGACCATCGGGGCTCAACTACTCTTGGTCATTAATTGCATTTTACTTCGGCCTTGGATTAAGCAATCGTGATTACGATTGCTCGTTATAGTTTTTCTTTTCTTGGATATTCAATTTAATTTGGATAACTGGTGTCCTTTGCTATAATTTTATTTGACATTGAAATATTTTGAAGGGAAGCATTTGGTGGCTTCAGAATTTAATTTATTTTCCCTGTGGGTCGTAGCAAGTTGAGTGGGGATTCAATTTTCTTTTGGGGCGGATTGCCACAATAGTCGATTGCTTGTTTTTTTTTTTAATTTTTATCAACTTTTCAACTTCGACTTTGGGTGCAGTAATTTTCTTGGGGTGGATTTTACACAAATCTACAGCAGGTCGCCACGCGGTTTGGTCTAGCTTCCTGTCGGTCGCTATGGTTTTCTGGATTTGCGGATTGGTCTCGAAGCGCCTGAGCGTGTTGAATTGTTTGAACTTTATTATTTTTTTATTTTTGTGCATTCCAAAGTGTAGGCAAGACTTTGCGGAATTGGACATCTGGCATCTACTAAATTTGTTGACGATACCCTTGGCTTGCTTCTTCCCTGTGTTGCCTTTTATTTCAGCTGCGCTCTCGTAGTCGGGTGCTGTTTCTCCAACGGATGAAGACTAACGTGGCGCCCTAGAACATCTTGTCGAGGAACCGTTAGGTTACTGTCCCACGATCACCTCCCTGGCTGGCTGTAGCATCCGGGGGAAACGCATGAGCAGCACAGGTTTGGTTGAAGTCGAAGCAGTTTAGGTTTCTTCGGCAACATTAGGTAGTTGGTATTTATGTCGAAAAAAAGGGCGTTACAAGACTTGTGAAAGTTTTGTGATTGTTTTCCTGTTTCCTACCGATCGTACATATTTGGGGGCTCGTCCGGGATAATGAAACAAACGGTAGTGAAACGGTTTACAAAAGACAAGCAGTGTGTGACAAGCAGAGTGAAAAAACTGGTGAACTATAATAGTGAACAAAATCGTGCTTAGGACAACCTGTTGCACGACGCTGCAAGGAAATTGGCGGGAAGACGAAGACGGCCGACTCCAGAAAATCAATAATCGACGCTGCGCCGACAGAGCCACGAGCGGAACGGACCAGAGATAAAAGCGAGACGGAGCGAACGCAATCAGGTGGGAACGGAATAAACATAAGCAAGTAACTGCATGTTCATTATTTTAGAACGATAGTTATTCTATTGCCGAAAATGACGCACTTTGGCGGCATACCAGCAATGAGAAAAAAAGTAACGACAGCTTTGACAAAAACAATTAAGGCGTTTCACAGATCGCCAAGCTGCAAAAAGAAAACATCGAGCATCAAGAGTTTCAACAAGAAAAGGAAGAAGGCAATAACGTACCATGTAGACGATCTTGTTGCTTAAAAAAAACCCAATTTCAAAAGGATGCTAAGCTGTTGTCAAAGTTTCTAGGACCATACCGAGTAGTCACTACAAGAGGTCCAGACCGATATAATGTCGAGAAGATTGGAAACCAACCAGGTCCACTCCATACCAGTACCAGCGCCGATAATATGAAGCAATGGTCTGATTCGTTCGGGGCGAACTGGTTTTCCATGCCACACACAAGCGGTGGAAAGGTGTGTAAAATCGGTCTCAGAAGCATCTCTCGCTGTGTGTATGGTGCATCTAATAGAGATGGTTTCATAACAGCCAATATACACTCAAGGGAAATAATGCCATCGTTCAATACCAAATACGAATATAAGCTCACCAATTAATCATCTGTACGTCCCCACTTTTGTAAATTAATTACAGTTTGTTTATTTAAATGTGTTTAATGTGTTTTTTTATGAAAATATTATATTATTATAGGTTACTGTCCTTTATGTATTGAACATGTAGAATTGTTGTTAATTGTGTGTGTTTTAGATTTACGTTTCAGACTTAGAAACCTGTTGTGACGCCAAGATTTGACCTAAATATGACCCCCACATGTTCAACTAATTCGCTGCTTAAATTTGGGTGAGGATAAAAAGTAGTATATATTAGTAGGTTATAATAAATTCATTTAGTTTCCAGTTTACCGCCGAATAAAACATTCAAAATGAAAATCGTCGTGGTCGACATCCAAGGTTTCCAACTCAGGTCTGACGATTTTATAGTAAAAGAATTATGCATTTACGATGGTAAATATCCAGTTAACCATTTATTCATACCATCCACCAAATATGAAGAGCTGAGCGAGCTGGAAAAGAAAACTATCCGCCCTCTCTCAACACATCATCATGGTCTCGATTACTGCGGAGGTTTCATTTGGGCTGAGCAAACTATCCAACATCTCGGAATTACATCTCCGTGATGTGGATCGCATCTATGTAAAAGGTGCCGAAAAATATCGAGTACTATTGGAACATTTGGCCAATATGAAGTTTCAACCACACATTATCAATTTGGAAGGGATTGAATCCTGGTGTCCACCACCACCCCTCATGGTGAAGTTTACACCATGCAAGTTTCATACAAAAAAATAATATTAGCGCAGTTTGTGCTATGAATAATTGTAAACTACTATATAATTATAATATGTCAACTTTACCATTATAAACAATAAATGCATTAAACGAATTTCTTATGTTTTATTTCATAAATTAAGCAGTGATATTATATAAGAGTGAACGGTAAGTATAATAAAAACACTGATATGACGTCATCATTTGTATGCGTGTTCAAACATGTTCAAAGCCTAATATTTAATGATTATAATACTGGTGGTTTCATATATTAAACAGTGATAATGTAAGAGTGAACGGTAAGTATATTAAAACACTGATGATGACGTCATCATTTGTATGCGTGTTCAAACATGTTCAAACCCTAATATTTAATGATTATAATACTGGTGAAATTGGTCACGTGAACAAACGCTATATAATCGAGTAAAGTCGGAGAAGTCCTCAGTCTGTGTGTTAGCAGCCGTCTAAATCAGTAACTTCAAGATCTCTACACCACCGTCGTTGGGTTCAGAGCTTAATATGTCTAGAACACCATCACCACGTCCCGAACCATCAACTGACAAGCCAGCATCAATCTGCGAATGTGAATTTTGTAGGCGCATCTTTAAGAGAAAGTGGAGTCTCAAACGTCATGTTCGATCAGTTCATGCATCGGTAGGGTCTGAACTTAAGAAGTTACAACAACATCACCACCACCATCTGGAATAGGCGGTGCAAGGGTTAGTATGGGAACTGGAAAATAAGGCTAAGAAGCCTACAACAGCATCATCACCACCAGCAGTTGAAATAGCTGTGAACAGGTTTTTGACTTTATGGGAACTGGACAGTTTAAGTAAAATTATGCGTTGGAAAAACGAATCGTGATCAATTTGTGACCCCCACATGTTCAACTAATTGGCTGCTTAAATTTTCCTCGATATTTCTGTGATTTACCTTTAATTTATCGTCCCTAATAATGTTGGTTGGAAGACAAAATACCGAACTGTAAGTTTTTAATATTTTAAGAAATGTTATACTCGAGTGTTGTAAAATTTGTAGATTGGGCTGATGATGAAGGTGATCTTCGAAACATGTACCCAGTAAATCAATTATAGCAAGAAAAGAGGTTTTATTGTACCCTATTATTACATTATATTGTAATAAAAAATTTTAAAAAAATTCTTAGAATTTTGTTTTCTATTTCATTATTTTTACCCCCCTTGGGGCAGTACAAAATATTAAGATAAAAATGTGTTTTTTTTTCTAATAACTACATATCACAGAGCATCAAATCCCCACCAAGCAGTTCTCTAATTCCAAATCATATTTGCGATCCACCCTGTACACCACTTACTACACCTTGTACACCACTTACTACACGCAGCAATGCAAAATTGCCACCCGCTTCCGTACATAGCCGAAAGGGGAAAGCAAATTTACAAGAAGAATTTCTAGAAGCTGAAAAACAGACCAAAATTTTCAAGAAAAAACTTGAAGTTTGTGAGGCGCAAAAGCAAAATGACGATAATGTATCATTTCTTGAACCTTTGTTTACCTTTCATGAGAGCTTTGTCTGCCAGTAATAATTTAACTTTCCGTATTAAAACTATGCAACTTTTAAAAGAAATGCAAGAAAATAAAGTATAAATTACTGTATATTTTTTATACCCACGTACCTATTGCAGATTAATTAAATGTAAACGTGATAAAGATTTTGATATATATTTTACTTTTGATAGTGGACAACATTTTAGCAAATCTAAAGAAAGTAATTAAATACTGGTATAAATCAATTAACTGTAAATTATTTATATTTTTGACGTAATTTGAACAGCACTTGAATAAAACAAATAGATTTCACCTATATTAAAGTACTGGGGGTTAGTGGTTACAGATAAGAGTCACGTTTGCATTGCATTGTGTTTACTTCTATTATGTGAAAAAGTAACCCCAAAGTAATTATCACCTGTTCTTCGACTTCGATTGGAATTCCGTGGCAATTTTTCCACGATTTGACTAAGTACGGTTGCAGTTTATCCAGTATGTAGTCGAATGTCGAGATGTTCATTCGCATGTATTCATAAAATCTTTTTTGATATTTTCTGAGATAACAATACAAAGTATGGAATTCGCCATTCATCTTCCTATTTCTATTAAGCGGGTGTATCTTAAACTGTCGCATGGCGAAACGGCTTATTTTATTTACTGCTGATGAATCAATCACTAAGGCGTCATAAATATTGCTGACAATGCTGATGAAATTAAAATAAAATAATGTGAAAGCTGCTGCGGTAGCTGGTGTGTGCGAACACTGTTTTTGAATGAGAGCTGCTGCGGTAGCTGGTATTTGCGAATACATTGTAGAGTATGATTGGCGTTTATATAAAAATCACGTAAACGATATTAATCAGTGAAGTAACACTCGTCTCTAAGAAAGAGAACTTTAGAAAAAAGATAGAACAAATTAAAAAGAGTTTGTCAGGATGGACGAATGGTATGATCAGTTTCTTAATTTTTGTTTGTCTTTGGGAAAAGTATGAGATTTAAAATAGTGCACGAGGGCGTGCACGATGTCGGAATGGCCGTGTCGGCGCGATTGACATATACCAGAGAACGTCTAGATACATACCCCTATCCCCGACTGGACGGAACTTAGCACCAAAACAAAGGGAAGTACAGACATTCTGAAAAGAGATGGAGGGCGCTGTGGACCGTGATCATTCTTAGTATTATTAATTCAATAGTAAATATTCATCATTATTGTTTATATTTCGAGTAGTCGTCGTTTATGTCACTGAAGTTATGCAGTGTGTATTAAATGTAGCCCTCGATTAAGTGACTATATCCAACATATATATATTTACTCATTTAAATGGGTCTACCGTGTAATGAACCGAAAATAGAATCAACAAAATTGATGATAGAGCGTTTGCTAGGATGGCTAGACTACGCACATTGGATTTATCCGACAAAATTAATTGACAAAATTAATGTCAAAAATAATACATGGATATGCGACTGCTTTCTCAAATTTTTGTAAGTAGGAACATGATTCAATATGATCGGCCCGTCAAAGCCGTTTAGATTATAGAGAAATATGACTATGTGCTTATAACGACGTCTCCGGATAATCGCTTGAAACCCTAACTCGAGCCCAGGACTTTTCACACTTTATATCTGTTTAATCTATACCAAACTCGCAGCACGCCTTAAACACACACAGTTTTGGCTCGTGTAATAGTCCCCCATCTGGGGATACTGTCTCCTGTCTCGTTTCAAGGTCGAAGAAAACGAACAAACAGTTTTTCTCGGGTTAACCGTTATCCGGTTGCATATACCATTGATGGTTTTGTGGCTGATGTTTGCGGCAGGTTTTGCAGTAAATTGCACCGGAAAAGTTCTCCCTGTTTGCGCTTACTGTTTACAAGCACTTTTCACAAGGTCGTACTGATTCACCCTTTGACCCCTTTTCCTTGTGGTTGTCGATGCAAACTTTACTGTTGAGGTCCTGGCACAGTCGGAGCAATTAATTTTAACATCCCAGGGGCACGTTCATTACGTGCATTACACTCATAATAATAGTTTCTGTAAAATGTGGCGGTAAAATATGTGACTTCGTTGTAGTGTCCATCGCAGTAAATCAGGTTAATGTTTTTCTCTGCTTCCTGACCCTGGAATATAACGCAGCATCCCATCGTCGGATACCGCATCCATCATACCCGATGATGGATGTGATATCCCCTAGCTGCAGCAGTTTCAGAGATACCTGAATGAATATAAAATCACCGTCTACCAGGTGATTTTATATTCATTCAGGTATCTCTAAAACGGTTGCAGCTAGGGGATACCGTATCCATCATCGGGTATGATTACGTCTGCCTCCTCTACGAGAGCCAGTGGAAACCAGTGGAAACCAGTGGAAAATTTTGATACTTGAGTATATAAATACGTAAAAACTGGTCGTCAACGTCGTCATTCTCTATAGTAGACTTGTGTCGTTTAGTAATCCAAGGTGACAACCGAATCGAGGAACCTAGACTCGGAGTTCAGCGAGGAATTTCAATAAACGCCTCAAATCCAGATGGAGACATCCTTTATTGGACGCTGGACCGAAGAACAAGAGGTAACAGGAAACAGTTTGGGTTGACGATTATCGATCCAATTTTGATGTGTTAGACGAACTTGAAGAATGCCCAGGGACTCTCGACGTTCCTCATGAACGTACAAATGGTATGTCTGTGCAAGGGTTAGGAGAATCTAGTTCCCATCCTGCGGACAATTTGGATGTCAATGACAGAAGTATTTCCAGAAGCGAGCCAGAAGAGCAATGTGACTTCGCTGCCCAAAGATCAAGAATCATTCACGACATTGTTCGACACGATCTAGAAGCGACCGAGAAATTAAAAACCACGTGGCTGGAACATGCCGAATCAATTTCAACGGGAACATCTTCATTGTCGGGTTAAACAATGCCCACCTCCACATTATCCACGACTGTAATTTCTCGTCAGCCCGTTGTCAAAGTGCCAGAGTCATCGAGCTCCAAGGGCGCCGGAGAAGTACTCGTAGGGTTGTTCAGACAGAAGACTACTCCGCAATCCATTGGAACCATACCACAGAATATATATGCACGGGCGGACGGATTATTCTCTTCACGGAAATCTCCGTGAACAACTGGAGAATATGTGGTCCAGGTGAAAATCTTTCGATTCAACGATGTAGTAGGCACCGATCCGAGGGACTGGTGGAAGAAAGCTTTATACAGAACTGAATTCCTGGCGACTTCGGATTTGGATCCTGTACAGCAGGCTTTAGTGGGCCAGCTAGCGACCATGTATCAACGAATCGATTCCGGACGTGGAACCACCTGAGCAGCCTGGGGATGAGCAAGAAGACGACGCAGACGCAGGAGCTCAGCAACGGGATGCTGAGCGGGACACCAACGATGATGAGTTTCAACCGGATCAACGGAGGAGACGTCGAAGGCGGTGGCGGCTTGTGCGTGTTCGTGTTTTTATCAATAATTTTTAGACCTTTTAAATATTTTTGTAAAACATTTTCTATCGTTTTATAGACGTTTATTTTTTTTTAATTTACCTGCCAAGCTGTTCACTCACTGGCGGGTAAATCGTAAAGACTCCAAATTGTACCTAGATATAATTTCGGAAGGCACCATATGTATATTATTTGAAATCATGTTCATTCATAATGTATGTCTTTTAATTATTATATTTGTGTTAATGGTTAATGATTCCGAACGTAATAAGAAGCGAACACCAAGACTACCTACTAGTATTTTTACAACAAAATCCTCATTCACCTATTTCATTAGTTTGGTACTCACCAGTATGGCATAGCAGTCGCTATAGATTTATTATTGATCGTAAGAAACATGAACCTAATTTTAATAGATTTATGGGTCGATTCTGTGTTTTCAACTGTCAAGTACAGATCTGTATGTTACAGAAGTCTGTAACGGGTGACGATACAGAATTCCCGTAAAGTGGTAATCTGTGCACGACACTATACGACAGTGCGCTACAGAACATCCGCTACAGATACTTCTAACCGTAGCCTATGCGCCTAATTTAACACCAAGTGATTCCTGGCCTGTCATTGGTTATAGAAACTATATAGAAACAGGTGTGTTATTGAAACAGTGAGGTTAAAAATAAGAGACAGCGTACAAAAAATTCAACACCAGCACAGCTGGAATTATACGTGGGGGAGTTGGAGCAGAACTATTATTTTAGAAGTGGAACGATGAACCCGACTCAGCCAGAAAATTACTTACGAGATGTTTGGGCGAACCTAGCAGTGAAATTAAATTCGCAGGGTGATGGCCATAATTTTAGCGTCGACGAGTGAAAAAAGGTAACATTGTACTTTACATATTGGGCTTATTTTTAATTTCCAATATACCTTTTAGCGATTGAACGACTGGAAATACTCGTTAAAAGCAGAGCCGTGAAATTAGGACACATCAGCTGGGCACCGGTGGAGGACCACCTGCAGAAGAAAAGTCCACTCCCCTCGAGGAGCGAGCCCTTGGGATGTGGGGCAATATCACATTAGCAGGTGACCCGGACATCCCCGAAACCTTTGACGGGCTGCCCCTGCCAGCTGAAGCCGCTGCCGCAGACGAACATGCACCAGACGAACAAGCAGCAGAAATCATTATAATTCAGCACGTGGCTCCAGAGGAGCCTCCAAAAAAAGGTCCGTGGCAGACCCCAGCCCCTGCCGCTCCTGGCCGAACAACTGATCGATGCAACGTCAGCACACGGACGGCATGGGGCAGAGCTTAACAGCATTTTGGACCGGCAGTTGTGCCGATACAACGACAACCTCGAGAGAGGGTTAAACTTTGAAATCCAAAAGTACGAGTTCGAAAACACTAATTTTAAATTTAAAAATTAATTATGTTTTATTCTTATCATTTTTATATTTTATTCTTATTTTGTTTGTATTATATTCACATCTTTTGTTCTTATTTTATTCTTTAGTTTATAAATAAATTTTCTAATATGATCTTTTTGTTTAATTTATTGATTGGCCTGCACGTAGCCCTGATTTAAACCCCATAACACATGTGGGATATGCTAGGGACACGAGTTAGAGCCCGTGGTGCCGCGATACAAACGCTAGAAGAGTGAAAGCAGATTCCCCAAAATGAGGCTTGGTCAAGCTTGGTGTCGGTCGCTATGGCTTTCTGGATCTGCGGATTGGGCTCGAAGCGCTTGATCGTGTCGAATTGTTTGAACTTTATTATGTTTTATTTTTGCACATTCCAAAGTGTAGGCAAGACTTTGGCTTATCATATGTGTGATATTTTTGCTTGTACCGGATATTGTCTTGGGGATTGAGGAATTGGACATCTGGCATCTACTAAATTTGTTGACGATACCCTTGGCTTGCTTCTTCCCTGTGTTGCCTTTTATTTCAGCTGCGCTCTCACAGTCGGGTGCTGTTTCTCCAACGGATGAAGACTAACGTGGCGCCCTAGAACATCTTGTCGAGGAACCGTTAGGTTACTGTCCCACGATCACCTCCCTGGCTGGCTGTAGCATCCGGGGGAAACGCATGAGCAGCACAGGTTTGGTTGAAGTCGAAGCAGTTTAGGTTTCTTCGGCAACATTAGGTAGTTGGTATTTATGTCGAAAAAAAGGGCGTTACAAGACTTGTGAAAGTTTTGTGATTGTTTTCCTGTTTCCTACCGATCGTACATATTTGGGGGCTCGTCCGGGATAATGAAACAAACGGTAGTGAAACGGTTTACAAAAGACAAGCAGTGTGTGACAAGCAGAGTGAAAAAACTGGTGAACTATAATAGTGAACAAAATCGTGCTTAGGACAACCTGTTGCACGACGCTGCAAGGAAATTGGCGGGAAGACGAAGACGGCCGACTCCAGAAAATCAATAATCGACGCTGCGCCGACAGAGCCACGAGCGGAACGGACCAGAGATAAAAGCGAGACGGAGCGAACGCAATCAGGTGGGAACGGAATAAACATAAGCAAGTAACTGCATGTTCATTATTTTAGAACGATAGTTATTCTATTGCCGAAAATGACGCACTTTGGCGGCATACCAGCAATGAGAAAAAAAGTAACGACAGCTTTGACAAAAACAATTAAGGCGTTTCACAGATCGCCAAGCTGCAAAAAGAAAACATCGAGCATCAAGAGTTTCAACAAGAAAAGGAAGAAGGCAATAACGTACCATGTAGACGATCTTGTTGCTTAAAAAAAACCCAATTTCAAAAGGATGCTAAGCTGTTGTCAAAGTTTCTAGGACCATACCGAGTAGTCACTACAAGAGGTCCAGACCGATATAATGTCGAGAAGATTGGAAACCAACCAGGTCCACTCCATACCAGTACCATAGCCGATAATGGTGTGATTCGTACGGGGCGAACTGGTTTTCCATGCCACACACAAGCGGTGGAAAGTTGTGTAAAATCGGTCTCAGAAGCATCTCTCGCTGTGTGTGTGGTGCAACTAATAGAGATGGTTTCATAACAGCCAATATACACTCGAGGGAAATAATGCAATCGTTCAATACCAAATGCGAATATAATAAGCTCACCAATTAATCGTACACACTTTTTTTAAATTAATTACAGTTTGTTTATTTAAATGCTTTAAATGTGTTTTTTATGAAAATATATTATTATAGGTTACTGTCCTTTATGTAATGAACATGTAGAATTGTTGTTAATTGTGTGTGTTTTAGATTTACGTTTCAGACTTAGAAACCTGTTTGTGACGCCAAGATTTGACCTAAATATGACCCCCACATGTTCAACTAATTCGCCGCTTAAATTTTCCTCGATGTTTCTGGGATTTACCTTTTAATTTATCGTCCCTGATCATGTTGGTTGGAAGACAAAATACCGAATTATATACTCGAATTTGCCACCCGCTTCCGTACATAGCCGAAAGCGGAAAGTAAATTTACAAGAAGAATTTCTGGAAGCAGAAAAACAGAAGATCGAAATTTTCAAGAAAAAACTTGAAGCTCGTGAGGCGCAAAAGCAAAATGACGATAATGTATCATTTCTTGAACCTTTGTTTACCTTTCATGAGAGCTTTGTCTCCCAGTAATAATTTAACTTTCCGTATTAAAACTATGCAACTTTTAAAAGAAATGCAAGAAAATAAAGAATAAATTATTGTATATTTTTTATACCCACGTACCTATTGCAGATTAATTTAATGTAAACGTGATGATTATTATGATATACATTTTACTTTTGATAGTGGACAACATTTTAGCAAATCTAAAGAAAGTAATTAAACACTGGTATAAATCAATTAACTGTAAATTATTCATATTTTTGACGTAATTTGAACAGCACTTGAATAAAACAAATAGATTTCACCTATATTAAAGTACTGGGGGGTTAGTGGTTGCAGATAAGAGTCACGTTTGCATTGCATTGTGTTTACTTCTATTATGTGAAAAACTAACACCAAAGTATTCATCACCTGTTCTTCGACTTCGATTGGAATTCCGTGGCAATTTTTCCACGATTTGACTAAGTACGGTTGCAGTTTATCCAGTATGTAGTCGAATGTCGAGATGTTCATTCGCATGTATTCATAAAATCTTTTTTGATCTTATCTGAGATAACAATACAAAGTATGAAATTCGCCATGCATCTTCCTACTTCTATTAAGCGGGTGTATATTAAACTGTCGCTTCGCGAAAAGGCTTATTTTATTTCTGCTGATGAATCAATCACTAACCCGTCATATTTTTTTTATTGCTGTGACAATGCTGATGAAATTAAAATAAAATAATGTAAAAGCTGCTGCGGTAGCTGGTGTGTGCGAACACTGTTTTTGAATGAGAAGTGCTGCGGTAGCTGGTATTTGCGAATACCTTGTAGAGTATGATTGGCGTTTATAGTCGATCTCACCAGTGCTGCAAATTACTCATCGATTTCTGCTGTTATTTTCCGCATACGTTACACTTCATTCCTATACATTGCCGTGTGTTAGAACGGAATGGAATGATTTTGATACATCTGCTGTACAAATTAAATGCGCCCAGCAAAAAAGTACGTCTTTTCTTAGAATGACTTTTCTTTCTACCCTAACCTCTAATACTGAACGTAAATGTTGAACTTGACCGTGCTTTTGCAAAAATGTTTTCGTTGAAAGGTAAGCCGCTTAATAAAAAATCTATGGTGATGGTTGCATTAAAGGTTATTTAATTAGTGAATATAATAGCAATATTAATTTAATTTCTATAATATCCGCCTCGGTAGGCAACGTATGTACAGTGATGTATGTTCGGTTGCCTATGCATAACAATCAAGCTGCGCGTTCCGTCAAAATCTTGGTTCATACACTTATAAGCGATGAGTAATTTGCAGCACTGGTGAGATCGACTATATATAAAAATCATGTAAACGATATTAATCAGTGAAGTAACACTCGTCTCTAAGAAATGAACTTTAGGCTGTTTCTCAAAAAGATAGAACAAATGAAGAGTTTGTCCGGATGGCCGAATGGTATGATCAGTTTCTTAATTTTTGTTTGTCTTTTGGAAAAGTATGAGATTTAAAATAGTGCACGAGGGCGAGCACGATGTCAGAATGGCCGTGTCGGCGCGATTGACATATACCAGAGAATGTCTGGATACATACCCCTATCCCCGACCGGACGGAACTTAGCACCAAAACAAAGGGAAGTGCAGACATTCTGAAACGAGATGCAGGACGCTGTCGACCGTAATATCTGATCCTTTATCCACATTCTTAATATTATTAATTCAATAGTAATTATTTATCATTATTGTTTATATTTCGAGTAGTCGACGTTTATGTCGCTGAAGTTATACAGTGAGTGTGTTTTATTAAATATCTCCCTCCATTAAGTGACTATATCCAACATATATATTTACTGATTTAAATGGGTCTACCGTGTAATGGACCGAAAATAGGATCAACAAAATTGATGATAGAGCGTTTGCTAGGATGGCTAGACTACGCACATTGGATTTATCCGACAAAATTAATTGACAAAATTAATGTCAAAAACAATTAATGGATATGCGACTGCTTTCTCAAATTTTTGTAAGTAGGAACATGATTCAGTATGATCGGCCCGTCAAAACCCTTTAGATTATAGGGAATTATGACTATGTGCTTATAACGACGTCTCCAGATAATCGCCTAAAACTCTAAAGCAGGGCGCCCATTGAGTCGGTTCGGCTCGGCACGGCCGGCATCGGCGCTTTCGGCGGAGTTGCTATACTAAAAAACCCGCTCACTGAGTTCGATCGGACCGACCGGCAACGGCCGGCAGGCTTCGGCAACGACTGCGTATTCTAGAAGGGGCAACTCTGTTCGGCGGCCGTTTGCTCATTTCATAGAAACAACCGTGTGATACAGTACAATCGCGCGCCTTTCATCATGTCTGATGAAATGCTTATCGAATGCGTTCGAGAATACGATATTTTGTACAATCCTCGTAATAAACATTACCACGACAATACCCAAAAGGAAAATGCTTGGGCAGATATTTCCGGAAAGATGGACTGTTCTGGTAAGTAAAAATGTATTTAGTCAAGTAAATTCAAATAATACAATATAATAATAATAATAATACAATATATAATTTACGGTTGATCGTTCCTTCCTGCATAAACTCGCTGTAGTTGCCACGGCACGCTTCCTTGATCTGACACAGGGGTTATGTAACCAGCAGCAGCAGCAGCAGCAGCACTAGAAAATTTTCCTTTCTGTTCTACCTCGCATATAGGTAAAAGATAAGGAATTTTAGTATAAATACGGGCGCGTTAACGTTATGCTTTCATTATGTCTATATCAGCGGACAGTGAATATTCGTTTTGTAGTTCGATCGAAGAAATTATTCAACAACATGAGCGTGAAGGATTTCGAGCCGTCCCAGTTCCGACCGGGAGATTGCCACACGGACCAAGAAGACGAGGAAATGGAGCCAAATCAAGCGCCACCACCGTCTCCACAGCCTCAAGTAATGGCGGAGGACTTACTAAGCAGCAGCGAAGACGAGAGCGATTGCGAAGAAACTCTAACCCTGAAGGACGTACTAGAAGATGGGTTTCAAATATTCAAGACTGCCCAGGTAATTCTAACAGTACTAATGCAAATGAGCGGATCAACTAAGATGCCGAACAGCACTCGCAAACTATCGAAGAAACTCTTCCGAATTATCGGCCAAGTGTGGCCCAGTCGTCATCAGAGGATGTCCATAACATCTTACAAGGCGTTCAACAAGGGGATTGCCGCCCATTCCTCGTCCACGACATCCTCCGCGTTGCTGATGGCGATACCGCCAGAGGAATTTCGTCAATTGTTTCTCGAATCGAAGCTAGCGACTACAAAGGTAATATCTTCATCGTCACGCAGCACCAAAAACATCTCCACGTCCTTCACGACTGCAACTGGACGGGCGGACGCTGCCAATGTTCCAGGCTCGTCGCGGTACGAGAGCATAGAAGATACACTTCTCGCCAGGTGCAACCCATCAAAGAGATTTCCTCCGACCACTGGGCAAATCTATCAGTCTACATCAGTAAGAGCCCGAGGGTCTGTGTATATTCGTTCGTCAACGGTGCCATTCAAAGACGACCAGTACATCGCCCAAGTGAAGATATTCCGAAGCAGGGACGGGCAGGACATGGACGTGAAGAATTGGTGGAAGGTAGCGTTAGCCCGTGGGACATTTGCGTACGACAAGGGATGCAAGATCGATCAGATTCTGTCTCAGTCGACGGGGATGTCAATAGATTTGATACAAAAGGGGCAGAACTACGAGGAACGCGAGATCCCCCCTCTTAAGGTTTTTGTTTAAGTATCCACATGCTCCTATATCTCTTATTCTAGATAGTAATATATGGTTTAATTCTACTTTTCGATTTGAGATTGACAAATTTAAAATTAACCCATATATGAAATATTTCAATTATTTTTTTGTTCACAAGAGTATTAAAGAGATATACGAGTATACGATTAGCATCGAATATAGGTATGCGGCACCAACTGTTGATTTGTATGATTATTATTACACCTTAGATGAAAGTATGGACGTATTAGTTAAGTTACTGGAATTTCAATTAGGCACGAGGATGTTATTAAGGAATTTTTATTAGATTTATATAATGTATTAGAGCGGAAACGCCCGAAAATAAATAGTATGTATGTTATATCACCGCCTTCCGCGGGCAAGAATTTTTTCTTTGATTGTATTTTAAACTTTTTTTTTTTAATTGGGGACTGACACTTGATCTGACCAATTATTCTTTAAATTGGTCTCTGATGCTCAATGCATCTTTCTGAAAGTTTCCTCCTGTGTTTGCTAACCCAGTAACACCTTCGGGCATTACTTCCTGTTCTAATTCGCCTAGCTGCCAAGTACAAGAATCATTTCGCAAATAATTATGCAGAGAAGTACAAGCTAAGGTAATTTTATCTAGATGGTCAGGTGGTATATTAAATTTTTTCAAGAAACCTGAAACTTTTTGAAATATTTTATATTATTTGAAATTATGTTCATTCATAATGTATGTTTTTAATTAATTAGTTTGTGTTAATGGTTAGGGGGAGGCGGGGCACATTGATACAAGGGGCACATTGATACACCAACAATATTTCAATATCAAGAAACGGTCTGGGTGTCGCGACAACACTAAAACATGTCTAAACATGTGTAAGGTATAACAGTTGCAACCGAGCCGCTGGCTAGTTATCCCTTGGCATTTGAGTCGACTAGACGTGTTTTAAGTACTGTGAAGTAAAAAAATACGCCATATGTAAAACTGTTCCACCGCTGTTTTAAAGAAGTTTACCAAACATTAAAATCACCAAAGGTAAGTTATTCCATTCAGTAATCAGTGTTATATATGATTCTTTTCATAAGTCAAGTGATTTTATTAGTAATTATTTATTCCTTAAAAATGTCCGTTGGGGCACATTGATACATTAAGACACGGGGCACATTGATATGTATCAAAGTGCCCCACTAGTGTACAATAGTGCACCAATATACTGTGTTTCCAATAATTAACTAAACTAGTCATTTTATTCCAAGAAAATGGTACGAACCTACAAACCTAAGACTGATAGAGGAAGTATCGATGAGAAGAACATAAATACTGGTATATCCGACGTTGTATCCAAGAAATTATCTATACGGAAGGCAGCTGAAAAATATGGGATTAAAGTTGGAACTTTGCAACATCGAATAGAGAAATATCGGAAAACATATGAAGAAAATGGAGAGTCGTCTTCTAATAAATATAGCTCCAAGTACACTGTTGCACAGGTTTTTTCAACTGCACAAGAGAAAGGTTTTACTGAATATTTATTGAACTGTAGTAAAATGCACTACGGCTTGACTTTGCAGCAAGTCTTAGTTTTGGCCTATGAATATGCAGAATTCTTGGGCTGTAAATATCCGGAACCCTGGAAAAAGAATGGATGTGCGGGAAAAGATTGGGTGGCCGGATTTAGAAAGAGAAACCAGGACCTAAGCCTCAGAAAGCCTGAAAACACAAGCGCTGCAAGAAGTTTTGCGTTTAATAAAACGGCAGTCACTGATTTTTTTGACAACTATGAACGTGTAATGAAGCGCTATAAATTTACGCCTGACCGTATCATAAATCTCGACGAAACTGGGATTAACACAGTCTTACCGACACCTAAAGTTATGGCTGAAAAGAAACAGAGACAGGTAGGGCAAATAGTATCCGGTGAACGTGGAGAACTGGTAACATTTTGCGGGATAGTTACTGCAACAGGAGCTGCGCTCCCCCCTGTATATGTCTTTCCACGTGTACATTACAAAGAACATTTTTTAAATGGTGCTCCGGAAGGAAGTCTAGGTTTGGCAAACAGAAGCGGCTGGATGACTGCAGAATTACACGTTCAAGTTCTAAGACATATTCAGCGTTATACTTTATGCAGCAAGGACAATCCGACTCTAATCATATGTGACAATCACGAGTCTCACATTTCAATCGAAGCAGTCAACTATTGTCGTGACAATGGTATGGTCTACTTGTCCCTTCCACCACACACGTCACACAAGTTACAGCCTTTGGATGTTAGCATTTTTGGCCCATTTAAAGGAAAACTGAAAACTGATTTTAACGATTGGTACGTTCGAAATGTTGGTAAGACTTTGTCCATATACAACATTGCTGAACTAACAAAAACAGCATTTCTGGAATCTTTTACCCCAAAGAATGTTACAAGCGGGTTTTCAAAACCAGGCATTTGGCCATTTAATAGACTTGCATTTGGAGATGACGATTTTACACCAATACTAATATTTGATACGAGTTCTCAAGATATTGCTGACGTTACGAATAGAACAAATGAACAAAATACACAAGAGCTGGGTTTTATGGACATGGATATTAGTCAAAATAATGAGGTTACCGAAAATAATGAGGAAGGCGTGGTATCAGTTGCTGAAGCCAACTCTTGTGGGAACCGACCGGAAGGAGATGTAACATTCCCTCCTAATGTCGTACCGTCAAGCTCTAAGCCAATATTATCACCTGAGGTAGTCAGACCTTATCCAAAACACGCGACTCGTAAAAATACATCCTCATCGAAGAAAGGTAGAGAGAAGGGAAAATCGAGAGTCTTCACTGAGACACCCGAAAAAGATAGACTACAAAGATTACACGAAGAAAAAGTAAGAAAACGTCAAGTTAAAATGATGAAGCAGAAGGTAAAAGAATTGAAAACGGCAAGAAATTTACTAGGTCTAACGGAAACTAAAAAAACAAAGAATAAAAGATGTTCACAATCTGAGTCCGATACCAGTCCATCTGAATCTGTAAATTTGACTGATGATAGCGAAGAGTTTGCCGTTGCATCTGATCCAGAAGATGAGGATATAAATTTCGATGTTCCCAGTCCGAAAAATATTAATGTTGGAGATTTCCTACTAATAAAATTCGAAAAGAAAAAAACTGTAGTTCACTACGTGGCTAAAGTCATTTCTAAATATAATTTGACCCATTATCAAGTATTATATCTTAGGAAAAAACCGGGATTTTATACGTTTGTCTTTCCCATTGTAGAAGATAATGCAAGTGTGGACTTCAAGGATGTTATTTTGCAGTTGCCAAAACCTACTTTCTCAAAAGGAACATCTAGAACATCATCTATTTACACTTTTTCTATTGACTTAAGTGCATATAATGTGCAATAGAAGCTAAACGTAAACTAACTACCTTATTTTATTCTGTTTAAATTACTATTTTTGTATTGACAATGTGAGTTACCATTTTTTTCTGTTTTGATGATTCTGAAGATAAATAAAGTTTATTATATGAGTGAAACACTGTTAGTTTTAATTCGTGATTTGGATTCTAAGCAACAAAGTAAAAGGTTGATCATGTTCTCTCCTTGTATCAAAGTGCCCCATCCAATGTATCTAAGTGCCCCGTAAATGGGGCAGAATGATACAAAGCCTTTATTTTATTCATGTAATTATATTCTCATTATCCTCAAACTTTAAAGGTTCTGTTGATTGATACTATAATACTGATTTGCTATACCACTCGTAAGGCAAAAAAAATAATATTTGATTCATTTTTTCAACATAAAATATGAGATTGAATTTCACTGCATCAATCTGCCCCTCTTCCCCCTAATGATTCCGGACGTAATAAGAAGAGAACACTAAGACTACTAGTATTTTTACAACAAAATCCTCATTCACCTATTTCATTAGTTTTGTACTCACCAGTATGGCATAGCAGTCGCTATAGATTTATTATTGATCGTAAGAAACTTGAACATATTTTTAACGCTTTCAACTATCAGTTTGTGATATGTCATTTAAAGAATGTTATAATTATGTAATATCTGTCGAGGTGAGAACTTTTTTTATGCTTTATCAATTTTTTTTAATTATGGGCTTATAGCTAATTTTAATAGATTTATGGGTCAATTCTGTGTTTTCAATCGTAAAGTACAGATCTGTATGTTACGGAAGTCTGTAACGGGAGACGATACAGAATTCCCGTAAAGTAATAATCTGTGCACGACACTATACGACAGTGCGCTACAGAACATCCGCCACAGACACTTCTAACCGTAGCCTATGTGCCTAACTTAACACCAAGTGATTCCTGGCCTGTCATTGGTTATAGAAACTATATAGAAACAGGTGTGTTATTGAAACAGTGAGGTTAGGAGATAGCAAAATGGATTCCAAAAATAAGAGAAAGCGTACAAAAAAGTCAACACCAGCACAGCTGGAATTATACGTGGGGGTGTTGGAGCAAAACTATTATTTTAGAAGTGGAACGATGAACCCGACTCAGCCAGAAAATTACTTACGAGATGTTTGGGCGAACCTAGCAGTGAAATTAAATTCGCAGGGTGATGGCCATAGTTTTAGCGTCGACGAGTGGAAAAAGGTAACAATATATCTTTTAGCGATTGAACGACTGGAAATACTCGTTAAAAGCAAAGAGCAGTAAAGTTAGGGCACATCAGCTGGGCACTGGTGGAGGACCACCTGCAGAAGAAACGTTCACCCCCCTGGAGGAGCGAGCCCTTGAGATGTGGGGCAACATCACATTAGCAGGTGACCCGGATATCCCCGAAACCTTTGACGGGCTGCCCCTGCCAGCTGAAGCCGCTGCCGCAGACGAACATGCACCAGACGAACAAGCAGCAGCAATCATTATAATTCAGCACGTGCTCCGGAAGACCCTCCAAAAAAAAGGGTCCGTGACAGACCCCAGCCCCTGCCTCTGCTAGCCGAACAACTGATGGGTGCAACGTCAGCACACGGACGGCATGGGGCAGAGCTTAACAGCATTTTGGATCGGCAGTTGAGCCAATACAACGACAACCTCGATAGAGCGTTAAACTTTGAAATCCAAAAGTACGAATTCGAAAACCCAAATTTTAGGTTTAAAAATGAATTATTTTTTATTCTTATTATTTTTTATATTTTATTCCTATTTTGTTTGTATTATATTCACATATTTTGTTCTTGTTTTATTCTTTAGTTTATAAATAAAGTTTTTAATATGTTCTTTTGTTTAATTTACTGATTATTCATAGACCATGGAATTGTTGTAATTAACTAAAGATTACTATGTTTAATATTATGTATTATTATAACCTATGTAATACTGCTGATGTATAAAAACTGTATGTATGTCATGTTCTTTGTTCTACGTTAAAACGCCAGACTTGCAGTTTCGCAACACTCGTATTTTTCCTTGTAATTGTAATCGAGTCAACACGTTCAAGCCTTTGTTTCCAGGTCACTTCTTATTGGATCATTTTTATAACGCGATTAATTGTTATTGGTTAAAAAGCATCATACGACGATCGCACCATATTCAGACAACAGAGGGTTGATGGGAAAAAGCAAGACTGGTATCAAGCAGTTGGTAAAAAGTCTCCTTAAGCAACACAGCAAGCGACAGTCCAAATTCAAGAGGAGGAAGAATGCCTGCAGAAGAAGATACCTACTATTACCGTAAGAGATTATTTTTATATGTCCTATAACCATAACGAACCGAACTTAGAAACGAAGCCGTCGTCAAAATGCCGTTGCATGTAGATTATGCACTTAAAACATCCCCGAATTTCGTGGGGATCGAGAAAATTTACAAAGACATTATGTCCGACACATTTACAACGCGCGCCGATAAAGAAACTCTTTTAAATATAATCAAAACTAAACTGTCCGGTAGCGCTTACAATTTAATAAAATACAAAACCTTCACTACATGGGCAGAGCTAAAGATGTTGCTACAAGAACAGTAGCAAAAAGAAAAGGACGATAGCTCAAATTCAAACAGAGTTATTAAATTCGCGCCAAAGCCTAGGCGAAGATATTCAATCTTTTGCCAAGCGGTTAGAAAAGCTAACCCTTAATCTCACTGATCCTGTGTCAGTAGTCAGGGCGTTGCCGCTTCAAACATAATTCAAAGTCTAAACGCGAAGGTAGTTCTGAGCGCATTTGTGGAAGGGTTGCAAAATCCCATCAAACTTATTGTTAAAGCTAGTAGGTATACAAAATTTGAGTACGCTGTGGAAGCTGCGTGCGAAGAGGAACGGGTCGCAAAAGCCTCAAAACCGCATTTCCCAGGTAAATCAAATAATTTTCAAAACCCGAAGAATTGTATAAATCCCTATAAAATAGATAGTTTGATAACAAACCTTGTTGAAGACTCCTGATTAACATACTCCCCATCTAGGATGACTAGAGGTAGGTCCACAGCTCATTGGATATATGTATGCAAACTACAAATTTCCCCATCTATAGCATAACTAAGGTTGAAGTGATATAAATAAGTGGATGTATATTCTAGACAACCATTAGTCTCTGAGTTTCAAACATTTAGAGAAGATAGCTACAATGTGCACGTGTGATATGTGTTCTAGACTTTCTACACGCCATAGCAACATGAAGCGTCATGTCGCAACCGTTGATGAGGTTGCATTTATTCCACAACCCTTATCAGTGGTATAGTAAGAGAGGTTTTGCCACATTGACACGCCAGTAGGCTTAGTGTTTAAAATGTTTATACGATGATCAAATTGGATTAAACTTATTGTCTTTTGTGTTTACAATGGTTTCTCTGAAATGTGGGACAATATCGGGTGGAGATTGTTGTCTTTTTTCTTTGGAAATTGTTTATGTGTGAATGTTTAGGTTAATTGAAATAAGAATTATAGTAGAATTATAGGAATGATTATAATTTAGAGATTGTTGAAACCAGTTAATTTCTGATTCTGTATGACTATTAATAATAAAGAAAGTACTAATGACGATGAGAGGAGTAAAGGAGGAAGATGGGACAAAAAATCACGATCGACAGCAGCATCTACAACTCGAGCGCAACCCCACAGAATCAGGGCTCGGTGATAATAGCGGACGTTCACGCGATGACGGTAGCATCTCAACCATCTGGATGCACTGATGCAATGACGGGGACTTCGTCATCTGAAACCGAACACGCAGCTTATGGCACCCCAGCGCTATGTGAGGTTTCTGGAGAGCCTTTCTCGGATGATGTAATTATGCTACGTCATCTAAACAATCATATTCACATATCAGCCGTATTCATTAAGACGGGGGTAGATAGTCGGTGTGATGAGATCATGGCGTCGATGGAGACTTTCAGCTCGAATAGCTGTACAGTAGTTTCATCCACAGATATTCGTCAAATTTATGAGCTGATGGCTGAGGATGTCACCGCAGGGGTCGACGGCTACCTCGAATTTCGCTTGGGGTGGGTGTTCGGTGTTAGAGAGTTAGCAGTGATTGTCGGTTAAATAATTGTTCAATTAACTATGCTTTATACATATGTTTAAATATATAATAATAATATGGTATAAACATGCTCTGTGTTTTTGTCTTTCTCCCATCCTACCTCAAATCATCAAGTCCATGAGGAGGCTCCTCAAGTTGTGTTTCTCAACTCTGCCGGTAAGAGCGTTAGGGAGCAAATGAGCGATCTTACGATAATGGGCAAGAGCGGCTATTAAAATGAGCAAAACTTAACATGAGTAAAAATGCGAAGGCGCCTCAAGTTGTTTCTCAACTCCGATCGCGGTAACAGCATTAAAAAAATCATATCTTCAAAGGATTAAATCCTTTGTAAGCATTGTGGCGATACTTTCAAATCTATCATTTGTCTTGGACATCATCTTCCGGCACACCACAATCCGATCAATGACAAAGTTGAACAATTAAGAACGAAGTGGCACAACAAGAACGATGTAGCTAGCTAAAAATCAATTGCTACACCACAGTATAGAACTCCTGCAACATAAAGTTGACACCTGTTAAAGTTCAAATTGAGCTATTTGCTATATTCGTTCAAATATATCAAAGAATCGCAGAGATGAGATTGCATCATAAGACATACATTTACTATTCATAACTTTTGAACTACTTTCTGCATTTTTTTGGGAAAACTCAAACATTAAAAGGAGAGATGGCGGTGCTAAAAGGGGGTCGCCGAAATGCGTTTGCTCCTTACAGCCCATCTGCCAACACCGAGGGAGCAGTCGGAGGAGTGCGCGCCGCAAGCAGAAGTAAAATTTAAAAGTTTATGATCTAAAGAATATAGATATCTTCGCATAGAGAAGTCTGTGTATTTTTTGAGGAGATAAAAACATTAAAGGCCAAGATGACGGCCCTAGAAAAACAGAATGCTGAGGTCCAAACCATAGTAAGGGCGTTAATGCTGACGCCGCACATAAGGCCGAATATCTAAATTACGACGCCAAAAATAGGTTTAAGAATTTCCTCCAAACAAATCAGAAATTCCTTTAAAACGTTCTCTGTAAACCAGTCCGCAATACATCGTAAGAATTTCTTTGGTTAGCGCAACATAGTAGGCTGTACGTACGATTAAAGTTGGGTTATGTTTCGCGCAGCCGCTACCTGTCAGTTGCGCAGATTTGTTGGTTAAGTAATGACGTTCGTCCTATTCCCCTAAATTTAAAATCTTAATATTTTCAACATGGATATTCAAGCGTCAGGTATATACTTTAAACTGCAATTATTATTTATGTAATAGTTGTGCGCAGTATAGACATAATATATGTTTTATGTCATACTGTTTTGTCGTTTTTTATAATTGATATCTTTACTTTAAGTAGAGTTATAACAAAAGTTCCGAAAAGTACACCGACTTTTTTGTTCTTGTTTGAAAGAACATTTTAAAACGAATATAAAAAAGCTAATTACAAGTCCCCTTGTTTCCCCTTTTGTTCAATAGATCGTATTCTTTTCAGGTAGTCGTGTCGACGCCACTCTAAAGGAGGTGAACATTAAGAGAAACGAACTATTTATAATTTTAAAAAAGGAACAGTTTTGCAAGTTCTCATCATTAAAGTGTAATGCACAACTATTTAAGTATATATTGGACAAGATTAGTGTTAGTGAACTTTCTGAAACTTGTAGAAAACAAATAAAACTTCTAGTGAAAGTGTTCGTCTCAAAGCTTCTGACAAAATGGCGTGGTTGCAATTACACATACGAGCGTTTTAGCAACAAGTACATGAAATGGCTTGATGAAGACTTCAAACTCCCGCAGATACAGCCATTACAGCTCCCGTCATCAGCACCAAAACATTTAGAAGAAAACAGGAGAGGCAGGCCAAGAAAATTGTTCCAAGAGAGTTCTCAGCGTAGTAAGCAAAGACATATTGAACCAATTGTATCTGATCTCAGTTCAGAAAAACTGTGCTTGGCTGCAGAATCAAGTTTGGTGAAATTAGGCAAGAGAACTGCAGCGCAAGTAGTGAAATTAGCAATCCAATCTACGCCCAACAGATTAAAAAAAATGAAAGAAGTACATGATGCATCATCCTCTGCTACTATAAGACAGTACAGTCCTGAAGAAGCTTTAGGTCTTATAGTGGATCTTTGGTTGACAAAAGAAGACTATATAACTATGCGACTTGGAGGAAAAGAAAGAGGAGCTGATATTTATCCCTCATATCATGTAATAGCAGGTGCAAAGAAGAAGTGTTATCCAGTTAATATTAAGATAACTGAAAACGAGGCTGTGGTGCCACGGATGGATCTTCTTACACATACTATACAACGTCTGGCACAAGTACAAGCTGATGTAATACTACAGAACATTTCGAAGGATTGTGATACCATCGAAGTTTATTATAAATGGGGCCTAGATGGCAGTGGTGGGCACAGCATATATAAACAAAATTTCGCGAATAATTCAGAATATGCTGATTCAAACATAATGTTATGTACGATTGTGCCACTACAAATGTGTGAAACTAAGGTTAATAATAAAAAAATATATTGGAATAACATGACACCATCATCGACAAGGTATTGCCGTCCAATTTCATTTAAAATAAAGAAAGAAAATTTCCAAAATGTGAAAGATGAGTATAATGAAGTACAAACACAAATATTACATTTGGAGCACACCATAATTGTTCTAGGCGATAGAGAAATAAAATTTAAACATATTCCCATATGTACAATGCTGGATGGAAAAACTGTCAACATTTTGACTGATACTTCAAGTTCACAAGCGTGCAATATTTGTAAGGCTACCCCTAAAGATTTAAACGATCTAGAGACGCTAAAGAACAGAGTCTGTAATGAAGACACTTACAAGTATGGTATTTCTGTACTACATGCACATCTTAGATGCTATGAATATTTACTGCATATAGCATACAAATTGGAATTACAACAGTGGCAAGCAAGAGGTGAAAATGCAAAAGAAAAAGTAAAAGAAAGAAAAAGTAGACTAGCGACTGACTTTTATAGAGAAATGGGCCTCGTTGTTGATCAGCCAAAACAAGGTGGAGGCAATAGCAACGATGGTAACACAGCACGAAAATTTTTTAAGAATCCTGTGCTCGTTGCCCAAATAACTGGAATCGATAAAGAATTGATACAAAGATTTTCCAATATACTTTCCATCATTTCCTGTGGGCACTACGTCAAAGAAGAAATATTTAAAAACTATTGCTTTGAAACAGCACAGATGGCTATTGCACTGTATGGTTGGTACAAAATGAGTGCTACTGTTCACAAACTGTTAATACATGGAGCTGATATTATAAAATCTTTACCTTTGCCAGTGGGCCAACTGTCAGAAGATGTAATTGAGACAGGCCATAAAGAGTATAAAATATTAAGACAATATCGGTCAAGAAAAACTTCAAGAATAAACACCAATACAGACATATTTAACTGGATGCTGATAGCCTCGGACCCTATTGTGACAAATAAAAGAAAAAAACCTAAGAAAAATAAAACACTATTCAATGAAGTTGTGTTAAGTATGCTAAGATTGCCTACTGTATATCGTGATGAAGATGAAGGTAATAGTGATCAGGAGATTGATGAGGAGGATGAAAATGATGAGGATATGGATGTAGAATAATATTTTATATTTTAATAGTTTATATTTAATCGACATTGTGTATGTATGACGTACCTATCCCAGTATTTCAAAATAAAGAAATAATTCAACATACATTTTTTATCAATATTAGGTATATACCCACCTGACCCAAAAACCATAATTAGGTATTTTTCTGAAGGATAATTATTAAATAGTCTCCTCATAAGAATTTCTGATCAGAATATTAAATAAAATAACATTTTATATTTTTGTCGTCGTAAATTGATAAATTGGCCTTATGTGCGCCGGGGAAGGAGCGGCAGGAGTGCGCGCCGCAATACAGAGTAGTTGCGTGACTTTGTACTGATTTTTGTATAGCATAGACAGCATGCAGTTATTGGGTTTGACCAACTTCTGTCTGCATTTATAGGCTGGACATATAAAGAAAAACAAATGTTATTCGACGACTACTATGATCGACTAAAAGACTCTTGAGCTTTGACAACACCTTTTGCTCACATCAGCATACAAATTATATAATTCATGAACAAACGTACAAACATCTATTAAATACAAAACTAATTTGTGAAAGGTGTGCTTAACCATTTTGTCGTGTCACTTATATACCAATTAGTGTTGTGTGTCATGAACAACTCCAAGGTACTTTATACTTATGTAATGACGGGTCTACCATTATAATCACACTTTTATGTTCGATTACGGTCTACTTGTTCCGATCCACCATGGCTTACCAGTGATACTGCGGCTATTGTGATTTTTGCTAATTGGATTACAGAAGGTCTACTATTCAGGTTTACATCAACTACACTTGATTTGAGCATTATCGACTGTATAAATTACGCTAGCAGCTATATCAACTTATCGACGTGATGTTTTCGCTGTTAGCTATATTCATTAAAACGGGTCGGTTTGCTGAGATCACGGCGTCGATGGAGATTTTCAGCTCGACTAGCTGTAGGGCAGAGCGGGGTTTGTTGAGCCGCGGGGTCTAGTGCGCCACCCATAATAGCACCCATACGCTTCGTGATAAATACGAGAGTGGGGTATTAGACAAAGCGGGGGGTGGGGGAATCAGGTTGCAATAGCGTTAGTCGCTGGCCGGCGTTTTGTCTGGGTGGAAGTGCGCACTATCGCAAATTTGGCGCCAAAAGTAAAAAAACGTTGCTCCACTATATATTGGTTTAAAAATCGCATATGTCATCATACGGCAATCAAGTAAGTGTATTTTGCTTTCTGCATAAATACTGTTAATGGTTTTAATTCAAAAAATAACCTAATTGCAATAGGTTTTTAGTGATTTGACATTTAAAACATAATTCCGGGTAGGGGTCATTTGAGCCAAAACAAACGGGGTCGAATAAGCCATGTTCAAGAGACCCCTACTTTTATAGACAGAACTACGCTTTCAAGATATGTAAATAAGTTAAAAGCTGACCCTCACTCTGATGTGTATAAGGAATACACAAACGCACGCCAAGTTTTTTCAGGTGAACAAGAAAAAATATTAAAAGATTATCTTATAAAAGTGGCATCAATATTTTATGGTTTAACTCCATCAGATGTACGTGGGCTTGCTTATGAATGTGCTATTAAATATAACCGAAAAATACCTGAAAGTTGGCGTACAAATAAATTTGCTGGGAAAGATTGGCTGACCGCTTTTCTAAAAAGGAATAGTGAACTATCTATTAGAAAACCAGAGCCAACCAGCTTAGGAAGGGCGACATCATTTAATAAAACAAACGTCACACTTTTTTATGACAAGCTAGCTGCAGTTATGGACAAATACAAATTCCCGCCTTCCAGGATATGGAACATTGACGAAACCGGTGTTCCGACTGTCATGAAACCCGCTAAAATAATTGCAGCCAAGGGAAAGCATAACGTTGGTTCCGTAACGTCAGGTGAAAGGGTGTTATGTCACGGTAATTGGAGCCTTATCAGCAACTGGAAATACCGTTCCTGTAATGTTTATATTTCCAAGAAAAAAGTTTAAGGACCACTTTATTGCAAATGGACCACCTGAATGTATTGGACGCGGTAATGGAAGTGGTTGGGTAACTGATGACGATTTTTTTGATTTTATGCAACACTTTATTAACCATTTAAAACCAACACCAGAATCTCCAATTTTGTTATTGTTGGACAACCATTCATCACATGTAGCAATTAAAACAGTCGAACTTGCGAAGAAAAGCGGGGTGGTAATGTTCTCGTTTCCACCCCATTGTACCCATAAATTGCAACCGTTAGATGTCTCTGTTTATGGTCCCTTCAAAAAATATCTTTCAACGGCTCATGATGCATGGCTTCGCAGTAATCCAGGCAAAACTATTTCAATTTATGAAATACCAAAGTTAGTAGCGACAGCTCTTCCATTGGCAATGACCCCTACAAATATAATGAGCGGTTTTAACAAAGCAGGTATTTACCCTTTTGACAGCAACATTTTCACTGAAGACGACTTAATGCCATCATACGTGACTGATCGTCCAGAATCATAATCTCAAACACAAGAGCACCCAACAGCAGAGGCAAATGCTGAGGTTCAATCTCCCAGACCTGAAATAACAGCTCCTGCAGCAAGTGTTGAGGTGGAGGTAGAAACATCTGCCTTTTTGTCAACGCCCGTTACTGCGTCAACTACCCCAGAGCCGTCAAATGAGAAAGAAAATCAAGAACCAAATCTAGATATGCCATCCACTTCTAGAGGCTATGCTCCATTTTCACCGGAATTTGTGAGACCATTTCCGAAAGCAGGGCCCAGAAAGCAACAAAGACGAGGAAAAAAGAGAAGTTGTGCTGTTTTGACTGACACTCCTGAGAAAGATGCGCTTGCTATAGAACAAAGCCAAAAGAAAACTAAAACTAGCAAGAAGATAGAAAAGTCAAAGAAAAAAGGAGTGAAGAAAACAGTTTTTAAAAGTTCCTCAGACTCTGATGGAGAGAGTTACTCCATTAAGAAAATTAATAAAAAGGTCTATAAGAAGAAAAATGTAAAAAGATCACAATCTCCGTCAGACACTGAAGAGGGTGAATATTTTTGCCTTGTGTGTGCCGAGCTCTATTCAGACAGTCTTCCAGGAGAACAGTGGATACAGTGCACTGATTGCCGTTTATGGGCTCATATTAAGTGCACTTCTGGTGCAGGTGCAGTTTATGTTTGCATGAACTGTGACAGCGACTAAATTATTATCTCAGGCACTGTCACACCTCAGTGCTAGCAAGGTACTTTTTAGAAATGTGTTTAAGTTTTTTGTTATTTCCAAAACGAATATCAGAAATGTAACGTTTGTGTTTTTGTGTTTTATATTTAATATTTTTTATGTGAAAAGCCATTATACAAGCGACTTGAGCCATTGGCTCAAGTAACCCCTTTAGGTGGTTCAATAAACCCCACCTGTGGGGTCTAATGAGCCATATGCCTTTTCTTACTGAAAAGTAAATATTATATAATAAACAGTGGATTTGTTTTTTTGTTCTATTACACGGCCAAATAAATAAAGGATTGACTGAAGAATAATTATTTTTTAATTTTTTTCTTTAAGTGGACCTTACGATGATTTGAACAATATCATGATCAACTGACCCCGCTCTGCCCTACAGTAACTTCATCCACAGCTGTTCGCCGAGTGTATGAGCTGATGGTTGAGGATATTGCCGCTGGGGTCGACGTCTACCTCGAACTTAGTTTTGGGTGGGCGTTCTTCGGCGTTAGAGAGTTAGCAGTGATTGTCGCTTGAATTATTGTTAAACTAACTACGCTATTTTACACGTCATGTTTAAATAAATAGTTGGTATAAACATTATCTATGTTTTTGTCATTCTCCCATTCTACCTCAAATCATCAAGTCTCACAACCATGAGTTTTGCTGTCAAACCGCACCCCCATTATTTAAATCTAAAAATTGAGAACAGGTTAAGTATCAGCATTGTAGCTGCGTAATGCGGAAAAGATACACTCAACGGGGATATAAGCGCGATAGAGACGTAATCTCAGCTAGGAAAATATAGGAGCTGCACTACATCATCGGTTATAAGTTTCACCTCCGAATATTAGAGAGCTTCATCCTCAAACTACTACTACATTGTACGACATTGTAATCACAATTAGTCGGATATAGAGGACACCACCGTCTCCGACTTGGAATTAAAGATGGCGCTCTCTAAGTGAGCATGAGACTAATAGCAATGTTGTAAATGAATAAATAACCGATCTACTTACTATACCAAGTACGTCTACTGGGCAGCTACGCAACAGACCAGCTACTAAAATGAGCACGAGCAGCTATCAAAATGAGCAACTGTGACGAGGCTCCCCAAGTTGTGTTTGTCAACTCTGTCGGTAAGAGCGCTAGGGAGCAAATGAGCGACATACTACGTCTACTGAGGAGGTACTCAACAGAGCAGCTACTAAAATGAGCAAGAGCAGCTACTAAAATGAGCAACTATGAGGAGGCTCCTAAAGTTGTTTCTCAACTCTGGAGCGATCTACCGCGTCAACTGAGCAGCTACTAAAATGGGCAAGGGCAGCTACTAAAACAACCAGGAGTAGCTACTAAAATAAGCAAGACCGGCTACTGAAATTACATCATTAACATACTATTCTCTTGCCTGGTAGCATATGATATAAGACATCAAATCGGTTTTAACTATCGGTTGTTAACTTTCCCCATTTTCGGGAAAGTGCACAGCTGCTGAAATTTTATACCATTCTCTTAACAAAATTTAAATATATCTTGACTTGTCAATGTTAATTAAAGAGTGTTAACTCAAGTATTCGTTGATAATAATAAATGTTAAGGTATTATAAAACAAATTAAAGATATATGGGTTGAAAGTCAAACTTGTTAAAACTGGTGCACTTACCCCACTGCACCGTACATAAAATTGAGGAATTGTCTGGACGATATTGAGAACGATACTGTTTAGCCCTGCATTGAATCTGACCCAATAAAATACTTCTTCGATAAAATGACCGTGGCATGGATCGGAAATCAAATCCACAACAGCAACACCTGAAATTGATGCCCGCACCTCCACCCAAAATCAACGTCTGGCAACAGCGAACAAAGGAAGTAAATACCAAGAATCTCAAGGTAGGGAACGAGAACAACCGAGGTACAATCTTAGAGAACATCAAAGAGAAGGACCTGTACACTCCGATGGACCGCAGAAACCCGACCCGCGACGACGAGAACCACCTATACGAACGAGCAAAACATGTTCCAAAAGCATACTGATATTCATAAATCATTGCCGAATACTATAAATTAAATCACGCTGGATAAATTCTCCAAGTTACAAAAAATTTACCGCATAGAGGAATTCATGATCGAGACCCCCACAGAATCAGGGCTCGGTGATAATAGCAGACGTTCACGCGATTACGGTAACATCTCAATACTCTGGATGCACTGATGCGATGACGAGGACTACATCAACTGAAACCGAACACGCAGCTTATGGTACCCCATCACTATGTGAAGTTTGTGGAGAGGCCTTCTCGGATGATGTAATTATGCTACGTCATCTAAACAATCATAATCACGTAGCAGCGTCGACATCATGCATGATGATGTTATGGATGGAGAAGCTGACATGTCTGAGGTGGACCTGCGCAACCATTCATTACGTCAAGCGTCACCTGACAAAGTAGAACCACCTAGTTTCGCGTCACCACCTACGGGTGTATCAGACGTCGATGATGTCCCAAGAGCTCTTCCATGAATAAAAATGATTAAAAAGAGCTAAAATGAGGAGGCGCCGCAAGTTGTTTCTTAAGTTTGGCGGTACTATGAGGAAGCTCATCAATTTGGCTATCTACTACGTCTACTGAGCAGCCACTCAACAGAGCAGCTAATAAAATGGGCATTAGCAGCTACTAAAATGAGCGAGAGCAGATACTATTACGAGCACGAACAGCTACTCAATTAGCAAGAGCAGCCACTCAAATGAGCAAAATGAGGAGTCGCCGCAGGAGGTTTCTCAACTCTCATTACTTAACATACTGCTTACGTCAAAAGGGATGAATGTAGCTAACGATGGCTGCAACCCTTTAAAAATGGCAGACAAAACAAAAAATGACAAAACCTATTGTGTCCACCACGGCGATATAGTATTTTTTGATAATCACAACTGCACAGCACGAAAATAATTTTCATGTTCAAATATGGTGGACATAGTTTGAGAATAAATTATACTCTTTATGAGATGATGATATTCAATGTCATATTAAATTGAACAATATAGCTATAATTGACAAACTAAATAAGTTTAGTATTAATATTTTTGTCCGTAAGTGGCAGATGTCATTTAGTGGAAGAATATTAGATGTTCAAATTAGTTTAAATTCAACCCTTGACAACATGTGGCACCGTATCAATGCATAGCATAAGACAACAGCATGCAGGTATTGCCTTTAACTGACGTGTGTATGCATTTGATGGGGGTAACTATGAAGAAAGACAAATTCCATCCGTGGAATATTATGATCCGGTAAAAACGCTTGGACTTTGATAACTCCTCATTGTTCTTCATTTGCCAAGAGTGTTGAATGATATTAGATGTTCAAATTAGTTTAAATTCGACATGTGGGACCATATCTATCCATAGCATAAGACACCAGCATGCAGTTATTGCCTTTGACTGACGTGTGAATGCATTTGGTGGGGGCAACTATGAAGACAAATTTCATAACACTTCAATCTTCTTCATCTGCCTGAAGTTTGAACTAAATTAGATGTTCAAATTAGGTTAAATTCGACCACCATATCTATGCATAGCATAAGACAACAGCATGCAGTTATTGCCTTTATGTGGCGTGTGTGTATGCACTTGGTGGACGCAACTATAAAGAAAGACAAATTTCATCCGTGGAATATTATGATCCGGTAAAAAACTTGAACTTTGATAACACCTCAACTTCTTCATCTAACAAATGTTTTGAATGATATTAGATAAGATCATTTCGACCAGGTTATGGCCAAAATACCAGAAAATAAGAAATAGGGTTGGAATGGCGAAAGATGTTCGGCAATTATGCGAATCATGTCCAATAAAAACTTAAAATTAACCTCTGGTAGAAACTCACTTCTCTCACGCTAGTTGGTAGAACTTCTTCGTGTGGTTTCCTCGACGGTCATTGGAGTGCCTAAAGTCAGTAGTACCACTTGTAACGTTGTCTATGTGTCCGTTAGTTATTTTAATTTAGTGTTTGCTACGAAACCCTTGAAAAAGTATGTGTAACTTCTATACCACAGTAGTAATGGGGGTAAGATGTTAATTTATGTGCGGTGTCAGTATAAACACAGAGTGTTAGTTTCCAAGAGACCATTTCTAACTCATTCTTACTTCACTTGCGTTAAAATACTAGAAATAAATTCTCTCAAATCTCTAAACAATTGTTCACTAGGCTACTTGAAGATTACAGTTCTTGAAACCCAGAAAAAATATAAAATAACAAAATTTTCGATTATTAACACAAAGTATGTCTTATTAGTAAAATTAGTATAAGTGGGTGACGTAATTTTACCAATATGTGTAGTGTGACGACGGCCTGATCTACCGTGGATAGGTGAATCACGGACAGCGGGCGGTCCCAACGAAGGAGCAACCTGATTAATTATCTTAATGAGTTGTGATACGATACAGTTGTGTATCATCATTACGTTACGTATATCAATATATATTATTATTAACCGTAGTTACTGTGTATTAGTGCGTACCTGACTACATATGTGTGACCAATACCAATATGTGTGACAAAATTGATGAACTAAATTCAGATGTTGAAACCAAAGTAATGTATTTATGCATTAAAGAAGCTATTGGTAAATACATCCTCATTGAGTTTACAGACTAGCATCTATATTTCTTTTAATAAGTTTTTATGCTTAACGCATGAGGGAGCTAGGCACTACAATAAAAATGTATAAAACAACATTAGGTTTAAGGGACTTAAATGTATACTTAGATTAATCAAATGTTCTGATAGATCATACATATACTTTGTCACGGTGTGACTTGGCATTCTGTATCATCCCGTATATTGTCATCTAGTCAGTGCATTTTAACTTCTGTATGCATTTGTAGGGTGGAACTATAAAGAAAAACAAATGTCATTCGACGAGTATTATGATCCACTAAAAGACTCTTGGGCTTTGACAACACCTTTTGCTATCATCAGGTTATGTCAATAGTATATATTTGTGAATGTCTGTAGCGCCCTCTGTCTTTGTTATCGGCTACTACCTACCGACGTGTACGTTAGATCGTTCTTTTACCGACCGAGCAACATAGTTTAGTGATAGACCGTTCGTACGCCACCACCCGTCTATTCATAACCGAACGCCATTGTGACAATTGAGAAAATTATTGTTGATTATTATAGACTGTATGGCCTTTTGTTTTATCACGTGCAGTAGTCTGGCTGTGTTGTATCATAGATTTTTATTCAAAGATACCTATTTGTATGATCCACTCGATGTATTTAGACGATCTCTAAACTTGCATTGTGTGAGTAAAGTGCTTGGTTCCCTTTGTTTTATGTATTTGTTAATTAACGTTTTATAGGTCCTGAAGAAGCTGGAGAGCGACCAGCGAAACGTAGGCAGAATGCAGATGTAAATGAGAAATAGAATCCTGACTGAAAAGCGGTAGTTTTATTCTTTGAAACATGCACAGTCGTTAACCACTAAAAAATTTTTAACATCTATTAAGCTTGACTACAGATTAGATACTTTGTACTGATTTTTGCATAGCATAGACAGCATGCAGTTATTGACTTAGATCAAGTTCTGTATGCATTTGTAAGATGGAACTATAAAGAAAAACAAATGTCATTCGACGAGTATTATGATCCACTAAAAGATTGTTGGGCTTTGACAACACCTTTTGCTCTTCATCAGCATATAAATTATACATTTCATGACCAAACGTACAAACATCTATTAACTTTGACTACAGTGTAGATACTTTGTACTGATTTTTGCATAGCATAGACAGCATGCAGTTATTGACATTGACCAACTTCTGTATGCATTTGTAGGGTGGAACTATAAAGAAAAATAAATGTCATTCTACGAGTATTATGATCCACTAAAAGACTCTTGGGATTTGACAACACCTTTTTGCTCTCATCAGCATACAAATTATACAATTCATGAACAAACATACAAACATCTATTAAGTTTGACTACAGAGTAGATACTTTGTACAGATTTTTGCATAGCATAGACACAGCATGCAGTTATTGACTTTGATGAACTTCTGTATCCATTGGTAGGGTGGAACAATAAAGAAAACAAATGTCATTCGACGAGTGTCATTCGACGAGTATTACGATCCACTAAAAGATTCTTGGGCTTTGACAATATCTTTTGCTCTCATCAGTATACAAATATACAATTCATGAACAAACGTACAAACATCTATTAAGTTTGACTACAGAGTAGATACTTAGTACTGATTTTTGCTTAGCATAGACAGCATGCAGTTATTGACTTTGACTAACTTCTGTATGCATTTGTAGGGTGGAACTATAAAGAAAAATCAATGTCATTCTACGAGTATTATGATCCACTAAAAGACTGTTGGTCTTTGACAACATCTTTTTGCTCTCATCAGCATACAAATTATACAATTCATGAACAAACGTACAAACATCTATTAAGTTTGGCTACAGAGTAGATACTTTGTACTGATTTTTGCATAGCGTAGACACAGCATGCATTTACTGACTTTGATGAACTTCTGTATGCATTGGTAGGGTGGAACAATAAAGAAAAACAAATGTCATTCGACGAGTATTTTGATCCACTAAAAGACTGTTGGGCTTTGACAACACCTTTTGCTCTCATCAGCATATAAATTATGCAATTCATGAACACACGTACATACATCTATTAAGTTTGACTACAGAGTAGATACTTTGTACTGATTTTTGCATAGCATAGACAGCATACAGCTATTGACTTTGACCAACTTATGTATGCATTTGTAGGATGGAACCATAAAGAAAAACAAATGTCATTCGACGAGTATTATGATCCACTAAAAGACTGTTGGGCTTTGACAACATCTTTTGCTCTCATCAGCATATAAATTATACAATACTTGAGTACTCCTCAAGCTACATACATCAGCCAATCGCGCCAAAGACTTTTCGAAAGAAAAGGTTGACGAGTTCAATAATATTTGGAAGCAGAATAACCAAAAATTAACTACGATCCAACCAAAATATACAATATCGATGAGAAATGGAAAAGGTTTTTTGTTTGAAGGGACAAAAACAAATGGGTGGAATTTCGTCTGCGGAACGGGGACCCCTAATATCTTTAGTTACTTGCATTAGCGCGTCAGGAATCTTTGTACCTCCCTTATTTGATTTCCCTAGAGTGAATGTGAAGGAGTTAAAAAATGGTGCCCCACCGGGCTCTCAGTTTGCGTGCAATAAATCGGGCTGGTAAATCACGCAGTGGGTAGTTCACTTTATCAACTTTGTCCATCCAACCAAACAGAGTCCGGTCGTATTAATTCTAGATGGCCACTTCTCCCATACGCGGAACATGGGTGTCATTGACAAATGTCGGAATAATGGTGTCATTCTTATATGCCTCCCACCGCATTCATCTCATCGAATGCAGCTATTGGACGTAATGTTTATGGGTAAAAAATCATCCAGGACGTGTCGTAACTGCGTTGCAGTGCACGATCCACTAAAAAACTCTTGGGCTTTGACAACACCTTTTGCTCATATCAGTAAACGAATTATATAATTCATGAACAAACGTACATTACGCGTTTGAGCGCAAAATAGTCATATAACAGCGTACGCGACAGTAAGTGGGGCATATATATGGTAACCCAGGCCCAGGCACACATCGTCGTTGCCATCATCAATGGTACACAACAATTTTAAAACTATCCCGACAGTTGCAGGTGCTCGACTCGCTCGACTAATCTTGACGGTGGTCTGATGATGGGCGTAACTGCCCGAAATTAATAACCATTAATAAAGTTCTACTAATTCGCCACGAAATATTTTGCTTATTTCCTCATGCAACTAAACCACGAATAAGACGGATGCATTCATTAATAGTACAGAACTTAAGACCCAGTTCTGTCTCTGCTAAAACGCGTTTTCGATTAACGGCCTTATTTATGGTTTAAAATTAATGAAATTCACAATGTAAATTCTTAGTTAAGTAAGAAGTTTGGCAAGATCACAATTATAAAATAAAAATGAAGCGTACTTCTACACCTTCATTTTTTTAAATATAATACCCTTAGCCAGAGTCACAATACAAGAGTAGATTTTTTATCTAGGTACAATTTCAGCCCAAACATTATAGCTTTTCCGCTAATCGAAAAAATGCGGTAATTCTCAGATATGTAAACAAAGACCATATGTCGGCTGTTACATGTGGCCAGCTTATCGCAAACACCACAAGGTTTAATCGATACGTCGGTGTAGAGCCCGACAGAAAAACATAGTCTTAGTTAATTTATATTTATAATAATTCGTCGGTTACACCTATTTGACCTAATGTAGTGTAATTATAAATATGCCTCACATATTTCTATAACCCATATTTGAGCTCTGAAGTAGCCAAGGATATTGGCGAAACGACGGCAATGTATAAGCAATAAATAAAAAAATTATAGCGGAAAACCCATTCTAACTAAACATTTTGTTTTGTAGTTGAGATGTTTTCAGAATGGAGCCTTCCATTACCTTCAGTTGGAAGATATAATTATCCAAGCTCGTCACGAGTTCCACGTCGTAGAACTGAAGGACATCGGAAGAAAGAACATCTAAGAGGAAGGAAATGTTAACACGAACCTAGCAACTCTCTAATTTCTTACAAATATAAACACACTATACTGATGTAACTGATGTACCATAACTTTCGACGCTGCTGAATCTGATCTTAACACAGGTCACAAATTTCCGCAACCTCCTCTAACAATAACCTTATCAACCTTTCCATGAACTCGACTCCGCTATACACAGACGCCCTCACCAAACTTTCAAATTATGACTTTGAATATGTTTTAACACCTGAATTTTCCTCTTTATTATGCTCTCGACTATACATTCGACAGGCTTCGGAATAAATCGTCATCAGAGAACCGGGACCGGGTTCGTAAGCCAATGCTTCAGTCACAAAAGTGTTAGGGTAGACTTCAGCCTTTTCGAGCTTCTCGGTGGTGGCTGTTGTAATGTAATTGCTCGTGGTATTAACGCTAGTCTCCCGATGGATTTTCTTCAAGTTTGCTTACCAGGAGACGTTAGTGAGCATACGGAGGAGTTTGTTCTGCTGAAACTGCGCGTGATTGTTGGCGTGAATGGGAGCAACGGTACCCCACACCAGGCTGCGATCGGGCATTGTCCGGATTACCGGCCAATGTTTAAAACCGGATTGGCCGGATCTTTACAGCCAATAATATCCAGTATCCGGCCAATATGAGGCCGAATATCCGGTTAAGGCCGGATCGGCCGGATCTTTACTGCCAATTGGCGGGAAGTACGGTTTGAACACTCTCAGCAATCACAGAACTTGCAGGTGCATCAAGTGGCAACTGATCACAATGCGTCGTCAACAGTTTTTAAAGTTTTGTCCATAAATATGATTAATCTATAAAAAGAATTTAACAATTTAACTTCTTGTAGTCACACCAAAGCATCGATCACGAAACAAAATTGCTCAAAATTGCAAATTTCTCGTTTATTCGCAGAAGTCACAGGTCGCAACTGTTTGGCTTTGAAAATCCGTTACTTTTTTTGTATTGTATTCTCCCGCCGTTACTTGGTTTAGTTTCGCTTTAGTTTTCGATTTCGACAGAAATTGCATAGTTTACGGTTTTCTGTTTCTGTTCCACCATTTTCGCTGTTGTGTCGCGTTGCTAAAGCGTTGATTCCGGTCCCTTTTTGAATTGTCGTCGAGTGAGTTTATACGTGTGGGAGTTGGAAGTGAGAATTTATCGCCCAGTTGCAGATTAATCTCGATCAGCTTCGAAGTTTGCGGTAGAATTGGTTGTTACTCTGGGCACCACGCCGTAGTGCGGATTAGAAGAAAATTCTTCCACCGTTTACAAGACCTTGGTAGGTCTCTTTGGATTGAATTAGGTCGTTTAGTGTTGGTTTCGATGTGATGTGGCTGATACACCTCAACACACCATCTATCACAACACCAGATTTTTCAGCCGGAAGTTGAATCTGGAGCGACTACTCCAGAGAAACTTCACCACTGCGACAGTGGCAACACTACTCGTGTCGTCGGAAAAGAACACAACGGTTATACTGGAAGTCCTCTGTAAAACAATGAGGAATGAGGAAGAGGACGAGGAGAAGAGATGAGATAACACCATCATCATCATAACATCCAACGCAGAGGCGCGAGTAGTAATGCGAAAGCGGGTCCCGGCAGGTGAAGACCAACTGCAAGATTCAGGGAGGGGTTTTTAGTGAGTAGGAATTTTACACTCCCGGCCTGACATCCTGCCAAGGCGGATGAAGGTTTTCCCCTGACAAAAAATAAATAGGTTGTTTGGCAGTAAATAGTGAGTCGATTATATGGTGTATTCACCTTTTTAGGCACCAAGTACGGGGCACAAAGGTTACATAGTGCGAGGTTGAACCACCCCGCAGCAGCAATTGATTGCCTGGACGAAGAGTAACGTAGCCTGCACGCGGACCAAATGATAAACGCTGAGGAGAGCCTGTTCGACGATGTTGGCCCCGTCGAAGTCCGAACAACATCGTTGATCGGTGGACGTAGCCTCCGGAGAAATACTACCCGAGTGGACCTTCCTTGAGGATCCGCAGATTGAATCTAAACGTCTGCAGGTGAAAAATTGTATTGGAAGCTCCGAAAAAAGGTCAGAGGTCTTGTTTTTTCCGGTAAAGTGGCCCCGACGTCACGATCAACTGTCGCGGAGGCTGGATTCAGTCACGTTTACCTTCACCTGTGTCGGAGGGCTCCTTGTCTGTTTGTGCTGAACGTTGGGCTTCGTTTGCTGCTCGAAAACTTTTTATTGTTGTTTATTTAATTATTAGTTATCGTGGTTACGATTTGTAATCGTTGTCCACGGAGGAGCCTTCCGCTTAGGAAGCCTTTATTGCCATTTATTTAATTATTAACTATTATGGCTCCGATTTCATCGCCTTTGGTCATCGGTGCTCAACTAATTTTGTTAATTAACTGCATTTTAATTTTAATTAATTCCAAGATTAAGTGATAGTAGTTACGACTGCTGGATATATATTTGCGTTTACTTTTGCATTTAATCCGGAGTACTGGCTGCTCCATTTATAATTTTAGTTGGTCGTAAGCAGGCAATTTAATTTACTTTCCCAGAAGTGAGAATCCGAGTTGAGTGCCGATGGCGATTTAATGTTATTGCTGTCATAATTGCCTCGTAATACGATTACCTATCTTTCCATGGATTTTGCTATCAACGTCTCAACATTAACCTTAATGCTATGTTAATGCTCCATGTTCATTCCTGAAACAAGAGATATGCCACAAGTCTGCGCAAGGGGCGTTATCTTAAATCTAAGTGCGTGGGGACGATTTTAGTTCATCTGTCGCGTCACCAAACAGCCCGTGGCGCTGGCGACATGCTAACACGTGGTACCCAGCTTGTAAACAACCATGGTTCCGGCCAGGGTATTTGTTGACCATCAGCAGCAGCAGCAGCACTAGGAAATTTTCCTTTCTGTTCTACCGCGCATATAGGTAAACGCTGATAAGAAATTTTTCGTATATATAAGCGCATACGGAGCGTCCCTTTCATTATGTCTAAGTCAGTGGACAGTTCTTACTCCTTTTGCAGTTCAATCGAAGATTTAGTGAATCAACATGAGCGGTCAGGATTTGGATCTCCTAATCCAACAAGAAGAAGACGAAGACATGCTGGAAGCAAGCCAGGTACTACCAGCCGAGGAAGCTCCGCAAGTGATGGCGGAGGACATCAAGTCCAGCAGCAGCAGCGAAGACGAAGTCGACTGCGAGGAGACCTTAACAGTGAGGGACGTACTAGAGGATGGGTTCGTAATTTACAAAACATCTCAAATGATTCTAACGATCCTAATGTAGCTGAGCGGGTCCCCGAAGGTCCCGCAGAGTACCCGCAAACTATGCAAGAAGTTATTTCGAATCATCGACCAGGTATGGCCGAGCAGGAGCGCCCGCAATACTGTAACATCTTTCAAAGCATTTCTCAAGGGAATCCACGGCCATTCCTCGTCCACGATATCCTCCGCATTATTGACGGCGATACCACCCGAGGAGTTCAGCAAGTTCTTTCTAGAATGGAAGCCTGCGACTACAAAGGGTCCATCTTCGTCGTCTGCCAGCACCAGAAACATCTCCACGTCCTCCACGACTGTAACTGGACGGGCAGGCGCTGTCAATGCTCTCGACTCATCGCGGTTCGAGAGCATCGAAGATACACTGCTCGGAAAGTGCAACCCGTCCAAGAAACCAGTGCAGACCATTGGGCAAATATATCAGAGTACCTCTGTAAGAGCCCGAGGGTCTGTTTATATTCGCTCGTCGACGGTACCATTTCGCGACGAGCAGTACATAGCGCAAGTGAAGATCTACAGGAGTCGGGACGTCCAGGACATGGACGTCAAAAATTGGTGGAAGGTGGCCCTTGCGCGTGGAACATTTGCCTACAACAAGGCGTCGAAACTGGACCAAGTTCTATCCCAATCGACGGTCATGGGGATAGATTTGATACAGAAAGGGCAAAATTACGAGGAACGAGAGATCCCCTCCTCGTAAGATTTCTTTTTAAGTACCCGCATGCTCCAATATCTCTAATACTTGACAGCAACATTTGGTATAATTCAACATTCAGGTTTGAAATTGATAGGTTTAAAATAGACCCTTATATGAAATATTTTAATTTTTTTTTGTTCATAAGACTGTCAAGGAGATATATGAGTACACGATTGGTACTGAGTATCGCTATGCCGCACCGACCGTTGATATTTACGACTACTACTATACGCTTGAAGAGAGTATGGAAGTGCTTGTAAAGTTGCTCGAATTTCAGTTTGGTGACATAGATGTAATTAAAGAGTTTTTATTAGATTTATATAACGTACTAGAACGTAAGCGTCCAAAACTAAATTGTATGTGTGTAATTTCTCCGCCGTCTGCGGGCAAAAATTTCTTTTTCGATTGTATTCTTAATTTTTTCTTTAATTGGGGCCAAATCGGCAATTTCAATAGGTACTCGCAATTTCCACTGCAATAATGTGTCATTCGCCGGGTTCTCTACTGGAACGAGCCGAATTATGAGTCCTGTTCGTTGGAGACTTTGAAGATGTTACTAGGTGGTGACGTGTGTCCAGCAAAGATCAAATACCAAGGTGACCGCATGATCCAAAGGACCCCGGTGATTGTCACATCAAATACAGAAGTATTCCCGGACAACGAAGCGTTTGAATCTCGTATCGGAAATACCACTGGAATGCAGCACCATTTCTATTCGATTATAAAAAAAACCAACTGCATTAACTGCATTTTAATTTTAATTAATTCCAAGATTAAGTGATAGTAGTTACGACTGCTGGATATATATTTGCGTTTACTTTTGCATTTAATCCGGAGTACTGGCTGCTCCATTTATAATTTTAGTTGGTCGTAAGCAGGCAATTTAATTGCATCGGAATTTAATTTACTTTCCCAGAAGTGAGAATCCGAGTTGAGTGCCGATGGCGATTTAATGTTATTGCTGTCATAATTGCCTCGTAATACGATTACCTATCTTTCCATGGATTTTGCTATCAACGTCTCAACATTAACCTTAATGCTATGTTAATGCTCCATGTTCATTCCTGAAACAAGAGATATGCCACAAGTCTGCGCAAGGGGCGTTATCTTAAATCTAAGTGCGTGGGGACGATTTTAGTTCATCTGTCGCGTCACCAAACAGCCCGTGACGCTGGCGACATGCTAACACGTGGTACCCAGCTTGTAAACAAAGCCGCTCGCTACTTGCCGCCATTGTTGTTGTTTGTATATAAGGGACGCGGCTAAGCATTGAAATCAGTTGTATTTATATATTTTCCAGCGATTTACCTGTTTTCTGTACGTGTTGGCAAACGACAGTAAGGCTGATACCATAGATGGTTTCCTAGATTGTAGAATAGGAAAAGGGGAACACCTTGCAGACCATGTCATGGTTTTTAGGCTCCGCGGATTGCATGGAAAGTGGAAGCAGCCCGTAGCGTATTATTTTTCGGAGCGTGGGATGTCTGCAGCCTATTTAATAAGAAATAGGTATTACAGAAGTTGTAAGAGAATGGCAAAGTATCGGGTTGCACGTTATTGCAACAATTAGCGATCAAATGACTACCAACTGCAAAGCAATAAAAATCCTAAGGGATGAATCTCGCAGCTTTGATGTACGCCAAGGAGAGGAATACAAGAAATTTGGATTTGAATTTGGAAATTTGGATGAAAATACTCATGAACTCTCTCAAATCTCTAAACAATTGTTCACAAGGCTTCCTGAAGATTACAGTTCTTGAAACCCAGAAAAAATATAAAAGACCAAAATTTTCGTTTATTAACACGAACTATCTCTTTATTAGTAAAATTAATAGAAGTGGGCTACGTAATTTTACCAAAACGTTTTGGTATTATGTGTGACAAAATTGATGAGTTAAATTCAGATGTCGAAACCGAAGTAATGTATTTATGCATTAAAGAATCTATTGGTAAATACATCCCCGTTGAGTTTACAGACTAGCATCTATATTACTTTTAATAAGTTTTTATGCTTTTTTGTACACAGAACGCTTCTACTTCGAAAAAGAATTCATGAAAACAAATCATGAGGGAGCTTGACACTACAATAAAAATTTATAAAACAACATTACCTTTAAGGGACTTAAATGTATACTCAGATTAATCAAATGTTCTGATAGATCATACATATAGTTTGTCACGGTGTGACTTGGCATTCTGTATTATCCCGTATATTGTCATCTAGTCAGTGCATTTCAACTTCTGTATGCATTTGTAGGGTGGAACTATAAAGAAAAACAATGTCATTCGACGAGTATTATGATCCACTAAAAGACTCTTGGCCTTTGACAACACCTTTTGCTCTCATCAGCATACAAATTATACAATTCATGAATAAACGTACAAACATCTATTAAGTTTGACTACAGAGTAGATACTTTGTACTGATTTTTGCATAGCATAGACAGCATGCAGTTATTGACTTTGACCAACTTCTGTATGCATTGGTAGGGTGGAACTATAAAGAAAAACAAATGTCATTCGACGAGTATTACGATCCACTAAAAGATTATTGTGCTTTGACAATACCTTTTGGTCACATCAGCATACAAATTATATAATTCATGAACCAAAATAAATCAAAAATAAATCAAAATAGTATAAGAACGTACACAACAGGAAGAGGGAACATATATGCTAACCCACACCCATGTATACATCGTCGTTGCCATCTTCAATGGTACACATTAATTTTAAAACTATCCCGACAGTGCCAGGTGTTCTACTCTTCACTCTACTGATCTTGACGCTGGTCTGCTGATGGGCGTAACTGCCCGAAATTAATAACCACACAATAGCAGAGCTAAATTCAATGAAAATGGGTCGAAAGCCAATTTTTACGGCAGAAATGGAACATGAGCTTGTCGAGTACTGTTCAACAATGGTTTCAAGATTTTATGGACTGCGAACTTCTGCCATTCGTGCTTTGGCGTACCAATTAGCTTTAAAGAATGCAATACCACACGAGTTTAATGCGGACAGGAAGATTGCAGGCCGAAAGTGGATGACGAAATTTCTTAATCGAAATCCTGCCTTTTCTTTTAGTACTCCTCAAGCTACATACATCAGCCAACCGTGCCAAAGATTTTTCGAAAGAAAAGGTTGACGAGCTCAATAATATTTGGAAGCAGAATTACCAAAAATTAACTACCATCCAGTGGCGAGCTAGAAAATTAATTGCCCTAACTCAGATGACGATATGCACAGTACAGATCACAAAAACATGTTAACATTGAACAACTTGCCATATTCGTTAATAGTATATCAAAGATACTGGCGAACAGGAGATTGTATCATCTATTAAAAGTTTTTATACAACGTATTGAGTTGTGACCCTATACATTGTATTGATTTTTGCATAGCATCAAACAATAGCATGCAGTTATTGGTTTTTTTAACCGACTTCTGTGTGCATTTGGAGGATGCAACTGTGCCGAAAGACAAATTTCATCCGTAGAATATTATGACACGATAAAAAACGCTTGGGATTTAACAACTCTTTAACCTTCTTCATCTCAGAGATTTTAATGATATTAGATATGATGACCATTTTGTGTGGGGGCCCCACGTTTGTCACGCCTCCAGAATAAAACCCAAGTAGGTATTGTATTGTTCGTACTTGTAGAAGCTATTCACCGTTAATTTTTTTGTTTTTGTTTTGTTTAGTGGCGTTGCCTCGAGTTAAAGCAACACCGGTGTGGACATAGTTTACGCAGAAGAAAACTGAAGCAAACCATTTCCTTCAATCCGCAGGATCTCCACAATGGCAAGGTAGTCAGTATATGCAAAAATCAACGCAGCCTTTGGAGTAGTAGCTGTATAGATATTATACAGGGTAGCAAATAGGACAAAGCCCTGTGGGATGCCCGCCCTAACAGCCCTTGGAGTGGAGATCATGACTGATGGAGGCCACAAAGCTGCAGTTTTTAAGGTGGCTAACCAAAACTTGAGTAGATAGAGATTGATATTGAACAAGTAGTTTGACAACGAGCCCATCGTCGCATACAACATCAAAGGCCCAATAAACGTCGATGAAGACTCTGATGGCGACACCTCTACGGTCCATAGCCCAATAAATTTGCACAGTGAGACACAGAAGCCGTTGCTCTGGTGTACCTCAGGGGTCCAATTCAGATCCTATGTTGTTCCTCTTTCCATTAACAAAGTTCTTTGGATTTTGACTATGTTGCGACATCCAGAAAATGCGGAATAACATTGCCCACATTTTTTGATTGGTGTACTGTCTCAACTCTCGTGAATGTGGACAAGTCGCATACGCATAAACATCAAGTGATTAATTTATATTAATCAACTCTGACCAGAGAAGGTTTTCATGCTTAAAACCCCACTCTGAGGAATTAAGGCGTCGAGTTGTCAAAACAAAAATTGTCTGCGGGATTTGAAGGTCCAACATTGTGAGTAGGTTTTGCAGGATAGTTTAGGCTATGCCATGGCTCGACTTGACTTGACTGGCAGCTGTTAAACGAAGTAGCTGTGTATAATAATGATGAGATGGTATTTCTGAGAGATGTGTCAGCCCGGTGGTGCAGCTGGAGTGACTTTCTAGTCGCTATGAGATAGTGTCAACATTTTTAAGGCAGAAATGTTCTTTTATGGCTTCATAAGGCGGATATGTACATTGACATGTCTTCAAATGGGGTTGATTGTGCTGCTGACTGGCAGAGTATTGAATAAATTCTCTAGTAGTTTTGTCTTCACAACATCAATGGGTTGTCCAGGCATTTCAATGATTTCGGATTTTGGTCAAATCTGCAACAATAGTAATAGTACAGAAAAATGTTTCACTTTAGAATTTCTAACATATTTATGAGCGCGTACAAATGAAAGAGAGGTGAAAATAGCGTTATAACTGCATTTTAACTCAAAAATGTAGTCAAAATATAGCGAGTTTTGATATATGTTCTTCAGAAGAAAACTGTGTATTATATACAGAGTGATCTAAATATAAAATGGCAAAGGACAGGTTGAATTTCCTGCCACATCGAATAATTGTGATGTTGGTAATAGTTGCAAATGACAACTGTTATTTATGTTCAGTGGAGTAGGTATTCTTTCTTGTATAGGGATTCATTCTCTGATTATAATTGTGTATATTAAATTGAAAAAATTAGGGGTTTGAAGGTCTTGATTAGTATTGGTACAAACATTGAACATGAATAAAACACAAGACAGCACATTTTAAAACTACTGTATATGTCATAAATATAATATGTGGAAATAATAAATTTCTAATACCGTTTTCAGTAACTTTTTTCTTAGATTGGTACACATTGATATCAAATCCCATTGAATATCAAATGTCAAACGTACAACACATAACCTGACATAACCACCCAGTGCCTCTTTTTAATCGCTTGCAATTGCATAAACTGCAAAATATCAATATTCTATACATATTTAACCATACGTCTAGCCTGCTATAGTATGGCAAAAGGATTGGGGCTTTATTAACATTGCTGTGTTCATCAAAATACGCCAGCATAACGTTTTCAGTTATGTTTTGTGACTCTGGTAACTGATCGTTGTCATTCTTTTCAACTAAACATCAAATCCCCTTTTCAGATATAATTCAAGGGCCACATTCACCTTAATAACTTATTATGCGAAGATCAAACCTACATCCTAGATATGAACGATTTTAATTACTGCTGCGGGATTGTATATGAGCAATAAAGGGTTTGAATATCATCATACACGTAGGAAGCTATAGTACAATTAAAGTGTTGAGGATTTCTTAGTTCATGTAACGTATAAGTTTTCAGTAACATTTTGGACCGAATTCTGGTCAGTTCAATAAGCCACTCGTTTTTGTCCACCGCTTTCGACTTCGTCTTAGTTCTGGCTGTGTGCAATGTTATTGTATTACGTCCATCATATGTAATTTTACTAAGTAGAGCTTATTCTAACAAACACCGAAATTACACCGTATTTACACTGTAGTTTCAATTATATGTGCGTGTAAGTTTGTATAACCCAGTGGTACTAGGTAGAAACTGCTATTAAACATTAACCGTTATAACAATTATTTAGTAAGTTCTTATTCTTTGAAGTAACTAATCAGTTACCGCCAAACACGTCTATTCTGATTATTATAATTATGAAACCACTATTTTGAAGGTAGCTAAATATCAAATAAAAATCATCCTCATATCTTAAATGAAATAAAGAGATAAAATATTATTGCAGATGAATGTAACGCTTACTGACGAGTCCACTATGGTATCTGATAGTGATGATAACCTGTATGTTGCACGCATACCATCTTAGTAAGAAATTTTTATTTATTTTGGAATGCTGAATTATTTATATATATTTTTACTATAAAATAAATATGTTACAATTTTTTTTCTCTTATTTTTAATAATAATAATAGTAACTTTATTTACAAATAACCAAAAATTAACCATGACACAAATTTTTTAAATAAATAAATGTTAATTGAAATAAAGCAAGATCAGAGAGAAAAGAAACAAATATTATTATTTAAAAAATGAAGCAAAAAAACTGGCATACCACTAAACTGCATAGCAGTTTGTGCGTGGTTTTCAAGTAACTAAATTTAATTAATGGGAGTAAATGAAAGAAACTAAAACAGATTCGTGCCCCTTCAATACAGAAACGGTCCCAAACAATTCATCCTAATTTTATTTTTAATATTTATAAAAAGCAAAAGTGCCATCACCACTTAAAATGCAGTTGATTGAAATTTTTAACATTTAAGTTTTTAAAAGCATAAATTTTATGTTAGTAGTTTTTGCCAGCTATGATTAAAATTATGACAACTGACTTATTTGTCAAATATAAAATTTAAAAAAGCATGTTGGCATACTTTTATTAGAAAAATAGTAAAAAACCGGTTTTAACCGTTATTTCATTTCGGTTCACGAAAACGAAAACGATATTTTTTGGGTGTGAACGAAAACGAAATTTTTCGTTTTCGTTCTGATCGGAAACGAACAAAATACTTTTCGTTTTTAGTCCCTGATGGAAAGTACAAATTGTTACCCATATATCAAGTGACAGTAATTGGTAACTTCATTATTTGTAGTAGTGATAAGAAAACGTCTCCTTGTTGAAATTTATGGTTGCTTTTGGCTATGAAGTAAATATTAATTAAATAAAAGTAATCACAATTTCTTACTCGTGCTTAAAACATTTATAATACAATTTATTTTTTTCGGCTATGTGTTACTTGTGTAAGTTTGCAAGCAGCTTACCTATACGAATTCGCTACAATGCAGCACATCAAACTTCGATACACACGCGTTAATATGAAATGTCTAGTAAAAACGTGACTTTTTTATCATGTTTACTTAATCGCATCTACCAGTTATTTATTACATAAATCACCTTATCTAGTTTCAGATATGGCATGTGACATCAAATTACTCAGAAGATAACGCTGCTTTGAGATAAGTGGTAAGTACCTATAATTCTAAAACGGCTATTTTATCAAAAAGGTAAATTTTATTTTCCAGTAAATTGAATCAAAAAGTACTCAATTAAATTTTATATAAAAAAGTGGTAAGACGCTTTCTTAACACGGCTACAATTAATGAAGTTCTGAAAAGTTACTGTCACTTGACCTATGGGTAGATACCACATTGTTTTACTATTTGTTAAATTTCCAGATTGTCATACTCAAAAATATTAGTTTTCAGTAATTAAGAATACATTGTATTAAACACTTTTTGTAAAAATATCTCAGAAACCATTAGAACTTCAACTGTTTTCTCAACGGATTATTAGAGAGCACACTAATCTGCGCTACTTTGTCCAGCTCTAACCAGCTCTGTATCTTTAATAATAACAAAAGTACGCATATAATCCAACATCTCGTGAGATACACTATCCCGATGTGGGTCAATATTTAAAAATTACAGCATGTTACAATAACCAGTATCGCAATACAGAATAAATAAAATAAAGACAACTTAATACTAAAAAAATCTGATGTGGCCAGGCACATGACTTTATCATACTATACAGGGTGAGTTATTAGTATCCCGGCGGTCGATAGCTATTTAATCGTTAGAGAAAGAAAAAATGTTTAACATAGAATTTGTTTGATTCACCAGTTTCTATAACGAAAAATTATTTTCATTTATACAGCGTGTTGCATTTAGGTGTGGCGGAAAGTATGTGCATTTTCTTAAATGGAACGCCCTATATATTTTATTATTGTACGAATACTAATAAATTTGGCTATCCAACGGTATATGTTGCTAACTCTCAGCGTTAATAGTACCTGAGATATTTAATTATTTCCCCAAAATATGCCCGTCGCAGGATCTGCTTTAAAACTATGTAAAAACATTTTTGCAGATTTTGCCGTTAAACTATTACTGACAATAGTTAAAGCCAGTAGATAGATGATAGTATCCAAATATATTAGATTCACTATACAGGCTGTTCATAAAACTTAGTAAATATTGATGTTTTTCAAATGGATTTTCCTTGAGTTTTTTAAATGGAACACTTGTATGTAATGTGCTAGTTGAATTTCCCCCCGAGTTCCCTTTAATTTATGTTAAGTATGCCATATGTCCAATTGTAGTAATGCCATGCCATGATACTATAATCATTATAATATATATTGACAATACTATTAAATTGATAATCATCTTCCCTCCTGCTTCACCTCGGGGTTGGGATCCTTCCTTTCTTAGTTTTCCTGATATTTACAATTTAGAGGAAAATGTGCAATGTTACCTAATAATGCCATTATTTTTTGTTATTTTTTGTTAGTCTCTCATTTGTAAATCAGTAATACTGTATTAAAATACAACTTAAATAACGGTAGTTAATACTATTAGCATTTATTAATCATAGAAACAAACAATAATTGAGATCTAACACCACTCAATAAATTATTGCAAAATTAGTAACGATATTTGTCTTTCTCTGAACGATGAGTTATAATTATAGCAAAGAAGAATTAATTAACATGATCTACATTTATGGCGAAGCCGACAGAAATACATTAGTAGCATCTAGAATGTATGCACAACGATAACCGGATAGACAGCATCCCCAACCAAGTGTTATAAACAGGGTTCGGTTGCAATTTGAAGAAACAGGTAATATTAATTACCAGCACAAAACAAGAGCTAAAACGGTGATCAAAGAGGGAAGCGGAGCTCCTACATTGTGGCCACAAAGGTCCCCAGACCTCAACAAACTAGATTTCTTTTTATGGGGATATGTGAAGGAGCTGGTATACCAATCACCACCTACTACACCAGAAGACATGAAACTTCGTATAACCAATGTTTTTTACAACCTTAGAGTAAAGACGAGGACGTAGAAGACGTAGAAATATCTCAAGATCTTTTATACAGCGCGTTAATGCTTGCAAAAGAGAAAATGGGCGTCATTTTGAACAAATTTCAAATATTAATTAAAGTAATAGTTACTTGTTGTGCGATGCTTATTAAGTCTTTATAGTTTGTTTCTGAATTTGCTTTAAATAGCTTACTAAGTAAAAAGGGATTTATTTTTTAATTAACGCTAATAGTATTAAAGTTTTTTTCCTTAAATTTTATGTGAATATACTATTACTGATTTACGACTAAGAGACAAACAAAAAAGAAGGAACAAGAAAATAATGGCTTATTTAGATAATATTACACATTTTTTTCCTTAAATTGTAAATATCACGAAAACTACTAAAATTGGACATATGACATATTTGATATAAATTAAAGGGAACTTGATGGGCAACTGAACTAGCACATAAAATACAGGGTGTTCCATTTAAAAAACTCAAGGAAAAGCTATTTGAAAAACATCAAAATTTACGAAGTTTTATGAACACCATGTATAGTAAATCTAATATCTTTGGATACTATCATCTATCTACTAGCTTTGATTATTGTCTGACATAGTTTAAAAGCAAAATCTGCAAAAATGTCATTTTTACATAGTCTTAAGGAAGATCGTGCAACGGGAATATTTTGGAAAAATAATTGAATATCTCAGGTACTATTAACGCTGAGAATTAGCAACCTATACCGTTGGATAGCCAAATTTATTAGTATTCATACAATAATAAAATATATTCCATTTAAAAAAATTTAAATACTTTACGTCACGCCTAAAGTGACATCCTGTATAAATGAAAATAATTTTACGTTATAGAAACTAGTGAGCCAAACAACTTTAATCTTAAACATTTTTTTCTTTTTCTAACGATTTAGTAGCTATCGACCGCCGGGATACTAATAACTCACCCTGTATATAAAATTAACAGTTTTGCTGCATGAGATTCTATTTGATCGAGATCGATCTTGTCTGCATTAAAATAAAACTAGTTAGCCAGGATTTGACAGATATATCAATTCTATTGACAGTAGGTATTGTCAAAACATCAGCGTTTGACACTACCTACTGTCATTCATCAAACTATTGGCTTTAGAAAAAAAATTGATTGAAGAAACATTGTAAATGTTCTACACTGTTATTAATCGCACATGTATGTTCAATGCAAAGGCATCTGTTTATTTTATTGCCTAACATTCTGTACACATTGCACAACATTGCAAATGAAAGGTGAATCAGCAATAATGAACCAACTTCAGGGTAATCATGTAGAGAAGGTACGTCGCAAAAGCGCAGGCATAAAATCAATCACATGTGCCGTGGCATAAGACCAGTGGCTCAAAATCAGTTTTACGGTTTATTTTTTAAAAATAAACCGCGTAGAGTACATTATAAATGGTTAATTACAATAATTACGCTGAAAGTTTGATTTACTTGACGTTCGACTGGATTGCCGTGGTAACATTTCTTGTAAAGGAAATACATAACAACTTAAATAAATAAACAGCATTCTACTTGAACTTAAATCCAAATATAGATACTATATCAAAAATTAAGGTAGAAACGCAGTGAAATAAATTTGCCCATGGCAATATTTTTAATGAATTTATTATACAGGGTTAGTCGAAATTACCGGAACACCTAAATATTTCCCTAAATGCAAATAATTTAGGTACAGTATGAGGATGTAAACGCAGAAAACAGGTCAATATGTAGAAATAAAAACGAACGTTCCTCTCTGTTCAATATACATATAATATAATTTAGGTACAGCTTTTTTGGTCTTAAACAAGCTATCTATCGTTCAAATATATTTTTAATATACAGGCTGATCATTTTATTATGGAAGTTTGGTAACCTTTACTTTTTCAAATAGAATGATTACATTACATTGGGATTTTAGAGGAAATAGGTCTTTTTGGGTCCCCTAAACATTTTTGACCAAGGTACAAAAATATGTCTGTGTGTGTGTGTATGTGTGTACACGATTTTAGTGACGACGATTCCGGAATAACTACTAAAGGTATCGGGACGAAAGTTCATATTTAGAGGTTTCATAACCAAACTTAGAGCTGAAAAGCTTTTGGTTCAAAAGGGTTCAAAGGAACTGGCTATTTACTCTTAGAATTTTTCAACGATTTCGCAAATGAGCCGTCATTTCTGTAATTTCGTCAAAATAGATGTATAATATATTAAAGAAGAGGAAATTTTGTATAATTTATGTCTATAAATTTTTTTGGTAAAATTAATAGTTTAGCAAATTCTATTTGATCGATATCGTGTCTGCATTAACAGTAGGTAGCCAGGATATTTTGAAACTTTTGACAGTATTCAGAGCGTCAGCGGTTGCGAAACGTCAATTCAGCAGGCAAATGCATGGATAATGCGATGAGGTGGAGAAACACGTGCGCACACACGCTATGTGGAACAATATTGAAACATCTTGGTGTTATACACAAAGTCAATGTGTATTTCGACTGCGCATAGCAATAGTGTTATGCATTTTTAAGGATTTTGCAATTGAGCCGTCATTTCTGTAATTTCGTCAAAATAATTAAATAATAAATTAAAATCGAGGGAATTTTGTATAATTTATGTCTATGACATTTTTTGGTAAAATTAATAGGTTAGCTGTAGGAGCAAATTCTATTTGATCGAGATCGTGTCTGCATTAATATAAAGTTAGCCAGGATTTGCCAGATTCTAATGACAGTAGTCGATCTCGATCAAATAAAATCTCATGCAGTTAAACTATTAATTTTATATATTGTATGATAAAGTCATGTGTCTGGCCACATCAGATTTATCAATTTTAAGATTAATTCCAAGAACATAACTAAAGGCTATAATACTAATTCTAAGAATGTTTTCTAGTAATCATTTTTATTTTTAAAATCATTTTTTTTATCTTTGAGTTATAAGCAATTAGTCATTACTCATGAACTTCAAATGAAGATGATTTTCCATATACACACACATTTATTTCAATTTGGCGCCTTGATCATTTAATATAATTATATTTAATTTTTTTGTTTTCTATTATTGATTTTTTTAGTTTTTATCTGTTTGGTTTAAATAATAATGTGTTGTAATAGTTTATAACTCAAACATGACAAATTTTCTGGAAAAATAATCTTATAAAAAATCCTAGAATGTTCTATTAGAAAAAGGAAAGATTACAAAGTTTCCAAAATAAAATGAACACTCTGTGTATTAAAATTATATTTAGACAGATAGCTAAAAGATTTCAGAGGTTTTCTAAAATATTGTATGGTGTTACAGTAATTTTGACTAATTTTGATTAGTTGCTTATAACTCAAAATCAACGCAACTCATAAAAAAATTATTCCTACAAAAAATTCTTAGAATTAATGTTCTAAAGATTATCAAATTTTCAGTATAAAATGAATAATAAAAATATTTTTAAACGATACTTTGTATAAAACCGAAAAGGCTTGATGTTTTGTGCAAATGGAGAGTTATTTCCGGTAATATTTACTAACCCTTAGGGTTGCGAACATTGTGCCTATGCTGACCCGAAAAAAAAATTATATTATCGAACATAAGTTTAAATTAATAACAACCGCCACAGAAATCTGCGGCTTCAACACATACTTTTTAGAACGCTTTGGTGTGAAATTTGGATATAGATAGTGTACAAAACGATGAGATCTAGATGCCAATTACTAAGTAAATTAATTTATTTCAATTAATGTCTACTAGTTTTCCCTCTGTTCGTTTCTGCCTTATCGTTGATTTTTTACGACACAACCAACATAAGACAAAATGCCAATATTACCACCTAAACCAAGCATAATTTTGATGTACTGAGAGCATATTTTTAAGAAATCATGTGTTTGTGCTTGAAGTAATTATCTACACGTTCCCTAACAAATTGTAAATTTTCATTTTATTCCGACAATATTAGCGTTTTGTATAAACCCCCATAACAAATGTGTCTCTAGTCAAAAATGATAACTGTATCTCTCAGTCTTTGTAAATATATAGTCCAACCAATAATAAAATTTTCAAATAAAGGAATCGCTGTCGTCATCTCCATGATTTAAAAAACATTGTTTTATGGCAGACGAGTATGATACTATTCTGTGAACTGCCTTGGACAAACTCAAACATATTGTTGGGACATTTCTTATCATCTGAACAACATACATATTAAAATAATCAACAAAACTTCAAAACATATTTTGTTAATTAATGTATCATTATTGCAAGTTGATTTCTGACGAATGAAGTAAAACTTCTATCTTTAAATAATACCCGTCTCTATGAAAGCTATTTTTGATATTAGATTTGTCTGAGTCTATGATCATCGACGCAAGATACAATCTTCTGCGTTCATCGTACTGCTACCAAATTGCTACTGTATTCACTAGACATGTGACAAAATCTAAAAATGCTACAATTGCTACTTTAAAAGTTTCTCACATGTTCTCAGAAAGTAAAATTAAATTGTTGTGAAGACTGAGTAATAGAGTTTTTCTTATTTTTAGAAAAATTCATTCTTTTAAGGGAAATTGTTGCAAACTGTTTGATTAGTATAACAATTACTGTACTATTATAATTTTTTTTTAATATTTAGGGGTCGCTAAAGTTTCTCAAAAGATCGATGATTACCTTTAGTTGACCCGGAGAATTTAGCTGAAAACCCCTAGCCCGGAAAATGGTCGCCAAACCCGAAGTCTCCGGGCCAAAATGACCATGTTGGCAACCCTACTAACCCTGTATGTATCGGACTACAACACCCAGTATAGTTTTATCCTTTTAGTAGATTTAAATTCACGCAGAATGCTTTTTATTTATTTATGTTATTATTAATTACGTATCATATTTATTATTACCGCTAAATAGCTATGATAAACTGTATCTCGCTGAAGTTTCCTCTACAAGAAATGTTACCACAGCAACGCAGTCGAACGGCAACCTTTGCAATAGTGTACTACCGCTACTTAAAAGTGTCTAACAAAATCATGTGTACAAATAAATTGAACTTTGACTGTAATAAATCATCTATAACGTACCTTACGAGCGTCATTTTTAATGTACCCCAGTAAAACTGATTCTGAGCCACTAGTCTTATATCACAGCATGCACATGTAATTGATTTTATGCCTGCCCTTTTGCGCGATACCTTCTCTACAGGACTACCTAAAATTCCACACGTTTAAATATACCACAGATCCTACCCGTGTACTCGTGGGTTCAAATTCGAATAGAAAACGAACTAATCCAAGCTTGATATATACAAGATAATACCCAACTAAAACATCCAGTTTCGAATGCTATAAGCACTGACGATATAAATCACTTTCACTGTACTTACAAAGTTAGGTAATTGAAGGTTCGCCAAGAAACTCTATGTTCGAAATATTCTATTTCCCATTCTGTCCTATCAGTTTGTTTGAACGGTGACTAAACAAAAAAATAAGAGCAAATTATCATTTAAAAATTCAAGCAAAGCAAAAGAACTTACATGCCTGTGTAGAATGTCACCGCAGGATTTTCTATGTATTTGGATAAATTAAACTGGTGTGTTAAAATTTTCTTGGCTAGCCAGAATAAACATCGCTAGCCCGCATAAACATCAAATAAACTTTTCCAGGGATGACGCGTACCCACGCGTGCCTTTAGACAGTCATGTACTGAACAGAAGTACTTTCCAAAGATTCTCTCTAATTTTCGGTATTGTTGTACCAACTATCAAGTGTCAAATTACCTCTATACTATAAAATTGCACGGCTACATTGTAGTAACACCCCAGCGTTTTATCTCGATATAAATTATAAGTTATGTAAACGAACACCTGTGACAAACGCTGACAAACGCAACTTGGCTGACTTGGCATATGGCAAGGAACTTGAAGTTAGCCACTAGCCACTGACGTTATAGTCAGTGTTGCCACTTGCCAGAGGAGTATAATTTGATTTCAACTGGTTAGATTTTCATTTTATTTGATTTTGTATTCCAATATTTACGAAACATTCCCTAAAAATAAAACTTGAATATATTACAATTATTTAGAAGTATTAAAAGTTTCAATGAAAAATAAATAAGCTCTTCGTACGACCTCTGTGAACTTGGCCCCTCCTTTTTCGAAATTTGGAATTCTGTTTCTACAGATCGTTTGCAATTCGTTTGCAATTGTTTGCACCCTTTTTATTTTCGTTTGCACCCTCACCGTTTCCGAGATAAAATTAAAACAAATTCGGAGGGGCCAGATTCACATTAGCCCCTTCTTTTTCGAAATTCTATTTCTACAGATCGTTTGCAATTCGTTTGCAATTGTTTGCACCCTTTTTAGTTTCGTTTGCACCCCCGCCGTTTTCGAGATAAAATTAAAACAAATTCGAAGGGGCCAGATTCACGTAGCCCCTCCTTTTTCGAAATTTAAAATTCTATTTCTACAGATCGTTTGCAATTCGTTTGCAATTATTTGCACCCTTTTTAGTTTCGTTTGCACCCCTACCGTTTTCGTGGTAAAATTAAAACAATTTTGTGAAGCGTGAACTTGGCCCCTCTTTTTTCAAAATTTAATTTTTTTTCTACAGATCGTTTGCAATTCGTTTGCAATTATTTGCACCCTTTTTAGTTTCGTTTGCACCCCTACCGTTTTCGTGGCAAAATTAAAACAATTTTGTGAAGCGTGAACTTGGCCCCTCTTTTTTCAAAATTTAATTTTTTTTCTACAGATCGTTTGCAATTCGTTTGCAATTATTTGCACCCTTTTTAGTTTCGTTTGCACCCCTACCGTTTTCGTGGCAAAATTAAAACAATTTTGTGAAGCGTGAACTTGGCCCCTCTTTTTTCAAAATTTAATTTTTTTTCTACAGATCGTTTGCAATTCGTTTGCAATTATTTGCACCCTTTTTAGTTTCGTTTGCACCCCTACCGTTTTCGTGGCAAAATTAAAACAATTTTGTGAAGCGTGAACTTGGCCCCTCCTTTTTCAAAATTTCAAATTTTTTTTCTACAGATCGTTTGCAATTCGTTTGCTATTGTTTGCACTCTTTTTAGTTTCGTTTGCACCCCTACGGCTTTCGTGAAAAAATTAAAACAATTTTGTGAAGTGAGAATTTGGTCCTCTTTTTAAAATATAATTGTTTTTTCTTCACTTGTTTGCACTCTTTTTAGTTTTGTTTCCACCCCTACTGTTTTTCAGATATATTTCAATTAAAGTTTAAAATAAAAACTTACCCCTTCTTACAAATTTCAAAATCATTTTCTATAGATTTATTACCATTGTATTGTATATGCTTGCACTCCCTTTGTTCTTGCACCATTACAGTTTTTGAAAAAAGAAATATAAGTATATAAGTGTGAACCAGCCAACACTTATTAATTTAAACAAAAAATAACAAAATACAAATTACAATAAATTGAAGGGACAATAAATTAACCTGAATTGCTCACCCATGTACGCAGGCTATCCCATTTTCTCTCCAGCACAATGTTTGTTTTAGATAGTTATAATTTCATACTGCATAAAAAAGACACATGGACTTACTGTCTTTCCAACTCCTTAAAAAGTTACAGCCGTTTGAAATATTAACAAAACCGTGTTATAAATAGCTCTACTTTCTCAAGGGATCGAAAAACCAATAAGTCTATTAGAAACTTCTTACTCAGAAAGACAATTACTTTCGAGAAAAAATAAGTTTCATTTTTATTTATGGACTCCTTTTTAAGGAATTTATTATTTATTGAAACCCTTCTCAACTAAATTGACACCCGATAAATTAACAGAATACTCGCTGTGGAAAGCAGTGAGGAAGTACAAGAGGCCAGTGGCCCATGTCCCACCTATAAGACGAAGAAACTGCAGCTGGGCAAGAGACCTAAAACAGAAGGCTGAAATTTTGGCACATCTAACAGAAATCTGCCCGTCCAACAAAATCAAATCAGAGCCAAATACCCTATGAAAAAGAAGGCATTCAGCTACTTACTCCAAAGGAAATTGCCAGAGAAATCAAGACAAACCTGAACCCAAAGAAGGCACCTGGATCACAGGGAACAATAATCTAAAAACGGTATTGTTATGCTGGCGTATCTAAAAGAAGTTATGATGATACCAAAACTAAGCAAACCACCGAATGAGGCCAAACCATATCGCTTAATATCATTGTTACCAATGATATCGAAGCCCCTTTGAAATGCAGCTTCTAAAGAGAATGAAACCTATCATTGAGAGAAAGGAACTAATTCCTAATCAACAATTTGGTTTTAGAGAAAAGCATTCCACTATAGATCATTGGTTTTATATTATATTTTTATCATTGGGTTTATACGTATTTTATTTAAAAATATCTTTATTGTGTTACTACTTCAAGCGGCTTCAAGGGATTTGAAAAACAAATTCAAAAAATCCATTGACTTTTTTGTTCAGTATGACATAACTATATAAAAGAAAATTTTGTATAGTATTCTGTATATGTGTATGCGCTTTTCTTTTTTTTTAAATACATGCAGACTTGAAAGATTAGAATATGTATTAAATTTATAGCTGTTCAGTCCCAATTCTAGATTAATGCCCAGATTAATTTATTGTCCCTTCAATTTATATATTTATATTTATATAAGTTTAGTGTATTGCTATCCAAACTGTATTGTTCCGCTAATGATACTTGTAAGTAAAGTTGTGTTTAAATTAATAAGTGTCAGCTGGTTCACACTTATTAATTTTTATTTTCGTTTTTTTCCAAAACTGTAAGGGTGCAAAACCAAAGAGAGCCAAACGAATGCAATACAATGGTAATAAAGCTATAGAAAATTGCAAAAAGAGGCAAACGACCTGCAGAAAAAAATAAAATTTTGAAAAAGCGGGCCGGGTTCACTCTTCACAAAATTGTTTTAATTTTATTGCGATAACGGTAGTGGTGCAAACGAAACTAAAAAGGGTGCAAACAATTGCAAACGATCTGTAGAAATAGAATTTAAAATTTCGAAAAAGGAGGGGCTACTGTGAATCTGGCCCCTCCGAATTTGTTTTAATTTTATCTCGGAAACGGTGAGGGTGCAAACGAAAATAAAAAGGGTGCAAACAATTGCAAATGAATTGCAAACGATCTGTAGAAACAGAATTCCAAATTACGAAAAAGGAGGGGCCAAGTTCACAGAGGTCTTCGACCCGATCTTTTGATTTTGCTTTTAAATTTGAGATTTTTTGCGCTCAAAGAGCCCTAATTGAATGTGACAACAGCATACGAACAGGACAACGATAACTAAAAAGAGAATACAACCCGAACATTGGCCAGAATTGAACAATAGACAGTAACTTACAATAGACGCTTCTTCTTCTTTTACAAAAAACAAACAATGGCGTTTGGGAAGTAGTAGCCCTTATATCACCAATCGCAATAGTAACGTAAAAAATGAATAAAAAATTCCTAATTAAGGGGCCGGTGAAACGATGCTTTAGAACGTACCCTAAATGGCGTTTCGGTAGTTCCAATTATTCTTCGATTGTTGCTTTTAAATTTGAGATATTTTATGCTCAAACGGTTTGAATTGAATGTAGCTATTGGGGAAAACTTCGCATAATAATAATTGAAAAGGAAATACTTTTTGAAAATCAGTCATTATTGAACAATAGGCAGTAACTTACGATTTTATTTTTAGATTTATGAATCATTGATTTTTAGCCATGCACACAAAAATCACCTACCTATGTATGCAATAAAATCTCCATAAAACCACCCTCGTTTGGAAATCAATTGGAAGCAGAAAAAGCTAGGATTTTTGTGCGGATTGTGTTGTTTGAACGAAGAGTGGGAATTTCTTTAGTTCACCGCTTTTCGAATAGATGGCGCCACCGCTGTTTATAACAATCATTCAAAATAAAATTGGCAGTTTCTATATTATTTCCCTCTCAAAGTTTTATCTTATCTCTGCGGTTATTATCCATTATTATATGTATTGTTACTATTATATTATTATTATTACACATATTGGGCAAATGGAAATATGCATTTGTGTAGAAATTAATTTTCAAAACTGGCTATTGATAATAAATGTTCACTAATTTAATTATCGTTTTGGATCAAACGAATATTATGTGTGTGTACTACTCATCAGGTCTCAAACTATTTCATGTAAATCTCTATACATATAATTTGAAGAAGCAGGAATACTGGGGGTTCAGCCAGTGTGGCAGTTAATAAATGAAACTTACCATTGCAAGGCCCTAAGCTTTCAACAATTTATTTAATAAGTGTTCATCAGAGGGAAAACTAAAAAAAACATAACGTGCACAATTTTCACAATAACTGAAACGAGTCAACTAACGATGTTTGCTTCCGGCTGTGAGTTGACTCGTTTAACATTGGTCATTGTGAAAACTGTGTACGTTGTTTTTTAGATTTCCCTCTGAAGACATAAATAACTTGTCGAAAGCTTATAGAGCCTTGCAAAGGAAATGGTTTAATTTATTAACCGTCCCACTGGCTGCACCGCTAGTATTCCTGGTTCATCAAATTACACTGCAAACAGCCGATACTTCCATAAATCTATACATATAGTAGTGCCAAACGTAATACCATTGAATTTTTATTTCTATATATATATATAGCAAGAAATTGTGGTTATTCGGTCGTGGGTATCAATATATATTTATTATTTGGGTATTCGACCAATCAAAGAAAAGAACAGAACTCTCTTTTGTAAACTGCTATATTTCGGACCTGATTGGGTCCTTCATCAGGCAATTGGCTCTACAAATCAATTAAAACAGAACATTGGGCGAAATTTTCATTTGTCACAACTTACATGGAGTTCAATGAGGCGGCAAGCGACGAGCAACGAGAGACATCACTAAATACGACGAATTACAACAACATTTAACATATTGGGGCTGTAAATAAGTTATCTCTATTAGACATGCACATTTTAAGACATCACGTGCGTACGGATCAACGAACATACTTACTACCGACATACTTACTATCACAGTCGTTGCAGGACACGCAATAAATTATGTTAGACCTATACATTAACGGTGTGGTGTCCTTGATGCTACTGAAGGCTCTGGCTAGTTTAAAAGGGTAGTGGTGAACTATTTTTACCTTATCCGTTAAAAGTGGTTGGAATATTTGTTTCAGTTTACCAGTGACAGTGGGTAGGGACATTAACTTGACATATGTGCGGGGTTCTTCATTTATTGGTTCAAAAATACTAGTAAGTAATAGTTCTTGATACAGATTCCAACTACCGTAACAGAATGTTTCTAGAAATGTACAATATAAATTTTATCCATAACACCATTAATTTCAAACAAGATGTTGAAAACCTGAGCAGCATTTACTCCAACATTATACACCACGACAAAATACGCTGCAATAGAAATTTAAATTCAAACATAGACTCAAGTCTCATTTTCTGAAAATTTGTGTAAGTTAGGTTGCTTGACTCGATGGGCTTAATATGCCGGCTTTGCGCTGTGGCCGGCTAGCGACCTTTGATTGTTTATAATTGTTCGTTGATCCGTACGCACGTGATGTCTTAAAATGTGCATGTCTAATAGAGATAACTTATTTACAGCCCCAATATGTTAAATGTTGTTGTAATTCGTCGTATTTAGTGATGTCTCTCGTTGCTCGTCGCTTGCCGCCTCATTGAACTCCATGTAAGTTGTGATAAATGAAAATTTCGCCCAATGTTCTGTTTTAATTGATTTGTAGAGCCAATTGCCTGATGAAGGACCCAATCAGGTCCGAAATATAGCAGTTTACAAAAGAGAGTTCTGTTCTTTTCTTTGATTGGTCGAATACCCAAATAATAAATATATCTATATATATATATATATATATATATATATATATATATATATATATATATATATATATATATACCTATATATATATATATATATATATATATATATATATAGAAATTGTGGTTATTCGGTCGTGGGTATCAAGATATATTTATTATTTGGGTATTCGGCCAATCAAAGAAAAGAACAGAACTCTCTTTTGTAAACTGCTATATTTCGGACCTGATTGGGTCCTTCATCAGGCAATTGGCTCTACAAATCAATTAAAACAGAACATAGGGCGAAATTTTCATTTGTCACAACTTACATGGAGTTCAATGAGGCGGCAAGCGACGAGCAACGAGAGACATCACTAAATACGACGAATTACAACAACATTTAACATATTGGGGGTGTAAATAAGTTATCTCTATTAGACATGCACATTTTAAGACATCACGTGCGTACGGATCAACGAACAATTATAAACAATCAAAGGTCGCTAGGCGGCCACAGCGCAAAGCCGGCATATTAAGCCCATCGAGTCAAGCAACCTAACTTACACAAATTTTCAGAAAATGAGACTTGAGTCTATGTTTGAATTTAAATTTCTATTACAGCGTATTTTGTCGTGGTGTATAATGTTGGAGTAAATGCTGCTCAGGTTTTCAACATCTTGTTTGAAATTAATGGTGTTATGGATAAAATTTATATTGTACATTTCTAGAAACATTCTGTTACGGTAGTTGGAATCTGTATCAAGAATTTCGACGCTCTTAAAATCAAAGGAATGATTGTTGGTAATAGCATGGCATGCCAAGCCACATCTGGTTTTTTTGGTGTTGCAGTCGCTCCTATGCAAAGTAATTCTATTTCGTAACCATTGGGTGGTTACCCCGACATACTTACTATCACAGTCGTTGCAAGACACGCAATAAATTATGTTAGACCTATACATTAACGGTGTGGTGTCCTTGATGTTACTGAAGGCTCTGGCTAGTTTAAAAGGGTAGTGGTGAACTATTTTTACCTTATCCGTTAAAAGTGGTTGGAATATTTTTTTCAGTTTACCAGTGATAGTGGGTAGGGACATTAACTTGACATATGTGCGGGGTTCTTCATTTATTGGTTCAAAAATACTAGTAAGATTGTTGGTATTTGTTGAAAATAATAACTTATTAATCAACCTCAGTGGGAAAGCATTGTTCAAGAAAACAGCTTGGAGCCTTTTTAGGGCCAAAGGTTGGAATTCTGGATCATATATTTTTATGATTCTGTTTTTCATGGCACTAATAGTATTAATTTTATGGCTGAACGAGTGCCCGGAGTGGTAATTTATGTAGCGGCTGGAGTATGTCGGCTTAGTGTACCAATCAGTGACAACCGTACCATTATCACGCCTTATAACTCTGCAATCCAGAAATGGCAAACCGTCCTCACCCTCCAGCTCAACCGTAAACTGAATATTACCATTGAAGCTATTTAGGACCGCCAAGGTGCCCTCAACCCTATCACTGGGAACAGCAGTAATAATGTCGTCCACGAACCGGCCGCTACATAAATTACCACTCCGGGCACTCGTTCAGCCATAAAATTAATACTATTAGTGCCATGAAAAACAGAATCATAAAAATATGTGATCCAGAATTCCAACCTTTGGCCCTAAAAAGGCTCCAAGCTGTTTTCTTGAACAATGCTTTCCCACTGAGGTTGATTAATAAGTTATTATTTTCAACAAATACCAACAATCTTACTAGTATTTTTGAACCAATAAATGAAGAACCCCGCACATATGTCAAGTTAATGTCCCTACCCACTATCACTGGTAAACTGAAAAAAATATTCCAACCACTTTTAACGGATAAGGTAAAAATAGTTCACCACTACCCTTTTAAACTAGCCAGAGCCTTCAGTAACATCAAGGACACCACACCGTTAATGTATAGGTCTAACATAATTTATTGCGTGTCTTGCAACGACTGTGATAGTAAGTATGTCGGGGTAACCACCCAATGGTTACGAAATAGAATTACTTTGCATAGGAGCGACTGCAACACCAAAAAAAAACCAGATGTGCCTTGGCATGCCATGCTATTACCAACAATCATTCCTTTGATTTTAAGAGCGTCGAAATTCTTGATACAGATTCCAACTACCGTAACAGAATGTTTCTAGAAATGTACAATATAAATTTTATCCATAACACCATTAATTTCAAACAAGATGTTGAAAACCTGAGCAGCATTTACTCCAACATTATACACCACGACAAAATACGCTGTAATAGAAATTTAAATTCAAACATAGACTCAAGTCTCATTTTCTGAAAATTTGTGTAAGTTAGGTTGCTTGACTCGATGGGCTTAATATGCCGGCTTTGCGCTGTGGCCGGCTAGCGACCTTTGATTGTTTATAATTGTTCGTTGATCCGTACGCACGTGATGTCTTAAAATGTGCATGTCTAATAGAGATAACTTATTTACAGCCCCAATATGTTAAATGTTGTTGTAATTCGTCGTATTTAGTGATGTCTCTCGTTGCTCGTCGCTTGCCGCCTCATTGAACTCCATGTAAGTTGTGACAAATGAAAATTTCGCCCAAGGTTCTGTTTTAATTGATTTGTAGAGCCAATTGCCTGATGAAGGACCCAATCAGGTCCGAAATATAGCAGTTTACAAAAGAGAGTTCTGTTCTTTTCTTTGATTGGTCGAATACCCAAATAATAAATATATCTATATATATATATATATATATATATATATATTAAAAACACAACTTTATTTTAGAAATGTTTATTATTATTGGGCATTGTAGGCTTGGTCACATTTAACACTTTAAAACTTATAACTAAAAGTCACAAGGTACAACATATTAAAAATCATTGAATCTGACGTTTCGACACTGTTTGTGTCTTGATCACAGATAGACTGAAGTATTGGTGAAAAGTTTTATACATTTTACTACGTACATCCAAATAAACCAACCACATAAAACTCGTTTCCAACCGGGAACTGGTTTATCAAACAAATTCTCAAAACTGTACAAATTCCTCAAATCAAGGTTTTTTTCGTTACATGTCTGTTGGTAATATTAGTTTATAACAATTTAATAAATTTAAATCCGACCTGTCATTAACCGCATCCTTTTGTTTTAAAATTTCTATAGTCTCTAACACACAACGAGCTTTCAAGTTATTCTCTTTTTTGAGCACTTTCACATCACTAAAATTGAATTGATGTCCGGTGTCTTGTTGGTGTTTCTTTAACGCTGTTATGTTTTTTGCGTATTTGTGTCCTTTTAAACGCTCCTCCAAAAGTTGTTCAGTCTGACCAATATATACTTTTTTACAGCTACAAGGAATTTGGTAGACACAGTGAGAGTTTTTCAACAGTGGTGTAGGAGCTTTTAGTTTTGTGTACATAATGGACAAATTGTTATTGTTTTTGTGAGCAACCTTAATGTTGAATGGTTTTAGTATATGTCCTATTTTTTCTGATATTTGCCTAATGTAAGGAAGAGATATGTACTTTGTTTTTTCCGTGTGAGATTCCTGAATGTTTTCTGTCGTTGCATCTTTGTTGTTTTTAGTAGCATTTTTTCTCTTTTTTATTATTTTCTCTATTAGATCTTTCGGGTAGCTGTTTTTTTGTAAAATGTTTCTAACCTTGTTTAATGTTTCATTTTGATATTTACTACTAGTCAGCTTTATTGCTCTGTCTGCTAATCCTCTTATAACGCTTTCCTTGTATGCACGTGGTTGGGTTGAATTATAGTTTAAATATCTGTGTGATGCTGTTTCTTTTGTGTACCATTTTGTATAAACCTTCTTGTTATCTTGTATTAAGGTCATATCTAGGAAATTGATTTTGTTGTTTTTGTTTATTTCCATTGTAAATTGTAGCCTTTCATTATACTTGTTAAACTTTTCCAAAATGTCATTCTCTTTTCCTTTTGGTGCAGCAATGATACAATCATCCACATATCGCTTAAAAAACGGGATATCAATGGATATATTTGATAGAACAGATTCCTCTAGTTCTTCCATTACCAATTGTGCTACAACACTTGACACAGGTGAACCCATTGCGCACCCAAAAACCTGCTTGTAAAATGTGTCCTTATGTTGGAAATAGGTATGTGTTAATGTTGTTTCTAATGCTTCTAAAAATTCTTTTTTTGGAAGAAACGCATGATCTTCTATATCTGGCCATTTTTTGTTTATCGCGTCTTTCACCAATGTTATTGGTACATTGGTATATAGGGAGACAACATCTAACGAAATAAGGTGGTGTGATTCGTTTAACGATACTGTATCGATGAAATCCTTAAAACACCACGAATCTTTAATATAAAAGTTATTTTTCCCTACCACTTTTGCCAAATTGTCTGCAAGTTTCTTTGACAGTTTATAAAAGGGTGACTGGATACAAGATACTATTGGTCTTAATGGTGTGCCTGGTTTATGCAATTTTGGTAGCCCATATATTTTTGGTGGTTGGGAATTATGGATTTTTAATTGACTAGCTAGTTCTTTTGATATGATTTTTTTCGTATGCCATTTACTCACCATTTCGTTGTTCTTTTTTTCGTAAATCTTTGTTGGGTTGTTCCGTAGTTTTGAATATGTTGTGGAATCTTCTAAAAGCGTCGTCATCTTTTGGTCGTATTCGGAGGTGTCCATAATAACGGTTTTATTGGTTTTATCAGCCCTTAAGACACAAATTTCATTGTTTTCTTTCAAAAATCTTTGTGTGTTGTTTATGTTATTCCTCATTTGCTTCTTTTGTAGGTCTTGTTTGGTAGTTTTTATCATAAAGTTATGGATTGTGGTGCTTACCCTGGTAGCGATTTCGTTTCTGTCTTCACTCTTTAAATGTTGTATCCCTCCCTCAATATTAGCGATTATGTTTGCGATAGGTAACTTCCTTTGTTCATACTCCATTGCAAAATTTGGACCCATGCTTAGAATGTTGCTTACAGTATCAGGTAACACCGTGTTTGTTAGATTGATGATCCATTCCTTGCTTCCGTATGTGTGTGGTGTTTGTTGTTTTTCTCGTAGCTGTTCAATTTTTATTTTTTGGGTGTTTTTCATGTTTTGGTTTTCATGTTTCAACTTCTTCGAGAACCCCCTTAGGTATGCTTGGATTACATCCCTTTCAGGTTGTTCGTCTAATAGGTGTTTTATTTTCGCGATTGTTAGATTGAGAAGTTTGATTTTCTTCGTTATATCAGTAAGAAGCATTTGCACAGTTGCACGTTGAAATGTTTGCACTTTGTTTTTAAACTTATGTTGAAGAAAACTTTGTTCAAACTTAATATGGTTTAGATTAATTTGTAAAAAGGTTGGTATTAGTTCCAGTGTTTTAGTTCTTAACAGAAAGATGCGTCTATTATTTGCTTTCTGTAGTTTCACTTGGCAGTTCATTAGCTTCTTTAGTTGCAGGAGTATCTGCCGTCCGCAGTGTCTTTGTATATCACTCAAAGTTATTACGCTTTCCATTTTCACCCGGAAATATATATTTTGTGTAACTTTATTTTAGCCTTGTAGATTATATTAAAAACACAACTTTATTTTAGAAATGTTTATTATTATTGGGCATTGTAGGCTTGGTCACATTTAACACTTTAAAACTTATAACTAAAAGTCACAAGGTACAACATATTAAAAATCATTGAATCTGACGTTTCGACACTGTTTGTGTCTTGATCACAGATAGACTGAAGTATTGGTGAAAAGTTTTATACATTTTACTACGTACATCCAAATAAACCAACCACATAAAACTCGTTTCCAACCGGGAACTGGTTTATCAAACAAATTCTCAAAACTGTACAAATTCCTCAAATCAAGGTTTTTTTCGTTACATGTCTGTTGGTAATATTAGTTTATAACAATTTAATAAATTTAAATCCGATGAATGAAAAATCATATCAAAAGAACTAGCTAGTCAATTAAAAATCCATAATTCCCAACCACCAAAAATATATGGGCTACCAAAATTGCATAAACCAGGCACACCATTAAGACCAATAGTATCTTGTATCCAGTCACCCTTTTATAAACTGTCAAAGAAACTTGCAGACAATTTGGCAAAAGTGGTAGGGAAAAATAACTTTTATATTAAAGATTCGTGGTGTTTTAAGGATTTCATCGATACAGTATCGTTAAACGAATCACACCACCTTATTTCGTTAGATGTTGTCTCCCTATATACCAATGTACCAATAACATTGGTGAAAGACGCGATAAACAAAAAATGGCCAGATATAGAAGATCATGCGTTTCTTCCAAAAAAAGAATTTTTAGAAGCATTAGAAACAACATTAACACATACCTATTTCCAACATAAGGACACATTTTACAAGCAGGTTTTTGGGTGCGCAATGGGTTCACCTGTGTCAAGTGTTGTAGCACAATTGGTAATGGAAGAACTAGAGGAATCTGTTCTATCAAATATATCCATTGATATCCCGTTTTTTAAGCGATATGTGGATGATTGTATCATTGCTGCACCAAAAGGAAAAGAGAATGACATTTTGGAAAAGTTTAACAAGTATAATGAAAGGCTACAATTTACAATGGAAATAAACAAAAACAACAAAATCAATTTCCTAGATATGACCTTAATACAAGATAACAAGAAGGTTTATACAAAATGGTACACAAAAGAAACAGCATCACACAGATATTTAAACTATAATTCAACCCAACCACGTGCATACAAGGAAAGCGTTATAAGAGGATTAGCAGACAGAGCAATAAAGCTGACTAGTAGTAAATATCAAAATGAAACATTAAACAAGGTTAGAAACATTTTACAAAAAAACAGCTACCCGAAAGATCTAATAGAGAAAATAATAAAAAAGAGAAAAAATGCTACTAAAAACAACAAAGATGCAACGACAGAAAACATTCAGGAATCTCACACGGAAAAAACAAAGTACATATCTCTTCCTTACATTAGGCAAATATCAGAAAAAATAGGACATATACTAAAACCATTCAACATTAAGGTTGCTCACAAAAACAATAACAATTTGTCCATTATGTACACAAAACTAAAAGCTCCTACACCACTGTTGAAAAACTCTCACTGTGTCTACCAAATTCCTTGTAGCTGTAAAAAAGTATATATTGGTCAGACTGAACAACTTTTGGAGGAGCGTTTAAAAGGACACAAATACGCAAAAAACATAACAGCGTTAAAGAAACACCAACAAGACACCGGACATCAATTCAATTTTAGTGATGTGAAAGTGCTCAAAAAAGAGAATAACTTGAAAGCTCGTTGTGTGTTAGAGACTATAGAAATTTTAAAACAAAAGGATGCGGTTAATGACAGGTCGGATTTAAATTTATTAAATTGTTATAAACTAATATTACCAACAGACATGTAACGAAAAAAACCTTGATTTGAGGAATTTGTACAGTTTTGAGAATTTGTTTGATAAACCAGTTCCCGGTTGGAAACGAGTTTTATGTGGTTGGTTTATTTGGATGTACGTAGTAAAATGTATAAAACTTTTCACCAATACTTCAGTCTATCTGTGATCAAGACACAAACAGTGTCGAAACGTCAGATTCAATGATTTTTAATATGTTGTACCTTGTGACTTTTAGTTATAAGTTTTAAAGTGTTAAATGTGACCAAGCCTACAATGCCCAATAATAATAAACATTTCTAAAATAAAGTTGTGTTTTTAATATAATCTACAAGGCTAAAATAAAGTTACACAAAATATATATTTCCGGGTGAAAATGGAAAGCGTAATAACTTTGAGTGATATACAAAGACACTGCGGACGGCAGATACTCCTGCAACTAAAGAAGCTAATGAACTGCCAAGTGAAACTACAGAAAGCAAATAATAGACGCATCTTTCTGTTAAGAACTAAAACACTGGAACTAATACCAACCTTTTTACAAATTAATCTAAACCATATTAAGTTTGAACAAAGTTTTCTTCAACATAAGTTTAAAAACAAAGTGCAAACATTTCAACGTGCAACTGTGCAAATGCTTCTTACTGATATAACGAAGAAAATCAAACTTCTCAATCTAACAATCGCGAAAATAAAACACCTATTAGACGAACAACCTGAAAGGGATGTAATCCAAGCATACCTAAGGGGGTTCTCGAAGAAGTTGAAACATGAAAACCAAAACATGAAAAACACCCAAAAAATAAAAATTGAACAGCTACGAGAAAAACAACAAACACCACACACATACGGAAGCAAGGAATGGATCATCAATCTAACAAACACGGTGTTACCTGATACTGTAAGCAACATTCTAAGCATGGGTCCAAATTTTGCAATGGAGTATGAACAAAGGAAGTTACCTATCGCAAACATAATCGCTAATATTGAGGGAGGGATACAACATTTAAAGAGTGAAGACAGAAACGAAATCGCTACCAGGGTAAGCACCACAATCCATAACTTTATGATAAAAACTACCAAACAAGACCTACAAAAGAAGCAAATGAGGAATAACATAAACAACACACAAAGATTTTTGAAAGAAAACAATGAAATTTGTGTCTTAAGGGCTGATAAAACCAATAAAACCGTTATTATGGACACCTCCGAATACGACCAAAAGATGACGACGCTTTTAGAAGATTCCACAACATATTCAAAACTACGGAACAACCCAACAAAGATTTACGAAAAAAAGAACAACGAAATGGTGAGTAAATGGCATACGAAAAAAATCATATCAAAAGAACTAGCTAGTCAATTAAAAATCCATAATTCCCAACCACCAAAAATATATGGGCTACCAAAATTGCATAAACCAGGCACACCATTAAGACCAATAGTATCTTGTATCCAGTCACCCTTTTATAAACTGTCAAAGAAACTTGCAGACAATTTGGCAAAAGTGGTAGGGAAAAATAACTTTTATATTAAAGATTCGTGGTGTTTTAAGGATTTCATCGATACAGTATCGTTAAACGAATCACACCACCTTATTTCGTTAGATGTTGTCTCCCTATATACCAATGTACCAATAACATTGGTGAAAGACGCGATAAACAAAAAATGGCCAGATATAGAAGATCATGCGTTTCTTCCAAAAAAAGAATTTTTAGAAGCATTAGAAACAACATTAACACATACCTATTTCCAACATAAGGACACATTTTACAAGCAGGTTTTTGGGTGCGCAATGGGTTCACCTGTGTCAAGTGTTGTAGCACAATTGGTAATGGAAGAACTAGAGGAATCTGTTCTATCAAATATATCCATTGATATCCCGTTTTTTAAGCGATATGTGGATGATTGTATCATTGCTGCACCAAAAGGAAAAGAGAATGACATTTTGGAAAAGTTTAACAAGTATAATGAAAGGCTACAATTTACAATGGAAATAAACAAAAACAACAAAATCAATTTCCTAGATATGACCTTAATACAAGATAACAAGAAGGTTTATACAAAATGGTACACAAAAGAAACAGCATCACACAGATATTTAAACTATAATTCAACCCAACCACGTGCATACAAGGAAAGCGTTATAAGAGGATTAGCAGACAGAGCAATAAAGCTGACTAGTAGTAAATATCAAAATGAAACATTAAACAAGGTTAGAAACATTTTACAAAAAAACAGCTACCCGAAAGATCTAATAGAGAAAATAATAAAAAAGAGAAAAAATGCTACTAAAAACAACAAAGATGCAACGACAGAAAACATTCAGGAATCTCACACGGAAAAAACAAAGTACATATCTCTTCCTTACATTAGGCAAATATCAGAAAAAATAGGACATATACTAAAACCATTCAACATTAAGGTTGCTCACAAAAACAATAACAATTTGTCCATTATGTACACAAAACTAAAAGCTCCTACACCACTGTTGAAAAACTCTCACTGTGTCTACCAAATTCCTTGTAGCTGTAAAAAAGTATATATTGGTCAGACTGAACAACTTTTGGAGGAGCGTTTAAAAGGACACAAATACGCAAAAAACATAACAGCGTTAAAGAAACACCAACAAGACACCGGACATCAATTCAATTTTAGTGATGTGAAAGTGCTCAAAAAAGAGAATAACTTGAAAGCTCGTTGTGTGTTAGAGACTATAGAAATTTTAAAACAAAAGGATGCGGTTAATGACAGGTCGGATTTAAATTTATTAAATTGTTATAAACTAATATTACCAACAGACATGTAACGAAAAAAACCTTGATTTGAGGAATTTGTACAGTTTTGAGAATTTGTTTGATAAACCAGTTCCCGGTTGGAAACGAGTTTTATGTGGTTGGTTTATTTGGATGTACGTAGTAAAATGTATAAAACTTTTCACCAATACTTCAGTCTATCTGTGATCAAGACACAAACAGTGTCGAAACGTCAGATTCAATGATTTTTAATATGTTGTACCTTGTGACTTTTAGTTATAAGTTTTAAAGTGTTAAATGTGACCAAGCCTACAATGCCCAATAATAATAAACATTTCTAAAATAAAGTTGTGTTTTTAATATAATCTACAAGGCTAAAATAAAGTTACACAAAATATATATATATATATATATATATATATATATATATATATATATATATATATATATATATATATATATATATATATATATATATATATATATATATATATATATAGTATTAAGTAATAATTTCAATAGTTAGCCTTGTTTATAATACGAACGGTTTTATTTTTGGGGATAGAGGCTATTTCAAAATTAAGAACGTGTACTTAACTAAAGTATATTTTCTCTAACGTTTCGACGCAAATCGCGTCTTGTTCACAGAGTAACTAAAATGGTGGTGAAACGACACCGAAACACATCGAAAGATATCTCACTCTAACAAAATACCAATATAATAACGGTGAAAAAACTGTTTGTAAATATTGATTTTTTTTAGTCAAACAGTTTTTATATATTTATATATATATATATATATATATATATATATATATATATATATATATATATATATAGAAATAAAAATTCAATGGTATTACTGCAAAGCATTTCAATTTCGCAGTAATCCGAGGGTAGATATTACCCTTGTTATATATATATATATATATATAAATATATATATATATATATATAATCAAGGGTAATATCTACCCTCGGATTACTGCGAAATTAAAATGCTTTGCAGTAAAACATAACTTATATATATTATAAATCAAATAGAGAAGAGGTAATAACACTGAAAACAGATTTCACATTCTTTTCTTAATTAACTAATTCATTAATTATTTTACTATACATTAAACAAATAAGCACTGCTAAAATAAATAAACTAAAAAGAGGGAAACATATTAAATAATTTGTATTTGACAGTAACAGTTCCGACAACAGTAAACCGCCAACATACAACTTAATTCAGTAACAGATGTTATATAATTCATTTCTTATTATTACTATGTTATCATTTTGTCTTATGATTAGAACCCGACCAAACATTCGGCTTTGGCCACCTATGGTCACAACTGACATCTTAAAATAATTGCACAACAAATAAAAATTATGCAAATTTTGAATTGAACGCGTTCCGAAACCGCTCAGCAAACCAAGCTATAGTTAGGAGACACACGTACTGTATAAATTAATTATAATTAACAGATTGGACGACTTACCTGTAAGGAAGGACAATCGTAATTATCCGAGCTAACTTCCGAACATTTTACACCCTGTATATAAGGCCGTTGCGCCGTTGACTCACAATTTAAAAGAAAGAAACAACTTTTTTCTCTATTACACCATGATATATCACCTCTCGGGCCAGGTATTGATCATAATATTGGCACGTGCTCAATAAGTGAATAGATCGTATAGGGTTGGGAACCTAGGGTGGGTTGTAAAATGTTCGGAATGTTAGCTCGGATAATTACGATTGTCCTTCCTTACAGGTAAGTCGTCCAATCTGTTAATTATCCTTCGCTAACATTCCTTACATTTTACACCCTGTAGATGTTTAAAGAAAAACTACGATCTACGAGCGTTCAGGATAAACAAAGTTTATAACAATAATTATTTAGAAATAAAACGAACGTTCCTCTCTGTTCAAAGGTAATATAATTGAGTTACCGACCGGTTTCGCCCATAAAGGGCATCATCTAGGGTAACGCTACAATAAAATAACACAAGTCAAGACAAATATAAAAATTGCAGGTGGCAAAAACTCACAGTCTAGGTTCTTAAAAATATTCACAAATAAGCGAAAACACGGGGGCAGCAGCGAATCAAGACAAATTCAAAGTCACAAAAACTGGTAGCAGCAGGCAAACAAAACATAACCTAAAATAAAAACGTGACGATCAAACAAAATAAAAATGTGTGAAAACAACAAATAAGCTACCTCAGATGAAAACAAGCGGCAAATAACAAATAATTCAACGAAAGGCTCAGCAGCACAACAAATAAAACAATTTCTTTGGCCTCAACAATAGCGTTATAAACGTCAGAATGCGCCAAGGTCAAACACCATGAACGAAGTGAGAAAAATCAATAAAATAGAAAACATGAGCGAATATAACGATACGCATATGCAACCAAACATACAAAGGTCGGTAAAGCGGGAATCGTTAAAATATTACAAATTCAAAAAATCCACTCAGACAGTAAATAGTTAAATTACAACATAAGCAAAAAATATATACAGAGCAACAGATAGATAGTAAAAAACCGGGAAAAACATACAAATAATGGGGGGGGGAAATAGATAACAATGAACGAAAGAAATTAAATGAGAAAACAAAAGCAAAGTGTTCTCTAGCTACAGGCCTTGAAAAGAGGCTCTCCTCCGAGGTCAACCTGTTCGTTGAGTAGTCCAGTGGAGTCGGAAGCCTTGCAAATTTCAAAAGCCTCGAGAAGTGTAAGTTTGTATCCCTTGCTCTGTGTGTGCAATATGCTGATGTTGGAGTCATCATTGCTGCGGTGTCCAGACTCCAAGAGATGTCTCCCAAATGCAGATCTATGCCTAGTCTTTCGGTGTTCATTTATTATGGTACGGATAGCTCTACCCGTTTCGCCGATGTAGAAAGCCTCGCAATCGTCGCACTTCACGCGGTATACTCCACTGGTCGAGAGACTATCAACCATAGGCTTTTTCTCTTTTAGGAGGGACAGCAGAGTATTGTTAGACTTAAAGGCACATCTAATACCTCTTCTACCTAGCAGTCTGCTAACATTGGACACATCATCGTGCTAGAAGGTAAAGCTTTTCCATAAGAGACCATCGCCAACGATCGGTTTTACATACAGTGGCATGTGCTTCCTCTCCTCCTCTCTAATGATTTTATTTATAGTAGTCAAATTGAACCATTTGCCAGACCAAGCGTCCACATGACCTCCAGCTCACGACGCTTTTCAGCATCCCGTAATGGCTCTCTAAACATTCTTTGTGCCATGGCTTGAAAAGCGGCATATTTGTGCGAATGATGGTGGCAGGAATCAGAAGGGATGAGGGAGCTACAAGTTGTGGGGTTTCCTGTAAACGCCGAAAATGAAACCACTCGACTCCCTTCGGATGGCGACATCCAGGAAGTTTATTGTCCTGTCCACCTCCAACTCCAACGTAAAACTTAAATTGGGAAGTATGTTGTTGATGTACTGCTTGAAGTTGTTAAGTTCGATCTCATTCCCCCTCCAAAGACACAAAATGTCATCAACATACCTGTACCACTGAATGACGTTTCCTCTGTAAGGGTTTCCCGCAGATATAATGAACTCCTCCTCAATATGGTTCAGAAAAATATTTGCAAGCGCCCAACTATTCTAAGGGGTATTTAAGCCAAAACACAGCAGGAAGTTCCTACTAACGTTCCATATGTTCAAACTCTCACTACTTGTCACTGCTATTTTTATTTATTTTATTATTATTCTTTTTTAATTGACATGTTTGATTATTTTGTTGTTTGAACAACAACTTGTTTAATTGAAATTGAAAT